>CM035846.1:78861620-79461620 GCA_020510985.1 Pholidichthys leucotaenia
GGTTATAGTTTGTGTCTGCTGAGCAGGGCTTCCCATCACTCCTCATCCTCCTTGATCTTACAGTTGCATTTGACACTGTTGACCAAAACATACTCAGCTATATCCAAGCCTGTATCGGCTTGAAAAAGTAATTGGACTTTCAGAAACCATCCTCAAATGGTCTTGGATATAGCTTAGTATGGGGCCCTGGCGAATGCTAAATCATTACCCTACAGTGCATCTGGAAAGTATTCACAGAGCTTCACTTTTTCCACATTTTGTTATGTTACAGCTTTAATCCAAAAGGGATTACATTAATTTTTTTCCTCAAAATTTTACACGCAATACCCCATAATGATAATGTGAAAAAAAAGTTTGGGGTTTTTTTGTAGATTTTTGCAAATTTATTAAAAATAAAAAACTTAGAAATCACATGTACATAAGTATTCACAGCCTTTGCCATGAAGCTCAAAATTGAGCTCAGGTGCATCCTGTTTCCACTGATCATCCTTGAGATGTTTCTACAGCTTATTTGGAGTCCATCTGTGGTAAATTCAGTTGATTGGACATGATTCCGAAAGGCACACACCTGTCTATATAAGGTCCCACAGTTGACAGTGCATGTCAGAGCACAAACCAAGCATGAAGTCAAAGGAATTGTCTGTAGACCTCTGAGACAGAATTGTCTTGAGGCACCAATCTGGGGAAGGGTACAGAAAAAAAATTCTGCTGCTTTGAAGGTCTCAGTGAGCACAGTGGCCTCCATTATCCGTAAATGGAAGAAGTTCGGAACCACCAGGGCTCTTCCTAGTGCTGGCCAGCCGTCTAATCTGAGGGATCAGGGAAGAAGAGCCTTAGGCATGGAGGTGACCAAGAAACCGATGGTCACTCTGTCAGAGCTCCAGCATTCCTCTGTGGGGAGAGGAGAACCTTCCAGAAAGACAACCATCTCTGCAGCAATCCACCAATCAGGCCTGTATTGTAGATTGGCAAGATGGAAGCCACTCCTTAGTTAAAGGCACATGGCAGCGCACCTAGAGTTTGCCAAAAGGCACCTGAATGACTCTCAGACCATGAGAAACAAAATTCCCTAGTCTGATGAGAAAAAGATTGATCCCTTTGGGGTGAATGCCTGGCGTCATGTTTGGAGGAAACCAGGCACCACTCATAACAACACCAGTGGTGGTGGCAGCATCATGCTGTGGGAGTTTTTGTCAGTGGCTTGAACTGGGAGACTAGTCAGGATAGAGGGAAAGATGAATGCAGCAATTTACAGAGACATCCTGGATGAAAACCTGCTCCAGAGTGCTGCTGACCTCAGACTGGGGTGACGGTTCATCTTTCAGAAGGACAACGACCCTAAGCACACAGCCTGGTGCAGTGGTTAGCACTGCGGCAGCACAGCAACTCACCCTTGGCCATGGGATCCTTGGTTCGATCCCAGCCCCTGAACAACAGTGATCTGTGTGGAGTTTGTATGTTCTCCCCATGTCTGCTTGGGTTTACTCCGGGAGTTCTCAGGTTTCCTCCCACAGACCAAAAACATGCAGGTTAGGTTAATTGGAGACTCTAAAGTGGCCCTAGGTGTGAATGTGTGTGTGAATGGTAAAGGGATAGTGCCGTACCGTGGCTGCTTCAGCCATCCAGGTGGATGCCCTCAATTTCCCCTCTGGGGATCAATAAAATATACAAAAAAAAAGGAGTGGCTTCAGGACAACCCTGTGAATGTCACTGAGTGGCCCAGCCAGAGTCCAGACTTGAATCCCATTGAACATCTCTGGAGCGATCTGAAAATGGCTGTGCACCGACTATTCCCATCAAACCTCATGGAGGTTGAGAGGTGCTGTAAAGAGGAATGGGTGAAACTGCCTAAAGATAGGTGTGCCAAGCTTGTGGCATCATATTCAAAAATATTTGAGGCTGTAACTGCTGCCAAAGGTGCATCAACAAATTACTGAGCAAAGGCTGTGAATACTTATGTACGTGTGAGTTCTTAGTTTTTTTTATTTTTAATAAATTTGCAAAAATCTCAAAAAAAAACTTTTTTCACATTGTCATTGCGGTGTATTGTCTGCAGAATTAAAAAAAAAATGAATGTAATTCCTTTTGGAATAAGGCTGTAAAATAAAATATTTAAAAAATGAAGCACTGTGAATACTTTCCGGATGCAGTGTATACTCTGACCTGGGGGGTCCTTCAGAGATCGGTCCTTGGGCTTACCCTGTTCACCATCTACATGCTTTCCCCTTGGCCCGCATCATCAGTAGGTATTGAATTGTGCCCCATTGCTACGCTGATGATACTCAGCTCTATATGAGACTGGACCCGACCCGTCCCACCACCCCATTGGTCTTCACCTCCTGCACGGAGGAGATGAAGGTGTGGATGAGTGAGAACTTTCTACAGCTTTAAAGCTCCAAAACTGAGGCAATCCTCATTGGCACCCCCCTCCAGCTCAGATCCGCCATTATCAGCAGTATCTCAATATCTGATCACACCGTCCTCCCTGCTCTCCTCTGTTAATGATCAATGATTTTTTTCACTTCAAAACCATTGTTCAACTCTGCCTTACCTCTCCCTCCCCAATGCTGAGAGACTGGTCCACCCCTTAACCTCTTGCAGGCTGGACTACTGTAATGCACCCCTTGTCAGGAAATATGGCAGGAGCCTTCAAAAACTTCAATATATTCAAAACAGCACTGCCAGGGTCCTGATGAGGGTGCGGAAATATGACCATATCACACCTGTTCTCCAGACTCTTCATTAGTTTCCTGTTCATCTCAGGATTGATTTTAAAATCTGCCTGCTTACTTACCATTGTTTACATGGCAATGTTTCAGACTATCTGAAAGATCTTTTATCACCACACACTGCCATGACAGCTCTGCTTCAGCAATAGTTATCATCTTTAACCTTCCAAGACCAAGCTTCGCACCATATGAAGCAACTAGGGAGCACAAAGGACACTTAATAATAATAATAATAATAATAATAATAATAATAATAATAATAATAATAATAATATGAAGAAGAAGAAGAAGAAGAAGAAGGGGGAAAAACAAGGAAACCAAAATGAACATAAATCATGGGCATGGCCCCTAGCCATGCCACGATCATGACATAGTTTTCCCTTTCCAGACACCCCTTAAAAAAGAAAACAAAGAAACACCAAGATCTGCGGGGGAAGGGGATAAGGCATGGTGGTAAAAAAAAAAAAAAACAAACAAAAAAAAACTGGACTCTTCACACAATAACCCCCCCAAAAAACAAATGTCCCTCAGGAGGTCCCAAAAAGTCCCTGAACTACCCGGACAAGAAGGCACTGTGAGTCGGGGGGCTGACCAGCATCCAAGGGACCCCAACCCAGGAAGAATGGGGATTCGGGTGGCTGCCCAGAGTCTCTAGGCCACCAGATCAGAAGACACAGTTGGTCAGGGGGCTGGCCAAAGTCCATGGACCCCCAGATCTCAGGAACCCGCGATGGAGGTGCACCAGCCTTAGGTGCAAACAGCGGAGGCACACTGACCTCAGGATAACAAAGCAGAGGTGTACCGGCCTCTATATCACATAGCGGAGGTGCACCAACCTCTGAATCACAAGACGGAGGCTCACCAGCCTCTGGAACACAAGGCAGAGGCTCACCAGCCTCTGGAACATATGGAGGAAGCTCACCAGCCTCTGGAACGAACCATGGAGCGGGCTGCTCGGATGCACCGGGTGGAGCGGACCACTCCGGTGGACCAGGGGGAGCACTGACCGCACAGGGAGACAACTGGGGAGTGCTAACCACACTGGGAGATGACTGAGGGACGCTGACCATTCTGGGAGATGACTGAGAAGCGTTGGACACAGAAACTGCTGGGACAGACACGTGCACCATGGCGGCGGCTGGAACTGTAGTGTGTACCTTAGGAAAAACATGCATTGAAGGGTGCTCCTCCATCCGTGATGCAGCCACCTCAAATGGGGGGAGGAAACACAAATTGGAGTCGGGTCCATACCACTATCACCAGCAGAAGACCTTGGCGGGGAGAGCTCAGAAGCAGATGGAAGCTGCAACTGGGTCTCACTTCCAGGAGCAAAACAAATCTTTAATACAGATGTCAAAAAGACAAAAAAGGGGACTTGCCTTAGCTCCTGCTCCTCTGCTGGCGAGGCCCCCAACGGCTCTACTGCTAGAGAGCTGACCTCCACCTCCATGCACTGTCTCCAGTAGACTGCTAAAGCTCTGCTGCTGAATGATCAGGTACAGAAAATCTTTCCTGCCACACACCATTTCATTTATACGATTCACTTTAATGTTACATCTTGGTTATAACAGTGCTGCCATACTGCACCTTACAGTCTAACTGGTACCTCACATTTCACCCTGGGCCCGATTGTGTTGTGAAACCGGGTTTGGAGGCCAAACCCGGTTCTGACTCGTTATGATTTGTCCTAGTTTTCCCTCTGACAACTCTGGCACGCCCTCTCCTCCTGTCAAGCTCCATCAGCTGCACTGTCACCAGTGCTCTCTCACACACACACACACACACACACACACACACACACACACACACACACACACACGCTCCATTCACTCTCATTCACATGCGCTCTCACACACCTGTTCCCAATCAGTTCTGCCCACACATTCACACCGGCAATCTCTTTCCTCATTAGCATTTGGAGTATTTGTTTGCCACCGCTGAGGAAGGAGATTGTCAGGACATGCTGACATGTCAGCATGACAGCAGACATGGGAGCCAACACTGCAGCTAGGAAGCGATGTGGGGCCAGCACTGGAGGCAGAGAGTGAAGTGGAGCCAGTGTTGGCAGTAGACAGCGGCGTGGGAGCAGCACTGAAGATAGGGAGCGACGTGGAGCCAGCACTAGAGGGCGAGGGTGGTGTGAAGCCGGCACTGTAGCTGCCACGGGAGCCAGTGTAGGAGCTGTCGTGGATGCCAGCATTGGAGAGTCCTCAGGTCATATGAGCTCCGCAGCGCTGGAGCGAACACTGAAGAGCGGTGTGGTGATGTGCTCTGCTCTGGCTCATGGAGTAGCTGTGGAGTCATGGAGAGGCATCAGAATCAGAATCAGAATCAGAATCAGACTTATTGCCATTGTTCATGTAGTACACAAACTAGGAATTTGTCTCGGTGCAGTGCTGCAACATTAAACATGATAAATAAAAGAAATAAAAGAAATAACTATACATGCAATAAAGTGTAGAATAAGAGTGAGTAACACTAGTCAGCAGTTTAAATATATTAGCGAGCAGCAGATAATGTGGAGAACCATATAGTGCAGTCGGTAATGCAGGAAGAAAACAGTGATGATTGACATGAGTCTGGTTGAGCTGCTGTACATAGTGCACGAGAGTCAATAAGTCACTTAGTGTTCAGCAGTCTGATGGCAGAGGGGAAGAAGCTGTTCATGTGACGGGAGGCATGGTGAGGAGGACGCCGGAGCCAGTGGATGCTTCCTCATCAGCTCAGGCTTTGGTGCTTCCAAAAAATCTCTCCCCAACCTGTGGTGTGGCTGGAGGGTTGGGGAGAGGCTGAATGTGGTTGAAGTGTAAGGAGGAGCTGAAGACACTGGAACCAGGGGATGCTGTCTTGTCGGCACAGTCTCCATCATCTCAGGCAAACACCTCTCCCGCCCATGGTGTGGTTGGAAGGCTGGTGAGCAGCGAGGAGAAAGGGATGCCGGAGTCAGGGGACGATGTGTCATCGGCACAAACTCCGGTGCTCCAGTAAATTTCCTCACCAGCCCACAATATGTCCTGAAGAGGTTGGAGACGGTGGTCAGTAATCCCGCCAGCTCAGCACCACAGACTGGGGTGCACTCCCACTATCCCAGCTGTGTTATCCAGGCTCTCCAGGGCCTCCGGTGGTGTGCGGGAGTTGTGGGCTTCTGAGACAAAGTCCTGGATAAACTGGCTGCCCAAAGCTCAACCACATTGGGACCACTGGCCGCCAACCTCCTTCTGCCTGCTGAGTCCAGGTATGGCTGGGTCATTCAGTCATGTCCTGCACTTGGGACAGATGAGGGTTTGAAGGGAGGACTCGTGGCACAGGCAGGATGGAGTGCAAAAATAATAATTTATTAACAAAACTCAAACACAAATTAACAGTAGCACGGTGGCTGAAAACAACTCAGGAGATCACGGGGGAACAAAAACTCATGGAGAACAACTTAGCACACACGTGAGCAACGACAAGAGAAAAACGACAATGACCCAACAATGAACTGAAAGCAAAAGGCAATATATATAGGGAGGAAACTAATTAGGGGAACATGGGACAGCTGAGAGACAATATGGCTGAACAGTACACATGAGGGCAGTAATGACAACAGGGGATGAGCACAGTGGACCAGGGGAAACGCAGAAGACACATAACGCAAATAATAATACTAATAATAATCAAATTACAAAAGGCAATCTCAAAACAGAACAGAGGATGAGGACAGGACTACATATAACAGACAACAACTGGGGAGCACAAAGGACACAATAATAATAATAATAATAATAATAATAATAATAATAATCAACGGGAAAAAACAAGGAATCCAAAATGAACATAAATCATGGGCACTGTCCCTGACTGTACCCCGACCATGACAGACCGGGCCTTTCAGGCAACTACCCCCCACATTTGTGGAATGCCTTTCCAGAACATCTGAGGATTCCACAATCTGTTGAGACTATTAAAATACACTTAAAGACATTTTTATTCACAAAAGCTTACTAATGGGCAGCTTTGTGGAACACTGGTTAGCACTGTGGACGCACAGCAAGAAGGTCACGGGATTGATTTCATCCCTGACCATCATGGGTTCAGTCCCACCCTCGACCATCGGTAACCCTTCTGTGTGGAGTTTGCATGTTCTTCCTGTGTCTGCGTGGGTTTACCCCAGGTATTCCGGTTTTCTCCCACAGGCCAAAAACATGCAAGTTAGGTTAACTGGAGACTCTAAAGTGGCCCTACATGTGAATGTGTGTGTGAATGGTGAAAGGATTGATGCTGCACCTTGGCTGCCTCATCATTCAGGTGGATGCCCTGAATTTCCCTCTGGAATTAATAAATTACACCAAAAAAGTCTGTTTCATCTGATTTTAGCCGTTTTAAACTTTAACATTTTTATTGTTCTTGTCTTTATAAATTCTGTTGTTTAATCTATATTGTGGGACACATGGGGGTTTCATATGCTTCACATGTATATTACTGTATGCTTATTGTATGCTTCACGTCTCAGAGAAACAAAAGGACTGAACCTCCTAGGAGATAACAGGGGGATGTGAAATGCGGCCTTTTGTATGCAAAGAGATGACCTTGAGGGATTTCCTGACCACTAATGACTTTAGGTGGGGGTGAGAAGACCTGGAAGAAGACGCATTGTGACTTGGGATTAAAAGACAATGTGACTGTGTGCGTTGATGTCCTGGGGTATAAAAGGGACAGATGTTGGGGGATTCTTCCACACTGGTGACCCTAAGACGTATCCTGACTGGAGGAAATTCTCCCGAGCCAGACTCGTCAGGAGCCAGCCAAATGAATGCAGCCACAGTTCAGCTACCAGACTTCTGACAGAACAATCCGCGCTCCTGGTTTAACGCGGTCGACGCGCAGTTCAACCTCCGGAGGATTTCGGTAGACGACACAAAGTTCTACCATGTGGTTGCTAACCTGGACAACCACACAGCCCAGTGGGTGGAGAGCCTGATCAACCAGCCGCCGGACAGCGACAAGTACAGCGCGATGAAGGCTGCACTCATCCGTTACTTCACCCCCTTGGTGGAAGAGCGAGCAGAGGGGCTCCTGGCGCTGACTGAATTTGAAAGCGACAGGCCTGCGGACCTGATGGAGAAGCTGTTGAGGTTGAAAGACTCTGACGATGATCACTTCATCTTCACCCACCTTTTCCTCAGGACCTTACCGTCAGCGGTGAGAGTGACCCTGGCCAGTTCACCACTGTTGGCAAGACGAGACTACCGCGAGCCGGGCCAGGAGGCGCAGCGACTCATCAACGCCAATAAACGGCATGCGGCCACAGCCACGGGAGCGGAGCTCGGCGCAACGTCCGGAGAGGGCAGGGGGCCAGAGGCTGCAGTACCAGACGCACCGACGACGGCGGCGGCAGGGGCCAGAAAACACGGAGCAGACGACGTCCTTTGTTTCTACCATCGCCGCTTTGCAGAGAGGGCACGCAAATGTATACCGCCGTGCCATTTCAAGCGCTCGGGAAGCGCCAAGACCGGGGGTCAGTAGCAGCTGCGGCCCTCGGAGAGGAGAACAAGCTGCTCTACTTGAGGGATGCGCGCTCGGGGAGGCATTTCCTCGTGGACACAGGCTCCCAGCTGAGTTTCATCACACCTTCCTCCGCTGACCGGCTGGCGCCTTCCAGTGGTCCCGGGGTGTCAGCAGCGAATGGCTCGGCGATTAAGACCTTCGGTGAGAGGACTCTGCTTCTGTCTTTACACGGCAGTACATTCGAGTGGACTTTCGTCATAGCTGCAGTCAATTTCAACATGTTAGGGGCTGATTTTTTGTGCTCACATGGTTTGTTGGTTGATCTTGCTAACAGACGCCTGGTTAATGCACTCTCTTTTTATTCTATTCCCTGTACAGCTCGAGTGGCCCCGCCAACAGCACAAGCCAACGTCACAGCTGCAAGTGGTAAGTTCCACACACTCCTCACTCAGTTCCCAGCACTCACGGTCCCAACATTTTCGGCGACCGTGGCTAAACATGGGGTGGAACATTTTATTACTACCACCGGACTGCCCGTTTTTGCAAAAGCTAGGCGCTTGGATTCAGCTAAACTGACCACAGCGCGCGAGGAGTTCGCCAACCTGGAAAAGTTGGGCATCATCAGGCGTTCGAAAAGCCCATGGGCTTCACCGCTTCACATGGTCCCGAAAGCTGATGGCTCGTGGCGACCTTACGGTGATTTCTGCAGGTTGAACAACGCTACAGCGCACGACCGCTACCCGATCCCACACATCAAAGATTTTTCAGTTCATTTGGCGGGCGCACACATTTTTTGTAAGATAGACTTGGTACGCGGTTACCACCAGGTCCCAGTGCGCGCTGAGGATATATCCAAAACAGCGGTAATAACTCCGTTCGGGCAATTCGAGTTTTTGCCCATGCCGTTTGGGCTTAAAGGCGCGGCGCAGACGTTCCAACGCATGATGGACGCGGTGTTGCGCGATCTCCCCTTCGTGTTCGTCTACCTGGACGACATATTGGTAGCCAGCGCGTCCGAAGACGAACACGAAAACCATCTCATGGCAGTTTTCCAGAGGTTGGCAGAGCACGGGTTAATAATCAACCCAGCGAAATGTCAGTTCAGGGTGACGCAGATTGATTTTTTGGGGCATCGCGCGCAGTAACAAATTTTCCCCAGCCACAAACGGTCAAAGCGTTACAGAAGTTTTTGGGAATGGTGAATTTTTATAACCGTTTCCTCCCCCCGCGCAGCGCAGCTCATGCAACCATTGTATGCTGCACTAAAAAAACAAAAACCCACAAATAAAATCGAATGGTCTCCGGAGCGAGAGCGCGCATTTTCTGAAGTCAAAACAGCCCTGGAAAACGCTGCATTGTTAGCACATCCAGTCCCAAGGGCCCGCACGGCGCTCACTACTTACGCATCAGATGTGGCCATAGGGGCGGTTGTGGAACAGTATGTAGCCAGAGCCTGGCAACCGCTCGCCTTTTTCAGCAGGACCTTGTGCGATAGTGAACGAAAATACAGCGCATTCGACAGGTGGCCATTCGCCACTTCCAGTTCTGGCTGGAGGGACGCCGTTTCACCGCGTTCGTTGACCACAAGCCGCTGACTTTCGTGATGGCCAAGATTTCAGAACCTTGGTCGGGCCGGCAGCAGAGACAGCTAGCCGCGATCTCGGAGTTTACTACCGATATCCAGCATGTGGCGGGTAAACTTAATGTAGTGGCTGACTGCCTCTCGCGCGCCGTGGCGGCTCCAGCCCGCATAGGGGTAGATTTTGCAGCCATGGCCGCGGATCAGGTTAGCGACGCGGACGTGCGCGCGCTCCAGTCTGGACCAACAGGGTTAAGGCTGGAGAACAGGGTGCTGCAAGACGGTATGCCCCCCCTAATCTACGATGTCTCCACTGGGCGACCGCGTCCTGTGTTACCGGCCGCGTGGTGCCGCTGCGTTTTTGACTCGATCCATTCTCTGGCGCACCCGGGAGTGCGCGCGTCGGTCAAAATGGTGGGAGAGAAATTTGTATGGCCGAGCCTGCGCAAACAAGTTAGAGAGTGGACGGCAGCCTGCATGGCTTGTCAACGAGCCAAGGTACACAGACACACGAGAGCTCCCTTGGAGCTGTTTCACATTCCAGCTAAGAGGTTTGATCATGTTCACGTGGACCTCGTAGGCCCCCTCCCGCCCTCACAGGGGTACACACATCTTCTGACAATGGTTGACCACACCATGCGCTGGCCAGAAGTGGTCCCACTGTCGTCAACCACAGCCGAGGAGGTGGCGCACTCGTTTTTAATGGCATGGGTAGCGTGTTTTGAAGTCCCATCGGACATTACGTCCGACAGAGGCCCTCAATTTGTTTTCGAACATTGGTCAGTGATGGCCCGCAGCCTGGGGGCAACGATCCACCGCACGACCGCGTACAATCCGCAGGCTAACGGGTTATGCAAACGTTTTCACAGGTCATTGAAGGCGGCCCTCAGAGCGTCGCTTACGGATGCAAATTGGGTGGACAGGCTACCATGGGTTTTATTGGGGTTGCATTCTGCACCTAAAGAGGATTTAGAAGCCTCCCCAGCTGAACTAGTTTTCGTACAGCCACTTCGGCTGCCCGGGGAATTTCTTCCAGATAATCCGGCGACAGAGTGCTCCCCAGCTCAGCGGTTACAGAGTAGCACGGACTCGAGCACGCTACCTGGCCCCGTTCACCACAGTTTTCCGCACGTTTTTATGCCTAAGGCTTTAAAAAATGCGGAGTTTGTTTTTGTCAGACACGATGCCCATCGCCCATCGTTACGACCACCTTATGATGGACCATATAGAGTGCTGGAAACAGGGGATAAGCATTTTTTGCTAGATTTGGGGGGCAGAAAAGAAATGATTGGCATAAACAGGCTCAAACCCGCTTTTGTGGTGGCTGACGAAGGTGTGCAGTTGGCTAAGGCTCCTCGGAGCAGAAGACCCCCTAGAGAGCATTCCCCAGAACACCCACAGAGATTGACTAACAGTTCTCATCCTCAGACAGCAGCTCCCCAGCAGGAGGGCGCCGCAGAGGTGGTAAAACCTGCTTACAGCAGATACGGGAGAAGACTGCGGCCCAAGTAGCATGTGGACTGATGTGATTTTATTATGACATGCAGACTGTTGTTACGTTGTTCCATCTTAGACGTTTGGGGGGGGGGGTCATGTGGGACACATATGGGGGTTTCATATGCTTCACATGTATATTACTGTATGCTTATTGTATGCTTCACGTCTCAGAAGAACAAAAGGACTGAACCTCCTAGGAGATAACAGGAGGATGTGAAATGCGGCCTTTTGTATGCAAAGAGATGACCTTGAGGGATTTCCTGACCACCAATGACTTTAGGTGGGGGTGAGAAGACCTGGAAGAAGACGCATTGTGTATTGGGATTAAAAGACAATGTGACTGTGTGCTTTGATGTCCTGGGGTATAAAAGGGACAGATGTTGGGGGATTCTTTCTCTTTTTTTTTCTGTTTTTGATGATGTTGGAGAATGAAATAAACCTGACTCATGAGATAAACTCAGCCTCGTTATTTCCACATTCTCCACAATAACACTTTGATGTTTCTTTGAAATGTAAAGTGCATTAGAAAAAAAATGCATTACTTTTATTATCCTCTTCATAGCTGCTCTTACTTCCGCCTTGCTAATACTCTGAACTTCCTTCTTCACCATCTTTTCTTCATCTATAAACACAGTGGACCAACACCAACAGATGACATGGCTCCTCAAATCAAAACAAACTTCCCACTGGACCTCAAACAACTTGGATTCTGTGTTTCTCCCCTCCTCCTCCAGATTCTGGAACTGTGATTTCAAAAGGAAATGCAAAATATACTTTCATCTGAAAAGATATCAAATCCAAAGCCAGTGCAGTCTTCTACCAGGAAATTTTGAGAACATTTCATGCTTCCCTTTACTGACAAGCTTTATGGAGCTGTTGACATCATTTTCCAGCAGGACTTGGCACCTGTCCATACTGCCAAAAGTACTAAAACCTTGTTTAATGACCATGGTATCCCTGTGCTTGATTGGCAAGAAAATTCTCTTGACCTAAACATCATAGACCAGGCCTATTCGATTAGCAGCCAGCGGGCCACATGTGGCCCAGAACCAACCTCCAGCTGGCCCAGGTTCAGTTTACTGCAGACAAGCAAAAGCCAACACATTTCACAGAATTGCAGAAATCCATTAATTACTACAGACCCTAAATGCAACACTCCACATAGCCTAGCAACCATCAACCCACAATGCAGCGCATTTGTTTTGAAGTGTGGGCTATGACTGTGGCTAATGGTGCTAGCAACAAAATACCAAGCCTACACCAAACGCAAATGGGTGGCACAAATACATACAAAGTCAATGGAAAGAAGCAAGTACACACTTTGAGATTCTGCCATCATCGGAGTAAAAGTATCAACACTGGAGAGTAAACTAATTTGAAAATGAGACTGTTACTCACCCGGAGAAAGAGGAACTGGGAGCTCGTCAGCTGAATTGGGATGCTGTTGTTATGTACCCACGGAGTCCTGCCATCGACATGCTAGCAAGGCTAGCAGGCTAGCAATGTAAATGCCTATCGTCTTGTGAAGTTTTGGAGGAACTGACAACTTTTTCAGGAGAGCCCCCCCACTGGATAATGTAAACTTAAGCATGACATTATGTTGGGGATTTCAATAGCTGATTGAACACAGCTGCAGAAGTTATAAAGGCAACTTCGGCTATCTGCAACTTTCTCAGACAGTAAATTCATGTCTTTGCCCATTCGTGTTTGGTGTGAAGGCATTGTCAACCCTGAAGCATAAAATTGATAATGAAAATTGTTGGTTTAACCCTGTCTGGACTGATATGTGTGTGAAATGGAATGTGTAGTTATAAAAAGAGGTTCCTACTCACAAATGTGGTGAAACAAAAGAAGAAGAAGCCATCTCTATTGTCATTCAGTCCATCATGAACAGTAGAATGAAATTACATTTCTCCTATCTACAATGTTAACTACATGTAGAATCAGAGGGGTCACAGCCTTGCAAGGTGCCACCACAAACAACTTTCCCTTCCCCCGTTCTATTCTGCTGAGCGCCAAGCTAGAAGGCGGAAAGTACCATTTTTATATGGTCTTTGGTATAACCCGGCCGAGACTTGAACCCACGACCTCTGAGTTGTGGGGCGGATGCTCTATCAACTAGGCCGCCACTCCAGTGGCCTAGTTGTCCACAATAGTGGATGTGCAATGTTTGTTAATGTTATCAATCTTTTTTTTTGGGGGGGGGGGGGGGGTGAGCACTGATGTGTTTGACAGTTCATTTTTTATTCAGCTAAATACACTTAGTAATGTGCCAAGGTCAGCTATGACAAGGATGTAGTATGTTTTATTTCAAAATGTTAATGCTACTAACAATGCACATTGAGTTTTCAATTAAAAAGTGCATTTTTTTTTGCATATTGATCTGTGTTGGTTTGAAATTTGTCATATTCAACAGATCGCTGAACATGTGTGGCCCAGTTACATGTCATGATTTGAAACTGTAGCCCAACCGATTTTGTAATTGATTAGCCCTGTCATAGAGAATTGATGGGGTATTGTCAAGAGGAAGATGAGACACATGAGAGCCAACAATCCAGACAATCTGAAGGCCGCTATCAAAGCAACCTGTGCTTCCATAACACCTCAGTAATGCCACAGGCTCATTGCCTTCATGCTACGCCACATTGATGCAGTAATTCATACAAAAGGAGCCCCGACCAAGTATTGAGTGTGTACTAGGGTCTGGGAGAAATAATCACTTTTCCAATTCATCTCGATACAGACGTGAACGATTCTAAATCGATGCACAAATGAAAAAAAATCAGATTCTTAAATATGTATTTTTAATGTAATTGTTTGTGATGGAACAAAAAACAAATGAGGTACCTTAAACGCTGAAGTTGGTGCCCGCCCGAATGGTATTTCGCATGACCCACAACACTGACGAGAGACTGCTCATTTTATACACATAGATTTGAGTTGCGTTGCTAGTACACTGCTTTCATACTTTCTGTATATATGGACTGTAGATTAATAACGTGATTAATATTAACGGAACAAACAAAGCAGACTCTTAAATGCAGAAGTTGGTACCCAGACAGTATTTGTCGAGTCATGTAAATATGTTGAAATCTGTGGTTGTGCCACTCAACACTGGCGTAAAACTCCTCATTGTATTTCACTATGGGTGCACAGATCAGTTTGCTGGAACACTGCTGTCATCCTGTATGGACATATGCACTGTAGATTACAGTCAATGTACGTGGGTGAAACGTTTGTGGTGAGCAGGTCTTCTGATCTGCACAGCCACAGCCAGACCAAAGCATGGAAAAAGTGAAACCAGTAGGTAAGAATGATTCTATTTTTCATTAGATGTGTATAAAATATTTCTTTCACAGAGGAAAAGAGTCAGAGCACACTGTTAAATTCACAGCCTTTATTAGTGTTAAAACTAACACAAAACTTCTGTGTCTGACTGAAGAACACACAATGTCCCAAAAAAATTAAATAAAATCAATGTAAGTAATAAGTCAACGAGCAAAGAACACATAATTCATCACACATTTGTGTAATTAACAGTGTATTTATTTATTTCATTTAATCACTGCTAACCATCAACTGTCACGCAGTGGGAGGAAAAAAATTCAGCATTAAAAAGAAGATGGATCGATATGCACTGAGAATCATAATCGGCTCGAAGTGTATGGTGCCTAAAATTCCCACCCCCAGTGTGTACACGGACATACTTTTCTGTCAGCCAACATTTCAATTAAAAATCCATTTAAAATTAATTTTATGTAATATTCTGATTTTTTGAGACACTGAATTTGAAGTTTTCATGAGCTATAAGCCGTAACCATCAAAATTACAAGAAATAAATGTTTGAAATATATCACTCTGTGTGAAATGAATCTATACATTTGTCATGGCTGCCAATCATGGCACCTATGTGTGCACCTGCCTGTTATCTCCTGCGGCCCTATTTATTCCCATCAGGACCAGTGCTGGGCGAGGAGTCGTCTGATTCCTTCCGTGAATCACGCCACAACCTGCCTATGTGCTTCCCTGCACTGAATTCTCCTGCCTTCGGCTTCCAAGCCCAGCAGAACAACGTCCGGGCCAGCTTCGCCCGGACCAACAACCAAGTAAGCTCTATTGCTTCTAAACCTGTCCATTCCCCTGTGCACAGTTGGAGCCCACAACGGCAGACCTCCTTTTCCCTCCAGGCGGCGGACTTTATTCCACCTCCAGCTAATCTGCCCGCAGACACTGTCTCCCTGGCTGCAGCTTCGGCGCTACCTGAGGACACTTCCAACATCTGTTGACAGTAAGCACTATAACATCTGACGTGCTGCATAGGTGTACTGTAAGCAAACGGCCCTTGTCTCTTTTCAGGGTTGCCAGTCTGTACGGTGCTCTGCCAGCCCAGCTGGAATACACGGATTGCACTACACTACATTACACCATATAACCGCACTCAAGCACCCACCCACTCACGTTAACAAAATAAAGTATGTTAATTGTGTTAATCCTGAGTCATGTCTGTTCTGTGGGTCACCTGAACTATGTCAGTACGACTCCGCCAAAGTGACCCGGCAGACAGCGCACTCGTGCGCCGTATTAACCATCTCGAGGCTCGGGTAGACCAATTAGCATACCAACAACAGGTGATGTTAACTCAGCTAACTCGCATCACCGAGAGGTTAGATCACTTAGCTAGCCCACAGGGGTCCTCCACAGCACCAGCTAGCTCCTCAGCTCCCACTAGTTCTACCACTAGCTCCACCACTAGCTCTTTGCCTAGCCCTCACCCTACAGGTTCCGCTAGCCGGCTCACTCCCGTCCCTACTCCCGCCCGCTTTAAAGGGGTATTGGGAGAAGCCAGGGGGTTCCTCATGCAGTGCGAAATCGTGTTCCAACGGGTTCCCAGAGATTTTCCCACTGACCAGAGCCGCATTGGCTATTTGATCAATCTGTTAGAGGGGCAGGCTTTAGCATGGGCTTATGTGGTTATAGCTAGGGCCGATTATGCTTCCATGACATATGTTCAATTCACCCAGGAATTCCAGGAAGTGTTTAGTCACTCGAACCGGGAAGATGTACTCACCTCTCGCCTGTTAAACCTTCGGCAGGGGTCGAGGGCAGTCGCTGATCATGCTGTTGACTTCCAGGTCATAGCTACAGAGGTCCAGTGGGAAGATGCCTCCCTGAGTAGTATATTCCTGAGGAGTTTGAACCCTAGCCAGCGGGATGAGCTGGCCCACCTGGAGAAACCCTCCACGCTGCATGAGTGTATCTCCCTGGCCATTAGCCTTGATAACCGTCTGAGGGAACGAGCTGCGGAGCGTAAGACTTCTGCCACGCCGTGCTCTCCAGACCCCCCCCCCCCCCTACTGGCCCTCCCGTCTACTGACCTCCCTGAGGACCAAGAACCAATGATAGTGGGAGGGTCGAAACTTCCTGCAGAAGAGAGACAGCGTCACCGTGAGTTGGGGTTGTGTGACTATTGCGGGAGCGAGGAGCATGACCTGAATTCCTGTCCTAGGCGGCCAAAAGGGGAAGTCCGTGCATCGAAGTAGGGGGCCTCACGGACGTAAAACATAACAATCTCCTCACCCGCTTTCTCATTCCTATTCGGTTTTGCTTTGGTCACAAAGAACATAATACACATGCACTCATTGACTCAGGGGCTGAGCAGAGCTTCATTTCTAGGAGTCTGGCAACCCGTCTGGGTCTACCTATGCAGCCGTTAAAAGCTCCCCTTAAGATTATTGCCCTGTCAAAGGCGGCGTTGGCTACTGTCACTCATCAGGTCGCCTTGGTGCCAGTCATCATTTTGGGCAACCATCGGGAGGAGTTAAATCTATTTGTCCTGCCGGTATTATCATCCCCGGTCATTCTGGGCTACCCTTGGCTGCATCTGCACAACCCTTCTATTGACTGGCGTTCGGGAAGTATTGTGTCGTGGAGCCCTTTCTGCCGGAGTGCCTGTCTTCAGTCTGCTGCATGCTCGCCTGCCACACCTTTGGATGTCCCTGCCTCTCCTCCCCCGGATCTGTCAAAAGTGCCACCGGAGTACCATGACCTTGGGGCCATCTTTAGTAAATCCCAAGCCCTTTCCCTCCCCCCTCACTGACCGTATGATTGTGCTATTAATCTGCGGGCCAGCGCTCCTCTGCCATCTAGCAGACCTTACAACCTGTCTTTTCCCGAGTGAGCGGCCATGGACTCATATATTAAGGAGTCTCTCAGCTCAGGTATCATTAGACCTTCATCTTCGGCGGTGGGGGCGGGGTTTTTCTTTGTGGGGAAGAAGGACGGCTCCCTCAGGCCCTGCATCTACTTCCGGGAACTTAACAACATCACTATCAAGGATACGTATACTCTCCCCCTCCTTAACTCTGCATTTGATTCCCTCCGGGGGGATTGCTGCTTTACCAAATTAGACCTGCACAATGCCTATCACCTGGTGAGGATATGTGAGGGGGATGAGTGGAAGACGGCCTTTAGGACCCCTAGTGGGCATTTTGAATATCGGGTCATGCTGTTCGGGCTGACCAATGCTCCGGCCGTCTTCCAAAGTCTTATTAATGATGTTTTGAGAGATTTTCTGGGCACCTTTGTGTTTGTCTACCTTGACGACAATTTAATCTTTTCTCAGTCCATTGAGAAGCATCGCGTGCACGTCAGGCAAGTCTTGCTGCGGCTGCTGGAGAATAAGCTCTACGTCAAGGCAGAAAAATGTGAGTTCCACGTCTCCAGGACCTCTTCCCTTGGCTTCATTATTGCCCCAAAGGAGATCATCCTGGACCCAGTAAGGTGAAGGTGGTGGTGGACTGGCCCACCCCCCGCATCGAGGAAACAGTTGCTGCAGTTCTTGGGCTTGGCTCAACTTCTATCGCTGGTTTATTAAGGACTACAGCCGTATCGCCCTCCCCCTCGCCAATTTGACCTCCACCAAGGTTCCCTTTCTCTG
Source organism: Pholidichthys leucotaenia (assembly GCA_020510985.1). Classification (NCBI taxonomy): domain Eukaryota; kingdom Metazoa; phylum Chordata; class Actinopteri; order Cichliformes; family Pholidichthyidae; genus Pholidichthys; species Pholidichthys leucotaenia. The sequence goes on from CM035846.1 coordinate 78,879,850, forward strand.
GACGGAAGAGGCAGACGCCTCATTCTCGGAGTTGAAGGTCAGATTTTCATCTTCGCCTTTTCTGACGCAGGTGGATCCCACCCTTCAGTGCTTGGTGGAGGTGGACGCCTCTGATTCTGGGGTGGGGGCTTTGCTGTCTCAGCATTCTCCGGAAGACGGTAAGATCCACCCCTGTGCCTACTTCTCTTCTAATTCAACGTCCAGCACTGAAGGATTAAAGTACTGAATCTGTAAGAGAATATAAAGTCTTTTTCTCTGGGATCAGTACTATTCGACTAATCTGACCTGCCCTCACACAATGTCCTCCAGATTATCTGCAGTTTTTTGTTTTTCCAAAACATTTGAGCTTCATTGACTCTATGGACAGCCAGCTGCCTGGCTCAAGGACTAATGCCAGCCGCTAGACAAAACATCTCCTGCCGAAGAGACTTTGTTGTTCTTAACTGATATAAACACCTCCACTCAACACTACACCCACACTGACTCAATAAACTGATGAGAAGATCATTCACTCACTGCTCCCTTTGTGTCTTTGTGTACATTCTTGTCTGCTAATTGTGCATTGAGGGCTTTTTTTCTTGTAATCATAATATTGATCATATATGACCGGTATTCTGACAATCAATGGTTTTTTGCTCTTTCCTATTGTGTTATCCTTTTCTTCCCTATGCATCCTGTACCCATCTGATGACAGGCGCGTTTCGACGCTGCCGCGTCACCGGAAATGCAGGTCGTTTTCTGTGTCAAGTCAAATCCCTCGTATGTTATCAGTTGTTTACTGTTAATGTACTTGGCAATAAATCCTTTTCTGAGTTCTGAGTTTCTGAGTTCTGACTTCTCTCACCGCCTGTCCCCAGCAGAACGAAATTACGACATCGGAGATAGGGAGCTCTTGGCAGTGAAATTGGCCCTGGAGGAGTGGCAGCACTGGTTGGAAGGAGCGTCGCAGCCATTCATTGTCTGGACCGATCACAAGAACCTGGAGTACCTTCGGACTGCCAAGAGGCTGAACGCCCGACAGGCCCGCTGGTCGCTGTTTTTTGGACAGTTCGACTTTACCATCACCTACCGCCCTGGGTAGAAGAACACCAAGCCCGACACCCTGTCTCGTCAGTTTGCCCCAGAGACAGCAGAAAAGGCCGAGCACCCCATCCTCCCTCCAGCATGTGTCATGGGCAAACTTGCTTGGGGCATTCGGGACAAGGTTATAGGGGCGCAGGCTGACAAAGCTGACCCCGGGGGGGGGGCAAATTATTTGTTCCCACAGCGGTCCGAGGGGAAGTCATCCAGTGGGGGCATACCTCCAAATTCGCCTGCCATTTGGGTAGGGCACGCACGGTGGCGCTCCTACAAAGGTCGTTTTGGTGGCCATCCCTCCAGAAGGACGTGGGGGAGTACATCCGCGCATGTCCTGAGTGTGCTACGGGGAAGACATCCTCATCGCTGCCGGCCAGGCTTCTCCACCCCCTCCCCGTCCCGGGTAGACCATGGTCCCACGTGGCGCTGGATTTTGTCACGGGCCTCCCCACGTCCAATAACTTCACCACCAACCTCACATTGGTGGACAGATTTTCCAAGGCGGCTCATTTCATCCCTCTGTGGGGGTTACCGTCTGCCAAAGAGACAGCGGATCTGCTGGTTCAGCATGTAATTCGGCTGCATGGCATCCCTCAGGACATAGTATCGGACCGAGGGCCCCAGTTTATCTCCAAAGTCTGAAAGGCATTTTGCACTGCCTTAGGGGCTACGGCGAGCTTGTCCTCCAGCTATCACCCGCAATCCAATGGGCAATGTGAACGAGCCAACCAGGAGGTGGAAGCAGGGCTGCGGTGTGTCACTGCCGCCAACCCATCATCATGGAGCACACACCTCCCTTGGATTGAATACGCCCATAACACAGCGGTGTCCTCGGCCACCGGCATGTCCCCCTTCGAGGCGTCGTTGGGTTACAACCCCCCGCTGTTCCCTGAAGAGGAGGGGGACATTGCCGTCCCATCGGTTCAGGCCCATTTAAGACGCTGTCGGCGGATTTGGAAGGAAGCCAGAAGGGCACTGCAATGGACGGTGGAACGCAACACTGCGGTGACGAATCGACGCCGGGTTCCGGGCCCGGCTTATCAGGTGGGTCACCAGGTATGGCTCTCTACTAAGAACATCAACCTGAAGGCAGAATGTAAGAAGACCACCCAGCGGTTCATTGGCCAATACCCTATATCTCGAATTATTAACCCAGTGTCTGTGCACCTAACTCTCCCCCCTCCCTCCACATCTGTCAAACTTTCCACGTCTCTCAGATTAAGCCTGTCTCCTCCAGCCCGTTGTGTCCCCCTCCCAGGTCTCCACCTTCACCGAGGGTGATAAGATAAGATAAGATAAGATAAGATAAGCCTTTATTAGTCCCACAATGGGGAAATTCAAGGATTGCAACAGCACAGGGATAGCAACACTCAGAGCAACAATCAGAAGGCAAGAAAAAACAAGAACAGCTAGTATACATATGTACATATTACTATAAATATATATACAGTGATCCCTCGTTACTTCGCACTTCACCTTTCGCGCCCTCAGTGCATTGCAGATTTTTCAAAAATATTCATCAAAAATTCAAAATTGAGAAAAAATGGGCGGGCGCTAGCAGAAGGCAGGGAGACTACATTAGAACATCAGGTATCAACACGGAGAGCCCGCACAACTCAAAATCCACCTCTCTGACCACCGCTCAACTCCTCTCCGCCCACCTCTTCACCGCTCGGGAATCTCGCAAGCTGATTGGCCGAGACGTTTTACCCAGCTTCTCTCCCTGCCCATACCCAGCGAAGGAAGACCGCATTCATTGTTCTTTATCGCTTGTGTTGCTTAGTCTCGCCGCGTGGAACTTTTCGCTGTTCTCTTGTGCCTTTTTTTGTGCGAAATAGTCTTCCCGTCGAGCCACTATGCCGCCTCCTGCAGCTTCCCTCGACGATGTTGCGCCTCTAGTACCTGACGATGAGGCGTCACCTGAGGAGCAGTAAAGCTCTCATTAACCTGTGCAGTAAATCCTCTTCATCTTGAGTTACGTATCTTGTTATAAGAATAAAAGAGTTCTAAAAACATATTTATGTACACTTTATTTACATGTATGTACGCTTACACACACACACACACACGTATCATATGAGAGAGAGAGTGAGAGAATGAACGTACGTATTATTTATGGGTGACGTCATTAGGGTTGACGCTACTTCGCGGTTTTTCAATTTTCGAGGTCGGTTCTGGAACCCATTAACCGCGATAAGTGAGGGATCACTGTAACTATATATGGAACACTATATATATATATATATATATATATATATATATATATATATATATATATATATATATATATATATATATATATATATATATATATATATATATATATATATATATGGAACACTATATACGTATATATTATATATATATATATATATACTCCTAACATTCACCTAGTCCTACCTGTTGCTGTACTCATGACTTTTCATCCATTATTACATTGCACATAACTCTCACACTGCTTTTTACTTCATTCACATTATATCACTGAATCTGAGTCCACATTGAAATACTGTGTGATTGTATATTTTTTCATATATTTCTGCAAAGTGTGGTTAGTCCGAGTAAATAACTGCATATATTCCTGTATATATTTGCATCCTTTTATAGAAACGTGGACAGACTGTAATTTACTGTACATACTCTGGTTGTCATTGAATCCTTATTTAAATCCTTCACCTGAACAACGAGAGCAAGTTTTTAGCCAAAGTCAAATTCCTTGTATGTGTTGTGCATACTTGGCCAATAAAGCTGATTCTGATTCTGATTCTGATATATATATATATATATATATATATATATATATATATATATATATATATATATATATATATATATACTGTATATACACACAGTGCAGAGCATTGTGGTTGGTGAATGTGCAGCAGAAAGTCTAAGCTCTCTCTCCGCGGATGAGGCGGGCCAGCTGGATGTCTTTGGGCATGATGGTGACCCTCTTGGCGTGGATGGCCCACAGGTTGGTGTCCACGAAGAGACCCACCAGGTAGGCCTCGCTGGCCTCCTGCAGAGCCATGACGGTAGAGCTCTGGAAGCGCAGGTCGGTCTTGAAGTCCTGAGCGATCTCCCTCACCAGGCGCTGGAAGGGCAGCTTATGGATGAGCAGCTCCGTGGATTTCTGGTAGCGACAGATCTCTCTCAGAGCCACGGTACCGGGCCTGTAACGGTGAGGCTTCTTCACTCCGCCGGTGGCCGGAGCGCTTTTGCCGAGCAGCCTCGGTGGCTAGCTGCTTCCTGGGGGGCTTTTTCCTCCAGTAGATTTACGGGCGGTCTGCTTGGTTCTTGCCATCGCTCTTTATTATTCTGTCTTATATTTCTTGCACACCACCTAAACTCCAGCCCAGCACCCGCATTGTTTTCGCTACAGTTCCTCGGTATGTCGAGTTTCTCCATTAGCACCAGGTGGCGGTTGAGTGCTAGCTAGCTCTTCCCTGCTGTATCGTCTCCTGCTGTAAACAGTGGCTCCGTCCGCCGACTCGGGAGACCTTTGGGGCAATCTTTGTGTCCGTGATATATATATAGAGTGAAAGGTGTAGAAAGAAGAAGGAAGATAAAAAAAGGCAGTTGCAAAAGGCAGCCAACTCGTGTGGCGCCGCCGGTCCGGCGGAACCGGAACCATTGATCGACGGCAACCCGGCGTGGCCCGTCTCTTCCATCCTGGACATCCGCAGCCGGGGGCGTGGCCTGCAGTATCTGGTGGACTGGGAGGGCTACGGGCCAGAGTGGAGGTCCTGGGTGCATCCCGCCCTCGTGCTCGACAAGCAGCTCATCAGGGACTTCCATCGGACGCACCCGGGTAGGTTGGAACGCACACCGAGAGGCGTGCCGTGGGGGGGAGTACTGTCATGGCCGCCAATCATGGCACCTGTGTGCGCACCTGCCTGTTATCTCCTGCGGCCCTATTTATTCCCATCAGGACCAGTGCTGGGCGCGGAGTCATCTGATTCCTTCCGTGAATCACGCCACAACCTGCCTCTGTGCTTCCCTGCACTGAATTCTCCTGCCTTCAGCTTCCAAAGCCCAGCAGAACAATGTTCGGGCAGGTTTTGCCTGGACCAGCAACCAAGTAAGCGCTATTGCTTCTAAACCTGTCCATTCCCCTGTGCAAAGGAGGAGCCCGCAAAGGCAGACCTCCTTCTCCCTCCAGGCAGCGGACTTTATTCCACCTCCAGCTAATCTGCTCGCAGACACTGTCTCCCTGGCTGCAGCTTCGGCGCTACCTGAGGACACTTCAACATCTGTTGACAGTAAGCACTATAACATCTGACGTGCTGCATAGGTGTACTGTAAGCTAACGGCCCTTGTCTCTTTTCAGGGTTGCCAATCTGTACGGTGCTCTGCCGGCCCAGCTGGAATACATGGATTGCACTACACTACATTACACCCTATAACCGCACTCACGTACCCACTCACTTACGTTAACAAAATAAAGTACGTTAATTGTGTTAATCCTGAGTCGTGTCTGTTCTGTGGGTCACCTGAACCATGTCAACATTAGTTCAATTTTTTGAATTGAATTAATGAAAAATCAGTATCAGTGTGTGTGTGTGTGTGTGTGTCTGTGTGTGTGTCTGCTGTGTATTAGCACCAGTACTTTTTAGCATCTTCCTGCTCTGTGTCACCCAGCTTCTCCACAAGGAGATTGAGGACAGCAGCGGTGTAACAGTGGACTTCCATCTAGATGGCAACCTTTTTAATATAAGGAGGCTCCAGGCAACCACCAAACTGCAAAGGGTGAGAGTCATTGAGCTACAGTATGCAGATGACTGTGCTCTGGTATCTCATAGCCCACAAGATCTCCAGTCTGTTCTTACTGCTGCGGTGAGAGCATACAGCAGGATGGGACTGACGGTGAACACCATCAAAACAGAGGTCGTCTGCCAATGGAGCACCAATATCCCATCTACTCCACCTACCTTCACTGTTGCTGGTGAACAGCTGTCTGTTGTTCCATCTTTCAAGTACCTGGGGAGCATCCTCTCTGTAGACAACACCATTGACAGTGAGGTCCAGAACAGGATCAGGCACGCATCAGCTTCTTTTGGGAGACTCGGGCGTCGGGTCTTCCAGAACAAGAACCTCCATCTCCAAACGAAGATCTCTGTTTACCAGGCAGTCCGTGTCACTACTCTCCTTTACAGCTATGAATCCTGGGTGACTTACAGCCGCCACATTAGGTATCTAGAGCGGTTCCATATAGGACAGCCTTCAGCGGATCCTGGGAATCACCTGGCACGACCATGTGCCTCATTCTGAGATACTCTTTAAGACCAGCTGTAGGAGTATTGAGGCAACGATCACCCAGCACCAGCTACGCTGGCTGGGACATGTGGTGAGGATGCCCCCAAACCGGTTGCCTCGCAGGGTGTTATATGGCCAGCTACACCATGGTCGACGTTCTGCTGGAGGGCAGAAGAAGCGCTACAAGGACCAGCTAAAGATGGCCTTAAAGAAGTGCAGGATCAGACCTGAGGCTCTGGAGGAGGTTGCTGCTGACCGGAACACCTGGCGACAGCAGTGCCTTGTGGGGACCCGTATGATGGAGGAGGACAGGACAGCCAGGAGACAGGAGAGAAGACTGAGGAGGAATGCACCTGCAGCCCCTGCTGCTACTACTACAACTTTTACATGCCCTACCTGCGACAGTGGGTCCAGGATAGGACTACACAGCCATCAAAGGACTCACCGATAGAAGTGGACGTCATCATCGGACTCGATGGACAACCGCAAGCAAGCAAGTGTGTGTGTGTGTGTGTGTGTGTGTGTGTGTAAAAATATTACAAAAAAGGAAGTCAAGTTAATTGCTATAAAAACTAAATGTATAATGTATTAAGGGTGGGGTAGGAATTAATACATTTATACAAACTTCTTCCTTCTCCCTTTTGCGCTTGAAATTTGAGTTGTTTTGTTATTTCAAATCATGAACTACTTGTGTGTTGTTTGCTTATTATTTTGATTTTGTTTTCTTATTATTTTTTCATTTTCTTACATGTCCAAAATTTAAAAAAAAATGCCAGTAATGAAATAAAAGTAACCATTGATTTCTCTTCAACACTGTTGCCAGGTTGACAAAGACTCTACTGATCCTTATATTCCTACAGCTCTTTGTGGCAATGATTTCATGAGCTTCATTGATGAAAAAATTATTACGATCAGAGAAAACGTCCAAGACCTTCTGCCATCTATTGGCAATAATTTCTTCTCAGACATAAGAAGAGAGAGAAAGAGAGAGTTTGACAGATTCTCTCCTATTGTATTTTTAAACTTTACTTATTATTTTCAGTTTGCAAATCAACATGCCCATCCCAACTAACATGCTTAACAACACCTTTTCATTACTTAATACATCCCTTCTCAAGATAATCAATACATCTCTACTAGCAGGACATGTCCAGCAGTCCTTTAAAGTTGCAGTTATTAAACCTCTTCTCAAAAAAAAAACTATTCTTGATTCAGAAATTCTTGCTAATTATAGACAATATCTAGCCTTCCATTTTTTTTCAAACATCCTTGAAAAAGCAGATGCACAATCAATTGTGTACCTTTTTAGAAAACAACCATTTATTTGAGTCTCCCCTTCAGTCCACACACATCTTCCATCAGTGTTGCAGTGCTTGGATCCCTGTGGTTGGAAAATAAACCACATTTGGTCAAATTTGACCACTATGAACTTTTACAGCCTATGAGCTTTCCAGCACCCCCCCCCCCCTTCTGAAGTGTTGCTGTACCTACAAATAAAGTGCATCATCCAGTGGTCTTTTGTGACTAGAAAAAGTATTACATTAGTACAGGTCTTTGACCCTCATCCTCATTTAAAGTACTTATTCACATTAATTACCTTTTTCACTTTCCTTGGATCAGATAGCTTTTTAAGTGTAGGGAGCAAATTAATGTATTCTAAAAGGGCACATTTTGTCAAATACATTAGTGAAACAGCAATAATATACAACATGATTTAATGAAACAGACTTTTATTTCAGATTAATGCACTGATGTGACATTTGAGACAGTTTCAACTCTCTCACCAACATTTCCACTTCTACTTGGAATGTCGTTATTTTCATTTCCTCCATCAGATGCTTGACTGGTGTTAATGAAATCCAATAGCCATCCTTTCATGGACTGTGATGCTGTTGTTCCAGTGACAAGTACGCTCAGTCACTTCCATCATAGCTTTTCAGGATGCTGTGCGTGAACTATCTTGTAACTATAGGTTATGTCCATTTGATTTTCCACTTGAAACTAGAACAGTTTAAATATATGTGTCAGGTTTGCCCCTCTGGGGCATATTAATGGACTCAAATGCAGGACTGAAGTTTGCAAATTTATTGTAAATAAGCATAACTCAAAGGCTGGAAAAACATAACAACCCGATGGAAGAACAACTTACAGGTGGGATATAATCCAAAGATTGTCACAAACAAGGACAAGGAATGGACCTCTTATTGACCTAAGACTGCCGCAGGGAGAAACTGAAGGCAGCAATTTAAATTGGGAACTCAATAATAACACAATGAGGAACAGCCAAGGTGGTTATGAACTAGAAGGTAAAGTATAAGAATGTAACCGTAAACAGGAAATGAATCTACAACAATAAGAGCACCAAACCAGAAAGACTTCAAAATAGCCTTTTTTTAATCTTCCTTCTTCTTTCTACACCTTTCACTCTGTATATATATCACGGACGCACGGATCGCCCCGGGGGTCTCCCGGGTCGGCGGACGGAGCCACGGTTTGCAGTGGGAGACGTTACAGCGGGGAGGAGCTAGTGCTAGCTAGCACTTGGCCGCCGCCTGGTGCTAATGGGAAACTTGACATACCGGGAGCTGTAGCGAAAAGGACGCGGGTGCCGGGCTGGAGTTTAGGCGGCGTGAAAGAAATATAAGACAGAATAATAAAGAGCGATGGCAAGAACCAAGCAGACCGCCCGTAAAATCTACTGGAGGAAGAAGCCCCCCAGGAGACAGCTAGCCACCAGGGCTGCTCGGAGAGGCACTCTGGCCACCAGCAGAGTGAAGAGGCCTCGCCGTCACAGGCCCGTGGCTCTGAGAGAGATCCGTCGCTACCAGAAATCCACGGAGCTGCTCATCCGTAAGCTGCCCGCCCAGCGCCTGGTGAGGGAGATCGCTCAGGACTTCAAGACCGTCCTGCGTTTCCTGAGCTTCGTCGTCATGGCTCTGCAGGAGACCAGCGAGGCCCACCTGGTGGGTCTCTTCTTCGCTAAGGGGGTCACCATCATGCCCAAAGACTTCCAGCTGGCCCGCTGCATCCGCGGAGAGAGAGCTTAGACTTTCTGCTGCACATTCACCAGCCATAATGCTCTGCACTGTGTGTCTATATATATACATTTATAGTAATATGGACATATGTTTACTAGATGTTGTTTTTTCTTGCCTTCTGATTGTTGCTCTGAGTGTTGCTATCCCTATGCTGTTGCAATCCTGGAATTTCCCCATTGTGGGACTAATAAAGGCTTATCTTATCTTATCTTATCTTAAATACGATTAAACTCAGAAACTAATATAAGGCAGGAAATAATACATAAAACCCCATTAAAGTAACTGAGAATAGTAGAATAATGACAAAATCAGAAGTCCAAAAATAACACAGAGTGTGGACGTGGTCTGTGACCATGTCCAGATCTTGAAAATATGATGTATCACACCAGATGATACAGGAGTAAATATTTTGTTGATATGAGAGAGAAGAGGAAAAATGGAGGCAGTAAAGGCAATAATACACTCAATATAGGTGCGCATGTGTCCCCTCATGTCGACTCATGACCCTTGACTGAAATGCTTATCCAAGACTATTTTTATCTTATTTCTTAAAAAAAAAATGTTTCCCTGGGAATGGTAATATAACTGATTAAGCATGTATCTCACTGGGCTGTGACAGCTCCTGAGTAGTTGGAGAAAGGCATTTGTGATGGAGTTTCAGAAATCTCTTGAAATGTTTGTGTGGGTCCTCAAATTCCTGATATCTTTTAGTAAACCAGAATCCAAAAGCAGACACAAGAACTGGCTCAGAGTTTAGATTCAATGTTGGTATTTATTGAACAGCTTAATAATATGATTTGCCAGCACTCCTGTGAGGAGAGAAGAAGTGGGAGCTGGTGAGTGGAAAGCAATAGCAAGGGGTAAAAATTCAGTTTTAAAGAGTTTACTTCTCAAAGCAGAAGTGCATGAGAGATGCATGAGACCAGCAAAGGTTGAGCGTCTTCTTCACAGCAGAGCGAGTGCAGCATCGAACAGGTACAGTAAGTGTCGTGTTGTCTAAAAGTAAGGAACCAGTAGGGCCACCCGGGCCCGGGGCTCTAGCTGAGGAGGGAGGTTAATGATGATTGTTTCAAATTAATGTAAGTTCACTTGAGTTTTCCAGATGGAGGTCGATGGCCAAGTGAGGTGGAGAAGATCCTGGTAAATATGAGCCATCAGAAGAGGGCGCTTCCTGAGGTGAGTGTTAGTTGACTGATCTCTGTTTTTAAGAATAGGGCTAAAACCTACCTTTTTGATATAGCCTACAATTAGGGAGGGATCATGTGTTTCTGAACCCTCCCTTAGTTATGCTGCCAATAGGTTTAGTCAGCCGGGGGACCTCCAGTAATGCACTGGGCCTCACTCCTTTCCTCACTCTCAATGATTTTTTTTTTTTTGCTGGTCATTAACATTTGTTTGTTCTCTCCCATAGATTGAGTCCCCATCCTGCTGTTTGCTCTCTACGTGTCTGTTCTTTTCTTCTTTTCTATCCCCTCACTCCCCAGCCAGTCGCAGCAGATGACTGCCCCTCTCTGAGCCTGGTTCTGCTGGAGGTTTCTTCCTGTTAAAAGGGAGTTTTTCCTCTCCACCGTTGCCAAGTGCTTGCTCACAGGGGATTGCCTGATTGCTGGGGTCTTTCTGCAACTGTGGGGGTTCCCCCTACAGTTGATAGTGCTATGAGATGACTGTTGTTGTGAAATGGCGTTATATTAATAAAGTTGAATTGAATTGAATTGAATTGGTAGAGAATTTTACTTTAAAGTTCAGAGCAAACACAACTCGAGGCAGACAGAGCACAGAGAAAAAGCAAGGCAGATGGAGAAGGCCAGCAGAGTAGCAGGAGGCAATGAGCATCAGCGAGCTGACTCATCATGATACAACAGGGAGAGAAGGGAGAACTGTGCTTTTATAGCAACCAGGAAAGTAGCAGGTGAGACAATTAGAAGTAGCTGCAGGTAGTTAAAGATAAATTTTCTCTCAAAATAGTCTCAGAGTCTTCACCAGTGTCTCAAACCCATCTAGAAGCCTTCTCAATATAGTTTTTTTTTTTTTTTTTTTTTTTTTCGACAAGGCAAAACAACATTAAGCCTGAGTCTGTTGCAGCCCTGTGACACACAGGCTTCTTGAGAACAAAAACAAAAAATGAAGACAACTTTGAAGGACTTGAGTCAACAAAGCTGAAGATGTCCAACCCTCTGCCTACTCATGATTAAAAATTGTGTATTCTTACAGCACAATTTTAGTTTGAAGTTAAATCTGGCAAGAAGGCAAATAATTTTCTTCCTCAGTGTGTGTGATAAAAGCCCCCCCCCTTACTGAATTTATTTCTCTCATATGATCGTATACATCATTTAATACATTGATATTATCTGTACAAGATGGACCATGTTTACCAATGTGTCTTAAGCTCCAGTTCAGTGTGATTTTCAATAATTTGCTTATTTTCTCTCAATTTTTCTATCGTCAACTAGTCAAGCTATTACAGCCCAGTGAAAGACAGGCTTTAGCAACAAATCCTTATGGGGCAAAATACAGAGCAGATTTGTAACTGAGCTATGCTTAGCCAACATTACTTGATCAAGTGTTAGCGTTTTAAATAACAGTTTAAGAAACTCTGCAAGTCAAATTGGTGCAAACTCTTTCTGCTGGTAGGAACATGTAGTTTGATATGAACTGTTCTGCAAGAGTTCCCTGTAGTTTTAAAGGATGATATTTTAACATTTTTGGACACTGCTTTAATGATCTTCTCCACCCTGAACATGAATGGACAGCGTAACCTGAACCTGGTGGAAGATGTGTTAAATTTACTCCACTTGTCCATTCATCACCATAATACCTCAGTCAAAAGCAGCCAAACTAAATGTCTCAGACTTAAATAAGCTAGCCGCCTCCAAAATGCTTGTGTAACACGAGGCCAAGGGTAGTTAAAAATGTCACTTTGCAGGCTCTTCAAAATTCAGGTGAAGAGTCACAGGTAGAATCAAAGGGGAACTTTAAAATGTTTTTAAAGGAATTTAATACATAAGATATGCACAACTGCCAACTAAAATAAAAAGCTAAACCTAAAACCTAGGAATTAAAATTTAGTTAAAATAAGCTAAAGTTAGAATAAAATACTAACTAAAAACTAACATAAAAAACTAAAAGTGGGTTAAAAAAAAAAAACATCCATAAAAGCTGAGGAGGAGGATCCACTCTTCAGGGTGTACTCTATCCATCACCACGACACTGGACAGCCGCAGGTAACCTGTATGGGGGAAGACACTAGCCAGCAGTATGCTCAAATTTATCCTTGTCATCATCAACATCATCGTCATGAGCATCATCATGGGATGCTGCTATCTGGGAACCAGAATACTTAAAGCAAATGCAGATCTCCTCACTCTGCCTCTTGCTGTCTTGCCCATGCAACACCCCAGTCACTCCACACAGAAGTGTCTTCCCCCAAAGGTCAGTGTCATGGTGGTCCTGGGCTGCTACCACTGCTCTTCCTCCTCAGGCATGCCCTCCTTCATGGCTCCCTGGACAGTGAAGCGCTTACATGTTCTCTGGGGGCCAACAGCATAGTCCCATCAGGCAGGACTCTAATCCAGAAGAGCTCTTGACCAGGCAGGGCTCTCATCCGGCCGGTTCTTGTCAGGCAGGGCTGTCCTGGACTGCCAGAGCACCTTTAATGCCAGTTACAGGTGCTGCATGTTCCAAATCAACAAAGGTGTTGAGGATCACCAATTAGGGAAGACACGGGGGGGGGGGGCAGGAAACAGCATTTCAAATTAAATTAAATGTAAAAACTACAAAAACATGCAAAGTTATAAACACACATGCAAGACAACTTAAAACCATGTAAAACACACAAAAAAACCACAATAAAATACTTCAACCCTGTGACACTTGTAATAATGCTCTAACAAATTACACCTTAGGTGGTACAAGCTAATTCTAAGCATTTAATTAGCAATGTGTTGTGATGGGTTTTAGTGTGATATGCGGCGTGATGACGCAGCTGGCTGGTGACATCATCACGCCAACATATATAGGGGAGCATCTGCCATTACAGGCTCTCGTTTGCCGGGACGACTCTATGTGTATCACATGTAGTGTATTGTTGGCAGTTCCTTAATAAAGCCCCATTCCAGTGCAGCGTCCTCATCTGTCTCTTTTATGCCAGGTTTGTGGACAAAACATTTGGTGACAGCGGATTAAACCATGGAGGAGTGTGTGACACCGCTGAAGCCTTTCCTTGAGCTCCCAGGAGAACCACCAGTTCCATGGCCACGTTGGCTGGAAGCGTTCGAAACGTATGTTACAACGTTGGACCTGGGAAAGCTAGACAAGGTGAGGACGCGAGCACTGCTTGTCCACAACCTAGGCTTAGAGGGCCAAAGGATTCTCCGGATGCTCGGTGTGACGGACTCATATGAGGAAGTTGTAGAGCTGCTAGCTATGTAATTCACCACGCCGGACAGCGTGACGGTACGGCAGATTCGCTTTTGCCAGAGACAACAAAGAGTCGGTGAGCTAATCCAACAGTTTGTTGCTGACCTAAGGCAGTAAGCTAGTGTGTACCGTTGGAGGACGAGATGGTGCGGACCAATTGGCAGAACACACATGTAATGCTGGGCTATGAGGTAGGTTGCTAATGGCACCTAATGACTTGACGCTAGGTAAAGTAGTGGAGGTAGCACTCCAGGTGGAAGCTGCAGAAAAGTTAGCCTCAGAGCTAAATTGGTGCCAGACGCAGAAGATGAAAGATGCCAGACACAGATGCGAATGGTGAATATGGTGAATAAGGTGGACTCGAAGGACGCTGAGAGCATGGCAAAAGAATACGAGGATAATGCGGTGAACCGAAAATCCATTCCGAGAGGCCCTGTCTGCAGGGGTTGTGGGTCCCTGACACACCAGAGCAAAGCACAAGGGCGCCCGACAAGAGGAAAGGGGTGCAGCAAGTGTGGGTGCATCAACCATTTCACCAGGGTATGCCAGTCTTCAACACCGTGGAGCCCACCAAGTAAGCCAGCCCGTCCGCCAACAATGACCATCCACTCGGTGAGTCCCTACGCCAATGGCTATTCCTATTGTATAGTGGAATTGGACGGTGTAGCTTTACCACTTCTGATCGATACGGTGGCAGTGCAGTCAATGCTGAACTGGGCCACGGTGAAAAAGTTTTTCCACACCACAGGATCAGGAAGAACCCAGTGCTGCTGTATGGGTGCGATGGTAACAGACTGTGCAATGTCGGAACTGTAGAGTTGACTGCTCGCTAAAAGTCCAATGCTGTGCATGACTTCACGTTCCAGGTGGCAGTGCATGGTGACATCATTATGGGATGCCACCGTTTCGATGGACTTGGTTTTGCCATTAGGGACAGTGCTGGGTTCAAATGGTCCGGGTGCGGACATTGGAGTTTGCCAGACCCGGTGGACAACATTGTGGTGTGGGATGAAATGCCTACAGATGGTACCAACACCGAAGCGCACACCTCACGCTCTCAGGAGGAGAGCTGCTCAGTGGAGAAAACGGACGGCTTCAGTACCCGTGCTCACCCGGCTGCAGTGGGGCCGACTGAGCTGACAGGTGAAGAGTCCGTTCCGATTAGCGACACCAGGGAGGCACCGGACACCTTCAGTGCCCGTGTTGACTTTCAGCCGGCGAAGGAGGGGCTTCGCTGCGACAACGGTGGCTGCTGAACCGGCACTGTGTAATGAAGGTGCCAAGCCGAATGAGAGCACAGAGCTGCCGAGAGCACAGCAGCATATCAAGTCAAGCAAGGTACCACTCCAGGTCATGGACTGAGTTCGGGTTTGTGCCGACAAAAAACCAGGGTGACGACTGGCTGGGCCCCAGCCGCTGAGGAATGTGACAAAGCTGAGGGCAGCATGTTTCTGGCTGATGGACAGCTCGGTTTGACATGCAAACCAGCTGCAGCGTGTTCAAGTGGCCACTCCGGGTGACAGGGCTACGCAGGAGTCTGCAGATGTGGTGTGAAATCCAGGCTCCTGCGTTTTGAAGATCAGCCTTTGTCCCGGGGTCTGCTGCCCCCAGGGATGCATCTCCCAAGGGGCTGCCGCAGGGCCCCCCCCGGTAGACCCACCCTTACCATGGGAGACTGTTAAGAAGAAAAGTAGGACTGTTTAGTTAGAAGCACAACTGGACACATCAAAGTGACACAATACACAACTTAGCCATGCGGGGCCTCGTGGTAGTCCACCCGTGGGCCCTAGTTTATTCGTTGTCCAATGTGTTTGTTTTATTTTAGTGTGTTTTTGGGGTTTTCTTTTTTACTAAATTGGGGAGGGTCTTAATTGGATGTGTTTTGTGTTTTGTAAAGGGGAGAGTAGGTTGTGATGGGTTTTAGTGTGATATGCGGCGTGATGACGCAGCTGGCTGGTAACGTCATCACGCCAACATATATAGGGGAGCGTCCGCCATTACATGCTCTCTCTTGCCCAGACGACTCCGTGTGTATCACATGTAGTGTATTGTTGGCAGTTCCTTAATAAAGCCCCGTTCCAGTGCAGCATCCTCGTACGTCTCTTTTATGCCAGGTTTATGGACATAACACACTGAAAGTGCCCCTTTTCCATAGAAGAAATTGTCCTATTAACTCTGTTTTACAATTGTTTTCAAAAGACATACGGTATCTTCAGTTTTGTTTGTTCAAATTATTTTACTCAGATCTGTCAATATTGTTAACAAGTGAGCATATGTTTGTTTATACATTATTAGGGTTGTCATATTTTCTTCCACATGCTTGTAAAAAGGGAGAATTGAGAACTTAAAATGTTTCTGCACTGATAGTTCATATACAGTGGGGCAAAAAAGTATTTAGTCAGCCACCAATTGTGCAAGTTCTCCCACTTAAAAGATGAGAGAGGTCTCCAATTTTCATCATAGATATACCTCAACTACGAGAGACAAAATGAGAAAAAAAAAATCCAGAAAATCACATTGTCTGATTTTTAAAGAATTCATTTGCAAATTATGGTGGAAAATAAGTATTTGGTCACCTACAAACAAGCGAGATTTCTGGCTCTCACAGACCTGTAACTTCTTTAAGAGGCTCCTCTGTCCTCCACTCATTACCTGTATTAATGACACCTGTTTGAACTCGTTATCAGTATAAAAGACACCTGTCCACAACCTCAAACAGTCAGACTCCAAACTCCACTATGGCCAAGACCAAAGAGCTGTCAAAGGACACTAGAAACAAAATTGTAGACCTGCACCAGGCTGGGAAGACTGAATCTGCAATAGGTAAGCAGCTTGGTGTGAAGAAATCAACTGTGGGAGCAATTATTAGAAAATGGAAGACATACAAGACCACTGATAACCTCCCTCGATCTGGGGCTCCACGCAATATCTCACCCCGTGGGGTCAAAATGATCACGAGAACGGTGAGCAAAAGTCCCAGAACCACATGGGGGGGACCTAGTGAATGACCTGCAGAGAGCTGGAACCAAAGTAACAAAGGCTACCATCAGTAACACACTACGCCACCAGGGACTCAAATCCTGCAATGCCAGACGTGTCCCCCTGCTTAAGCCAGTACATGTCCAGGCCCGTCTGAAGTTTGCTAGAGAGCATTTGGATGATCCAGAAGAGGACTGGGAGAATGTCATATGGTCAGATGAAACCAAAATAGAACTTTTTGGTAAAAACTCAACTTGTCGTGTTTGGAGGAGAAAGAATGCTGAGTTGCATCCAAAGAACACAATACCTACTGTGAAGCATGGGGGTGGAAACATCATGCTTTGGGGCTGTTTTTCTGCAAAGGGACCAGGACGACTGATCCGTGTAAAGGAAAGAATGAATGGGTCAATGTATCGTGAGATTTTGAGTGAAAACCTCCTTCCATCAGCAAGGGCATTGAAGATGAAACGTGGCTGGGTCTTTCAGCATGACAATGATCCCAAACACACCGCCTGGGCAATGAAGGAGTGGCTTTGTAAGAAGCATTTCAAGGTCCTGGAGTGGCCTAGCCAGTCTCCAGATCTCAACCCCATAGAAAATCTTTGGAGGGAGTTGAAAGTCCGTGTTGCCCAGCGACAGCCCCAAAACATCACTGCTCTAGAGGAGATCTGCATGGAGGAATGGGCCAAAATACCAGCAACAGTGTGTGAAAACCTTGTGAAGACTTGCAGAGAACGTTTGACCTCTGTCATTGCCAACAAAGGGTATATAACAAAGTATTGAGATGAACTTTTGTTATTGAACAAATACTTATTTTCCACCATAATTTGCAAATAAATTCTTTAAAAATCAGACAATGTGATTTTCTGGATTTTTTTTTTCTCATTTTGTCTCTCATAGTTGAGGTATACCTATGATGAAAATTGGAGACCTCTCTCATCTTTTACAGTGGGAGAACTTGCACAACTGGTGGCTGACTAAATACTTTTTTTGCCCCACTGTATACCCATAGAGAAACATCACTTTCAATAATAGCAGGATAATACAAAAGGCATTGTATTGTTCTATGAGACTTGAAATGAACCGTGAAAAAAAAAAAGGATCTGAAATTGCTTTTTAATTGAAATTGGGGCGGGGGTGGCCTAATGGTTAGGGATGTGGAGTGGGGAGCGGAAGGCTGCTGGTTCAATCCCTGGACCGGCAGATCAGATCTGACATAACGTTCGGCTCAGGAGACGCACACACACAGGCTCAGAGTAGTTCAAACTGTTTATTAACAACAGGGATGTTTGGGTGCGTGTCTGCGGAATGTTAATGTGTTGGTGGTGGCGTCTGCTTCGGACCCAGAGGCAGGAGACCGTTCAGCCGGCAACCCTATGGGAGAAATTGGACACAGGGTGATGAGCACACACCAACACAGGAGGAGAATAGGCGAGGGAGAGAAGCTTACTTGTTTGGGCAGATGACTGGCGCTTCAAGGATGGAAGCCCGGGAGACAGCCACCTGCAGGGCTCGGTGCAGCAGCGAGGAGAGACGAGGGATGGGATTGTCCGCCGCCGAGGAATCCACCTGTGCACAGGGGAGCAAACTGGAGAGATGAGGTAAGTGATCTTCTTACCGGTAAAGAGGATGCTGAAGAGAATGTGGTAGAAGTCCATGCAAGGGAAATGAAGTCTACGGCTTCAGGCCGACGCTCAGGGCGAGGCGGCTTTTATCCTTCGCCGCTGACGAGTAGCAGGTGCGTGGGCAGGTGGCGCCGCTGATGAATGGCGCGGCGTGACAGTACTCCCCCCTCTAGCAGCGCCTCCTGGCGATGGCTTATCCGGGTGCGCTCGGTGGAAGTCCGCGATGAGCGATGGGTCCAACACAAACGACGGGGGCACCCACTGTCGATGCTCGGGCCCATAGCCCTCCCAGTCCACCAAGTATTGCAACCCACGACCCCGGCGCCGGGAGTCCAGGATGGAGGAGGCGGACCAGGCCGGATGGCCACCAATCATCCGGGGCGCGGGTTGCGCCGCAGGAGGAGGGCAAAGGGGGTCAGTAACCGCCAGTTTCACCTTTGACACGTGGAAAGTAGGATGAATGCGGAGGGAGGGGGGAATAGCCACGCGCACAGCCACCGGGTTGATGATCCGGGTGATGGGGTAGGGACCCATGAAGCGCTGTGCCAGCTTTCTCCTCTCGCCTTTTAGAGTGACGTCCTGGGTGGAAATGTAAACAAGCTGCCCAACTCTGTACGCCGGGGCAGGTCTCCTACGCCGGTCCGCCACAGTCCTGTTGCGCTCCGCTGTGCGCAATAGCGCATGGCGCGCGGCAGCCCAGGTGGAGCGGAACTGCCTGAGATGGGCCCTAACTGACGGGACAGTTACTTCACTCTCCTGCTCCGGAAACAGCGGGGGGTCGTAACCCAGGGACGCTTTGAAGGGGGACATCCCTGTAGCAGAAGAGCGAGCGGTGTTGTGGGCATATTCAACCCAGGCAAGATGGTTGCTCCAGGACGCGGGTTTGGATCTGGACACACAGCGGAGCGCAGCCTCCAGCTCCTGGTTGGTCCTCTCACACTGCCCGTTGGATTGGGGGTGATGGCCAGAGGAGAGGCTCACCTTGGCTCCGATGGCGTTGCAGAAAGACCTCCAAACCTCAGATGAAAACTGGGGGCCCCGGTCCGAGACCACGTCCACCGGAATCCCATGCAGCCTGACCACGTGTTGGACGAGGAGGTCCGCCGTCTCCAGGGCAGTAGGGAGGCCTCGCAGGGGGACGAAGTGCACGGCCTTGGAGAAGCGGTCCACGATGGTCAGGATGGTGTCACAGGAGTTGGAGATGGGGAGTCCGGTGACGAAATCCAGAGCGATGTGCGACCAGGGCCTGCCAGGGACGGGCAGGGGCTGGAGCAGACCCGCTGGAGGGGCATTTCCCGACTTGCAGGTGGCACAGATTGGGCAAGCCCGGGCGTAGCGGGCTGCATCCCTCCGCAGGCCTGGCCACCAAAAGGACCGTTGGAGGAGATCTATCATCCGGGAGGTGCCAGGGTGACAGGTGAGCTTGGAGGTGTGGAGCCAGTGGATGACCTCTCCTCGGACCGCGGATGGCACGAACAGCCTCCCCTCCGGTCCGCCGCCAGGGTCAGGTTCCACCTCCTGTGCCTTCCGGATCTTGCTCTCAATGTCCCACGAGATGGCTCCCACGACGCACGACCTGGGCAGGATGGAGTGGGGCGCCTCCTCCGACTCCACGGGGGCGAACTGCCTGGAGAGGGCGTCAGGCAGGACGTTCCTAGAGCCAGGCCTGAAGGTGATGGAAAATTGGAACCTGGCGAAGAACAGGGACCAGCGCGCCTGGCGGGCGTTCAGGCGCTTGGCAGATCGTAAGTATTCCAAGTTCTTGTGGTCCGTGAGGACCACAAACGGCAGGCTTGCCCCCTCTAACCAGTGGCGCCACTCCTGCAGGGCGAGCTTGATGGCCAAGAGCTCTCTGTCCCCCACATCGTAGTTTCTCTCCGCCGGGGACAAGCGCCGGGAGAAGAAGGCGCACGGTCGCTTGGCGCCATCGTCTGGTGACCGCTGGGACAGCACTGCTCCCACTCCCGTGTCCGAGGCGTCTACCTCTACAATGCACTGCAACGCGGGGTCGACCTGGCGAAGGACCCGGGAGGAGGAGAATTCCGCCTTCAGCGCCTCAAAGGCGGCAGCGACCTCTTCGGTCCACCGGAACGGGACCTTCGGGGACGTGAGGCGGGTCAGTGGTCCAACGATGGCACTGAAGTTGGGAACAAAGCGGCGGTAGAAATTGGCGAAGCCAACAAATTGCTGCACCTGCTTCCGGGATGCAGGTGTAGGCCATTCCACCACCGCCTTTACCTTCTCTGGGTCGGGGAGCACCTTATCGTGGGCGATGATGAACCCCAGGAAGGACGTACTCCTGGCGTAAAATTCACACTTTTCTGCCTTAACGTACAGACGGTTCTCCAGCAGCCTTTGGAGGACCCGCCTCACGTGGACCTGGTGCTCATCCCTGGACTTGGAGAAGATGAGGATATCGTCCAGGTAGACGAACACGAAAAGGCCAATGAAGTCCCGGAGGACGTCATTAATGAGGCGCTGGAAGACTGCAGGAGCGTTGGTCAACCCGAACGGCATCACCAGATATTCAAAGTGGCCGTTCGGGGTACGGAAGGCCGTTTTCCACTCATCTCCCTCCCGGATCCGGACGAGGTGGTAAGCGCTGCGTAGGTCCAGCTTGGTGAACCAGGTCGCCCCCTGGAGGGAGTGGAAAGCAGTGTCCATGAGAGGCAGGGTGTAACGGTCCTTCTCCGTGATATTATTGAGGGCCCGGTAGTCGATACAAGGGCGGAGGGACCCATCCTTTTTCCCCACGAAGAAGAACCCTGCCCCCACGGGTGACGATGATGGGCGGATAATCCCAGCACTTAATGATTCCTTCAGGTAGGCGTTCATCGTCTCCTTCTCCGGCGCAGACAGGCTGTAAAGGCGACCAGAAGGTAAGGGAGCCCCCTGGCGGAGGTTGATGGCGCAGTCATAGGGCCGATGAGGGGGAAGAGACATAGCTTTCGCTTTGCTGAACACCATACCCAGGTCGTGAAATTCTGGGGGCACCAGAGACAGGTCCGGGGGTGCAGCGTCCGTCGCAGGGGGAGGAGCGGACGGAGAGCAGGCAGCGGACTGAAGGCAGGTGCCCATACAGAACGTACTCCATGCCGAGATCCCAGCTGATTTCCAATCCAGGACCGGATTGTGAAGGCGGAGCCAGGGATACCCCAGGATGACGGGCGACACAGAGTTGGGAAGGACGTAAAAGGTCATTTCCTCCCGGTGGTTTCCCGAGATGATGACCGGTAGGGGGACAGTTTGATGTGTCACTCTCCCGAGGGTGGCACGGGAGAGGTGGATTAGGGAGATGGGAGTGTTGAGTGCCTGGCAGCGGATGCCCAATCGGGTTGCCAGGCTTTGTGAAATGAAGCTGCCTTCTGCGCCCGAATCCACCAGTGCGTGGGTGAGGTGCCCAGTAGGGTTATGGCAGAAACGGATGGGCAGCTTCAATTGAGTAAGTGATCCTAACCGATTGACATCCGCGAGGCTTCCAACAGTGACTCGCGGACCCCACCGACTGGCTTTCCGTGGACAACGCTCCACGGTGTGTTGGTCGCCTCCGCAATACATGCAGAGGCCCAACTCACGGCGACGTTGTTTCTCCACAGGGGAAAGTTTAGTCCAGCCCGTCACCATCGGCTCCGACTCCTCGGGGCGCGATGCTGGCGGCGCCGCCAGGGGGCGAGCTTGGAACAGGTGCGGCGAGGCTCCACGAGGGCGAGAAGAAGAAAACCTCCGCCCCGAGGAGCGCTCGCGCAGCCTGTTATCCAAACTTATCGCTAAGGATGTCAGCTCCGCTAGCGTCCCAGGGATATCCCGACCAGCCAGTTCATCCCTCAGATCACTATTGAGGCTGCGGAGGAACAGGCCACAGAGGGAGCGTTCCTCCCAGCCCAATTCCTCCGCCGCTACCCGGAAGTCGACCGAGTGGTCCGCTGCCGACCGGCTTCCCTGCTGGAGAGCGAGAAGCCGATCGACCTGGACCGTTTCGGTTTGTGAGTGGTCAAAGACCTCCAGAAAGCGCCTCACGAATTGGTCATAGGTGAGGGTGGCATAACTGGGCCTCGCCATTACGGCGTAGGTCCAGGTTAACGCACGCCCCTCCAGAAGATTCCCTATGTAACCAATTCGGCTGTGATCCGAGGGAAAATCTCCGGGCACACGGTGGAACACGGACTCACACTGCATAATAAACCCCCGCGCTCCGCCGAGCTTACCGCTAAAGCGGGCGGGGGTCGGAATCAGTGTGAGCCGAACCGGTGCCACTGGAGCCGGCTGGACGGCCGCTGGAACAGCAGGAGCCGCGCCACCCTGGCGAGTCGGGAGGAACGGCTGTTGGGGGTCCAAGCGGTTCAATCGGTTAGTCAGTTCTAATAATTGATTAAGAACCACCTGTTGCTGATAAACAATCTGATCCACCCGAGCCTCGAGGATGGTAAACCGGTGTGCGAGCCCGCCGTCCGCCGAGCCGCTCTGCTGAAGCCGTACTGACATAACGTTCGGCTCAGGAGACGCACACACACAGGCTCAGAGTAGTTCAAACTGTTTATTAACAACAGGGATGTTTGGGTGCGTGTCTGCGGAATGTTAATGTGTTGGTGGTGGCGTCTGCTTCGGACCCAGAGGCAGGAGACCGTTCAGCCGGCAACCCTATGGGAGAAATTGGACACAGGGTGATGAGCACACACCAACACAGGAGGAGAATAGGCGAGGGAGAGAAGCTTACTTGTTTGGGCAGATGACTGGCGCTTCAAGGATGGAAGCCCGGGAGACAGCCACCTGCAGGGCTCGGTGCAGCAGCGAGGAGAGACGAGGGACGGGATTGTCCGCCGCCGAGGAATCCACCTGTGCACAGGGGAGCAAACTGGAGAGATGAGGTAAGTGATCTTCTTACCGGTAAAGAGGATGCTGAAGAGAATGTGGTAGAAGTCCATGCAAGGGAAATGAAGTCTACGGCTTCAGGCCGACGCTCAGGGTGAGGCGGCTTTTATCCTTCGCCGCTGACGAGTAGCAGGTGCGTGGGCAGGTGGCGCCGCTGATGAATGGCGCGGCGTGACAAGATCTGGATGGGACAGATAATGTAGCAGTGTTTCCCCCACCCTCCTTAACCCTACTGTTGTGCCCTTGAGCAAGGCCTTTAACCCCACCCCCCACCCCCCCAAAAAAAAGAAAAACAGAAAAAAAACTGCTCCAGTGGAGCTGCTCAGTGGCCACAGGTCAGTCTGAGGTTGTACTGGGAAGCTTCCAGGTATGAATATATATATATAACTGTGTGAGTGTGAATAGGGCATCAAAAAGAGAGGTTGCCTCTCAATGAGATTTCCCTGTATAAATAAAGGTTCAATAAAAATAAATATAATAATGGTAAAGCAAAACAACAATGAAACCATAAAGCATACTGCACGGTGACTATTATTAGCCACTTCACCACTCTCCTTTATTTGTGGCTCGGCTCTTGAAAGTGTACATAGTACCAAATTTCTTGGACTTCATCTGAGTGACAACCTAACCTCCACAGATAACATCACAGCTGCGATCAAAAAGGTGAGCCGCGCCTTCACTGCCTCCGGAGACTGAAGGAAGCAGGCGTCTCTAAGCCAGCCGTGACATTGTTCTATTGCAGCACCATTGAAAGTGTCCTCACATACTGCATTATCTCCTGGTACAGGAACAGCAGAGCAGAGGAAAGACAGAGACTGGGTAGAGTCATCAGGATGGCAGAGAGGATTATTGGCACCCAGCCACCATCATTGACTGACATCTACAGCCATAGATGCAGACGCAGAGGGTTCCGCATCCTAGGGAATCCCTTTCACCCCTCACACAGTCTTTTCTCTCTGATGCCATCAGGATGGAGATACAGAAGCATTCGAGTGAGGACGTCCAGGTAAAAGGAGAGTTTCTTGTCTGCTGTGATAAGACTATTAAATGAAGAGTAACCTAGTTGCCATTTATTTTATTTGCAGTATTTTATTTATTTATATCATTTTAAGTGAGCTAATGATGCGTATCTTCTTATTTCACGTTAGTAGACTTAGAGAGATATTGTTTTCAATGTCTTTTTTTTAATTTTTTGAGTGAATTTGCTGTAGAAACAGTATTTCATTTTTACGTTTACATTAAAATGACAATAAAGGATCATCATCATCATCAAATACAACAATGTAAGTTGAGTCTATGTCATTTGATAAACCCTAACACTTTCATTAAAACAGTATGTATGCTACATGACATACAGCACAAATGCAGAAGCCCATTTACACATTTGTTTGCTTTGACAAAATTTCTGAAGGTTGGACGATCCATTGCAGGGAATATAAGGACTGGTGCACATGAAAATGTTGTTTTTTTTCCCACAATATCTTTATTGAACCTTATTTTTAACAAACATGACACAAACAATCAAACACTAACACTAAAGTACTACAAAAAAAAAATGCACTAAAAACACTAACAACCACCAACAAAAGCAAGTCATCAACAATGCTCCTCTGTTTAGTCTAGGCAATCCATTACATAAGTATACATATTATACATTCACTAGTTTGGAATTTACAAGGTCCACACGCATCATTCACCTTCTTCTTCAAAAGTTATGTTTAAATTATTTACATAATCAATGAAAGGTCTCCATATATTCTCAAACACAATTTTCTTTGATTTCAATATGTATGTTATTCTTTCTAGTGGAAGGTTTGTTAACATCTGTCTTAACCACTGAGTCACATCTGGTCTATGAGTCTTTTTCCACAGTAGTGCAATTCATTTTTTGGCATTAAGCAAACTGAGGTCTATGAATGCTCTTTCACTTTTATTAAAGTTATGCTTTTCTGGGTACAGACCCAACAAAAACAATTTAGGATTCAATATGATTTGTTTTGAAATTATTTTTTCAATTGTTACCCTCACCTCTTCCCAAAACATTCTAATTTTTCTACATTCCCATACACAATGAAATAGGGTTCCTTTACTTTCCATGCATTTTGTGCACATATCTGGTCATGAAAATGTTTTTATTAAGAACCAGAAAAAAAAAAAAAAGCTCTAGAGTCGTGAAAAAATTTGGACACCCCTTTAAATATTCAGTTCTTTATTAATAAATGTTCACATATCTTTGTCTAACCTTTTTTTTAATTTGCATTTTTTTTTGTTTATTTTAGCCATTGTAAGTGGGAATGAATAAGAGGGTGTCCTAAAAAAGATGGGGAGTGTCATAATTTATTGTCTACTATTTGTTTATAATTACATTTTACAGAAAATTTAAAAAATGTAATTTTTAATTCATTTTTAATTGTTTAGATGTATTATGTGAATCTCCCAGTATTTTTAACATTGATGTTCAATATCCATATGTCCAACTATGTCAAAAAAACACACAGGTTTATACAGGGTGTCCTAATTCTTTTACATGACTGTATATGTATAGCACACATCACAGAAGAATCCATGCATGTGCAAGTATCCACCAAAGGTGTGAAAACTGCTTTTGTAGCTAACAAATGACAAGTAGGAGTCTTACTTAGGACTTTGGATTATAAGATTTCAACTATAAAAGCCAGATTTCCCCTGCAGGAAATAAATGTATTCTCTTTTTTAATTTGAAAGAATAAGGAAGTAATTAATAAATTAATTAAATAAACAAATGACCTGGTTAATTGTGGGCAATAAAAAAATCAGACTTACCGACAACTGGTTTGAATATTTGATAAGGAGTCTTAAATCATAATTTTAGAAAATAATTACAAAGAAGAAAAAAAAAAGGTGATGTGATATCCGGGGCTGAAGAGCTGTGGAAAACTGGATCTTTACTCTTTGAGTGTTTAGAATTTTTTGCAGGAAAACGCAGAGTTTGACCTCAAATTTTCAAATGACAATAGCTTCAGAACAGTAATAGCTAGAGGCAAAGTCCCAATTACAAAAATGTTGCAGAGGAACCCAAGTGTCTCCCAAGTGAACTTTCATCCATGCATAGTGCATAATTGGACCTAATTTGCATGGTGCAACAATCCAAATTTTACTATATTTGGTCATTGTGGTAATTTTGTCAGTAAGTCTCTGCCCTCATCTGTCAAGGTTGCCAAAATTACTAAAAACCATTCAAAACAAACATTTGTTTCACACTGTCACCACATGGTCCTTTGTCCATTCATTGCCAAAATTACTAAAAATCATTAAAGAAAAAAACAATTTTTGTTTCACACTATGTCACTACTAAAAATCATTCAAAAAAAAAAATTGCCACTGCCCGTTGTTGACCTGCCACCGCACTCACGTGGCGCACATCGATGCCCACCGGCTGTGCGCTCTTGCCCACCCAAACGTCACCCATGGGCTGCCCTGGACCTTTTCACTCTGCTACCTCGGTTTGGCAAAGCAGAACAATCTGCACACAACGCCCCTGTGCCATTTTGGGCACGGCTGGACACAGAAAATGCAGCTGCAGCATCGCACACAAGATGGCCATCATTCTGTGCCAAAATTACTAAAAATAATCCCTAAAAAACAATTTCATGACACATTTGTGGCACACTATCTAAACTAAAATAAAGTAAATGAAACACAGTTTATGCAACAAATATGTACCTGTTTGTTTCGTCGGTCAGAAGCTTCCAGAATTCCTCAGTCCAAAACAGCGACACAAAATCAATGGTGGGCGCAGATGACATGTACTTCTCTCCATGATATCCAACTGGCTGTTCAAATGCTTTCAGCCACGGCTGATAAACTGGCAAAGCAGAACAATGTGCAGACTATGCTCCTGTGCCATTTTGGGCACGGCTGGACACAGAAAACACAGCTGCAGCATCGCACGCAAGATGTCCGTCTCCACTTTCACCAGAACTGCTTGCACCATTGCCCCAAGGCACATAACCAGAGCTGGACTCTTCCTCAGATGACAAACTAGGGCTAAGCTCTTCCTCTGAACCAGGAGCGGCGAACACCAGCGCTAAAACCTCGTCAGCTGAGAGCGTCTTCCTTTCCATCCTGTCTCCTCTGTGTCAAACAGCATAATGAAAGGGGGCAGGCTTCAAACGCTGATTTGACCTACTTATTGCATTGGACCATTACCAGTTCTCGCGGTAAGTGAAAAGCCACACTTCTCGGCCACCAAGTGGTGTTAAAAGGTTTGTACATTTCATACTCTTTTCAGCTGTACAGGCTTTGTTTGGGCTGATAAGCTGACAGTCACACTTGTGCAACATACACACTCAATGGGTTAAATTGTACTTGCTGCCCCACAGTGATTTTTTTTATTATTATTATTCAGCAAAGGTAAGCAATAGAAGCTTGGGATCAGTCCGCCAAGGTCTCCGTATAGTGAGGGTGTGCTGGGAGCGTCTGGCTGAGGCCCCTGTCCGGGAGGTCTTCAACTCCCACCTCCGGAAGAACTTCAACCACATTCCGAGGGAGTCTGGAGACATGGAGTCTGAATGGGCCATGTTCTCCACCTCTGTTGTTGAAGCGGCAGCCCAGAGCTGCGGCCGCAAGGTGGTCGGTGCATCTCGTGGTGGCAACCCCCGAACCAAGTGGTGGACACCAGTGGTGAGGGGGGCCATTAAGCTGAAGAAGGAGTCCTATCAAGCTTGGTTGGCTTGTGGGACTCCCGAAGCAGCTGAGGTGTACCGGCAGGCCAAGCGGAGTGCAGCTCGGGTGGTTGCTGAAGCAAAAACCCGGGTATGGGAGGAGTTCGGTGAGGCCATGGAACAAGACTTTCGGTCGGCTTCAAAGAGATTCTGGCAAACTGTTCGGCGGCTCAGGAGGGGAAAGCAGCTCCCCGTCCACACTGTGTATGGTGCGGATGGGACACTGTTGACTTCAACTGGGGATATCGTCGGGCGGTGGAAGGAATACTTCGAGGATCTCCTCAATCCCACTGATACGCCTTCCACAGAGGAAGCAGGGTTTGGGGACGAGGGGGATGACTCGCCTATCACAGGGGCTGAGGTCGCCAAGGTGGTTAAAAATCTCCTTGGTGGCCGGGCCCCGGGGGTGGACGAGATTCGCCCCGAGTACCTCAAGGCCCTGGATGTTGTTGGGTTGTCATGGTTGACACGCCTCTGCAACATTGCGTGGAGGTCGGGGGCAGTGCCTTTGGCATGGCAAACCGGGGTGGTGGTTCCTCTCTTCAAAAAAGGGGACCGGAGGGTGTGCTCCAACTTTAGAGGGATCACACTCCTCAGCCTCCCTGGGAAGGTCTATGCCAAGGTACTGGAGAGGAGAGTCCGGCCGTTGGTCGAACCTCGGATTCAGGAGGAGCAATGTGGTTTTCGTCCTGGCCGTGGCACATCGGACCAGCTCTTTACCCTCTCGAGAATTCTTGAGGGTTCGTGGGAGTTTGCCCAACCAGTTTACATGTGTTTTGTGGACTTGGAGAAGGCATTTGACCGCGTCCCTCGTGGATTTTTGTGGGGGGTGCTTCGGGAGTATGGGGTATCGGGCTTGTTGTTACGAGCTATTCGGTCTCTGTACGACCGTTGTGAGAGTTTAGTTCGCATTGCCAACACTCGGTCGGAGTCATTCCCAGTGAGAGTTGGACTCCGCCAGGGCTGCCCTTTGTCACCGGTCCTGTTCATAATTTTTATGGACAGGATTTCTAGGCGCAGCCAGGGAATGGAGGGTGTCATGCTTGGTGACCACAGGATCTCATCTCTGTTGTTTGCAGATGATGTTGTCCTGTTGGCTTCATCCAGCAATGACCTACAGCTCTTGCTGGGACGGTTTGCCGCTGAGTGTGAAGCGGCTGGGATGAGAATCAGCACCTCCAAGTCCGAGTCCATGGTCCTCAGCCGGAAAAAGGTGGATTGTCCTCTCCGGGTTGGGGACAGGCTCCTGCCCCAAGTGGAGGAGTTTAAGTATCTTGGGGTCTTGTTCACGAGTGAGGGGAAAATGGAGCGAGAGATCGACAGACGGATTGGAGCAGCATCTGCAGTGATGCGGACGTTGTACCGGTCTGTTGTGGTGAAGAGGGAGCTTAGTTCTAAGGCAAAGCTGTCGATTTACCAGTCAATCTACGTTCCTACTCTCACCTATGGTCACGAGCTTTGGGTAATGACCGAAAGAACGAGATCGCGGATACAAGCGGCTGAAATGAGCTTTCTCCGTAGGATTGCTGGACTCACCCTCAGAGATAGGGTGAGGAGCTCAGTCATCCGGGAGAGGCTCAGAGTAGAACCGCTGCTCCTCCACATTGAAAGGAGTCAGTTGAGGTGGTATGGGCATCTGATTAGGATGCCTCCTGGACGCCTCCCACTTGAGGTGTTTCAGGCACGTCCCACTGGGAGGAGACCCCGGGGCAGACCCAGGACTCGGTGGAGAGACTATGTCTCCCAGCTAGTCTGGGAACGCCTTGGTATCCCCTCTGAAGAGCTGGAGCAGGTGGCTGGGGAGAGGGAAGTCTGGGCTTCTCTGCTTGAACTGCTGCCTCCGCGACCCGGACCTCCGGAAAAGCGGTAGAAGATGGATGGATGGATGGATGGTAAGCAATATTTTATTTTACTGACTCCATTTTTCTTTAATTAATTAATTAATTAATTTATTTATTTTTGATGGTGCGTTGCATGGAAGTGGCCCCTTTGATTCTTGATGTGATTAACACTGTAGATAGAAGAAAATGAATTTCGTTCTACTGCACGTGATTGACTGTGTGGATTGAATGACAAAGCTGTTTTTTTCTTCTTCTTCTTCTGGTGTTTGTCATGAATTCCCCATGCGCTTTTATGCAGTGCACGGAGAAGAAGAGAGACGGATTTACGTGCAGGTTACACCACAGACACGTTTTTTAAATAAGGACTCACAGTTCCCAAAAAGTGCAGACATACAAAAAGGTAACAGAATACACTTACAAATAACACGACAGAACGTATTGCAGGCAGACCACAGAGTAATGTGGCGAGGGCAGACCACGCCAGAACGTGGCCGAGACAGATACACAAGATGAGTTCAATAGTCCAGCAACACAAGACAGAAGATGAGTAACTTAAATACAAATACCAATGGCAGAGAGATTTGGTGCACCTGGGGCAGGAGCGGGAAAAGGTAATTACAGGGAGTGGAACCAGCTGACTTTCAAGATAGAGAGGGTGTGGTCGGACCGGCAGACCATCAGGCAGCATCCACAAATGTGTAGGCCAAAGAAGGCTGCCTCACAGCTGCCGGTCAGAAAACAGTGTCTACAGGTACGGGAAATAAATCTAGGGAACATAGAAACCACAAGAAACTCAAAAGATAAAACACAAATAAATATGGAACAGAGAAACATGAGACTGAGCCTGGGAGAATCCCGGCTCAGAACCAAATTGTCACGCCGCGCCGCTCATCAGCGGCGCCAGCTGCACGCACACCTGCACATCATCAGCGGCGAGGGATTTAAGCCGCCTCGCCCTGGGCTTCGGCCTGAAGCCGTCAGACTTCACTCGCTGGATTGCTGTGAGTTCCCTCTTACACTTCAGCAAGCATCGCGGTAAGAAGCTCTTACCTTTTTCCTCTCCAAGTCTGCTCCCCTGTGCACAGGTGGATTTCCCGGCGGCGGACCATTCCTCTCCGTCTCCTTTCCCTCGCTGCTGCACCGGGCTCTCCAGGTTGCTGTCTACCGGACCTCGTCCTTGCTGTGCCAGCCACCTGCCCATTCCAAGTAAGCTCCTCTCTAACTTGTACATCTCCTGTGTTGGTGTATGCCCGTCACCCTTCTCCCTGTGCTTTTCCCATAGGGTTGTCCGGCTGTACGGTCTCCTGCCTCTGTGCCCGAAGCAGACGCCACCACCAACACATTTACATCTCGCAGACACACATTCATACACCCTTGTTGTTAATAAAGCTATTTGAGCTACTCTGAGCCTGCGTGTGTGTCTCCTGAGCCGTGCATTATGTCAAAAATACACAAAATACACAGATGAACCTGAGAGAAAGGTCAGAACTGAGCCCAAAGGACAAACCAGCTCACTTCATGACAGAGTCCCAGGTCCAAAAGCAGACTGAGCATGCATTGGATCCTTTGCAGTTTGCCTATAGTCCTCACAGAGGACTGGAGGATGCCACTGTCACTCTGTTTAACATGCTTTTTGAACATGCTTTTTGAAGCTCAGCGCGTGCTCGCGGATCACATCCAACTCACGGAGCGGAACTTTCCAGACTCCCTGGTTATTGTGGTGGGCGACTTTAACCAGAGCAATCTGAGTCACGAGCTCCCCCGCTACAAACAGTTTATTAAATGTCCAACCAGAGAAAATAACACGCTGGATCACTGTTACACTACAGTGAAAGACGCATATCGCGCTGTTCCCCGCGCTGCGCTGGGACTATCTGATCACGTGATGCTCCACCTCATCCCCACATACAGACAGAGACTGAAACTCACTAAACCTGTTGTGACCACCACGAAGAAATTGTCCAGTGAAGCTGGAGAGAAACTGAACACATGCATGGAAATAACTGACTGGGGCATGTTTAAAGGAGCCACACATGATCTTAATGAGTACACATACACTGTGAACTCATATATCAACTTCTGTGAGGAGAACATTCTTCCATCGCGCACCAGGGTGAGATACTCTAATGATAAGCCCTGGTTCACGGCCAAGCTCAGACAGATCAGGAAGGAGAAGGAAGCAGCGTTGAAAAGTGGAGACAGGGACTGCTACAGGGAGGTTAAATATCGGTTTAACAGAGAGCTGAGGAGAGCTGCACTACCGTTCAAAAGTTTGGGGTCACCCAGACAATTATTTTGTGTTTTCCATGAAAAGTCAGAATCAGAAAAGAATCAGAATCAGAATCAGAATCAGAAAAGATTTATTGCCAAGTACATTAACAGATCACTGATAACATACGAGAGAATTTGACTTGACACAGAAAATGAACCTGCATTTCCAGTGACGCGGCAGCATCAGAGACGCGCCTGCCAACAGGATAGTGGGTACAAGCATGAGAATAAGAATAATACGAGGAGCAATAGGAAGGAGCAAAAAAATCATTGATTCAAAATACTGGTTACATAATTAATCAATATTAAGATTTCAAGGGAAAAAAAAGCTCTCGATGCACATTCGCTACACAGGATTCACAAGACACAAGAGAGCAGTGTGTGTATCTTTATTCAGTTCATGGATCAATGTGTGTCCGGTGTTGATGATAATAAGAGAGACAACAAGGACACTTGGCAGGAGATGTTTTGTCTGGCTGCCGCCGAGTCCTTATCTTGGCAGAGTCCAGATGGCTGTCCAAGGCCTTATGCTCGATGATTTTGAAAACACAGACTGCAGACAGCCAGGAGGAATTTTCATGGGGAAATTGAGCCAAATCGGACTGATCACAGAGAAGGCTTTTTATTTCTTCTGTAGATTCAGTACTTAATCCTTCATTGCGGGGCTTTAAATCCATCGTGGAAAGACCTAAGCGAGACCATGATGTAATCCACCTTCCGAGACAGTTCTCCATTTGTCGCTATCAGGGTCTTCTCCAATTTTTCAATTTGACAGATGCACCTCGCCTGGCCAGCATTTTGATAGGTAATTTGCGGTAAACCAGGACAATCCCAGTTCCAATCAGAAAGATCCCGATCACCATTACCACGAAGACATACAAATCTTCAATATCTTCGATAGAGAGATTAGTGAGACACAAGATTTTCCAATTACTTGTGTCACGTAAATGGACACACTTATTTGGTCACACTTATTTACCACCATGATTTGTAAAATGAATAGAAAACATAGTCAAGACATTGACAAGGTTAGAAATAACGATTTGTATTTGAAATAATAATTTTTTCCTTCAAACTTTGCTTTCGTCAAAGAATCCTCCATTTGCAGCAATTACAGCATTGCAGACCTAACATGATTGCACAAGGGTTTTCTAATCATCCATTAGCCTTCTGACGCAATGAGCAAACACATTGTACCATTAGAACACTGGAGTGATAGTTGCTGGAAATGGACCTCTATACACCTATGTAGATATTGCACAAAAAACCAGACATTTGCAGCTATAATAGTCTTTTACCACATTAGCAATGTATAGAGTGTATTTCTGATTAGTTTAAAGTTATCTTCATTGAAAAAAGTGCTTTTCTTTAAAAAATAAAGAAATTTCTAAGTGATCCCAAACTTTTGAACTGTAGTGTAAATCTGTGTATTCTGAGAGACTCCAGCAGCAGTTCACTGCTAATGACTCGGCTTCTGTGTGGAGAGGACTGAGGCAAATCACCAACTATCGGCCTCAGGCTTCTAAAGGTCAGGATGACAAAGCCCTTTGTCAAAAACTGTCCCAACATTACGCCCGTTTTGACACCTCGTCAGCTGTGTCCAACTCACCCACTCCACCCAGCTCCACTGCCTCCTCAGCCCCTCATTCATCAAAAGCGGTCCCCCCCTCCTCCTCCCCCCCTGCCCTTGTCATCAGTGAGCAGGACGTGCACAGACAGTTCTCCAGACTGAACCCGCACAAGGCCCCCGGGCCGGACGGTGTGTCTCCCTCCACCCTGAGACACTGTGCGAAAGAGCTGGCTCCTGTCTTCACAGACATTTTTAACACCTCCCTTAAGCAATGTCACGTGCCGACCTGCCTCAAATCCTCCACCATCATCCCTGTCCCCAAGAAGCCACGGATTACTGGACTTAACGACTACAGACCTGTAGCGCTCACCTCTGTAGTCATGAAGTCCTTTGAGCGCCTGGTCCTGTCTCACCTCAAGTCCATCACCACCCCCCTCCTGGACCCGCTGCAGTTTGCCTACCGTGCTAACAGGTCTGTGGACGACGCAGTCAACCTGGCCCTCCACTCCATCCTGCAGCACCTGGACTCCCTGGGAACCTACACCAGGATTCTGTTTGTGGACTTCAGCTCTGCATTCAACACCATCCGCCCCGATCTGCTCCAGGACAAGCTGTCCCTGCTCAACGTGCCTGACTCCCTCTGCAGGTGGATCACCGACTTCCTGACAGACCGGAGGCAGCATGTGCGGCTGGGGAAGTCTGTCTCGGACTCTGTTAGCATCAGCATTGGATCACCCCAGGGCTGTGTACTTTCCCCCCTACTCTTCTCCCTTTATACCAACTCCTGCACCTCCTCCCACCAGTCTGTTAAGCTGATTAAGTTTGCGGACGACACCACCCTCATCGGGCTCATCTCCAACGGTGACGAGTCCGTCTACAGGAAAGAGGTGGCCCAGCTGGTGTCCTGGTGCAGCCATAACAACCTGCAGCTGAACGCACTGAAGACTGTGGAGATGATTGTGGACTTCAGGAAAGTCACAACCCCCCTGCCCCCCCTCACCATCACAGGCTCTCCCATCACCATTGCAGATTCCTTCCGCTTCTTGGGCACCACCATGACCCGGGACCTCAAATGGGAGCCAACCATCAGCTCCCTCATCAAAAAGGCCCAGCAGAGGAGGTTCTTTCTGCGGCAGCTGAGGAAGCTCAAGCTACCCACAAAGATGTTAGTGCAGTTCTACACGGCCATCATCGAGTCCATCCTCACCTCCTCCATAACTGTGTGGTATGCAGGAGCCACTGCCAGGGACAGACTAAGGCTGCAGCGCGTCGTGCGCACTGCTGAGAAGGTGATCGGCTGCAAACTCCCATCTCTCCAGGACCTGTACATCTCCAGGACCCGGAGGCGTGCTGGCCGGATCATAGCCGATCCTTCACACCCTGGTCACGTACTGTTTGCCCCCCTCCCCTCAGGTAGAAGACTTCGGTCCATTTGGACTAAAACCTCCCGGCACATGAACAGCTTTTTCCCCTCTGCCATTAGACTGCTGAACATTAAGAGACTTATTGACTCTCGTGCACTATGTACAGCAGCTCAACCAGACTCAAGTCATTCATCACTGTTTTTTCTGTTGCATTATCAACTGCACTGTGGTACCCCATATTATCTGCTACTTGCTAATTTTTTTAAAACTGCCTTGACTAGTACTACTCATTATTACTATTATTATTATTATTATTATTATTATTATTATTACTTATTTTTCTACACTTATTGCACGTTTTTAATCCTTTAGTTTTTTAGTTTATCTCTTTATCTCATCATGTTTTTAATGTTGCAGCATGGCACCGAGACAAATTCCTAGTTTGTGTACTACATGAACAATGGCAATAAATCTGATTCTGATTCTGATTCTGATCTGGATTTTAATGGGACACACACCAGGCTTTTATTTGTGGACTTTTCTTCCGCCTTTAATACAATCCAACCTCGTGTTTTAGTTGAAAGACTCCTGCAACAATTTGATTTGAGTAATAATCTGGTGGGTTGGATTCTGGATTTTTTAACCAACAGGACACAGAGAGTAAGGGTCAATGGTACATTGCCTGACCAAAAGTGTTCTTCTACTGGCTCTCTGCAGGGGTGTGTGTTGTCACCACTACTCTTCATCCTGTACACAAACATGTGTCGGAGCAGACATGACAACAGACACATTATAAAGTATGCTGATGATTCAGTTGTTGTCAGTCTCCTCCAGGATGGTGAGAGTGGCCACGGCCCAGTAGTTGATAATTTTGTTCACAGGATTCCTACCTGCAGCTGAATATGACAAAAACTAAAGATATGATTATTGACTTTAGGAGGAAAACTCCCAGGCACGAAGTCACTGTACTAAAAGGCTAGACTACTGAATGTGTACAATCCTACAAATATCTTGGGACGATTACTGATAGTAATTTAAACTTTGAAGAGAACTGTGAAAGGGTGTGCAAAAAGGGTCAGCAACATTTGAATTGTTTAAGGAAACTTGCACGCTTCCAAATTGACCGAACCATAATGACAATGTTTTATCGGGCTTTTATTGAATCTGTTTTATCCTTTTCTTTAGTGTCATGGTTTGGTCAGATAAAACTGAAACAGAGGAAATCCTTGGGTCAGGTAGTTAGATGGTCCAGTCGTTTGCTTGGTGAGTCACAGCTGAGCCTGACATCCCTGTACACCAGACAGGTACAGAGAATTGCTACCTCCATTTTAAATGATGACTCCCACCCTTTGCACTGCCACTTTCAGCTTCTTCCATCCAGACGGAGGTTTGCTGTCCCAAAAAGTAAAACCCAGCGCTACAAAAACAGCTTTGTTCCTGCTGCTGTTAAAGAGTTGAGCAAGATGTAACAATATATTGCACATAATTTAGTTACCTATTTATTAATTTTATTTTATATTTACTTATTTTTGTAGGTTTTTTATTTGGGTTCTAAATCTTCTATTGGGTTTTAGACTTTTGAGTTTTTAACCTCTTTGACTAGTCTTTAACTTATTAATATGACCCATCTCTCTTATCTCCTTGTTTGTTTGTTTTTTTTTTGTTTTGTTTTGTTTTTTTCTCTTATCTCTTTATCCTATGTCCTGATTGGTGGAGCCTTGAGTACTTTAATCATGTTTATAGTCAGCTTCATGTGTGCCTGTGTTTGTGTTCATGTTGAATGTAATTGTGGTTTGTAAATATGGATGTCACCTGACTGCAAAACAAATCTACCTACGGGTACAAATAAAGTAACCTGAACCTGAAGGGGTGGATCCAGACACCCAAAAACCATCAAAGAAAAAAGGAGAAAGCACCCCCCCCCCCAAGTCCAAAAGTGTGGAGGCTAGGGAGTCCCAGGCCCAGCAGATGGAATGGTGCACCCAGTCAGGTGGCCTACAAGGAAAGACTGGCCACCAAGCCCAACTGCACAGTTTGCTGGGTGCCAGCATGAGTTTTTCAGCCACCAGCACGGGCGCACCAGCCCGGGAGGCGGCTGCCCTACAGGGAGACCCACCACTGGAGAGGTGAACCGAGGAAGGGGTGCCCCAACGTCATCTGCTGGCAAAGAGGATAGTAGAACCTCGAAGACTTCAGGCAGGAAAGACAAGGGGACCACAACGGCATTCAGCAGTGGAGAGGATAGATGGGTGCCTTTGCTGGCCCCTGAAGGGAGAACTGTAGCACCCACGGGGGTCCCAGTCTGGGACATAGTTACACCCGCGGTGGACCCCAGCTGGGCCATTGCTGCACCCTCAGTGGGCCCAGCTTGGGACTTGGCTGCACCCGCGGTGGCTCCGGGCTGGAGCTCAGCTGCAGCACCCGTGGTGGACCCGGGCGGGGCCAATGCTGCACCCACGGTGGACCTGGGCTGGGCCGGCGCTGCACCCACAGTAGACCCAACCCGCAGGAGCATCAAGATGAGGAGGCAGTCTATTGGAGGGGCCCTGATGACCTTGGCGGGAAGAGCTGGAACAACGACATCATCCGCTGGTTGGACTGGACCTACAAATACCCCTGGTGGTGGTGGATCCCCTGTGACGATGCTAGGAAAAGGCTCAGGAATAGCAGAAGAAGAAAAATGGTTAGGGTCACCGGCAGCGGCGGAGCCTGGCAAGGTATTTAGATGCAGCTGAGGGCTGCACCCGACACTCTTCACCAAGAGCCAGACAGGATCTCTCTAAGACAGATATGAAAAAAAACAAGAGAGATCACTTGCCTGAGTTCGAGCTCCACCGCCGTCCAGGACTCTGTCGAACTCGGCGATGATGTCTTGAGCCCGGCCTCCGAGAGGTCCAGCTCTGGCTCCCATTCCGCCGTGATAGCCTCCGCAGCTGGCAAGATGGTGGTAGAAGTCCTGTAGTCCCCCGGCAGTGGCTGCAATGCTGGAGACTCCTCTGGTGTGGCAGATGGGGAACAGCTCCGTGCTGGCTCCGGAGCGGAATCCTCCGAAGTCATCAGCTCCTCCACCGTCCGGTGGCTCTGATCATGGACTGACGGACCCTCAAGGATAGGTGGGGTAGACACGGAGAGGACAGGAAAAGAGTAAACATCTGCAGCTGGAGGAGAGAGCCCAGCGGACTGTTTAAACTGTGTCTCTCTCCCAGGAGACAGACAAGGTTTATCATTTTAAGGTGTAACAGAATGAAAAACACTTGCCTGTCATCCCGGAACTTGATGTTGACAGCTGCAGGAGACAAGCAGTCATCCCCCTCCGGGTCAACGGCTATTTTGACCCCATCAAAGGATTGCGGAGGAGCCGTTTCCATGGCAAAGGAGGTGGGCGTTCCCGGGGTGGCTCTGGCAGACCTCACGGCAGCTGGAGGGAAAATGGCTGCTGAGGATGAGGAGGGCCTCTCCCAACATTTCAACGCAGGATGACACTGTTTGCGGGAAGCTGGAGCTGGTTTAGTTGGAGCGGGAGTGGGCATAGCACTCTGGCGTGAAGCAGGAAAAACGGAGCCCCGGGAGCGCTCCCCCTTCGACGTGAGCCCGGTCTTCATAGGGGACTTCCTCACCCTCTCGCCGTACTCATGCCGCAGCGCTGCCACCAGGGAAATCCTCTCAACTCCCTCTGCATGCTCGGAGAGTTGAGGGCAACGGCGCACTGCTGCTTCTGCCAGATCCAAATACCACAGGACGTCCTCTAGAGTGGAATAAATACGTGCTGAGGAAATGAGCCTGTCTATTTCCATAAGGGACCGACAGCACTCCCAACCCAGACAGAGAGGATAGCTTTGCCCCAATGCTGCCATCTCCAAAAACAGGTGAGTGGAAAAACAGTTAAAAAAGAAAAAGTAATATCTGGGTGTAACCCACTAAATCCTTTAATGGCTGGACTATTCTGACATGAATTCCCCGTGTGCTTTTATGCAATGCACAGAGAAGAAGAGAAACGGATTTACGTGCAGGTTACACCACAGACACATTTATTAAAGTTAGGATTCACAGTTCCCAAAAAGTGCAGACATACTAAAAGGTAACAGGATATACTTACGAATAACATGACAGAACGTGTTGCAGGCAGACCACAGAGTAATGTGGCGAGAACAGACCACGGCAGAATGTGGCCGAGACAGATACACATGACGAGTTCAATAGTCCAGCAACACAAGACAGCAGATGAGTAACTTAAATACAAATACTGATGGCAGAGAAATTTGGTGCACCTGGGCGAGGAGCAGGAAAAGAAATTACGGGGAGTGGACCCAGCTGACTGTCAAGAGAGAGAGGGCACGGTCGGACTGGCAGACTGGCAGGCAGCGCCTACAAACGTGTAGGCCAAAGAAGGCTGCCTCACAGCTGCCAGCCACAAAACAGTGTCTACAGGTATGGGAAATAAAACTAGGAAACATAGAAACCACAAGAAACTCAAAAGATAAAACAATACACAAATAAATATGGAGCAGAGAAACATGAAACTGAGCCTGGGAGAATCCCGGCTCAGAACCAAATACACAAAATACACAGATGAAGCTGAAACACAGAGACAGGTCAGAACTGAGCCCAAAGGACAAACCAGCTCGGTTCACGACAGTGTCATATTCTACTTAGGCAGGCACAATGATGGATTCAATTGGAAGATGAGTAGTTTCCCAAACTTTATTAGAAATCAATACAGCTCGTGGGCTGAAAACAGTTAAGAAGTCCAAAGTGTCATGTTACAGATGGAGGATA
The DNA here is from genome assembly GCA_020510985.1 of Pholidichthys leucotaenia. Taxonomy (NCBI): domain Eukaryota; kingdom Metazoa; phylum Chordata; class Actinopteri; order Cichliformes; family Pholidichthyidae; genus Pholidichthys; species Pholidichthys leucotaenia. Next base: position 78,919,635 of record CM035846.1, read on the forward strand.
AATCTCTTGACTGCTGAAATGAAACATAAAAGACGACAGCTTAAGTAGTCAGCCAATGATTATGAAAATAAAGGGCAGCTGGACAGAGTGGCATAACTAACTAACTAACTAACCTGCACTTATATAGCGCTTTTCTAGTCACAAAGACCACTCAAAGCGCTTTCATTAATACTAACCCTCTATTCTAAGGGCCTATAGGAAACAAATATCTAGGGACAATTTAGAACAGCCAATTAACCTAACATGCATGTTTTTGGCATGTGGGAGGAAACCGGAGAAATCCCGGAGTAAACCCACGCAACACGGGGAGAACATGCAAACTCCACACAGATCACTGTTGGTCGGGGGCTGGGATCGAACCCACGATCCCATGATCCCCACAATCCCCCGGCCAAGGGTAAACTGTGCTGCCGCAGTGCTAACCACTGCGCCACCGTGCAGCCTAACTGAAAGGAGTAAATGGCAAATCATGGATAACAACAGGAAACAGAAGCCCATGACAATATGACTACATGAAAACAAAACCAGAAGTTTTTCAAAATAAAGGCAAGCTCAGAAACAACAGCAAGGTGAAGAAAGAGACTTGAAACTATGAGAGCAACTCCAAACCAGCAGAATAATAATGAAATTGACAACACATACAGAAATAATTTAAAGTAAAACAAATTAATTAATTAACAAACAAATTAATTTCAGCTGGTTAAGTCCTAACTGATTAACTTTAAAAAGGTCTGTGAATATCAGATTGTTACACCACAAAGAAGTCATGATGGGTAGAAACAAAGAGCTCTGAATAGATGTTTGTAACCTTATTGTTGAAAAACATAATGATGGCATTTGTTACAGGTATACTTCTGAACTGCTGAATGTTCCAGTAAGGACTGTTGGAGCCTCCATTCAGAAGTGGAAAGAATATCATTTTACCATAAACCTACAATGACCAGAAGCTCCTCCCAAGATGTCTGTGGAGTGTTTTTATCATTTATAATTATGATCAGGGATAAAGATTATCTAATTTAGACTTAGAAGTGTATGTTGTGTGGGGACAGATGTTTGATCCGTCACCGCAAACACTCATACATAGAGAGTAATGCACTCTTTTAGGGGCACCAGCTCACTATTGTGAACAATTAATATTTAATTAAACTGTATACCTCTTTAATCAATCAATTAATGCATCAGTCTCAAAATATTCATGAGTACTACTGGGGACTTAGAATATCCACAGAAAGGAATCCACTGGCTACTTCTCTCATTAAAGATTACAGATTTATTAAATGAAATTATGATTAAATGACATTACATTCAAATAACTTGTGAGCAGGTGAAATGATCAACATTGAGCAATCACATTAAATTTGTAACTGAGGATAGAGTAACAATATGAACACATCTGTAGAACCACAGTGGAAATGTCAAATAAATTCACTGTGAGAAAAATATGAATAAATTGGACATAAATTTATGCAGAAAATTATAACTAATTATATGACAAATTCTGAATTATTCTAAGAAAGTAAAAATGGAATTTTAATAAAAAGTTATTAACTCTCTTTTGAATTCTTTATCTCATCAGATTTTGAATTATTTCCAAACTCTAGACAGATCATTCAGCATATGGAAATGAAGAGAAACAGCTCACGTGACTCCTTACGTTGTTGTGTTGTCGTTAAGATGATCCCGAAGCTTTATTCAAAGGTGGTACCAGAACCAGAATATCTTGCCAGCAGATATCTGGACAAGGAACAGCAGCTTTCCAAGTCCACAGTCATAAGATGAGATTTTGACCGTATCAATCTCATTTGGAGCTTAGGTCAGGCGACGTGGGGCTGCTTCTTCTTCTTCTTTGGCCAGCGTCTTCATCCCAAAATTTGGGAATAATTCAAATCTGATCAGAATACCAAAAGTCAAACAGATAAGATAAAAACAAACTCAAGCCACAAAAATCTAAATTACTCTGACGTAGAGCTGGCTGAAATAGCTTCCAGAGTGAAGAAATGAGCGATTGGTCAGTCTGTCCCTTTAAAACACATGATGAGTTTAAAGAAAGTTTAACAGGAGACAAACAGAAAACGCCTGTGAAACATGGAGTCTTACTCCATATAGAGGGTTGAGCTCAAGAAGGAGGAATTAATTTCCAAATGTTTTAACAGAAAAACATTAAAACACACAGACGTTTACACAAACACAATACTGCATGTTCTTTGTAATACTGAACTGAACGAGGGCATCTCCCTGCCAAAGTCCGAGCAAGTTTAGCGCCAAAGCTCTGATTGACACAACTGATAACCTACTGTTTCCCATCGTGGGCGAGAGTTATGTACTTTAGTCCAATGAGCAAGCAGTCCTTTGTTTGTAAGCAACCAATAATATTGAGGGAGCTGTTTCTATGCAGATCCCAGTCATATGACTCAACGAACATTTTGGCAACATGAGAAACACATCTTAATAACACTGAAAATTCATTAATATACTTAGGTATAAAATCTAAGCTAGCTTCAGTGATTTTGTCATGCGGTAACCCTCGCGGATCACCATAAGACGCCAAGAGTCCACCGGTGAGTTTTGCAAAGATGGTAATTTATTAACAAAACATGACAAGACACAAGGCTATGAGCCGCTAAGGGCAAAAACACACACTAAGCGATACAAGGGCTCGTAGGGCTAACCCCAGCCACTACAAGCTAAACTATGACAAGACAAGAAAGAACATGAACCTGACATGAAGGTCTAACGAGGCCTCACGAGGATTGTTTGACGATGCTCCTGCAATTTAACTGCCGTCAGTGCCCGCCTTATAAAGGCGAACACTAACAAGCAGTGATGACAGACAGCTGACCGATTTTGACAGCCGGAAACCCCACCGAGCGCCTTCACAATAAGAGCCCGGTGAAGCCAGAATATAACCCACAGCTGTCAAAGCCAGCAGCGAATATACATAGCCCGAGCGCGGACAGGACCGGCGTTCGGGTCGTAACAGATTTAGGACTACTTCAGTGGGCATGCAACCGTATAACTGGTACTTTTAAAATTAACATGCAAGAATAAAATAAGATATATTGAAGCATTAAAAACATTCATGCACACATTTAAAATCAAGGATTAATAAGCATTTCAAACCCAAATGATTGACTGTCAAACACAGAATCTCAGAGTCCCACAGAGGCAGTGATCTTCAATAAATAGTGTCCTTAGAACTGTCCTAAGAAATTAAACTTGAAGAAAGAGAGTTAATTTCAGTTTATCAGTGTACAGTCAAAAGTTATCGTCTTTTCCAGAGATGTCCACCAGGGGGTAATGTTGAGCGGTGAAAAATCCTAGAGACTTCATGAAGTGTAGTTCCAGGCCTGGAGGATGCCAAGAGTTGTTAACTAATAAAACTGCCTTGTGAGTAAGGACGTTTGTTATTTATGATGTGACTTAATCCATTGAAAGCATTCCTTATGGCTTGCTTAACAACGGAATGTTGTTTTCCACAGTTGTTGTGGGGTGAAGAAACAGTCCGGAGATCAGACTTTCCTGGGTGAAACAATGTCTTTAACATGGAGGATAATTTTATTGATGAACCAAAGCAAGATGATGCTGCATCTGAAAGAGGAATCAAACAAATTATCAGAAGAGTTATCCAAGACCAAAAGACCACTCGTGGTGAGCTCCAGAAAGACCTGGAGTTACAAGATACTGCTGGTTCAAAGAAAACAATAAGTAATGCATTCAAACGACATGGGCTCTATGCCCGCTCACCTCGCAAGACTCCATTGCTGAAGAAAAAGCATGTTGAAGTTCATGTAAAGTTTAGTGTATAACATTTGGGCAAGCCAGTAAAATACTGGGAGAATATAGTTTGGTCAGATGAGACCAAAATTGAACTTTTTGGATGCCACAACACACAGCATATTTGGAGGAGAAATGGTACTGCACATCAGCCCAAAAAAAAACATATCAACAGTGAAGTTTTGAGGTGGAATCATCATAGTGTGGGGGTGTTTTTCAGCACATGGTACAGGCAGACTTCATATAATTGAAGGGAAGATAAATGGACAAATGTACAGAAACATCCTTAATAAGAACCTGTTGCCATCTGCCAAGATGCTGAAGATGAAACGAGGGTGGACATTTCAGAAAGGCAATGATCCAAAACACACAGCCAAGGAAACTTTAAACTGGCTTCAGAGAAGGAAAATAAAGCTGCAACAATGGCCCAATCAATTACCTGACCCGGATCCAATTGAAAATCTATATAGAACAAGATGAAGCTCATAGAAGACACCCACAGAACTTCTAATATCTGAAGACAGTTTGTGTGGAAAAATGGGCTAAAATCATTCCTAAGCAATGCCTGTGCCTAGTTGGAAGCTGTTATTACCAAAGGCATTTCTACTAAATATTAAATGAATTTCACCAAACGTGTTCAGTACTAATTCCCTGTGTAATTCTGCTTTATCAAATATAACTTGTTTTGTGAGCACAGTTGCCTTGATTGCTTTGTATGTATGGATTACTTGGGTTGTTACATATATCTGGTGAAAATCTCAGGTCAATGGCTCCATCAGAAATATATTTAATGAGAAAAAAGTTGATGTGTTCAATACTGATTTTCCCCGCTCTCTCTGTGTGTGTGTGTGTGTGTGTGTGTGTGTGTGTGTACAATGCATCCGGAAAGTATTCACAGCACTTCACCTTTTGCACATTTTATGTTACATTATTCCAAAAGGTATTAAATACAAATTTTTCCTCAAAATTCTACACACAATACCCCATAATGACTATGTGATTTTTTTTATTTAGATTTCTGCAAATTTATTAAAAATAAAAAACTAAGAAATCACATGTACATAATTACTCACAGCCTTTGCCATGAAGCTCAAAATTGAGCTCAGGTGCATCCTATTTCCACTGATCATCCTTGAGGTGTTTCGACAGCTTAACTGGTGTCCACCTGTAGTAAATTCAGTTGATTGGACATGATATGGAAAGGCACACACCTGTCTTAAATAAGGTCCCACAGTTGACAGTGCACGTCAGAGCACAAACCAAGCATGAAGTCAAAGGAACTGACTGTAGACCTCTGAGACAGGATTGTCTTGAGACACAAATCTGGGTAAGGGTACAGAAAAATTTCTGCTGCTTTGAAGGTCCCAATGAGCACAGTGGCCTCCATTATCCATAAAAGGAAGCAGTTCAGAACCCCCAGGACTCTTCCTAGAGCTGGAGGGCCATCTAAACTGCATGTTTGGGAGAGAAGGACCTTAGTCAGGAAGGTGACCAAGAACCCGATGGTCACTCTGTCAGAGCTCCAGCGTTCCTCTGTGGAGAAAGGAGAACCTTCCAGAAGAACTACCATCTCTGCAGCAATCCACCAATCAGGCCTGTATGGTAGATTGGCCAGATGGAAGCCACTCCTTAGTAAAAGGTACATGACAGCCCACCTGGGGTTTGCCAAAAGGCACCTGAAAGACTCTCAGGCCATGAGAAACAAATTTCTCTTGTCTGATGAGACAAAGATTGTACTCTTTGGCATGAATGCCAGGCGTCATGTTTGGAGGAAACCAGACATCGCTCATCACCAGGCCAATACCATCCCTACAGTGAAGCATTGTTGTGGCAGCATCATGCTGTGGGGATGTTTTTCAGCGGCATGAACTGGGAGACTAGTCAGGATAGAGGGAAAGATGAATGCAGCAACATACAGAAACATCCTGAATGAAAACCTGCTCCAGAGTGCTCTTGACCTCAGACTGGGGTGACGGTTCATCTTTCAGAAGGACAACAACCCTAAGCACACAGCCACAATATCAAAGGGATGGCTTCAGGACAACTCTGTGAATGTCAATGAGTGGCCCAGCCAGAGACCAGACCTGAATGCAATTGAACATCTCTGGAGAGATCTGAAAATGGCTATGCACCGACAATTCCCATTAAAGCTGTTGGAGCTTGAGAGGTACTGCAAAGAGGAATGGATGAAACTGCTCAAAGATAGGTGTGCCAAGCTTGTGGCATTATATTCAAAAAAGACTTGAGGCTGTAACTGCTGCCAAAAGAGCATCAACAAAGTATTGAGCAAAGGCTGTGAATACTTATGTACATGGGATTTCTTAGTTTTTGTTTTTTTTTAATTTGAAATAAATTAGCAACCCCCCCCCCCCAAAAAAAAAAAAAAAAATCATGTTGCCATAATGGGGTGTTGTGTGTAGAATTCTGAGGAAAAAAAATGAATTCAATCCATTTTGGAACAGGGCTGTAACAACAAAAAGTGGAAAAAGTGAAGCAATATATATATATATATATATATATATATATATATATATACAGTATATATATATATATATATATATATAATACTGTATATATATATATATATATATATATATACACTACCATTCAAAAGTTTGGGGTCACTTAGAAATTTCCTTATTTTTGAAAGAAAAGCACTTTTTTCAATGAAGATAACTTTAAACTAATCAGAAGTACACTCTATACATTGCTAATGTGGTAAATGACTATTCTAGCTGCAAATGTCTGGTTTTTGGTGCAATATCTAGATAGGTGTATAGAGGCCCATTTCCAGCAACTATCACTCCAGTGTTCTAATGGTACAATGTGTTTGTTCATTGCGTCAGAAGGCTAATGGATGATTAGAAAACCCTTGTGCAATCATGTTAGGTCTGCAATGCTGTAATTGCTTCAAATGGAGGATTATTTGACGAAAGCAAAGTTTGAAGGAAAAAATTATTATTTCAAATACAAATCATTATTTCTAACCTTGTCAATGTCTTGACTATATTTTCTATTCATTTTACAACTCATGGTGGTAAATAAATGTGACTTTTCATGGAAAACACAAAATAATTGTCTGGGTGACCCCAAACTTTTGAACGGTAGTGTATATATATATATATATATATATATATATATATATATATATATACACACACACACACACACACACACACACACAGTTGAAAGGCTCCTGCAACAATTTGATTTGAGCAATAATCTGGTGGGTTGGATTCTGGATTTCTTAACCAACAGGACGCAGAGAGTGAGGGTCAATGGTACATTGTCTGACCTAAAGTGCTCTTCTACTGGCTGTCCTCTTGTTGTCACCACTACTCTTCATCCTGTACACAAACATGTGTCGGAGCAGACATGACAACAGACACATTATAAAGTATGCTGATTACTCAGTTATTGTCAGTCTCCTCCAGGATGGTGAGAGTGGCCACGGCCCAGTAGATTTTGTTCACTGGTGTGAGGATTCCTACCTGCAGCTGAATACGACAAAAAATGAAGACATGATTATTGACTTTAGGAGGAAAACTCCCAGGCACAAAGTCACCGTACTAAAAGGCCAGACCACCGAATGTGTACAATCCTACAAATATCTTGGGACGATTATTGATAGTAATTTAAACTTTGAAGAGAACTGTGAAAGGGTGTGCAAAAAGGGTCAGCAACACTTGCACTGCTTGAGAAAACTTGCACGCTTCCAAATTGACCGAACCATAATGACAATGTTTTATCGGGCTTTTATTGAATCTGTTTTATCCTTTTCTTTAGTGTCATGGTTTGGTCAGATAAAACTGAAACAGAGGAAATCCTTGGATCAGGTAGTTAGATGGTCCAGTCGTTTGCTTGGTGAGTCACAGCTGAGCCTGACATCCCTGTACACCAGACAAGTACAGAGGATGGCTACCTCCATTTTAAATGAGGACTCCCACCCTTTGCACTGCCACTTTCAGCTTCTTCCCTCAAGACGGAGGTTTGCTGTCCCAAAAAGTAAAACCCAGCGCTACAAAAACAGCTTTGTTGCTGCTGCTGTCAAAGAGTTGAACAAGTTGTAACAATATATTGCACATAATTTAGGTACCTTTTTATTAACTCCATTTTATATTTACTTATTTTTGTAGGATGTTATTTGGGTTCTAAATATTTTATTGGGTTTTAGACCTTTGAGTTTTTAACCTCTTTGACGAGTTTTTAACTTTTTAATATGACCCTTCTTTCTTACCTCTGGTTTTTCTCCCATCTCTTTGTCTTTTTATACCCTGATTGATGGAGTCTTGAGTATTTTTATCATGTTTATAGTCAGCTTCATGTGTGCCTGTGTTTGTGTCTATGTTGAATGTAATTTGTGGCTTGTAAATATGGATGTCACCAGACTGCAAAACAAATCTACCTACGGGTACAAATAAAGTAACCTGAACCTGAACATAGTGCATCCGGAAAGCCAATACCACTTTATATATATATACATATATAAAGTGGTATTGGCGTTATTGTGTTAATCGCCCAATAACGCTCCGCCCCCCTTAACAGCGACAAATTTTGTGATTGCGGTTAACGGCAGTTAACGGCAGAAAGCGCAAACAGTACTTTTTGTTCTAGTGGCTCTCGTTTCCAGGGCCGTGCTGGCTACAGACACTGCATGCCATTAAGAACACTGAAAAGTCAAACAAGCTGGATTACAGCCATGATCCCCAAAGTGCTGTCTGTCATGTCCTGGTCACCCCCTCCTTCCCGTTTCACCCTGCGCTTCTAATCAACTCATCCGACGCACCTGCTATTCCTGCTGAGCAAGCGTTTATAAGGAAGCACTCTTCAGTGATTCAATGCTGGCTTATTTGGGTATACTGCCTCGAGCAGGATAATCTAAATAAGTAGCTAGTTGTGTTGTGGATTACCTTACCTGACACACCTTTTTTCTCCTTCTTCCCCACAGGTTGCTGCCGACGAAGCGGTGCATCTTCAGGGGCGTTGGTGCACTCGCCAGCCTATTGCTTCCCCCGTGCAGTCATCATCTCTACCCAGTAAGACTCCGCTCCTCATTTCCCCACCAGCAGTCCTGACCTGCTGGTTCATCTCCTTTGCTTCTCATCTTCTCATCTCCCTCCGCAGGTTTGCTGCTCCTCTGGCGAGTGACTGGTTTTCTCCAAGTTTGCGTCTTTTGAAATTAATAAAGGGTCAAACGTTTCTTCTGTGTGTTTCAGTTGGCGTTGCATCTTGCACATAAGCTGATTGTCCAGTCAATATGACAGAACGAGCCAGCCCGGGTCACAGCCTAGCAGGTTCCTCAGCAGCAGAGCACATCGCGCTCCACCGCCTCAACATTAAAGAGAGGCAGGTGACAGAACACTCTTAGCTGCTGCAGGTTATTACGCAGCAGCTGAGTGTAATTTCTGATCAATTGGGCTGTATGTCTGCTCCGGCAGCTCCACCTCCACCTGCCCCTCCGAGTTCTCCCATCGTTTGCTGAACCCTTTCCATTTCCACTCCTGCCCCGTACACGGGGGGGGGGGGGGGGGGAATGTAAGGTTTTTCTTTGTCACATTCGGCTTTAATTTGAGCAGGTGGGAGGGGAGTTTCCGGATGACATCTCTAAAATTCATCAGTTCACCCTTCTGCTTCGGGACCGGGCTCTTAGTTGGGCATGGTCTGTAATCCATAGCCGAAGGGACGCGACACCAACGGTTGACCAATTTGTAACCAAGTTTTCCCACACTTTTGACTGAACCAAGAGTGAAGGGAATATCATGAGTTGCATGTTGTCGCTCCACCAGGGCAGCCGGTCGGTGGCTGACTTCTCGGTGGAGTTCCGAGTCGAGGCAGCAGAATCGGGGTGGAACGAGGTTGCACTGCGCAGCACGTTCCTCCACGGGTTGAATCCTCGGCTCTGCGATGACCTGGCGGTTCATGCCGTTCCTGCCACCTTGGACAGCCTTATTGACCAGGCGGTCAGTTTAGATAACCAGTACCGCGAGCGTACTAGGGAGCGCTGCACCTCGTCTCGCCCATTCGCCTTACGCACAATCCCGGTGCCTACTGACGTAGGTGAATCTGAGTCCTCCGCCAAAGCCATGGAGCTCAGCTCTGCTTGCCTTCCGCAGGCAGAGGCTGAGCAGCGGCAATGGATTGGGGCGTGTGCCTACTGTGGTTCATTGAAGCACAAGTGGGACACATGCCACCTACGGCCAAAAAGATACGTCCCGTCAGTAGCCACGAGGGGGTCTGGCAGACAGGACTCAATCTGATCCCCCCAGTATATTTTCTATTTCAGCCCTGGCTCAGTTGCCTGGGGCCGAGAGGAGGGTCTCTGGACTTATTGATTCCGGGGCAGAGGGTAATTGCATCTCCTCCCATTTGGTGCGCGAGATGAGGGATTCCGACAGTTAAATTGCCGGCTCCTCGCTCCATGCATACCCTTTCTGGCCAGACAGTGGCATCCGTTACTCATTGCATGGTGCAGCTATCCATTCTTCTATCTGGTAACCATCGGGAGAGACTCACTTTTTACGTGTTTTCACGTGCCTCTCACGCGGTGGTTCTAGGGTACCCATGGCTCCGGAGGCATAATCCTATTCTCAGTCAGGCACAAATTTCTATCACCTCCTGGAGCCGTAAGTGTTTGGCTACATGTCTAAGTTCGGCCGAGTGTTTGCCACCCCCCCCCCCCCCCGTCTCCTCTCCTCAGGCCAAGCCGCCGGATCTCAGCCTTGTGCCCGAGGTTTATCACGACCTCGGGGAGGTCTTTAACAAGTCACGAGCGCTAGCGCTTTCCCCGCATCACCCGTATGACTGTTCCATCGACCTCCTCCCAGGCGCAAGGTTGCCATCCAGCAGGCTCTATAATATTTCTGGACCTGAGAGAGAAGCGATGGAGAGGTACATTAAGGACACTCTAAACGCTGGCCTCAGTCAGCCATCCTCAGCTCCCCTTGGGGTGGGGTTTTTCTTTGTGGGTAAGAAGGACAGGACCCTGCATCTGTTCATTGACTACCGGGAGCTCAATGCCATAACGTCAAAGATAAATACCCTCCGCCCCGATTAATTCTGCTTTCGAGCTCCTGCAGTGCTTGTGCGTATTCTCTAAACTCGACTTATGTAATGCTTACCATCTTGTTAGAATACGCAAGGAGGATGAATGGAAATGTCGTTTAAGACACACCTGGGGCAATTTGAATACCTAGTTATGTCCTTTGGATTAACTAACACCCCAGCGGTTTTCCAACGTTTAATTAATGACGTCCTCCGCGACATGTTAAATCAGTTCATTTTTGTCTATTTAGATGACATCTTGATTTTTCTCGCATGCCAGAGGAGCACAAGACTCATGTTAGAGCCATGATACAATAGCTCTTAGAGAACCAACTTTATGTCAAGGCAGAGAAGTGTTAGTTCTCCACTAGTTCCACTTCTTTCCTTGGCTTTATTGTTGCGGAGGGGGAGCTGAGAGCCAACCCGGCCAAGGTGAAGGCCGTACTTGATTGGCCAATGCCCCACTCCCGCAAGGAGCTGCAACGCTTCTTGGGGTTTGCGAATTTCTACCGCAGGTTCATTCGGAACTATAGTGGGATAGCACAGCCTTTAACTAAGCTGACCTCTATTAAGGAGGACCTCTATTTTTATGGACCGAGGCAGCTGAACTTGCCTTTGTGAAATTAAAGGGCATGTTCTCTGACAAACCAATCTTGGCTCAGGTCGACCCCCAGCTCCAATTTACCCTGGAGGTGGATGCTTCAGAAACAGGGGAGGGCACAATTTTGTCTCAGTGCTCCACCTTGGACTTGAAGCTCTGGGCGTGTGCGTATTTCTCTCGGTGGCTCACCCCAGCCGAGAGGAATTACGACATTGGGGATCAAGAGCTGTTGGCTATTAAATTAGCTTTTGAGGAATGGAGACATTGGCTGGAGGGAGCTGTTCACCTTGTAGTTGTGTGGACCGACCACAAGAACCGTGAGTATATGTGGTCGACCCACCGGCTGAACTCTAGGCAGGCTCACTGGGCCCTATTTTTCCAGTGTTTTAATTTCACTGTCACTTATAGGCCCGGCTCCTGTAATGTTAAGCCTGATGCTCTCTGCAGGCAGTTCAGTCAGGACCCGGCTGACCACCCTTCCCTCTCCCAGCCCATTCTCCCGCCTTTGTGCGTCCTGGGAACCCTTACCTGAGAGATTGAGAAGAAAGTCCACCAGACCCAGTCCTCTGAGCCCGAACCGGCAGGTTACCCCCCTAACTGCCTTTACGTCCCTGCCACCCTCTGCAGTGAAGTTATCCAGTTGGGGCATACCGGACGTTTTGCCTGCCATCCTGGTGTGGTGAGCACCGTAAACATTATCAGGTGAGCTTTCTGGTGGCCCATGCTGCGGTGGGACGTGCAGGAGTACATGAAGGCTTGCCAAACGTGCCCGCAATAAATCCTCCCTCACCTCCCCCTCCCCCGCTGGTCTCCTTCACCCCCTCCCCATCCCAGCCGGCTTTGGTCCCATATAGCCATGAACTTTGTTACTGGTCCCCCCCCCCTCTCATGGTAACACCGTCATTTTGACTATTGTGGACAGATTTTCCAAGGCCGTTCATCTGGTGCCTCTTCCCAAGCTGCCATCTGCCTCCAAGACTGCCAAATTGCTATCCCACCACGTCATCAGACTGCACAGCATCCCTATGGACATTGTGTCTGACCGGGGTCCACAGTTCATCTCACGGGTGTGGAAGTCCTTCTGTCACTGCCTTGGCACCACCGTCAGCCTCACCTCCAGTTACCACCTGGAGAGCAATTGGCAGGCAAAGCATGCCAACCAGTCCCTGGAGGCCGCCCTTCGTTGTGTGGCAGCTGGTGACCCTAATTCATGGAGCTCCCATCTGACCTGGGTGGAGTATTCATTAAATTCTACCGTCTCTTTGGCCACGGGGCTCTCTTCATTTGAAGCCTCCGTGGACTACAACCCCCCTTCCCCCATTACCCATGACTGAGAGAGAGGTGGCGGGGCCGTCCGCGGGGGCCCAATTTCGTAATTGTCGCCGTGCCTGGAGGTCTACCCGGGCTCCGCTCCTTCGCTCTACGGAGCGCATCCAGCGTTATGCTGACAGTAAGAGGGTTCCAGCACCGGACTACAAGACTGGGCAGCAGGTCTGGGTGTCCATGGATTAGGTTCCACTGAAGACTGAGGCTCGTATGCTCGCCTCCCAGTTTGTGGGCCCTTTCCCTGTCATCAGCAACATGGGCGACTCTGCTGTCCAGCTCCAGCTCCCACTGGTGTTCCGGGCGCATCCTACATCCCACGTCTCTAAGATCAAGCCCCTCTCCTCTAGTCCTCTCTGTCCCCCCCGAAGCTGCCTCCCCCTTCTCGGATCCTGGACGGCCAGGTCATGCACACTATGCACGAAATCCTAGATGTTCACCGCCGGGGCCGAGGATTCCAATACCTGGTCCACTGGGAGGGTTACGGTCCGGAGCACTGGTCATGGGTTCCCTGGTCAGCAATCCATGACAAAGGTATGGGCCAGGCCTACCATCAAGCCCACCTGGAGAAGCCTGGTGGATTGCCAGGAGGCATTCCTTGGGGGGGGGGGGGGCCCTGTCATGTCCTGGTGAGTGCTCGCCCTCTCCTTCCTGTTTCACCCTGTGCTCCTAATCAACTCATCCGGCGCACCTGCTATTCCTGCTGAGCCAGCATTTATAAGGAAGAGCTCTTCAGTGATTCAACACTGACTCATTTGGGTATACTGCCCCGAGCAGGATAATCTAAATAAGTAGCTAGTGGTGTTGTGGATTACCTTCTCCACAGGTTGCTGCTGGCGAAGCAGTGCATCTTTAGGGGCGTTGGTGCGCTCGCCAGCCTGTTGCTTCCCTTGTCGTAGTCATCATCTCCACCCGGTAAGACTCCGCTCCTCAGTTCCTCACCAGCAGTCCTGACCTGCTGGTTCATCTCCTTTGCTGGGTTCTGTGCCGGGCTCTCTTTTCCTCCCACGTGAGTGGTATCATTTTGGATTTCCATCTCCCCCTTAATTCCTCTATTATTCAGCCTTGTCTCTTCCTCCACAGGTTTGCTACTCCTCTGGCGAGTGACTGGTTTTCTCCAAGTTTGCATCTTTTGAAATTAATAAAGGGTCAAACGTTTCTCCAGTGTGTTTCAGTTGGTTTTGCATCTTGCACTTAGGCTGATTATCCAGTCAATATGACACTGTCATGTTTCATCTTCATCATCACCATCATCATAGCAGTCTGTCGTGGGCGACAATGACTGTTTCATTTAGGTCTGATCAGATTCCTCCACACAGCTCTGCCCTTAGCCTTCCCTCTGCCAGGAACTCCTGTCTATGTCCATCTTCTTCAAGTTTCTTTTTACGGTGTCTTTAAATCTGAGCCTTGGTTTACCCTGATTGCGTTTGCCCTTGCATAACTGTGAGCAGAGTAACTGCCGAGTGAGACACTGGTGGTCCATCCTCTCAACATGTCCGAGCCATCTCAGGTTCATCTGTATTAGCATGTCCTCCATTGATGGTAGATCAGCTCATTTCAACACTTCTATTTTGGTTATCTTTTCGTTCCATGAGATGTTCATTATGGCTCGAAGGTGTCTCATCATGTACGCGTGAAGTTTCTTCACCTGCACTCTGTAGACAGTCCAAGTTTCAGCACCGTACAATAAAGTAGCCAGTACTGTCGCTCTGTACACTTTGCATTTGACACGGATAGACACATGTCGATTGTTCCACAGTCTCTCCCTCAAGTTTCCAAACACAGCGCTCGCTCTTCCCATCCTGAGAGATAGTTCATCCTCCAGCGTAGCATTCTCTCAAACAGTACTCCCAAGATACTTGAAAGTCTTTCACTTGACTAGTGGCTCTGTACCAATGGTGGTCTCTTCTGGTAGTGATGTTGATAACTGGAACTTTGGTGGTTGATAAAGGCACTCTGTCTTCTTGATCTTGATTTGGAGGCTGAATTGGCTAGCTGCTCTTGCAAATTTCTCCACTAAAGATTGCATATATTCCATGCAGTGTGCAACTACAGCACTGTCGTCGGCAAAGAGCATTTCTCTTACTACCTTTATCGATGTCTTACTCTTGGCTTTAAACTGTGCCACACTGAACAAGTCTGCTTCTTTCCTTGTTTGAATGTATACTCCTTCTGAAGTGTCTTTGAAGGTCACCTCAAGCATGGCTGCCAGATATAGTGAGAAGAGTGTAGGTGCCAGCACACACCCTTGTTTCACCCCGTTGCTTAGTGAAAAGTCTTTAGATACTGAACCACTCATTACCATGTTTACTTGCATACCTGTATGGAGTGCCTCGATCAGGCTGATAAACTTCTCTGTGCAACCATATTTCTTGAGTACCTGCCAAAGTCCTTGTCGCGAAACAGTATCGAAGGCTTTACTGAAGTCTATGAAGACTACATAAAGCGGCATGTTCTGTTCGATACACTTTTCTTGAACCTGTTTCAAGCAGAAAATCATGTCCATTGTGCTTCTTCCACTTCTAAAGCCGCACTGGGTTTCTGGTAGTACAGTCTGTGAGATGTGTTCTTTGAGTCTGTTAAGTAGTACACATGAGAGAATCTTACCAACAGTGGCTAGCAGTGATATACCTTGGTAATTTCCACAATCTTTCCTGTCACCTTTCTTGAACAAAGGCACAATACTTGCATCCTTTCTTCAACTGGGATGGCAGTGGCCCAGGAGGCTGGGGCGGCAGTGGCTCAGGAGGTAGAGCAGGTCGTCTAATAACCCGATGGTTGGCGGTTCGAATCCTGCTCTCCCCAGATATCCTGCCGTTGTGTCCCTGGGCAAGACACTTCACCCGCATTGCCTCCAGTGCCCATAACACTGGGTATGAATGTGTATAAATGTTCGGTGGTGGCCGGAGAGGCCATTGGCGTGGATTGGCAGCCACGTTTCCGTCAGCCTGCCCCAGGGCAGCTGTGGCAACAGTAGTAGCTTGCCACTACCATTGTCTGTCTGGAGTGAATGAATAATGTATCTACTTGTAAAGTGTCTTTGAGTGTCTATGATAAAGCGCTATTTAAATCTGATGCATTATTATTATTATTATCCTTTCAATCTTGAGGTACTTTCTGGGTGTCCCATATCTCTTGGATGAGCTTGTGCAGGCAGTTGGTCAGTTGAACACCACCAAATTTCCACACTTCTGCTGGAATTCCATCCCTTCCTGGAGCTTTACCATCCTGTGTTGTCCTGATAGCTGCCATTAGTTCATCAAAATTTGATGGTTCATCAAGACTTGATACAGCTGGTCACTGCACTAGAGCTTCTTTAGCCTCTTCAGTGAGATCTCCAGGGTTATTTAGTAGTTGGTCACAGTGGTCTGGAAATCTGTCCAGGATCTTGTCGTTCTCCTGCAAAACCGTTTCACCATCCATAGCCTTTAGTTGGATCAATCCTCTTGGTTTCGGGCCGTAGATTTCTCTCAAACCTGTGAAGAATGTTTTCATGTCCTTTCTGTCTGCTGCAATTTGAAGTTCCTCCTCTTTTTCATCCCACCAGTTGGACTTCATCTCTCTGGTGTACTTCTGTAGCTCACTCTGAATCTTTGAGCATTTCTTCTTCTTCGACCTTGTGTTACACTGTAGGTTTTCCTGCCTAGCTGTATTCCTCACTTCTAGTAGTTTCTTCAGGTGTTCATCATGCTCACCAAACCAATCTTGATGGTTCCTCTCAGGGTAGTGTAACCCAGTGTTAAAAACGTGAATAAAAATATGAATATCGATACCGCTTTTAAAAGAAAAACACCCATTTCACAATGGGAGTAAATAATTTAAAGATGAATATTTAAATAAATATATATTCATAAAACAGTAGGGGAAATTTTCTGGGGACTTTTGATAAAGTTCCAAATGTTTTTATTTGGTATTTTGAGCAACCAATGGCTGCGTCGTTGTTTGGCAGCGCCAGCCAATGGGTTAAGCGCTCTCTCTCCGGGTCTGGGTATGACTTGCATTTTTTGGCTCAGTCACGCCAGACGCCGAAAGACACCGATCAAGAGAGAGAGACAGTCCTTCATGATATGGCGACACTAACGTGCTAATAGCAGTCTTTGTCTCGGATAAAACTTGAGATTGGTAAGCCTGAACAAACACCTGCAATGAGACATTGCTGTATTATCGAATTCTAATGCCCCGTTTGTTAAATTTTAAGATTTGGATCCAAAGGCTGTAAACGCACGTTGAGCGCGGAAACCCCATGACGCATGTGCACTTAGCTTGGTAAGTGCCATTTAGTGTGTATGGGAAATGCTAATCGCTAGCTTGAAATGCTAACCGCTGATGCTAATTTCGGCTAGTTTTTTCATAAGAAAAAGGCATTTTTCAAAGCTGTAACGGTTAGCAAAGGTCCCAATTCCCTGGCCTTTGATTGCTACTTAATGGTGAATGTTGAACCTGTGGTTCATATGTGTTTTAAAGTGCAAATTTGTGATAAATTGTTGTGCTAGCTGATATGCTAACTTGGTGCAGCACACTGCACAATTATTACGTGATGTCAAGTGTTCCAAATGCACTTTACTCATTGTTATGGTACCATATTGATAAATGGAGATAATAGAATGTGTTTATTTTATGTGTAACAAGCTATAAATTATAGTTTAATTCTTGTTCTGACCTATTTTATAGGTCAGTTTTTGTTTTTTTGTTTTTTTGTTTTTTTTGTTTCCTGATTCCTGGACCAAGAAACCGTGAACTCCAGATCTGGATGGCGAGCCTTGCCCAAACCTAACTGACTGGTAAAAGTGACCCAACTTGTCACCTGGGACTGATACTAAGAACTGTACATATTGTAAATATATTTTGGAGTACTTTATTTTTTTTATTATTATTGTTGTAAGCGCCGTGGTTTTGTTTATGTGTACATAACTTTGAAATATATATAGTTGCAAGTTCCAAGCTCCGGGCTCCTACGAGCCTGGGGTCTGTCTGATCTGGCCCAATTGTCCCTTCCATCCAGGTAGTAGAGTTAAAGGTAACTACACTGCCATAACCCAATACTACCACAAGGGTACAAGATTGTACACCTAAAGTAGTATTACACACCTAAAGTGCTACAAAGAGGTGTTACACACAAGTGGGTGTTACAAAAATCTGGCGAGCACAGCCAGGAGCCTGGAGCGTTGCACAACAGTAGTGGACTCTGTTTTGACCCCTGACCAAACAGTTCATATACATACTGTCTAAATGGATTTTGTTGCAAAATATGGTGTCAAAGTTCCAAATGCAGTCATTGTCAGTGGTGTACTTGACAAAGAAAAAGACAAAGATGTTTTTAAGTTCCTAGAGCAACATGGCACTATTTGCAGGGTGCTTAGCATTGATGGTAACTTGTCTGAATTTGACAAATGTCACCTTGTGGAGTTCGAGTCTGGATTAGCTATTGAAACATTAGCACCTGCGTTGCCGTACTTTTTTGCATCCACTGACAATCCTGATGTTAAATACTGCATTCAAGCCTTAACTGATGTGTACACTAAAACTGTAGGGGGCAGTGTTACTGAGACTTATCTTAGCAACCTGAGGGGTTTAGCTAAGTTAAGTGGAAAAGGTTTTAAAGAGGTGTTGCGGGAGGTTATGTCCACAATAGGGAAGTCTATTGAAGCTGCTGAGACAGCTGAAAAGGTCTCTGCTGACGTTGATCCTGCTGTCCCTACTGAAGAACCCACACAAAGTGGAATCTCTCCTCCACTTCAAGTTGAAGTGCCTCACACCCCTAAAACCACTCAAGCACTCTTCCAAAGCCCTCTTAGACCAAACTTGACACCTCAAATGTTGAGTCCAGCTGATTTTAACCCACCCAAGGTTCAGAAAATCGTAGTCGAGCATGTCATTAAAAATGCAGAGAAGCCGTCAAATGCCCATTCCTCCTTGAGAATCAGAGCTTTCTCTGGCAAAATGCCAAGACTGTATACTGAAGCTGATTATGAAATGTGGCGTTCACATGTTGACTTGATGATGGAAGATACTTCTTTGTCTGACTTGGAAAAATCTTGCAAGATCCTGGAAAGTCTTCTTGCTCCTGCGTCTGATATTATTCCCCCACTTGGGTCTGAAGCCACCTCTGCCGACTATCTTAAGCTGTTGGACTCAGCTTTCGGGACTGTTGAAGACGGTGAGGAACTGCTTGTGCGATTCATGAACACTTTCCAAGATTATGGAGAAAAACCCTCTGCATATCTGCATCGTTTGCAGGTGGCGTTCAATCTCACAGTGCGTAGAGGCGGTCTAGAGCCACAAGAAGTAAACAAACAGCTTCTTAAGCAGTTTAACAGAGGCTGTTGGGATGATAATCTGCTAAAGGAGCTACAGCTGGAACTAAAAGATAAACATCCACTTTCGTATGCAGAGTTATTGCTTCACCTTCGCACTGCTGAAAACAGACAAGAAGTTAAAAACACCCGCATGAAAAAACACTTGGGCGCCACAAAACCAAAAGCAGCCTACTACGAACAAAGTCACCGAAACAAGTACAAATAATAAAGCAGAGTCTGACAGTCTAAAAGAACTGAAAAAGCAAGTCGCTGATCTAAAAAGCCAATTAGCTGCTGTCGTGAAACTAAAGAAACAAGCACCACCGAAGAAAGACCCAACTAAGAAGTCTGAAAATAAAAAAAACCTGACTATGCCAAACCTGAAAACTTACCTTTGTCCAGCTGTCCCAATACTAGGCCCAAACCATGGTATTGCTTCCGTTGTGGCGAAGATGGGCATATTGTAGCCACTTGTGAGTCAGAGCCAAACCCTGCACTTGTAGCTGCAAAACGCAAAGAACTAAGAGTAAAAAGACAGATTTGGGACAGTCAGAAACCCCAATCTTCTTTAAAACTGAAGTCTACCCCTGTTGCGGGACAAACAGAGGCTAGTTCAGAGATGACCCGTCCCAAACCAAAAGCTCCATTCAAGACACGTGTTAAACTAAAGTCACACTCCAAAATAGACTCCTTTAACTTTCCTAATGGTCTAATTGGTACAAAAAGTACAGCACAAGTGAAAGTGAATGGCTGTACTGTGAGCTGTTTGTTAGATACAGGTTCCCAGGTGACTACTGTCCCTGAGTCCTATTACAGACAGTACTTATCCAACCATGAGATTAAGCCACTTTTTGAGCTGTTAGAAGTGGAGGGAGCTAATGGTCAGAGTGTACCTTATTTAGGCTACATTGAAATGCATGTCACTTTCCCAAAAGACTTTCTCGGTATTGAAGCCGAAGTGCCAACACTTGCCTTAGTCGTTCCCGATGTACGTGCAGCTGATCAGTCCTTAGTGTTAATAGGGACAAACACATTAGATGTACTTTACAAGCTGTACTCTGATGCATGTTCTGAACTGCAGCCAACCATGTCACTTGGTTATAAGGCAGTGTTAAAAGTCCTTGCGCTACGGCACAGACAGTCCAAAGACACTAGCCTTGGTTTAGTGACCATGCGCAACAAAGAGCCACAGTTAGTTCCTGCAGGCCAAACAGTTGTTCTAGATGGCGCTGTAGCTATGTCAGCCAGCAACAGTGAAAAATCTGTCTTGTTAGAACACCCGTTAATGTCAGCCTTACCTGGTGGTATCCTAGTAAAACAATGTCTCATAGACTTACCTGAAAGAGCACCTTACCTTGTTCCAGTTATACTCACCAATGAATCGGAACATGACGTGACAATCCCTCAGAAGTGTGTCATTGGAGAAATTTGTGCATATCAACGAGTCCTATCGCAAGAACACTCCGTGAAAGTTACAAAGTCCAAAACTGAACCAAAGTCCACTCTGAAGTTCAACTTTGACTCTTCCCCCATTAGCGCTGAATGGAAAGAGCGCCTAACAGAAAAACTCAGTCAAATGCCCGAAGTATTTGCACAAAACGATCTTGACTTTGGCAAAACGGATCAAGTGAAACACACAATCAAATTATCAGATGAAACACCGTTCAAACACAGAGCACGTCCCATACATCCAAATGACCTGGAAGTGGTCTGTAAGCATCTCAAAGAACTCCAACAAGCAGGCATGATAAGAGAGTCCACTTCCCCATTTTCTTCGCCTATTGTAGTGGTGCAAAAGAAAAATGGCGATGTCCGCCTTTGTATTGATTACAGGAAGCTTAGCATGCAGACTGTAAAAGATGCTTACCCCCGCTCCAACTTGGAGGAAACGTTTTCCACCTTGACCGGTTCGCAGTGGCTCTCCGTCCTCAATTTAAAGTCAGGGTACTACCAAATTGAGGTAGAGGAGCTGGACAAACCAAAGACGGCGTTCGTATGTCCCATGGGCTTTGGGGAATTCAATAGAATGCCCCAAGGCATTACAAACGCCCCCAGAACGTTCCAGCGCCTCATGGAGAAATGCATGGGCGGCATGAATCTGCATGAGGTGATTGTGTTCCTCGATGACATCATCGTATTCTTCAAGACGCCCGAAGAACATGAGGCTCGCTTAATGAAAGTTCTTAATCGCCTGAAAGAGTGCGGGCTTAAACTCTCCCCTGAGAAATGCAGATTTTTTCAAACTTCTGTCAGATACCTTGGTCACATTGTGTCCAGTAAAGTAGTTGAGACCGACCCCGAAAAAGTGAAAGCCCTAAGTACCTGACTGTGCCCCGTGATCTCAAACGGCTCCGCTCGTTCTTAGGCTTTTCAGGGTACTATAGGCGGTTCATTAAGAACTATTCCAGCATTGTTAAGCCCCTCACTGACTTAACATCAGGCTACCCTCCTTTGCGCAAAAGCACAAAGCCCAAAGCTAAGCCTGCCCAGTACCACGACCCAAAGACACCATTTGGCGAGCAATGGACTTCTTCCTGTGATCTTGCATTCAAAACCATCATTGAAAAGCTCAGTACTGCACCTGTCCTGGGTTTCGCTGACCCTCAGTTGCCATACTGATGCCAGCACTACAGGGCTTGGCACCGCCCTCTATCAAGAGCAGGAGGGCCAGACTAGGGTCATAGCTTATGCAAGCCGGGGGTTGTCTAGAAGTGAGTCCCGTTACCCCGCCCATAAATTAGAATTTTTAGCTCTAAAGTGGGCAGTAACGGAGAAGTTTGCAGACTATTTATATGGCAATCATTTTACTGTCGTGACAGATAGTAACCCCCTGATGTACATTTTGACTACTGCTAAGATGGATGCCATGAGTTATAGGTGGCTAGCTGCTCTGTCGACGTTTAACTTTAAGCTCCAATACAGAGCAGGCAAGCTTAACTCAGATGTAGACAGCCTCTCTAGACGGCCACATGGCGAGTTATTTAATGACTTAGTGTCCCAAAAGGAGCTTGACCGCATACAGCAGTTCACTCAAACTCACTTGTCTCTTCCTGAAAGCAGTTTAAGTTCTGAGGTAGTGTCTGCTATATGTGAAAAACACCTTGTCTGTAGCTCTCCAGACAATACCTTCCCTTTGGTTCACTCGTTAGCCCTCTCTGTAGCCACCATTCCTGATGGCTATGCCGATGAAGATGACTGTGGTGGTCTTCCAGTTGTACCCCACATGACTCCTGAACAGATCAAAAATGAACAAAGAACTGACCCCTGTTTAAGAGAAGTGATTGCACAAATTGAAACTGGGCTAAAAGTTCCACCAACTTTATGAACTGAACTTCCTGACATCAACTTGTTACTCCGAGAGCTCAGTCGACTTGAAATGTGCAGTAACTTCCTTTACTGCACTCGCCAAGACAGAGGAAATGTTACTTACCAGCTCGTCTTACCTGAACAGCTCCGCAATTCAGTCTTTCAAAGCCTCCACTGTGACATGGGCCATTTAGGCACAGAGTGTACTTTGGATCTCGCCAGAACAAGGTTCTATTGGCCTCGCATGGTGGCAGATATTGAAAAGAAGATCAAGACATGTAATCGCTGCATAAGACGTAAAACCGCTCCAGAATGAGCTGCTCCGCTTGTCAACATCAAGTCCACCTGACCGCTCGAACTAGTCTGTATGGATTTCTTGTCCATTGAGCCCGATCAAAGTAACACAAAGGATGTGCTCATGTTAACTGATCATTTCACGAAATACGCTATAGCCATCCCTACCAGCAATCAGAAAGCTCAGACCATTGCAAAGGCACTTTGGGACAACTTTATAGTCCACTACGGGATACCCGAACAATTACATAGTGATCAGGGTCCTGATTTTGAGTCCCATATTATAAAAGAACTTTGCAAAATCATGGGCATTCGAAAAATCCAGACGACACCCTATCATCCCAGAGATAACCCGGTAGAACGTTTCAATAGAACGTTATTGAGCATGCTGGGTACTCTGGAGGAAAAGAACAAATCTCATTGGCACAACTATGTGAAACCACTTGTACATGCGTACAATTGTTCGAAGAATGACACTACTGGTTTTGCCCCGTGTGAGTTAATGTTCGGACTGCCAATCGATCTTGCATTTGGGCTCCCGTTTCACAACAAAAGTTTCAAGTCACATTCCCAGTACATTGAAAAACTGAAGACAACTCTACAAGAAAGCTACAAACTTGCAACAGAAAATGCTAACAAGATGGCTGAAAGAAACAAAACAAGATTTGATATGCGAGTGAAACCCTCAAAACTAGAACCAGGCGACAGAGTTTTGGTACGTGCAGTCCGCCTCAGAGGCAAGCACAAACTAGCAGACAGGTGGGAAGCTGAAATCCACATTGTGGTGAGCCAAGCAGGTGACTTGCCTGTTTACACTATAAAACCTGAGACAAAAGATGGTTCTGTTCACACCGTTCACCGCAACCTTTTGCTTCCCTGTGGTTTTCTTGCCCCTGTTGAAGAAGAACCTGTCCAACCAAAACGTGTCCGCCAACCTAAGACAAGACAATCACCTGAAAAAAGTGAGGAATGTGAGAATTCAGAACCAGAAAATGAAGATGTCTATTGGTACAGAGAAGAACCAATCCAAATGCCCATAAAGCTCACTCGAGTTTATGAAATTCCCCATCCAAAGACATTCTTTAACCCCTTGCACTCTGGTCAATTTCCCTAAAAACGCCTAAAAATAACATACCCAAAGTAAATCAAAAGCTGTTCTTCAACCCTTTGCAGCATCTTCATGGGGTTGGTCTCATTTAAAAGAAAACACTTTGAATTTTTTGGCAAAACAGTCATAATCTCTCTAAGTGCTCCTGTCACTGAGTAACAGTCATCTAAACATACTGAACTTGAAGAAAATAAATTTTGCCTGGGTGTTTTTTTGGATACAAATGCTTGCAAATAACACACAGCTGTCAGATACGGGCTGGAAAATGCAACAGAAATGTAGAACCAAGTGTTATCCAGCTGAGGTCAGAATTTTGTAACAGTACCACAAAAAATGAATATATTACACAGCTTTTTTCTTAGGTTGTTCCCAGGCGTTTTTGAACTGTGCCAAATTGTGCCAAATGGCACAGTTTGGAAAAACGTCTGTAACTTTTGAATGATTCAATATAGAAGCTTCATCTTGGGCTCTAATGAAAGGTGAAGGGCTGTGTTTGTGTGTGTGTGTGGGGGGGGGGGGTTGTTTATTCATTCATGAATGAATGAATGAATGAATGAACAAACAAGCCCCCACACACAAAGAAGCATGCCACGCAAAAAAATGTGTGGCTTTTTTTTTTTTACAAGAAAAAATAACCTACAGTGCACTAAAAATTATACTAAAATATCTGTAATGTAGAAGATAACAACTCCCACCCCCCACCCCCCACCCCCGCTACAGAGGACTGACATCGCCCATCGCTACATGACGGACAACGGGGACGGTGCGCCACGGTCTACTACGCACAGTTGTACTAAAATATCTGCAATAATATCTGCAATCCGCTACAGAAGAGTAGTGGGGGGGGGGGTTCACGGTCCGGACACGGCGCATGGACTGGACATCATCCGTGTGCCGTCCGGGTCCGTCATGTTGCGATGATGCACAGTTGTAATTTACCAATCGGTCAAAAGTCATTTAGATTACAATTTTCAGGGATAAAGAATAATTTAGCTTATAACACTTACCTGTCCACAACAGCAGTGTTGCTGGTGAGCTTCTCTTCCTCATTGTCAGATGAACATGACGCATGTCCGCTTGTTAAGGACTCGTGGTTCTGGTCACGTGACCCGGTCAAACCATAATTCCATTATTGCGGTTTTGCGCTTCCATGATTGCAGTTTTGGCGAACGATTTTTCAAAACAAATAAGAACAGTAGTAAGAAAAAAAGACTGGCGAACGCGTGCGTGTCATCCAGAGGCTTACACAAAACAGATTTTACGTACGGGACGTACACTTTCAATTGTCGAAGTTCTCTGCTTCAACTGGCTGGCTGTATTCGGAGCCGTTGGTAGGTGGGTCCTTCTTGCTAGGTTTTCAGTCATTGGTTCTTCAAGGTTTCAGAAACCCAATTCAAGGCTCTTACTAGTCGAATGAGCGGTCAATCAAATCTAAACCAATCAAAGCACTCCTTTGGCTTTCTGTTTGCGGCTGTGTCTGCAGCTTTTTTTTTTTTTTTCAGTGCACCCTAGGACGCAGAGACGTGACCACCCGCGGTATCCCGGAGTGCAAGAGGTTAAAGGAGACATTCCTGCTGAAACTCACTTACCTGAGAATGACAACCAAATAGAAAATGTCACTTCATCTGAATGTGACAACTTGCCTGGAAATGACAATTCACCTGGATGTGACAACTTACCGAATGATGGAAACCTGGAGGAAACTGAAACAAATGTGGAACCATCGAACAATGAGAATTGAACTGAAAGTGAAACCAACTTATCTGATAAAAGTACCTGTGATGAACCTGTGGAAGACAGAGAATCTGAAAGGGAAATCCCAAAGATTGTGAGACGCTCCGAGAGGACAACCGCCCAGCCAGAAAGGCTACAGTATAGTCAGTTGGGAAATCCCCTCATAACTGTTGCCTGTTTCAAGGACTAAACCTGGCTTTTACCAGAGCCTTAACAGAGTCAGATCTTAGGAATATTCACATGAACACTAGTTCTCCCGTCAATACCATTGAGCTAATCCCATGGAAAGGGACTTGCATGATTCTAAGGGGGTATAGCATAACCCAGTGTTAAAAACGCAACTAAAAATATGAATATTGATACCGCTTTTAAAAGAAAAACATCCATTTCACAATGGGAGTAAATAATTTAAAGATGAATATTTAAATAAATATATATTCATAAAACAGTAGGGAACATTTTCTGGGGACTTTTGATGAAGTTCCAAATGTTTTTATTTGGTATTGTGAGCAACCAATGGCTGCGTTTGTTTGGCAGCGCCAGCCAATGGGTTAAGCGCTCTCTCTCCGGGTCTGGGTATGACTTGCATTTTTTGGCTCAGTCACGCCAGACGCCGAAAGACACCGATCAAGAGAGAGAGACGGTCCTTGATGATATGGCGATGCTAACGTGCTAATAGCAGTCTTTGTCTTGGATAAAACTTGAGATTGGTAAGCCTGAACAAACACCTGCAATGAGACATTGCTGTATTATCGAATTCTAATGCCCCGTTTGTTAAATTTTAAGATTTGGATCCAAAGGCTGTAAACGCACGTTGAGCGCGGAAACCCCATGACACATGTGTCACTTAGCTTGGTAAGTGCCATTTAGTGTGTATGGGAAATGCTAATCGCTAGCTTGAAATGCTAACCGCCGATGCTAATTTCGGCTAGTTTTTTCATCTGAAAAAGGCATTTTTCAAAGCTGTAACGGTTAGCAAAGGTCCCAATTCCCTGGCCATTGATTGCTACTTAATGGTGAATGTTGAACCTGTGGTTTATATGTGTTTTAAAGTGCAAATTTGTGATAAATTGCTGTGCTAGCTGATATGCTAACTTGGTGCAGTGTTCCAGATGCACTTTACTCATTGTTATGGTACCATATTGATAAATGGAGATAGTAGAATGTGTTTATTTTATGTGTAACAAACTATAAATTATAGCTTAATTCTTGTTCTGACCTATTTTATAGGTCAGGGTTTTTTTTGTTTTTGTTTTTGTTTTGTTTTTTTGTTTCCTGATTCCTGGACCAAGAAACCGTGAACTCCAGATCTGGATGGTGAGCCTTGCCCGAACCTAACTGACTGGTAAAAGTGACCCAACTGGTCACCTGGGACTGATACCAAGAACTGTACATATTGTAAATATATTTTAGAGTACTTTATTTTTTTATTATTATTATTGTTGTAAGCGCTGTGGTTTTGTTTATGTGTACGGAACTTTGAAATATATATAGTTGCAAGTTCCATACACCGTGTGTGTGAGTTTTCTATTGTTGTGTCCTCCGGGCTCCTACGAACCTGGGGTCTGTCTGATCTGGCCCAATTGTCCCTTCCATCCAGGTAGTAGAGTTAAAGGTAGCTACACTGCCATAACCCAATACTACCACAAGAGTACAAGATTGTACACCTAAAGTAGTATTACACACCTAAAGTGCTACAAAGAGGTGTTACACACAAGTGGGTGTTACAGTAGCCCAATACATCGCCTGCAGTCTGATACACCGTATCCTTTAGTGTTGCCCATTTCTCTTCTATGTCATTCTCTGAGTTGTTGCTGTTCCATTCTTTCAAGTTTTGATCCATTTCCTGTGTAAGTTCTTCCTGCTTCTTTTGGCATTTTAGTGCTCTAGTGTTTAGCTTCCGTGGTGGCTTTGCACCCATCCTGCAGTGCTGTTTTCGTCTGCAAATCCTTAGTCTAGATCTCAGCATAACATGATCAGTACCACAGTCCACGCCTCTCATTGATCTGGTGTCCAATACATCCCTTATGTCTCTCTGCCTGACTATGATGTAGTCTAATAAGTGCCAGTGCTTGGAGGTGCAGTGGTGCAGTGGTTAACACTGCACCAGCACAGCAACTCACCCTTGGCCATGAGATCCCTGGTTCGATCCCAGCCCCTGACCAACAGTGATCTGTGTGGATTTTGCATGTTCTCCCCGTATCTGCGTGGGTTTACTCCGGGATTTCTCCGGTTTCCTTCCACAGGCCAAAAACATGCAGGTTAGGTTAATTGGAGACTCTAAAGTGGCCCTAGGTGTGAATGTGTGTGTGAATGGTTAAGGGATAGCGCCGTACAGTGGCTGCTTCATCCATCCAGGTGGATGCCCTCAATTTCCCCTTTGGGGATCAATAAAGTATACAAAATCAAAAAAAAATATATAAATAAAAAAAAAATCTTGGGTGCATCCATGTCTTCTTGTGTGTGTCCTTGTGCTTAAATAGAGTATTGGCTATCACAAGGTTGTACTCTGAACATAGTGCAAGTAGAAGTTCTCCATTAGCATTGCACTTGCCTACTCCATGACTGCCTAGCACTCCTTTCCATTTCACAGTGTCCGAACCAACTCTGGCATTAAAATCTCCAACAAGTATCAGCCTGTCGTCAGTCGGTACATGCCTGATGGTCTCACGTAAATTACTGTAGTACTCTTCCTTCACCTCCTCTGTGTTGGTCATTGTTGGGGCATATACACTGATGGGTGTGGCATACATCTTCCACTGTAGTGGGAGTCTCATAGTCATTATCCTGTTGTTGATTGGCACCGGTTCCTCTTCAAGCATTGCTGCTATCTCCTTCCTAACTGCAAAGCCCACTCCTGCTTCTCTCCTTTCTTGAGTTGATCTCCCACTCCAAAAGCAGATGTACCCATGGTCTTCCAAGCTGTCATATTCAGGCAATCTTGTTTCACTAAGTGCAGCTATGTCTACATTGTACCTGTTCATTTCCAGGGCCACAAGTGTAGTCTGTCTTTCTGGGTGCTGTGATGTTGTTCTATCCAACAGAGTGCATACATTCCATTCTGCTACACACAAAGCTGCTGTTTTCCTCTTCTTTTGTCTTCCTGCTCCTAGCTTACTTTTCGCTGCCTGTCGGAGTGTGAACAGATCATCTTTAGGTTTACATTATCTGTTGGAGCTCTCACCTGGATAATTGTTACAGCCTTCTCCAAAACTTCACCTGGATGTTGGGTTGTTCTTCTTATTTGGAAGCTAGCTAGTTGGCTAGACGCTACATGCTAGGTTGTAGCTGACCTCCAGCAGGTGACATCGACAGAAACTCGCCTGTTTTAATCCTCATAGCTTTGGGTCCAACTGTTGGTGAGTACGAGTCTAAAAAAATTCTCAAGCTGTGTTCGTAATGTCCATTCACTCCCCTGCTGTTTTTGCAGTGTAGTGGGATGTCATCACAGGTGAGATAGCTGTTTGTTGATGTTTTCAATATTCCTGCTAAAAGGGAAATTGTGTCTGTTGTGACACACAAAGCTTTGTGTTGATCTGCTTAAAAGTTGTGGATGTTTGCTATGGGAGAAAGGCCAAGCTCCATTTATGGCTGATGGCTGGTGATGCTGAGTTGTGTTGCAGTGATGTTAATGAGCCCTGGCATTCTGTTGTTTGCACATGCAATCTACATTTGAGAATTTTCTGAAGAATATTCTGGATAGTTTTTGTCATTTTGGATATGTTGAGAAATTTAATAAACCTGCAGGTGAAGACAGCAAGCATATTTGTCCACTCCCATGTTCATAAAAGTATGACAAACTTGAAAAATTACCGACTTAAGCTATACTGTATCTCTATGGAAAAACATGCGATTAACACATTATTAATCGCAATTAACAACATTCCAAAAGATTAATCACGATTAAAAATTTTAATTGTCCAACATCAATAATGCATCAGTTTTATATAGCGCTTTATCATAGACACTTTATTCATTCACTCCAGACAGACAATGGTAGTGGCAAGCTACTACTGCAGCCACAGCTGCCCTGGGGCAGGCTGACGAAAATGTGGCTGCCAATCCGCACCAACTGCCTCTCCGGCCAATACCGAACATTTATACACATTCATACCCAGTGTTATGGACATGAGGCAAGGTGGATACAGTGTCTTGCCCAGGGACACAACTGCAGGATATCTGGGGAGAATGGGATTTGAACCGCCACCCATCTGGTTATTGGACAACCTGCTGTACCTCCTTAGCAACTGTCACTCACAATAATATATTCATGATAAAATATACATATATTTTATATATATATATACATATATATATATATATATATATATATATATATATATATATATACAGACGTGGACAAAATTGTTGGTACCCCGCTGTTAATGAAAGAAAAACCCACAATGGTCACAGAAATAACTTGAATCTGACAGAAGTGGTAATAAATAAAAATTCTATGAAAATTAACCAATGAAAATCAGACAATGTTTTTGTATTGTTGTTCAACAGAATTATTTAAAAAAAAACAAACTCATGAAACAGGCCTGGACAAAAATGATGGTACCCCTAGAAAAGACTGAAAATAATGTGACCACAGGGACATGTTCAACCAAGATCTGTCCTCTAATTAACATCACAGGTGTCTACAAACTTGTAATCAGTCAGTCGGCCTATTTAAAGGGTGACAAGTAGTCACGGTGCTGTTTGGTGACATGGTGTGTACCACACTAAACATGGACCAGAGGAAGCAAAGGAGAGAGTTGTCTCAGGAGATTAGAAAGCAAATTATAGACAAGCATGTTAAAGGTAAAGGCTATAAGACCATCTCCAAGCAGCTTGATGTTCCTGTGACTACAGTTGCGCGTATTATTCAGAAATTTAAGATCCACGGGCCTGTAGCCAACCTCCCTGGATGTGGCTGCAGGAGGAGACGGATAATACGAATGGTAACAAAGAGCCCAGAACAACCTCTAAACACATTCATGGTGAGCTCCAAAGTCAAGGTACATCAGTGTCAGATCGCACCATCCGTCGTTGTTTGAGCCAAAGTGGACTTCATGGGAGATGACCAAGGAGGACACCACTGTTGAAAACAAATCATAAAAAAGCCAGACTGGAATTTGCCAAACTGCATGTTGACAAGCCACAAAGCTTCTGGGAGAATGTCCTATGGACAGACGAGACAAAACTGGAACTTTTTGGCAAGGCACATCAGCTCTATGTTCACAGACGCAAAAATGAAGCATACCAAGAAAAGAACACTGTCCCTACTGTGAAACATGGAGGAGGTTCTGTTATATTCTGGGGCTGCTTTGCTGCATCCGGCACAGGGTGTCTTGACTCTGTGCAGGGTACAATGAAATCTCAAAACTATCAAGGTGTTCTAGAGAGAAATGTACTGCCCAGTGTCAGACAGCTTGGTCTCAGTCACAGGTCATGGGTCTTGCAACAGGATAATGACCCAAAACACACAGCTAAAAACACCCAAGAATGGCTAAGAGTGAAACATTGGACTATTTTAAAGTGGCCTTCTATGAGCCCTGATCTAAATCCTATTGAACATCTGTGGAAGGAGCTGAAACATGCCGTCTGGAGAAGGCACCCTTTAAACCTGAGACAACTGGAGCAGTTTGCTCATGAGGAGTGGGCCAAAATACCTGCTGAGAGGTGCAGAAGTCTCATTGACAGTTACAGAAATCTTTTGATTGCAGTGATTGCCTCAAAAGGTTGTGCAACAAAATATTAAGTTAAGGGTACCATCATTTTTGTCCAGGACTGTTTCATGAGTTTGTTTTTAAAATAATTCTGTTGAACCACAATTCAAAAGCACTGTCTGATTTTCAATGGTTAATGTTCATATAATTTTTATTTATTACCACTTTTGTCAGATTCAAGTTATTTCTGTGACCATTGTGGGTTTTTCTTTCATTAACAGAGGGGTACCAACAATTTTGTCCATGTCTGTATACACACACACACACACACACACACACACACACACACACACACACACACTACGCTTTCAGGTTAAATTTATGGAAAATGTAAAACTTCAATCTACAGTGATATATCATTAAAGTAGGGCATTTAAGTAGAAGCATGCAATGGTGATTTCTTTTTCTCAAACAATATATTGGAAAAAAAAAGCCAACAACAGTGGTGGGTATCCCACAACAAAAAAGGTGAATGTCTCAGTAAGTTGTCAAGTGCCACTGAGCATCAATTAGAGCTTCACAAGGACGTCTCCTGCTGTTCACAAGTCGACTTATTGTCTGCTGAGGCATGGCATTCCACTCTTCTTGAAGGGTGGCCCTCAGGTCACTGAGGTTGTGGGCTGCAGGGTTACGAGGCTCTACACAGCGACTCAGCTGATCCCACAGGTTTTCTATGGGATTTAGGTCTGGAGAAAGTGCAGGCCACTCCATTTGAGGTACTCCAGCCTCCAGCAGCCATTCCCAAATGATGTAACCTCAGTGAGCTGGCGCATTGTCGCCCATGAAGATGAAATTAGGCCTGTGTTGTTCATGCAGGGGCACAATGACTGGATTAATGATGTTATTTAGGTAGTACTGGCTTGCCACTGTACCATTCACAAGGTGTATGGCAGTTCTGTATTGACTAGACACACTTGCCCAGACTGCAACATGGTGACAACAGCAAATGATGCATAACACTCTCCTTGACACCTCCAACATTGTTGGTGGCCATCATTTCTGCTCAACGTGAATCTACTTTCATCAGAGAACAGAACTGAACCCCACTGGTCCCTTGTCCAGCGTAAATGCTCCCTTGCCCATGCAAACAATGATGCCTGTGTCTGATGGTCTGGCCAGGTACCCTTGCAGGTCATCTTGCATGCAGACCACATTGATGTAAATGGTTTCGAATGGTCTGACGTGACACTTGGGTGCCTCTCACCTCCCTTAAATGCTCCTGGAGTTGAGTGGCATTCATCATCCAGTTCCGCAAGGCACTGTTCACAGTGAAGTTGTCATCAGCGTGGGATATGGCCAACGGATGTCCATTTCTATGCCTTTCTGTGACTCTTCCAGTCCCTCTGTATCTCTCTTGCAACCTGCTGATGACACTCTGCAACACTCTAAGCTCAGTGGCCACTTTCCTCTGAGAACATCCTGTTTAAAGGCTCGCAACGGCGAGGTACTGTTGCTCAATTGTGAGGTGTTGTCTTGATCTCATGATGTCAAAATGTGAATGGTATGATGAAGAGGACTGTTTAAATACCAATTCTAACTGAACCAGTAAATTTATTGGTCGATTCATGGATCAAACACCTGTTGTGAATTTTGCCATTAAGCACCTTGTTAGAGAACAGCAAGTGATGCAAAAAGTACTGAAACATTGAATAGCTGGACATGTGCATTCAAAAGGTTAGAGAAGGTCAAATTAAGTTCACTTGTAAAGTTATAGTGCATTTTAGGTATATCCTGAAATTTCACCCGAAAGCCAAGTATCCCTGTTTTTGTGAGTAGTGTATATACGGGTGGGGGGGGGGGGGGGGTAAACAGTTCACAGTGGTCAAATGTGACAAAATGTGGTTTATTTTTCAACATAGTCACCCCTTTGGTCCTCACACTTCTTCCATCGGTGTTGCACTGCTTGGATCCCTGTGGTTAAAAAATAAACCATATTTGGTTAAATTTGACCACTATGAACTTTTCAGCCTATGAACTCCCTCCCCCCTTCCCATAGTATATATGCTCCCCTCCATAAATCTCCACCTTATCGTAGTGTAGGGGTTTGAGTGCCCAAATTATTCCGGGAACTATGTTGTTGGGGGAACTTGCCCCTAGTATGGTCTCCCAAGGCAAACAGGTCCTGGGTGAAGGGCCAGATTAAGAGTGGTCCAGTGGATCTCCATGAAAAAAATGTTACATCAAGGATCCAGTGTACCCAAAGGAGGCACATTGGTCTGCCCTCCAGTGGGCTCACCACCTGCAGGAGGGATCATGGGGATCATGGAGCTATGTGAACCGAACGGAAGTCTGGGCTAATCTGCTTTGACTGATGCCTCCAGGACCCGGATTCCCAGATAAGCAGTAGAAGATTGACGGATGGATATATATATATATATATATATATATATATATATATATATATATATATATATATATATATATATATATATAGTAGTAGTAGATTAGTTTATTTGACAGGGACAGTGCAATAAACATAGACAATTAATCAAAGACAATCAATCTGATGTGTTGCACATAGAGTGTATAGCTATTAGCTAATTTGCAACTCTTGTCCCTGGATGGGCTATCCATATATATATGATGGGCTATATATATATATATATAGATAGATACACTACCGTTCAAAAGTTTGGGGTCACCAAGACAATTATTTTGTGTTTTCCATGAAAAGTCACACTTATTTACCACCATGAGTTGTAAAATGAATAGAAAATATAGTCAAGACATTGACAAGGTTAGAAATAATGATTTGTATTTGAAATAATTTTTTTCCAGATACTCAACCTGCTCAAAGGAAGGTCAGTTTTATAGCTTCTCTAACCAGCTAAACTGTTTTCAGCTGTGCTAACATGATTGCACAAGGGTTTTCAAATCATCCATTAGCCTTCTGACGCAATGAGCAAACACATTGTATCATTAGAACACTGGAGTGATAGTTGCTGGAAATGGGCCTCTATACACCTATGTAGATATTGCACCAAAAACCAGACATTTGCAGCTAGAATAGTCATTTACCACATTAGCAATGCATATTAGATATTAGAGTGTATTTCTGATTAGTTTAAAGTTATCTTCATTGAAAAAAACAGTGCTTTTCTTTCAAAAATAAGGAAATTTCTAAGTGACCCCAAACTTTTGAACGGTAGTGTATATATATATATATATATATAAAGCTTGGGATCAGTCCGCCAAGGTCTCCGCCTTTGGCCGCCACCTAATCCACATAGCACCGGACCCCCATGATCCCTCCTGCAGGTGGTGAGCCCACTGGAGGGCGGACCCATGTAACTCCTTCGGGCTGAGCCCGGCCGGGTCCCATGGGTGGAAACCCGGCCACCAGACGCTAGCCTTTGAGCCCCTCCCCCAGGCCTGGCTCCAGGGTGGGGCCCCGGTAACCCCATACCGGGCGGGGTACACTGAATCCTTGATATACAATTTATCATGAGAGTCTGTTGGATCGTTCTTAGTATGGCACCTTCACCCAGGACCAGTTTGTCTTGGGTGACCCTATCAGAGGCAAATTGCCCCGGACAACATAGCTCCTAGGATCACTGGGGCATGTAACCCCCCCCACCACGATAAGGTGACGATCCATGAGGAGAGACTTTCTCCGTAGGATTGCTGGACTCACCCTCAGAGATAGGGTGAGTAGCTCAGTCATCCGGGAGAGGCTCAGAGTAGAACCGCTGCTCCTCCAAATTGAAAGGAGTCAGTTGAGGTGGTATGGGCATCTGATTAGGATGCCTCCTGGACGCCTCCCACTTGAGGTGTTTCAGGCACGTCCCACTGGGAGGAGACCCCGGGGCAGACCCAGGACTCGGTGGAGAGACTATGTCTCCCAGCTGGTCTGGGAACGCCTTGGTATCCTCTCTGAAGAGCTGGAGCAGGTGGCGGGGGAGAGGGAAGTGTGGGC
This sequence comes from Pholidichthys leucotaenia, assembly GCA_020510985.1. NCBI lineage: Eukaryota > Metazoa > Chordata > Actinopteri > Cichliformes > Pholidichthyidae > Pholidichthys > Pholidichthys leucotaenia. The sequence goes on from CM035846.1 coordinate 78,954,742, forward strand.
TTCTCTGCTTGAACTGCTGCCTCCACTACCCGGACCTCCGGAAAAGCGGTAGAAGATCGATGGATGGATGGATGGATATATATATATGAGAGAGAGAGAGCGAGAGAGAGAGAGTCTATAGTCTATGTAATCCCTTTTGATAGTTTAAAAACCAGTGAGCCATTAATAAATAAATAAAATAAATAAATAAATAAATAATCACCCCAGGTGTGGAAAAAGAAAAATCTCTGACTTCTTGACAGAAGTCAGTGATCGGTTTGAATATTTGATAAGCTGGAGTGACTGTTCATTGAGGAGCTGCTGGCGCACAGCTAGATTTTCTTTTTGTCGGCTGCTCTATGGACTTTTTTCATCATTCAGGAAAGGTATGCATCATTTTAGGGATTTATTTCAGTTGGTACTTCCTCCTTGGTTATAAATTTGATGATTAATTGTATCTATTAGGCTGTACTTTTGAGGGAAAGGGCATTTTACAGGTACCATTAAGAGCCCTTTATCACCTCATCCTATCTATAAACACATCAAGCTTCAAGTTTAATCATGGAGCTTGTATTTCTGTAAGAAATGCTGCTTGTTGTATGGATTGGCTGACATTGTTGTAAGTTGGGGCTGTAATGTCACCATTACTGTTTTACTCTGTGCATAAGGAGACAGAAAAAAAGGTACCACTAAAATCTTTCCACTCTGGAGACTTTCAAACCTTTACACTTCACACCTTCCAGCGTCATTTGCACGAACCCCAAACTGTGAATGAACTTTTCCAGTTTTGGATTGAAACATTGTGTCCACAACCCCGAAAGGTTCTGACCTGGGGAATTACAGAAAAAAAGCATAAAAAACCAAAACAAACAGCACTGGTCTTATCTTTTTAACCAAAGCTCCCCCACCTCTCAGCACAAGTAAATCAAATGGAGAATCATTCGCTTGTTAGGTTAATCATGGTTAGATCAAAATAGAAGAAAAAAAGAAGTAAAAATAGAAATCTTCCAAGTGTCATCTGTGATTCAGTGAGAAATGCACATTTGACTGAGTGGGGAGGGAGAAAGAAAAACAATCAATAAAATGACTTGATTGTTAATCTGTGCATGATGACTTGAAACAGACCTAATTAATATTCCACACGCTCATTTTTGTATGAGTGTATGAAAACTTAGCTAGAAAAGCACTCAAAGAGTGCATACCTCCACCAAGGCTCCTTCCGTTTCTCATGGATCACTTCCAAAATGTAATGGGTTTGTGTGTAGGCCTATAGCCACTTGTGGTGAAAATTCCATCAAAGTCTGTCTATCAGTTTTGGAGTGTTGTTGCTAACACACTGTGAGAAGATAAGAGCCTTGGCTGAGGTATGCATTGTCAGATCATCACCAAAATATAATGGGTTCCTCTCTAGCCCAAGAACCACCTCTGGTGAAATTTTCATCCAAATCCATCCAGTAGTTTTTGTGTAATCCTGCTGCACAAATACAAACAAAGCCCTTGGTGGAGATATGCACTCTCAGATCATCACCAAAATCTAATCATCTGTTCCCCGTGCCATTACACACCTTTCCTGAAAATTTCGTCAAAATCTGTTCATAAATTTTTGAGTTATGTTGGTAACAGACAGACAGACAGACAGACAGACAAACCCCTGTAAAAACATTACCTCCTTGGCGGAGGTAATAACAGAAGTTGGTTATTGCTCCCTTGGCTACAACTGTTGACAAGACAATAAAGCTGTATATTATGCAGGAAGCTTTCATGGTGCAACATCCTTGATATTTTTTTTTCCTTGAATGATACTATTGTTTCACTGAAGAGGAAAAGCATGACATCTATTCTAATGCAAACCTTTCAAATAAGGGGTCAAAATCCATTACAAGACTGAAAAAGAAAAGGTAAGTTCAGAAAATAGTTTCATTTGAAAAAGAAATTACGGTTTAAAAATCTGATATTTCTGATATGCCTTAGTGGTATTAGGACCAATGAACAAAACTTCTAGCCTATCCATAATTGCAAAACCAATCAGTCATATATTGATGTAGCATGGATAATGTGTGTCGACATGCATTGAATGTTATTGGCAAGCAAAACACACACTGATTATATTTTTTAATAGTTATATTTTTTAACAGACTCAAGAAATATTAGTCAGAGAGAGGGGTGCAATGTTAAGCGTTGATGCCCTGGACCATAGTAAACCAGTGATGAGCTATGCAAAATATGTGGCACGTTTGCTTGATATCAAAACAGGCAATCAGTTTTTCAAGGCTAGACTGAATCTTAATATCTAAAGACATCTGTATATGGGATGTGTATTTCTTTGCACAAAAAAGGACAGAAAATTGGGTTTGTTATAAGAAAAAAGACCAACTTTTGTTGCTAGTTGTTTTAACAGGCCTCTAACATAGAAGGTCAAGACATACAGACTGATGAATATCAACATTCATTTTTTGAAGGCAAATTGTTGTGAGGATTTTCCATGACACTGGAAGTCTTACATGGATTACTCAGAAATCAACATGCTAATCAATTGACATTTTTTTCTTTTTTCTTTCCTTTTAATTCAATTGACATTTTAAGAGCGCAAATTTCTTTCCTGCTGAATTTTGCATTACCTTTGAGAAAGTAAAGCTTTACTGCTACTAAGCTTGCATACACATGGCATTTCTTTTCAGTGCACGGGTCATATTAATTCAGTGAGATCACTAAGCATGTTTATCAGCATAGCTGTGTGGGAAGGCAGAATCCACAGGCCATTCATGCTTAGATTTTTTGATATATTTTTTTTTTAATTCTGAATAAATAATTAAGGTCAGAGTCATGCACAGAATTTAAAACAGATTCATCTTCAGTTTGTAGTCATAAAGACCAACAAAACAAACTTTCTTATATCATTATTGTATTATTACACATTTAAAAATACCCAACTGAGGACAGAATTATGATCCCCTAAGAAAATTCAATTTTTTAAAGTATTTCCCAAGTGCTGTTAAACAGGGCTAAGTGATTTCAACACAGTTTTTCCAAACATCCTAGTTTTCTTTAAATAGCATTTTTTTTTTTTTTTTACTTTGCACAGAGAAACAAAGTAGTTTCAGAAAAAAAAACAAGAACTGCCAGGGTCAAAATTATGAGTCCCCCGATGCGAACAGTCAACTGTGTGTCCTTTTTTCCTAGATACCATCCTGCAGTTGTTTGTTGTAGTTTTTAATAAGTCTAACACATACCTCCTGAGAAATCCCAGCCCATTCTGCTTTGGCAAATCGCTCAAGCTCCTCCAGATTTGATGGTCTTCTGCCATGGACCTTGATCATCAGTTCACCCCACAGATTCTCAGTGTGGTTCAAGTCAGAGATTTGTGTAAGCCAGTCAACTTTCACTTTGGTTTTCTGGAGGTGGTTCTTCACCACCGCTCGTTGTTTCTTTTAAGTCATTATTGTGTTATTAGACAAAGCAATGACTCCAACTCAGTTTTGCTGTTTACCGCTTGGGGTTTTCTTTCACAATCTTCACATAACCTTCCTTCTTCATGATTCCTTCCACCTCGTTCCAGATACACAGAAGCATCCCCACAGCATAATACTCCCACCACCATGTTTCACTGAAGGGATGGTGTTCTTTGGGGTATACACCTCTACCTTCTTTCTCTAAATGTCAAGTGTCGCTATAGCCAAAGAGCTCTAGTTTTTATTTTTATTTATTTTACTTTTATTTATACAGGGTAGTTCCACTGAGATGCAACCTCTTGTCATGGTGCGGTCCTGATAGACCACCAATGAGACGCTATAGGACACCAGTGAGTTTGCGTATTTATTAAAGGAAGGAACAAGGTACAAAATAATGAGCCACGTGGGGCAAAACACAAATAAAGACTGACTAGAACACACCATCGATAAACAGAGAACTAGGGAGACTGATGGGAGAAAAGGATACAACACTTACATACGGATAGCGAGGGCGGAACCTAACGCTGAAAGGAACTGGCTTTAAGCGAAGGGAAACCAGTCTGGAAAAGGTGAGGTCGCAGCCCGGAGTAACCTAAGCTGTTCCCTTACATAGGGAAGAGGAATAATCAGCTGATGAGGATGTCATCAGTTGAAATGGCAAACAGCTGTCACAGAGGAACTCTGCTCTGACAGCCGGAAGCCCCACCGAGACGCTGTCAAAATAAGAGCCCGGAAAGGCCATAAGGAAAACTGCTACAGAACGGGAGAAAAAATAATGCATGACCCGAGCGCGGACGATATCAGCGCTCAGACCATGACACCTCTCTTTTTTAATGAAGCCCTATTCACATTCACACAGTTACACTTTCACACCAGGAAGCTGGTTTTATCTCATCTGACCAAAGAACATGCTCCAGTATGCATAATCTTTTTTTATGGTTGTTCTTAGCATACTTCAGTCTGGCTTCAAGGTGTTTCTTGTGCAGAAGTGGAGCTTTTCTTGGTCTACAACCTTGCAGTCCATTCCTGTGCAGGGTTCTAGTTATTGTCTTCTCTTAGACTACAGCTCCCCACTTGGCTAAGTCATTCACTAATGTCTTGACAGCCCTCCACTCCATCCTGCAGCACCTGGACTCCCTGGGAACCTATGCCAGGATCCTGTTTGTGGACTTCAGCTCCACATTCAACACCATCCGCCCCGCTCTGCTCCGGGACAAGCTGTCCCTGCTCAACGTGCCTGACTCCCTCTGCAGGTGGATCACCGACTTCCTGACGGACCGGAGGCAGCATGTGTGGCTGGGAAAGACTGTCTCAGACTCTGCTAGCATCAGCACCGGATCACCCCAGGGCTGTGTACTTCCCCCCCTACTCTTCTCCCTTTATACCAACTCCTGCACCTCCAGCCACCAGTCTGTCAAGTTGATCAAGTTTGCGGACGACACCACCCTCATCGGGCTCATCTCCAACGGTGACGAGTCCGCCTACAGGAGAGAGGTGGCCCAGCTGGCGTCCTGGTGCAACAACAACAACCTGCAGCTGAACGCTCTGAAGACAGTGGAGATGATTGTGGACTTCAGGAAAGTCACAACCCCTCTGCCCCCCCTCACCCTCACAGGCTCTCCCATCACCACTGCCGATTCCTTCCGCTTCCTAGGCACCACCATCACCAGGGACCTCAAGTGGGAGCCGACCATCAACTCCCTCATCAAAAAGGCCCAGCAGAGGATATTCTTCCTGCAGCAGCTTAGGAAGCTCAAGCTACCCACCAAGATGTTAGTGCAGTTTTACACAGCCATCATCGAGTCCATCCTCACCACCTCCATAACCGTGTGGTACGCAGGAGCCACTGCCAGGGACAGACTAAGGCTGCAGCGCGTCGTGCGCACTGCTGAGAAGGTGATTGGCTGCAAGCTCCCATCTCTCCAGGATCTGTACATCTCCAGGACCCGGAGGCGTGCTGGCCAGATCATAGCCGATCCCTCACACCCTGGTCACGTACTGTTTGCCCCCCTCCCCTCAGGTAGAAGACTTCGGTCCATCCAGACTAAAACCTCCCGTCACATGAACAGCTTCTTCCCCTCTGCCATCACACTGCTGAACACTAAGTGACTTATTGACTCTCGTGCACTATGTACAGCAGCTCAACCAGACTCATGTCAATCATCACTGTTTTCTTCCTGCATTACCGACTGCACTATATGGTTCTCCACATTATCTGCTGCTCGCTAATATATTTAAACTGCTGACTAGTATTACTCACTCTTATTCTACACTTTATTGCATGTATAGTTTATTTCTTTTATTTTATCATGTTTAATGTTGCAGCATTGCACCGAGACAAATTCCTAGTTTGTGTACTACATGAACAATGGCAATAAATCTGATTCTGATTCTGATTCTACTGAGTGAGCCAACTGTAGCAGTTCATATTTGCACTAGAGACTCTCCAGTTTACATTTTTGGACTCTAGTCTAGTTATAATGTTCTATACGTTTGTTTAAAAAAAAAAAAGCTTAAGAGACAATGCTTTCATATACCAACGTGCACTTTATTTCATTTGAATGTATTGTATTTTGATTAGTTGGACAGTATTACTCCCGGTCGCCAAGAAATAGGTTTTAAAAGTGTAATGTACTCCTTGTTTAATTAGAAACAATTGTATTCCAATGTATTTGTCCCTCATGTTTTCACTGCTAAACGAGCTAATTTCTTTATCACTGCATAGACACTTGTCATTATAGTATAACCTACCTATTTGAATTCCTGTAATATATTGGACACTGCTATCTCCAGACCAGCTGGGACAGCTGGGACCCAGCTGGTCTGGGAACGTCTTGGTATCCCCTCTAAAGAGCTGGAGCAGGTGGCTGTGGAGAGGGAAGTCTGGGCTTCTCTGCTTGAACTGCTGCCTCCATGACCCGGACCTCCGGAAAAGTGGGAGAAGATGGATGGATGGATGCTATCTCTTCACATTTTTTTTTTTTAGGTCTACAGATATAGAGATTGTGCACCAGTTTTATATTGTTTGGATGGAATGGAATTAATATCAATTGCCAGTCCATGGTGGGGGTAGTGTTGTAGGATGTGTCTGGTTCATGTGTTTAGATAGGGCAGCTCAGTGCGTGAACGTGAGTGAGTGAGTGCGTGCACGGAGCCGAGGCACGCCCCAGGGTGTGTGGAATGGCCCCGAGAAGCGAACGGTGTGTGTGAATTGTGTGGATGAGTGGAGAGAGAGCGAGGCGACCGGAGCAGGTAAAAATTGCTGCTATTAACAGTGCGGTGTATGAATAAAGCCCCAACGCTTCAGCAAAATGGCCTGTGCTTCTGTGTACCACCATATCATTTTTAACAAGTGTGAGGTTTACTCGGGAGTTGACCCCGGAGGAAGATCTGCCTCCGGCCCTGGAGAAGACAGATCTCCCCTGCGTCCCCCAACCACGGTTAGGAGACGAAAGGCAGGAAAGGTTAACAACTGGTTATGCTTGTGAAGCCACAGATACCCCAGAATCATGGAAGCAGATTATTGTGAAGGCACGTAGAATTGGATAGCCTCGCAATGGTTACAGGACAAAATGATTGAAATAGGCTCAGTCTGAAGGGCAATCGTCGCGAGTCTACATGAAGTCTTTCAGACTTCATGATCCAGGGGGCGCTACTCTGTCAGAGCGACTCCTGACACTGCTGAATGAGTGGGAGAATTATTGTTGTTTATTGTTGTTTTTGCATGTTTTCTGTCTTTTTTTTATGGTCTTGCTGAAATGAGATGAGATGAGATGAGATTCAACTTTATTGTCATTACACATGTATGAATACAAGGTAACGAAACGTGACTTGGCATTTGGGCACGCTCTGCAGAGTGCATCCAAGGCCGGGGCAGCCGCTAGGTGCCAGTCATAAAGAAGAAAGGAAAAAAAAGAAAAAGAGTGGATATGACACAGTAGGCGAGAGAAAAAAGCATGTTTTATCAAATTGATGCTTAAGTAAGTAAGCGAAATTTTGATTGCAGGCAAAAAAACCCTCAATGCTTATTTAGCAGACATTTAGTAGACAAATCACACAGCAGGGAGAGAGCAGTGTATGTATATCAGTATGATGATATCAGTGTGTGTGCAGTGTTGAGTGTATCAGTTACTGGAGCGCAACAAATAGTCTCCTAGGCAACGATAGATGTTATAGTTCATGAACGCTGTCCCTGAAGAGTTCTGTTTATTGCACAGCAGCGGTGTTTGGGTTAGCGAGCCAGCTGACACATCCGCTTATCTCAACTCTGGAGGAGTGAGTTATCCAGGGGCGCCGATCAAGGCCGAATCTGCTCAGACAGAGTATAGGAGTATAGGATTTCCCTATTGTCATATTCTGAGCTTACAATTCAAATTAACATTCACTGGCTTTAAATTCATATCATTCCCTGGAGAGCACGAAGCGACTCCAGATGTTTCCCCTTCTAAACACAGATGAACATGGCAATCGAAACAGTGTTCTACCTGGCCTGTGCCTGGCTGTTTCTCATGAATCTGTGGTGCGCAAACAGACTTTGTTTACAAACGGCGCAGCCAGTCACCACCATCCCAGGTAGGCTCGATTATTCGAGGGACTACCTGTTGGAATTGAGCCGCTCGGTGCCAGAGTCCGTACTGACATCGCTCCACAATGACAACATACCTGCGGAGTTAATCCGTGGATACAAGTGGAAGCGAATACGAAGGAAAAGAGGGTCGAGAGGAGGAATAAGGAACAGACTGAGGAGGAGAGGCAGCTGCCTACCGTTACCTGCCATAACCCTGTCAAACATGTGTTCACTAAAGAACAAAAGTGAAGAACTCACCACATTGATCAGGTATGATCGGGATTACCGCCAGACCAGTCTTTTCTGTTTCAAGGAGACATGGTTTTCTGAAGATATAGACTTTGATGTGGAAGGTTTTAACATTGTTCGTGCTGACAGGGACAAAGACAAAGAAAAAACACGGAAATTAATTGGGGGCAGGCTCTGCATGGCTGTCAACAGTAAGTGGGCAACAAACTTCACAGTGAGAGAGACTGAATGTTGCAAACACTACGAATTAATGACCGTGTCCTTCAGACCTCACTATCTACCTCGAGAATTTGCTCAGATTACGGTTATTTTTACTTATGTACCAGGTCCTGATTTTAGCAGAGCTGCAGAGCACATAGCTGACTGTTACAATAGAGCTGTCAATCAGACTGGAGAGCAGCCTGTGTTTTTACTGGGGGATTTTAACAGATGCGACATCACCACATATTTGCCCAATTTGGAGCAATATGTCACAATTCCCACCAGAAAGGAAAACATGTTGGACTTGTGTTATGGTAATGTACCTGTTGCATATATTTCAAAACCACACCCACCTCTTGGACATTCAGATCACAACGTCATTCTGCTACTGACAAAATACAGATCATAACTGAAAACGGGTAAACCCATAAAAAAACCTGTCAGACTCTGGAATAAGGACGCAGCTGAATCACTGAGAGCTTGCTTTGAATCAGAATCAGAAACAGAATCAGATTTATTGCCATTGTTCATGTAGTACACAAACTAGGAATTTGTCTCGGTGCAATGCTGCAACATTAAACTTGATAAAATAAAAGAAATAAACTATACATGCAATAAAGTGTAGAATAAGAGTGAGTAATACTAGTCAGCAGTTTAAATATATTAGCGAGCAGCAGATAATGTGGAGAACCATATAGTGCAGTCGGTAATGCAGGAAGAAAACAGTGATGATTGACATGAGTCTGGTTGAGCTGCTGTATGTAGTGCACGAGAGTCAATAAGTCACTTAGTGTTCAGCAGTGTGATGGCAGAGGGGAAGAAGCTGTTCATGTGACGGGAGGTTTTAGTCTGGATGGACCGAAGTCTTCTACCTGAGGGGAGAGGGGCAAACAGTACGTGACCAGGGTGTGAGGGATCAGCTATGATCCGGCCAGCACGCCTCCGGGTCCTGGAGATGTACAGATCCTGGAGAGATGGGATCTTGCAGCCGATCACCTTCTCAGCAGTGCGCACGACGCGCTGCAGCCTTAGTCTGTCCCTGGCAGTGGCTCCTGCGTACCACACGGTTATGGAGGTGGTGAGGATGGACTCGATGGTGGCTGTGTAGAACTGCACTAACATCTTGGTGGGTAGCTTGAGCTTCCTCAGCTGCCGCAGGAAGAACATCCTCTGCTGGGCCTTTTTGATGAGGGAGCTGATGGTCGGCTCCCACTTGAGGTCCCTGGTGATGGTGGTGCCTAGGAAGCGGAAGGAATCGGCAGTGGTGATGGGAGAGCCTGTGAGGGTGAGGGGGGGCAGAGGGGTTGTGACTTTCCTGAAGTCCACAATCATCTCCACTGTCTTCAGAGCGTTCAGCTGCAGGTTGTTGTTGTTGCACCAGGGCGCCAGCTGGGCCACCTCTCTCCTGTAGGCGGACTCGTCGCCATTGGAGATGAGCCCGATGAGGGTGGTGTCGTCCGCAAACTTGATCAACTTGACAGACTGGTGGCTGGAGGTGCAGGAGTTGGTATAAAGGGAGAAGAGTAGGGGGGAAAGTACACAGCCCTGGGGTGATCCGGTGCTGATGCTAGCAGAGTCTGAGACAGTCTTTCCCAGCCGCACATGCTGCCTCCGGTCCGTCAGGAAGTCGGTGATCCACCTGCAGAGGGAGTCAGGCACGTTGAGCAGGGACAGCTTGTCCCGGAGCAGAGCGGGGCGGATGGTGTTGAATGCGGAGCTGAAGTCCACAAACAGGATCCTGGCGTAGGTTCCCGGGGAGTCCAGGTGCTGCAGGATGGAGTGGAGGGCCAGGTTGACTGCGTCGTCTACAGACCTGTTGGCTCGGTAGGCAAACTGCAGCGGGTCCAGGAGGGGGGTGGTGATGGACTTGAGGTGGGGCAGGACCAGGCACTCAAAGGACTTCATGACTACAGAGGTGAGCGCTACAGGTCTGTAGTCATTAAGTCCAGTGATCCGTGGCTTCTTGGGGACAGGGATGATGGTGGAGGATTTGAGGCAGGTCGGCATGTGGCATAGCTTAAGGGAGGTGTTAAAAATGTCTGTGAAGACAGGAGCCAGCTCTTTCACACAGTGTCTCAGGGTGGAGGGAGACACGCCGTCCGGACCAGGGGCCTTGCGCGGGTTCAGTCTGGAGAACTGTTTGAGCACGTCCTGCTCACTGATGACAAGGGCAAGGGGGGAGGAGGGGGGGGCCCCTTTGATGAAGTAGGGATCGTGGAGGCTGTGGAGCTGGAGGGAGGGGGGGAGTTGGACACAGATGACGAGGTGTCAAAACGGGCATAGTGTTGGGACAGTCTTTGACAAAGGGCTTTGTCATCCTGACCTTTAGGAGCCTGAGGCCGATAATTGGTGATTTGCCTCAGTCCTCTCCACACAGAAGCCGAGTCATTAGCAGTGAACTGCTGCTGGAGTCTCTCAGAATACACAGATTTAGCTCTCCTCAGCTCTCTGTTAAACCGATATTTAACCTCCCTGTAGCAGTCCCTGTCTCCACTTTTCAGCGCTGCTTCCTTCTCCTTCCTGATCTGTCTGAGCTTAGCAGTGAACCAGGGCTTATCATTAGAGTAACTCACCCTGGTGCGCGATGGAAGGATGCTCTCCTCACAAAAGTGGATATATGAGTTCACAGTGTCCGTGTACTCATCCAGATCATGCATGGCTCCTTTAAACATGCCCCAATCAGTTATTTCCATGCACGTTTCCAGCTTCTCCTCAGCTTCACTGGTCCATTTCTTCGTAGTGCTCACAACAGGTTTAGTGAGCTTTAATCTCTGTCTGTATGTGGGAATGAGGTGGACCATCACGTGATCAGATAGTCCGAGCGCAGCGCGGGGAACAGCGCGATATGCGTCTTTCACTGTGGTGTAACAGTGATCCAGCGTGTTTATTCCTCTGGTGGGGCATTTAATAAACTGTTTGTAGCGGGGAAGATCGTGGCTCAGATTGCTCTGGTTAAAGTCGCCAACCACAATAACCAGAGAGTCTGGAAAAATCTGCTCCGTCTGTTGGATGTGATCCACGAGCACGCGCTGAGCTTCGCGCGTGTCCGCGTCAGGAGGGACGTACACAGCGACGAGGATGAATGAGGCGAACTCCCGCGGGGAATAAAATGGCTTGCAGTTAATAAAAAGAAATTCCAGGGCAGGAGAACAGTGTTTGGAAATTACCGTTACATCAGAGCACCAGCTGCTGTTGATGTAGAAGCAGACTCCTCCTCCTGAGGATTTACCGGAGAGCTCTGTGTCACGATCAGCACGAAACAGCTGAAATCCCTCGAGGCACAGCGCGCTGTCCGGTGTATTTTCCCTGAGCCAGGTCTCGGTAAAACAGAGGGCAGCCGAGGAAGAGAGGTCCTTAAAATTCAATTCAATTCAATTCAACTTTATTTATATAGCGCCATTTCACAACAACAGTCGTCTCATAGCACTATCAACTGTAGGGGGGACCCCCACAGTTGCAGAAAGACCCCAGCAATCAGGCGATCCCCTGTGAGCAAGCACTTGGCGACGGTGGAGAGGAAAAACTCCCTTTTAACAGGAAGAAACCTCCAGCAGAACCAGGCTCAGGGAGGGGCAGTCATCTGCTGCGACTGGCTGGGGGGTGAGGGGATAGAGAAGAAGAAAAGAACAGACATGTAGAGAGCAAACAGCACGATGGGGACTCAATCTATGGGAGAGAACAAACAAATGTTAATGACCAGCAAAAAAAAAAAATATTTCATAGAGAGTGAGGAAAGGAGTGAGGCCCAGTGCATTACTGGAGGTCCCCCGGCTGACTAAACCTATTAGCAGCATAACTAAGGGAGGGTTCAGAAACACATGATCCCTCCCTAATTGTAGGCTATATCAAAAAGGTAGGTTTTAGCCCTATTCTTAAAAACAGAGATCGAGTCTGACTCCCGAATCCAGATTGGCAGCTGATTCCACAGGAGAGGAGCTTGATAAGTGAAGGCTCTGCCTCCCATTGTACTTTTGGAGATTCTAGGTATTACAAGTAATCCTGCATTTTGGGAGCGTAGTGCTCTGTTAGGATAATACGGTAGTATCAGATCTTTTAAATAAAAAGGAGCCTGATTGTTTAGAGCTTTGTAAGTGAGAAGAAGGATTTTAAACTTAATTCTAAACTCTATGGGAACCCAATGAAAGGAGGCCAGAACCGGAGAGATATGATCTCTCTTTCTAGTACCTGTTAAAACTCTTGCTGCAGCATTTTGGATCAGCTGAAGACTTTTTAAAGATGTTTTAGGACAGCCTGATAATAAAGAATTACAATAATCTAATCTCGAGCTAACAAAAGCGTGGATCAGCTTCTCAGCATCACTCTGAGACAAGATGCTCCTAATCTTAGCAATATTACGCAAATGATAGAAGGCAGTCTTAGAAACAAATTTAATATGTGAATTGAAGGACAAATCCTGATCAAAAATAACTCCAAGGTTCCTCACAGAGCTATTAAGAGAAAGAGTAACTGCGTCCAAACTGAAAGTTTGATTTGGAAAGGAATTTCTAAGGTTTTTTGGACCAACAAGAATGACTTCAGTCTTATCTGAATTTAATAGCAGGAAATTACAAGTCATCCAAGCTTTGATTTCCTTAAGACAGGCTTCTAACTTGGCTAATTGATTAGTATCATCTGGCTTCATTGACAGGTATAATTGTGTGTCATCTGCATAACAATGAAAATGTATACAGTGCTTTCTAATAATGTTGCCTAATGGAAGCATATATAAACTAAAAAGAGTAGGGCCTAGCACAGATCCCTGTGGAACTCCATGACTAAGCTTTGAGCTGAAAGAAAACTCATCATTTACATGAACAAACTGGAACCTATCAGATAAATAAGATCTAAACCACTGCAACGAAGTTCCATTAAGTCCAACATAGTGTTCTAATCTATCAAGTAGAATATTGTGATCAATAGTATCAAAAGCTGCACTAAGATCTAAAAGGACAAGTACAGAAACTAGTCCATTATCAGATGCAATGAGGAGGTCGTTAGTGACCTTCGCTAAGGCTGTTTCAGTACTATGATGGATTCTAAACCCAGATTGAAACTCTTCAAGTAAACCATTTCCCTGCAGGTGGTCAAATAATTGCGTAGCAACAACTCTTTCTAAGATTTTTGAAATGAAAGAGAGATTAGAGATTGGTCTATAGTTAGCTAAAGCTCCTGGATCTAGCGTTGGCTTTTTGAGTAAGGGTTTAATTACAGCCGTTTTAAAAGCCTGCGGTACATGGCCTAAAGTTAATGAAGAATTGATTATATGAAGAATAAAGCTACCAATAAGTGGGAAGACTTCTTTAAATAACCTGGTAGGAATAGGATCTAAAAGACAAGTTGAAGGTTTGGATGAGGAAACTACTTTGTCTAACTCACAAAGGTCGATTGGAGTAAACTCATCAAGACAGACATCAATAGAAGGAGTTGTAGTAGTTACAGTATTTAAGTTAACTGTGGGAAGAATCTGATTGATTTTATCTCTGATGGATGAAATTTTATTATTGAAAAAGTTCATAAAACGCATCAGCAGTTCATAAAACGCATCAGCAGTCTCAGTTCATCTACCTTGTTAGAGAGAGAATTGGTATTGGACAGAAATATGCCAGGCAAAGCCGTGCGCGTGCCTCTCCTGCGGAGCCGGACGAGAGCGCCCGCTCGTCTTCCTCTCTTTCGCCGTCTCACTTTTCGAGCTAAGCAATGAACCAGATCGGCGGCAGGAGCTAAAAAAACTGGGAGTAGGTCCGTGGGAGCTTTGAATTGACAGACTGGGATCTATTCTTCAATGACTGTGGCAGTGATTTTAACATGCTGACAGATGTGCTGACCTCTTACATCTTATTCTGTGAGGACACTGTTACTCCCACCCACCATATAATAATGCACCCAAACAATAAGAAATGGGTTACAAGGGACATGAAAATCTGCCTGGTCCAAAAGAAAAAAAAACTTTCCTACAAGGAGACAAGCTGAGGGTGAAGGAACTGCAGAAAGATTTTGGGAGGTTGGCGAAGCTGGCAAAAATAAATTATAAGAATAAGGTGGAGCAGAAATTAACATCAGGAAGTGCGAGAGAGGCGTGGCAGGGTCTAAACATCATGATGGGCAGAACCCCAAAACCTGCCATGGTCAACTGCCCAGACCCAACTTCCTTTGCAGAACAGCTTAACACCTTCTTCACCCGTTTTAATACCAGCAGCAACCTCCCCACCTTCCATCTCCCCCCATGAACCCCTTATCATTGAGGAGCAACTTGTGACGTCCATCCTACATAGGGTCAACCAACACAAAGCCACTGGTCCTGATAGGCTCAGAGGCAGAATCCTCAAGGAATGTTCCATACAGCTAGGTGGAGTCCTCACCAGACGTTTTCAGCATCTTTTGGATTCTGGATGTGTCCCTGATCAGTGGAAGGAATCTACCATCATTCCAATCCCCAAAAAGACTCACCCTAAGGACCTGAAAGACTACAGACCAGTGGCCCTGACCTCTGTGCTCTGTAAATGTATGGAGCGAGTGGTGTGTGACTTTTTGACTAACATGTTGTCACACAAATTGGATCCCCTCCAGTTTGCCTATAAGGCAAAACGGGGTGTAGAGGATGCATGTCTTACACTTCTAGACACTGTCACCAAACAACTGGATTCTACACACCCACACACATGGATTTTGTTTATGGACTTTTCTTCTGCTTTTAACACTGTACACACAGGTACCTTGCTACATCACTTGACAGACCTCCAGGTTCACCCAACATTGATTTTATGGATTCACAGTTTTTTTATATGACAGGCCACAACAAGTGTTTTTAAAGGGTTTTACATCTAGCAAGTTGATTTTAAACACAGGTCTTCCTCAAGGTTGTGTTTTATCTCCGGTTCTGTTCTCTGTATACACAAATAACATCTCCTGTGACAGTGAAGGATTGACTCTTTTTAAATATGCAGATGACATGGCCTTGGTGGCCCATCTGACAGACAGTACTGCACTGACCCGCTATCAGCAGGCAGTTAACGATCTAGCTCAGATTTTTAATCAAAACTCTCTGGAGTTAAACACTACAAAGACTAAGGAGTTGTGCTGTGGGAACAAACAAACTTTCAACTACTCTCTTTACACCTCTCAGTATTCACAGGGTCAGGCTCTTGTGCAAGTTCAAGTTTTTAAATACTTGGGAATAGAGATGGACTGTAGCCTGTCTTTTGGACACCATGTTGACTCTGTTTATAAAAAAAGCACAACAACGCCTCCACCTGTTGAGGAAACTGAGGACTTTTAATGTCAGTAGACACATTTTAACTCTGGTTTACACTTCATTAATTGAATCCATCCTTTCTTTTAACATTTCATCCTGGTACAGCTCCCTCTTCACTTCCGCCCTCCCAAGAGAGTAGACGCTTTTTCCTCCTCTCCTGCTCTGACTTTTTTTCCTTCCCCCCCCCCCAATTACTGGATCCCAGCTTGCTGTTGTCTGTCTGCGTCTAACTGCGACGGTCGAAAGAAAGAAAATTATGGAGTTAATAAGCTGGGCTTTGAACACAATTGACACTATTTTTTCAACAAGGAAAAGTGCTCCGGGGGAAGCTGTCTGCCCCGCAGGAACGGCTCCAGCGGGCTATTTACTTGACACAAGTAATTGGAAAATCTTGTGTCTCACTAATCTCTCTATCGAAGATATTGAAGATTTGTATGTCTTCGTGGTAATGGTGATCGGGATCTTTCTGATTGGAACTGGGATTGTCCTGGTGTACCGCAAATTGCTGAAGATGGATACAACCTATCAAAATGCTGGCCAGGCGAGGTGCATCTGTCAAATTGAAAAATTGGAGAAGACCCTGATAGCGACAAATGGAGAACTGTCTCGGAAGGTGGATTACATCATGGTCTCGCTTAGGTCTTTCCACGATGGATTTAAAGCCCCGCAATGAAGGATTAAGTACTGAATCTACAGAAGAAATAAAAAGCCTTCTCTGTGATCAGTCCGATTTGGCTCAATTTCCCCATGAAAATTCCTCCTGGCTGTCTGCAGTCTGTGTTTTCAAAATCATCGAGCATAAGGCCTTGGACAGCCATCTGGACAGCCTGCCAAGATAAGGACTCGGCGGCAGCCAGACAAAACATCTCCTGCCAAGTGTCCTTGTGTTCTCTTATTATCATCAACATTGCCTCAACAGCGCACACACATTGATCCATGAACTGAATAAAGATACACACACTGCTCTCTTGTGTCTTTGTCTTGTGAATCCCTGTTTTTGCGTATGTGCATCGAGAGCTTTTTTTTTTCCTTGTAATCATAATATTGATTGATTATGCAACGAGTATTATGAATCAATGATTTTTTTGCTCCTTCCTATTGTTCCTCGTATTATTCTTATTCTTATGCTACCTGTACCTTCTATCCTGTGGGCAGGCGCGTCCCCGATGCTGCCGTGTCACTGGAAATGCAGGTTCATTTTCTGTGTCAAGTCAAATTCTCAAATTTGTCAAGTCAAAATCTCAATTCAAATGGCTGCACGGTGGCGCAGTGGTTTAGCACTGTGGCAGCACAGTTTTACCCTCGGCCGAGGGACCGCGGGGATCATGAGATCGTGGGTTCGATCCCAGCCCCCGACCAACAGTGAGCTGTGTGGAGTTTGCATGTTCTCCCCGTGTTGCGCGGGTTTACTCCGGGATTTCTCCGGTTTCCTCCCGCATACCAAAAACATGTAGGTTTAGGCCGCTCGCGCACGCAGCGACCAGCAGCCGGTGGCTTGTCACCAGACTGCAAACCAAGTCTACCTACGGGTACAAATAAGTAACAAAAAAAAAAAAAAAAAAAAAAAAAAAAGTCAAATTCTCTCGTATGTTATCAGTGATCTGTTAATGTACTTGGCAATACATTTTTTCTGATTCTGATTCTGATTCTGATTCTCTTCATTAAGCACAAAACAAAGCTTTCCTGTATAGTTAATCAGGCTAGCAAAATCACTGGCTCACCACAGACACCGTTGTCTGAACTGTATCAGCGCTCTGTGATCAGGAAAGCCACCCTGATCACAGAGGACCCATCTCACCCCCTCCATCACTCTTTTCAGTTACTGCTCTCAGGCAGACGATATAAAGTTCCATTGGCCCATAAAAACATTTACAAGAAATCATTTATTCCTTCTGCAGTAACAATCCTAAACAAAATCAAATAGTTATCATAGCTATCAATGTTATCAATATTACTTATCAGCATTTATCTATTAATCACTATTAATTTTTAATAGTTATTAATATTTTCTGCCACATGATTTTATTTGGTGTTTCCTTTTTAACCATGTTTACTTTTTTAAACTGTTTTTATCCTGTGAGTTTGAACATGTTTTTGAGAGTGCTGAATGTGTAATATTGCTGTAGCCGTGTCGAAGAAGAATTTCTGTCACTGACTGGGACAGACAATAAAGTTATCTATCTATCTATCTATCTATCTATCTATCTATCTATCTATCTATCTATCTATCTATCTATCTATCTATCTATCTATCTATCTATCTATCTATCTATCTATCTATCTATCTATCTATCTATCTATCTATCTATCTATCAACCAGACAGAGCGGAAATGTTTACAGGTGTCAGGAGGTTCCTGGTGGGAATCTGAAATTTTTGGACTAGATCCTGATAAATGAAGTTTTGCTCCATTCCAGAATCCACCAGAGGGGAGGTTTTACACTCGTCCCCCGGTAACTGGATGAGAGCTGGAAGTGTAAAACTGCTGGGGGGATTTTTAGAAGAACCTCCTGGCAGACCCCCCACGGTTACTGACGGGACAGTCTTTTGGTTCAGTTGGGCATTTGAAATAGCGTTATCGGTGGGCCCACAGTACATGCATGCCCCACTCACCCCGCCTTTTCCCAGCACCGGCGTTCCTCCAGAGCCAGATGAGTCCCTCTGAGGACAATCGGCTCCAAGGGCAATGCCGCTTGGGCGGAGGAACTGACCGCGGAGCAGACAAGAAAGCAGCTACCCTCTGCTCCCTCACGCACTCCTGATACCGGTTATCTAGGGCCACTGCCTGCGAAATCAGCTCATCTAGAGTGGAGGGTTTCACGCGGATAGCCAGCTCATCGCGGAGACTGGCGTTAAGACTGCAGAGGAATACGCTACTCAATGCCATGTCATTCCGCCCAGAGTCTGCTGCGTTGACCCGGAACTCGGCTGAGAAGTTGGCAACTGACCGACGCCCCTCCCGAAGTCCCAGGAACTGTCTAGCGATGTTATCCTCACTCTCAGTGTGAACAAATGCCCGGGTGAATTCCTGAACAAACCGTTCAAATGGATACTAGGCCTCCTCAGAACCACTTAAGACGGACTGAGCACACTTTAGTGCCCGATCACAGAATAACAAGGTCATAAACTGAATTTTAGCTGAATCATCCCTGTACTCCCCCTCCACCTGTTGGAAATACAACCGACTGTGTAGCAGGAACCCTTTATATCCCCCCACTTCCCCCACATAGGAGGCAGGTAAGGGAACGGAAATGGTCCTGCAGATAGTAAGAGGAGTCAGGGCAACAGTTGCGGGAGGGGAAGCAGCCGCACCAGGAAGTCGACACAGATGATCTGTGACTTTAGCCTATTGTTGAGTAATTGTTTGGAGATGCTCCGACAAAAACATAACCTGGTGACCTGGAGAACGCTGACTGTTCTCCCGAGGCAGCGCCTGCTAAGCCTCGATCCTGGCTAGATGGTTCTGTCATGATTAAATACCGAGGAGGCTTAAGAGCTGGGCAAACTGCTTCGGATGAACACTTAGGCACAAGGAGAAAGTTTAACACCACATTAATGACAAACCCAAAAATACAAAACCCGTCAACTTAATAAACATACACACTCAAAACAACTAATGAAAACGTGCAAACAACGCCAACTTGAATTTAAAGAAGACAGGTGCATGCTGGAGCCACATGTAGCCTGGAAGAGAAGACAGGAGAAGGGATATTAATGGCAGGGAAGTATTGGACGGGGAATTACAACTGAGAATTTAAGTCTTACTGTACAAGCAGAGAGCCCAGCAGTGAACTCCAGCATGTAACATAAAAGGGGAGACTGGAGACTGCAGGGGAGAAGGAGGATGAGGAATGACTGGATGACCTGGGTGAAGAAGTTGTCATCTTGAGGAGGATTGGAACAAGTGAGCGTACACACAGCCCCGGAGACACACCACTGGAGTTGCACCAAACCTGAGGAGAAGGACATACAAAAGGGTAAGAAAACAGAAAATATTAATTCACCAAACAACATTAACTGGAGTTGTTTCAGCAGGCAATACCCAACGATTCAGCAGTGAGCTCTTCACACACTGGCTCTTAAATATGCTGGTTGATCAGGAAGCAGCAGGTATGTCAATCACACAGGTGCGCTGATGAGCTCCGGAGTCGGGAAACACAGAAACAGGAAGGGAGGGGGGAAGCACGCTCACCTGATCATAACAATATACTGTATATAAGCGGTGTCAGCGTTATCTTGTTAATCGCCCATGACTGCTTTGCCTCCATTAATGGAGACAAATTTTGTGATCCCAGTTAACCGCAGTTAATTGCCGAGGAGCAGTTGAGACTGATAATGAAGCTAATGACTAAAGTACAAGCTCATACGGTTAACAGGAAAAGGAACCACAGCAATAAGACTAGGAGAAAACACAACTGGAAGTACTTCAAAATAAGAGTAAGCTCGGAAAGAATGATAAAGACAGGACATAAATATAGGTACCCACCAGGACAACTTAGAGCTAATAGAATCATCATCATCATCATCATAGCAGTCTGTCAGGGGCGACAATGACTGTTTCATTTAGGTCTGATCAGATTCCTCCACGCAGCTCTGTCCTTCGCCTTCCGCTGCCAGAAACTCCTGACCTTGTTAACTCGGCAATGTCTGAGCGGGTATGAGTTGTTTTCTGACTGACCATTTCATGAGATTGCTTGCAAAGTATTTGAGTACCACTAGCTTTTGCTGGACTAGCGGCGCATTCTTGGCAGATAGAGGTATTATCAGTGGCAAGGACAGGCCAAGACAAACTGACTCCAGTATCTGTTGCAGTTACTGACCAGATGCTAGGTTTGTTTATCTCTGCTCTTTGTGGAGTGCATGTCACGATGCACAGACTGGCAACAGTCCACCACAGACCTCGCAACAGATGTGCTTATCTGCCATGATGTCCAGTCTTACCCCATGTAACTGGGAGTGGTCCACCACAGACCTGTGAAACATATTGTTTTTAGTTCTGCCAGGATGCCCAGTTTCACTTTCCACGCCCTCAGAAGGGCGGGGTTGCCAGTTGAGTCACCGACGGCCCGACCCATGAGACAGGTAGTACCGGTTTTCATGGTTATCCTGTAGCAAGCAAGGCAGTACCTGACCTGACATGAAGCTAATAGAATAATAATTATGAAATTGGAGAATGAGCCCAAAAATAACAAAGAACATGAACATGCCCCATCCAAAAAAAAACAAACAAACAAACAAAAAAACACAGTTCAGGCCAAGGATAGACAACAGTCTGTCAGATGGCTGACCAGAGTCCATGGACCATCTGATGGAGAGAAAGTGTTTTATTAGGCCAACTAGAGTCTGTGGTCCACCCAGCCTTGGAGGGAACCTTCCAAGGGGCCGACCAGAATCTGACTGGGCTGCCACAGGGAAACCTCCAGGAGGCCGATCTGGAGGCGACTTGGTGGTGGGACCTGAGATGTTGACCTCCTGGAGCACAGGCAGTGGCGCAGGGATCATCTGGAGCACATGCGATGGAGCATGCAACTCTTGGAGCCCAGGTGATGGAGTGTGCACCCCCTGGGGCACAGGAGATGGAGCATGCACCTCCTGGAGCACAAGCGATGGCGCGTGGACCTCCTACAGTGAGGACGGCAAAGCGTGGACCTCCTGCAGCAAGGACGGTGGAGCTGGAGTGTGCACCTCCTGGAGCGAAGACGGTGGAGCTGGAGCATGCACCTTCTGGGGCAAGGATGGTGGAGGGTTGAGTAAAGGACGGAGTAAAGATGGTGGAGCGTGGACCTTCTCGAACACCATCCCAGATGTGGCCACATCAGCTTCCTTGGACGAAGACGCAGGTGAAGCCACCTGGGACAGGGGAGAAGAGGCAGAGATTTGTGTGGGGACACTACATTTGTCAGCAGCAGAGACCGGTGAGGAGGACCCAGAAGCAGATGGAAACTGTAACTGTGTCTCCCCTCCAGCAGCAAGACTTTTCTAAGACAGCTGTTAAAAATACAAAGAAGAGTATTTGCTTTAGCTCATGGTCCACTGCTGATGAGGGCCTCCAATTTATGTGACTTTCCTAATAATGGGCTCAGTTAAGATAACCATCAGTATTTAATTTAGTTTTATTGGACTTTATATATGAGGATTTCATCTTCATCAACACTCATCAAACATTCTTATGCATCTCAATGCAAGGAGGCATATCAAACCATTTAATTTTATTCTTCATCTCATACTTCATTATCCTCTTTAATATTCTTTTACCTCCTATGAGCGCAGAAGCAGACCATTCTAAAGGTTTAAGTGTTGCCATGGTCATAGCCTTCTCTCTGATCCTACAAGCTTCAAAATACTTCTGTAGATTATCAGCCTTTACAGTATAAAGCTTTTAGAATACATGTAATGAAAAGAAGGCTGAATTGTTGTGACTGCTTTAGACAGGGACTACTTCTATAGACATATTGGACTGAATGATCAAACATTAATGGGAAGTTATCTAAGTTAGTTTCCATGTAAAACCCACATGTATTTTCAATGACCTGTGTTGGAATAAAATAAAATAAATTACATTAAGCACATATAGGAAAGCTTAATTTTCTGATTTGAGTTGAAGATACAGAAACAAAATACACAACTTACCAGCAAATATTTATAAAAGCTACTGTATGTATCAGTGTATTGAGCTCAAGTATGATTATGATAAATTCTGATTAACTTTGCAAGTTTAGTTATGGACAGTAACTCACATATATAGATGGCCCATGGTGCTACTTCAGGTAATACTGTAATGTGGATTCAGAAAGATGCCATGATTTTTCTCTTTTTTATCTAGGATGTTGAATGTACAACATTTTGGAAACACCTTGTAAAATGATTCATTCATCTTCTATTGCTTAATCCTTTTTGGGTCACATGGGGAGGGGGGCTGAAGCCTATCCCATCATCTTTGGGCAAGACGCAGGATACACCCTGGGATACACCACCCCATGACCTTCTTGCTGCGCTGTCACAGTGCTAACCACAGCACCACAGAGCTGCCCTTGGTTATAAAATCATAGTCACAGTAACTAGACTTGAAAGTTGAATCTGCTAGTCAAAGACAGTATATAGGAGAATATACTGTACATTTCTGTATATAATATGTACGACTATTCAGTTTTTCCCCTTAGTTTACGGCTTTTTTTTGTAGGGGGGGCACCAGCACAAACACTAAAAGAATGGATGTCCAACCTTTTTATGGTCAAATAAGTTAAAAAAAAAAAAAAGAGAGCGAGAGAGAGAGAAAAGTTTCAAATTTAAGATGTAAAACATAGTTCATATACAAGAATAAAGTTGTACATTTACAACTTAATGTAATAAATTAATCAGAAAAAGTGACAAATTTATGAGAAAAGCTCAAAAATTTAAAGAAATGATACAGCATTTCTAGTTTGCATTGGTGTTTCTAATGCATTTTGTTCAGTTGTGTAGCATGATATATAGTGAATTGTGAAGGAAAATTCTCGCTTCTTTCCACATTTGTGGACATGCCCCCCCCCCCCTTTATTTGTTCATATGGCTGCTGAGAGGGACCTGGTCACCAAAGTGTCTTTGTCATGGGAGAAACTAAGTGAATACAAAAACTTTTTTATGGTGCCTGTGCTCTCAGATCAGTGGCAAATAATCTTTAATTTATGACTGAAAATAACCTCCATATATTCATCCGCATTCAGCTGTAGCACAGCATGATGGTTTGGGTTGGTGGGAGAAATGGCACTGTTTGCTTGTAGCCAATGAAATGGACCTGTGCACGGGGGTTGAGGGGATGTCTCCTTGACCTCACCTTGGTGCTCTGTGGATGGTTTCGTTCGGGATGGCCATACTTGGTCTCGTGTTGGCATTGGCAGAAAGAAGCGGAAAATGAGAAGAAATGGCTGAGTGAGGCAGGCTTGGAACAACAGCGGTCAGCTGGCTGTATGCAACTACAGTCAAAGCACAGCAAAACAGAGTGGAAATGAACCTGACAAATTTATTTTGAAGCTGCAGCAGAGAAACGTGTGCCACAATTACACAAACATTACAGGGTCTTAGAGTGAGAAGAAAAAGAGCACTTTTTTAGTCTTGGCTGCTGGAGACAATGTTTTGGCGCGTTTCTTTTTCAGCTCCGCTCTGTGCTCTTTCTCCATGCAAGTTCCCGGTTCACCTCGCATTAACAGGCACCTCTGCATTTTTTTTTTGTCTGTGACAGCTCTCTCTGAAAAAAAAAAAAAAAAATTAACACACACTACACTCTTCTTGTAAATATAAAGCTAATGAGTGCTGATATGAAAAAATAGGTAATTATGTAGGGTGCATTTTCCAACCCAGTCCGTTAAAACCGAGAACAAGAGCAGAAACCATGAACTATAGACCAGTGTCTTCCAGTCAACCATTGATCTGTGCAGAGTTGACAAGGGGCAAAATTAAAAGACCTGTAAAAATGCCAGTGAGTCTCATCTAATCAGTAGCAGCCAACATCAAAGGAATCATGGTGTGCATGTACGTATTTACTTACTTGGACCTGGAGTAGGAGAGCATGTGTTGTCATCTTCACCACCCGGGAGTTTTTTAATGATACTGAAGCTTTGGAGCTTGTCTCACTCTTCCCGAAGCGGAGTGATTCGAACCACTGTTTCGGAGCTCAGTCTCTTTTTTCAGAGTTTTCTAAGTTTCTGAGGTGGTTGACGTGACATATTTTCTGGCGCACGCTCTCTGCCCACTGGTGGGAGTGTGTGCATCTATTTGCACAGATGTGGATGTGTGCACATGCGTGTATGTGTGCATTGGGGCAGAGACAGAAATGACATGCCAGCCTGTAAGATATATAACAAAGCTACAAGGGGAGGCTGAAAAGTTCATAGTGGTCACTTTTCAGCACCTCCCACCCCCTCCCCGTATTCGGTTTGCTTAATATAAGGCCAAGGTAAGTTAACCTTAAATGATTTCTGTTTGGTTATGGCGATATATAGAAAATAAAATTTAAATTAACTTGACCTTCAAGGAGGGGTGGGGGTAGCCGTTAGGGGGCTTTACCACCCCCACTAATCTCATGGTATGGGAAACACTGCTATTAGAGACTGTTGCTGATGATTATACAGCCCCGGGAAAAATTAAGAAACCAAAAGAGACCTCTGCCACATTATCACTTCATCTGATTTTCCTATTTATACATGTAATCAGAGTGGTGGTGGGAGCTGGAGAGTTCAAGCCCTGGCAGGGTCATACCAAACACCATATAAAAACGGTCCTTCCTTCCTTCTAGCTTGGTGCTCAGGGAATAAAATGAGGGAAGGAAAGTTGGTTTCCCAGCCACAGGGGGAGCACAAGTCAGTGTGCTCCCTGTGCTGGTCCCAGCCCCAGATAAATGGGGAGGGTTGCATCAGGAAGGACATCTGGCATAAAAATCCTTCCCAAATTCACATATGGATCATTGTGATATCAGGGGATGATACGCTGTGGCGACCCCAAAAGAGGGCAGTCGAAAGACGAAGACTATATGTATGTGTTTGATTAAAAATAACAGTTTTGTTTTATTCTCTAACCTGCTGAAAACAACTCACCCAAATTCCAATTCAAAATATCATTTCGAGAATTTATTACCAGAAAATGACAACTGGCCAAAACAACCAAAATTATGTTGCTTTTAGATGAACTTTTTTATGTGCTCCTTGAACAAATGATGCAAAGAAACAAATTCATGTTTATTCTTAAATACTCAGAAATCTGTACTTGTACAATCACTGATTTTTATTCACAGCTTTCATGTGTCTCACCATGCTTAGTTGATCACTTAATCAGTACCTCCTTAAGTAGACTGAAGTGTCTCTGTGTTGGAATTCAGCAGATACTCAAAATGAATGGCTGCCATTCATGTAGATATTTTAATTTAGGAAAGATTTTGCTGTGGTCTTTTATTTATTACCAGAGCTGTATGTTTGCCTTCTAAACTTCATTTGCCTTGCAGTTTCTCAACAATACCATGCTGCCCAAAGTCAACATTTCTGTTGCTTAATGGGAATCTGTTTGTCTCCTGCAGTGGTTTTCCTATCTTACACAAACCACTAAAGCATTGGATTGAAAACTGCAGATCAAGATATGAGACATTGTACTTCCTCTTCTTTGTGTCCATGAATGGTTTTTCATTGTAACTGACAGTCTAGAGACTTTGCTCTGGTGCAGCATGATGTTCTCTGCACAACCAAGGGATAAAAAAAGATGCAGTTACCATTTATTTTATCACCAAGGTCTCCAAACACTTTTGGTTGCTTTGTAAATTGGAAACATCATTCACTGTTAATAGTAATGAATTAAATATGAAATATGAATCACCTTTGTACAATGAAGATGCAATACAGTATGTAAAAAAAACCCAAAAAAAACGTTTTGATGCAAGATTAACATGTCCCGGCCATTCGGGCAACACTTCAATTCAGCTCTGTGTGTGTGTGTGTGTGTGTGTGTGTGTGTGTGTGTGTGTGTGCGTGCGTGTGTGCGTGTTTGTGTGTGTGTTATCAAAACAACAAAGCAATCCATGACAAAACTCCAGTCACCTCCAGCCTGTTTTCTGACCTCTTCACCGTACTGTTAGAGGGACAAATTAATTAAAAGTAGGCTTAAGCCTTGAGGAGCCAAAAGCTTTGCTAGACAGATGCTGTTTGAACAGCATACTAGTCTTGGGATATAAAAGGAGGATGAGAGAATTGAAGTAATTGGAATTGAAGGACATAAGGGTCAGAAGTGTGCCTGTGGGACCGGAGCCATCTAAAATTCATTTGAGTATAAATACATATCAGCGGCCCACACAGTTTCACACAACTTCAACATTTTTATTCGCAAATAAATTAGCAAATTTGGCTGTGCTTAATGAAAGCCATCCAAAAACCATGTTGTTCCCTTGTTTGTCTTTATTCCCAGCCTCTTTTAGCTTGCAACTCCATTCAAAACATTCTCTCTCCAAGCCTGTTGTCATGACCACACCAGTTATTTAAGATTAACATACTGTTTTTAAAAATGTCATTGTCAGTTTGTCTATGATAAGCAGTGAGAATAGAATGGAGGGGTGTGTTTTTGTGAAGCCCCACTACCCAGGAGCCAAAGGGTCATAACAGATTACCATTAACATTCCTATCAAAAACAAAATGTCTATTTTTATGACAACACTGTCCTCAATCTTGCAAACTTCAGAAACGCAAG
Organism: Pholidichthys leucotaenia; assembly: GCA_020510985.1. NCBI lineage: Eukaryota > Metazoa > Chordata > Actinopteri > Cichliformes > Pholidichthyidae > Pholidichthys > Pholidichthys leucotaenia. The sequence continues at coordinate 78,981,640 of CM035846.1, forward strand.
ACAGAAAAGTGGTCATATGATCATTTTAACAGAAAGATTGATATTTATCTCTCTGAATGTGATTGTATAGTATGCTCAAATCTCTCAACAGGTCTGAGCTTGTGCATGCAAATTTCCAGGTCGCTGCAGACTCACAAGAAACCAGGAGCAGCAGAGAAACCAGGGTGTGTCTTAAGGATTATTTGATCATATCAAATTAGAGCTATTGAACAGTGCGTCCTTTCAGATGAAATGTTTGCTTCTGTTATATTTATGAGGTTTTTTTTAACAATTTAAAGAATAAAGAGGCTGCTTTTAGTATGCTAAAAGCAGCATTTCATATGTATTTATATCACTGCAGCCAATATAGTGGAGACAATTGTTCCTGGGATCAGACCGTTTCAAGAATGTTTTCATCCTTCCTATATATGCACACAGGAGTACAGGGAGCTGTGAGTACTGTGGTAAATTAAGATAAATTATGGTAAATTATTCTTAAAAGACTTTTCTTTGACTAAGTCCGGTGTTATGTACTAATTGATTACTGATATCCACCACACATTATCTGGTTAACACCACTGGTAAAGCTGGGTTCTGCCATGAACCCCTGTGCTCCATTACACAGCGCATGAGGGAGAGAATGAAAACCCAATTGCAGCAGTAGAGAGTGCTGTGTTTATTAAAGTTCACCAACGTAACAAATCCAACTTTCACCAAATACAGTTCAGTCAACCACACAGTACATGGAGAGGTGTAATGACAGATCTGGCCACCAAGGTTACAGGGTGCCTGCCGAATGCTCAACAGCCTGGTGAATATAGAGCCTGGTGCTACAGGGCTGCGTTACTCACGATACGGGAAAGGCGAGTAGCCTAATGCTGCAGGCCTGCTAGCACAGGAGAAAAGGCTAAGAAACACTTACAGGTCTGGAGCTAATTCGGGGCAAGCCGTGCAGTCAGAAGGCAGAGGCAGAGAAGCGGACCAGCCGAAACACCAAGCTATGGATCGTCTTGGAATGTCAGGCTGGGTAGAGCGCTGGGAGTGAATAACCATACGCAGAGGGAAACGCTGCCATGTATGAAGGGGAATGTCCCGACAATCTCCTTCCTCAGCAGTAGCAAATAAATACTCCAAATGCTAACGAGGAAAGAGATTGCCGGTGTGAATGCGTGGGCAGAACTGATTGGGAATAGGTGTGTGAGAGCACATGTGAATGAGAGTGAATGGAGCGCGTATGTGTGTGTGTGTGTGTGTGTGTGTGTGTGTGTGTGTGTGTGTGTGTGTTTACGTGTGTGTTTGCGTGTGTGTGTGTGTGTGTGTGTGAGCACTGGTGACAGTGCAGCTGACGGAGCTTGACAGGAGGAGAGGGCGTGCCAGAGCTGTCAGAGGGAAAACTAGGACAAATCATAATAACGAGTCAGGCCAAACCCGGATTCACGACAGGTTCACTCTATAACATTTGGACCGACTTTTACTGACGTGTTGAAAAATCAGACAAATCAGTCCAAATGTTGGTGAAATTAATTTTACAAACTTTTATGAACTTTTGCTAGCATTTCCCAGTGTTGCATTCAATGTTGTTAAATTTTTGCCAACTTAGGCTAGCGTATTTGTAGCAGTTGCAAACTTAGGTTGACTTAAGCTAAGAATACTCAGCGCAGTTCAGCTGACATCAGTATCAGGCAATAATCATATAGAGATCAGCATTTGTGGAGGCTTCCTTCCATCCTGGACCTGCTTTTTTGGGTGGATTCACACTACAACATTTGGACCAACTTTTACTGACATACTGGCAAACGTCTGGCTCTGCTGGAAAAAGCTGATAAAAGTTAATGATAGTTGGTGCTTGTTGGCAAATGCTGGCAAAAGTTGCATTCGTTGAGAATTTTCACCCTGCTGAAAATTTGCCGAAGTTTGGAAATAAACGTTGGTGAAAGTTGTGCTCAGTTTGTCAAAGTTCCTGAGCGCTGGGCTAAGTTTTGCAGAGTTTGCCTAAGTCAGCCTAAGTTAAGCTCCTTTGTCAAACGTTGACTGAAATACATGTTTTACCAGCATTTACCAGGGATACCGGGGGTGGCCATATTTTAAATGTCTCAGTGTGCAATGAAAAAAAAAAACCCTGTATTTCCAGTCTTCTGGTACAGATACAGCCGTAAACAGAAAGGTAAAGGAGTTTCGTGTTGGTTTAGATTTGATTGACATCTCATTCGACCCATAAGAGCCTCGATTTGGGTTTTTACAGCCTTCAACAGCCAATGACTAAAAACCGAGCCAGAAGGACCTGCCCACCAACTACTGCAAATACAATGAACCAATTGTAGCTGAGTATCATGATGATATGACGTGTCATTTAGCCAATTGATTCTGAATTCTGTGATACCGGACATGGGGGGGTTCCTTTATCACACTGCTTGATAAAACCCATGCGTTCCTTTGCGTAAATCCTTTTGGCCGACTGGAGCCACTTGGGTGAAGAACACAGTCTGACTTGTGCATAAAGCTAGCATTAGCCACTATTTTACTCACTTGTTTTGAAAAATGGTCCACAAAGTAAACCTAAAGAACATGCACAAAACCATAGATCGCTTGACCCGGTCAGGTGAACTATGAGAAATCGCTAACTCGTCTGACAATGAGGAATGGAGCGGAGATGAGCCGAGATGTCCGTCGACGTTTATGATGTGGTTGTGGACAGGTAAGTGTTATAATGTAAATTATTCTTCGTAGATACAAATAAAAAAATAGAAATAAAAATAACTTTTGACCAATCGGTTATCACGGGGTCCCGCATGGCCACACGTTTTTTGTGTGGCATGTTCCTCTGTAGCGGGGGGGGGGGGGGGGTGTACATTGTATATTGCAGTGAAATGTAATAATGTCAGCTTATTTGCCATCTTATACAGTGGGCCAAAAAAGTATTTAGTTAGCCACCAATTGTGCGAGTTCTCCCACTTAAAAGATGAGAGAGGTCTCCAATTTTCATCAAAGGTATACCTCAACTATGAGAGACAAAATGAGAAAAAAAAAATCCAGAAAATCACATTGAAGGATTTTTAATGAATTAATTGGTAAATTCCTCGGTAAAATAAGTATTTGGTCACCTACAAACAAGCAAGATTTCTGGCTCTCACAGACCTCTAACTTCTTCTTTAAAGGGGACCTGTGGTGGTCGTCTAAACGCATTCAACTTGAAAACATTAGGCAAAGTATTCGTTATTTGGTTAAATAGTTATTGCCAGCCATCTACCACCAGATAAATATGCAAATATGACCGCAGGCATGGCCAGCCAATGAAAACTATGCGCGCAGCCATGACACATGCGGATGTGATGTCACTACGTTGCTACTGAAAAGTCAATACTCCGCCTTTATCAGCGACTAGGGTGCTTTTGTGAGTGTTTTTATTCTATTATGGCTGAATTGTCGGACTCTGAGGAAGAATTCATCCAACATGGCTACAGGTTTGAGCCAGAAAGGTCTTCTGAGGGTGAAAGTGACGAAGTGGTCCTCACACACAACGGAATTTCGTCTGAAAGGAAACGTCTGTGCCCTGTTCCGAGATTGCGCAACCACTTTTCTGCTACAATCTTCCGACAAGGTGAGCTGGGTTTGGGTACACAAAATAAGTGTTTATCTTTGTTTTTTCACTTATTATTGAGACATCCAAAGGCTTTACATTCCGCCATGTTGCGATATCCATATCGCATTGTATGTTTTTGTTGTTACAAGAGCGCCGAGTGTCTGCTGATCTGTATATAGTTTTAGCGGCGAGGGAAGAGCCCAGCGCCGAATCCCCGGCAGTCTGGCGGCCGTTACGACCTCAGATCAGACGAGGCGACCCGCTGAATTTAAGCATTTATTTATTTATTTTCTACTCGTTTTAGTTCTGCATTTAATATGAACCCTGAGTTTGAAATAAATGTTTGAATTTGAATTTGAATATCCCGAAACCCACTGCTCATCCGGGCACTCCAGGCTCAGCCAATATTGATCCAGATCGCGGTAGCCACGACACTACGTCACAGGAAGCGTCATGGCAGGCCATGTAACCGCCAGTATGGCTGCGCGCATGTTTTGCTGACATAACTGAACCAGCACATCAGCAATGGATTTATATCACAATGCTTTGAACTTGAACTTAAACTTAAACTTGAACTAGAACGTGAGACAGGGGCTCAATATAATGTCTTTTTTTTCACAACCACCACAGGTACCCTTTAAGAGGCTCCTCTGTCCTCCACTCGTTACCTGTATTAATGGCACCTGTTTGAACTTGTTATCAGTATAAAAGACACCTGTCCACAACCTCAAACAGTCAGACTCCAAACTCCACTATGGCCAAGGCCAAAGAGCTGTCAAAGGACACCAGAAACAAAATTGTAGACCTGCACCAGGCTGGGAAGACTGAATCTGCTATAGGTAAGCAGCTTGGTGTGAAGAAATCAACTGTGGGAGCAATTATTAGAAAATGGAAGACATACAAGACCACTGATAATCTCCCTCAATCTGGGGCTCCACGCAAGATCTCACGCCGTGGGGTCAAAATGATCACGAGAACGGTGAGCAAAAATCCCAGAACCACATGGGGGGACCTAGTGAATGACCTGCAGAGAGCTGGGACCAAAGTAGCAAAGGCTACCATCAGTAACACACTACGCCCCCAGGGACTCAAATCCTGCAGTGCCAGACGTGTCCCCCTGCTTACACCAGTACATGTCCAGGCCCGTCTGAAGTTTGCTAGAGAGCATTTGGATGATCCAGAAGAGGACTGGGAGAATGTCATATGGTCAGATGAAACCAAAATAGAACTTTTTGGTAAAAACTCAACTTGTCGTGTTTGGAGGAGAAAGAACACCATACCTACTGTGAAGAATGGGGGTGGAAACTTCATGCTTTGGGGCTGTTTTTTCTGCAAAGGGACCAGGACAACTGATCCGTGTAAAGGAAAGAATGAATGGGGTCATGTATCGTGAGATTTTGAGTGAAAACCTCCTTCCATCAGCAAGGGCATTGAAGATGAAACGTGGCTGAGTCTTTCAGCTAGACAATGATCCCAAACACACCGCCCGGGCAACAAAGGAGTGGCATCATAAGAAGCATTTCAAGGTCCTGGAGTGGCCTAGCCAGCCTCCAGATCTCAACCCCATAGAAAATCTTTGGAGGGAGTTGAAAGTCCACGTTGCCCAGCGACAGCCCCAAAACATCACTGCTCGAGAGGAGATCTGCATGGAGAAATGGGCCAAAATACCAGCAACAGTGTATGAAAACCTTGTGAAGACTTACAGAAAACGTTTGACCTCTGCCATTGCCTACAAAGGGTATATAACAAAGTATTGAGATGACCTTTTGTTATTGACCAAATACTTATTTTACCGAGGAATTTACCAATTAATTCATTAAAAATCCTTCAATGTGATTTTCTGGATTTTTTTTTTCTCATTTTGTCTCTCATAGTTGAGGTATACCTATGTTGAAAATTGGAGACCTCTCTCATCCTTTAAGTGGGAGAACTTGCACAATTGGTTGCTGACTAAATACTTTTTTGCCCCACTGTATAGATAGATAGATAGATAGATAGATAGATAGATAGATAGATACTTTATATAGTTTTTTGGGTTTTTTTTTTTTACACTTTTTAGTCACTTGGTCAGGGGTCCACTTGACCTATGTTTAAGCATTCAAAAGTTATAGACGTTTTTCCAAGGTGAAAGGTGAACTGTGCCAAATGGCAAATATACTGACGTGGACAAAATTGTTGGTACCCCTCCGTTAATGAAAGAAAAAAAACCCACAATGGTAACAGAAATAACTTGAATCTGACAAAAGTGGTAATAAATAAAAATTCTATGAAAATTAACCAATGAAAATAAGACAGTGCTTTTGAATTGTGGTTCAACAGAATTATTTTAAAAAACAAACTCAAGAAACAGGCCTGGACAAAAATGATGGTACCCCTAGAAAAGATTGAAAAAAAATGTGACCATAGGGCCATGTTCAACCAAGATGTGTCTTCTAATTAACATCACAGGTGTCTACAAACTTGTAATCAGTCAGTCGGCCTATTTAAAGGGTGACAAGTAGTCACTGTGCTGTTTGTTGACATGGTGTGTACCACACTAAACATGGACCAGAGGAAGCAAAGGAAAGAGTTGTCTCAGGAGATTAGAAAGAAAATTATAGACAAGCATGTTAAAGGTAAAGGCTATAAGACCATCCATCTCCAAGCAGCTTGATGTTCCTGTGACTACAGTTGCACATATTATTCAGAAATTTAAGATCCACGGGACTGTAGCCATCCCCCCTGGATGTGGCCGCAGGAGGAGACGGATAATACGAATGATAACAAAAGAGCTAAGAACAACCTCTAAACACATTCATGGTGAACTCCAAGGTCAAGGTACATCAGTGTCAGATCGTACCATCCGTCGTTGTTTGAGCTAAAGTGAACTTCATGGGAGACGACCAAGGAGGACACCACTGTTGAAAACAAATCATAAAAAACCCAGACTGGAATTTGCCAAACTGCATGTTAACAAGCCACAAAGCTTCTGGGAGAATGTCCTATGGACAAACGTGACAAAACTGGAACTTTTTGGCAAGGAACATCAGCTCTATGTTCACAGAAGCAAAAATGAAGCATACCAAGAAAAGAACACTGTCCCTACTGTGAAACATGGAGGAGGTTCTGTTATGTTCTGGGGCTGCTTTGCTGCATCTGGCACAGGATGTCTTGAATCTGTGCAGGGTACAATGAAATCTCAAGACAATCAAGGTATTCTAGAGAGAAATGTGCTGCCCAGTGTCAGACAACTTGGTCTCAGTCGCAGGTCATGGGTCTTGCAACAGGATAATGACCCAAAACACACAGCTAAAAACACCCAAGGATGGCTAAGAGCGAAACATTTGACTATTCTAAAGTGGCCTTCTATGAGCCCTGATCTACAGTAAATCCTATTGAACATCTTTGGAAGGAGCTGAATCATGCCGTCTGGAGAAGGCACCCTTCAAACCTGAGACAACTGGAGCAGTTTGCTGATGAGGAGTGGGCCAAAATACCTGCTGAGAGGTGCGGAAGTCTCATTGACAGTTACAGAAATTGTTTGATTGCAGTGATTGCCTCAAAAGGTTGTGCAACAAAATATTAAGTTAAGGGTACCATCATTTTTGTCCAGGCCTGTTTCATGAGCTTGTTTTTTTTTAAATAATTCCGTTGAACCACAATTCAAAAGCATTGTTTGATTTCCATTGATTAATTTTCATAGAATTTTTATTTAATACCACTTTTGTCAGATTCAAGTTATTTCTGTGACCATTGTGGGTTTTTCTTTCATTAACAGAGGGGTACCAACAATTTTGCCCACGTGTGTATATATACAGTATATAATTTTTTTTTTGATTGCATTGGATTATTTTGAGTTGTTTTTGTGTTCCTTTGCTCCAGGTGACGGATGTCGTCTGGTGGGTAGTGTTGTGCCGAGTTCTACTCACTTGCCGAGAATTGCATCCCTTCGTAGCGGACACACGGAAATGGGCGAGACTGGTGCGCGACCGTGTGCAACAACGCGCATCTAAGGGAGTGACGCTGTAATACCACCAACTCTAAAATATAAACCAACAACCAGGCTTGTAAATGGGCTTTAAATTATGTTTAAACAACCCTTTCATCCACCGGGGAAAACTTCAATATAGAGGCAGCAAGGTGGGGGGATACAAGAATACCCACCCCTGCTTGTCGCCTCTCACTCAGGGCAACTCCAGAGTAGGCCAAGCTCCAGCCCCTCTCCAGGAGACTTGTTCCGGAACCGGAACTGTGTGTTGAGGTGAGGCCGACTATATCTAGCCAGTATCTCTCAACCTCATGCACCAGCTTAGGCTCCTTCCCCACCAATTAGGTGACATTCTATGTCCCAAAAACGTTCAGGTTCAGGTTACTTTATTTGGGAAGGCTGGGATCAGACTGCCAAGGTCTCTGCCTTTAACCGCCACCTGATCAACATAGCACTGGACCTCCATGATCCCTACTGCAGATGGTGAGCCCACTGGAGGGCGGACCCATATAATTCCTTCAGAATGAGCCCGGCCGGGTCCCATGGGCAGAAACCCAGCCACCAGACACTAGCCAACGAGCCCCTCCCTCAGAGTGGGGCCCCGGTAACCCCATACTGGGCGGGGTACACTGAATCCTTGTTCTAATATTTATCATGAGAGTGTGTTGGATCGTTCTTAGTCTGGCCCTTCACCCAGGACCAGTTTATCTTTGGTGACCCTACTTGAGGCAACTTGCCATGGACAACATAGCTCCTGGGATCACTAGGGCAGGCAAACCCCCCACCACGATAAGGTGATGATCCATGACGGAAATAAATGTTATAAATTTCTTCAACCATACTCTGTGCATTTCCTGGCAACTACTCCTGCCGGAAAATGCCTCCATCCCAAAGGTCACCATCTGGATGGATGGATGGATGGATGGATGGATGGAAGGATGGATGGACGGATGGATAGATAGATATCTGTGTATATGCTTCCACTAGGCAATATTATTAGAAAGCACTGCACACATTTTCATTGTTTTGCAAATGACCCACAATTATATTTGTCAATGAAGTCAGATGACAGTAATCAATTAACCAAATTAGAGGTGTGTCTTTAAAAAAATCAGAGGTTGGATGACTTGTAATTTCTTGCTATTAAATTCAGATAAGACTGACGTCATTTAAGTTGGTCCAAAAAAACCTAAGAAATACCTTCCCAAATCACACTCTTAGTTTTGATGGGGTTACTCTTTCACTTAATACTTCTGTGATAAACCTTTGAGTTATTTTTGATCAAGCTCTGTTCTTTAACCCTTTAATTGTCTGGCTATCATAAAAAACATGTGATGTGTCCAAAAAGCACAGAAAACCCAGTTGTACCAAGCATTTCACATCACAAGATGTCAGTCACGTATAGCTTACTGCTCTTCACTGGAGGACTGGAGGACTTCACCCAAATGAACAGCCTCAAACATCATTTCCGAGAACACAAAGAAGATAATGTAAACAAAGGCTCCATCCCAACACATATTTCCACACAGAGGAAGCATTTGCTCCAAATTTTGCAAACTATGATCCTAAAAAGAGATTATTTAGCTTCTGAAGGGAAACATTTACCTTTCGTGACAGCAGAAGATTGTCTGGAGTGTGTACACTTTTGTCTGTCATCGACGGAGCTGCGCATGACGACAGAGAACAATAGCACCAGTTTGGCGGCATTATGTAACCGAAATTGAGGAATAAATCATAAGATTCATGTGCAACATTCTGGATGTGGGAGAGAAAGCGAAAATGACTGGCAGAAGACAAAATAACGACCAGGGATGACAAAAATGGACAAATGAAGAGACATGGTGCGCAGTAGGTCCGAAGTGTTTGTTTGTGTACATTCTACTGATTTTCTGGTTGATATACTTTGAAGATAACAAAAAAACAAAAACAAAAACAAAGACAAAAAAACAAAACCATCTTTTGTGTAAATATGTCAAAAGTCCACTTTTGACCGAAAGTTATGTAATTTGATACTGCTGCCATGGCATTATGCAAATTAGATGCGTAAATTTACTCCTATCTCAAACTTTGGATCATATTCTATATCTTTCTAATTGACAGTAAACCATTATCTCTTACCACTTTCAAGTTACAGCCTTTGGAATTTGTCATATCTAAACTGAATACCTTCTTGAAACAAAACTTGACCGCCAGGGGGTGGTGAGCTGATGGGAGTGCTGCTGCACCATAGACAGAAAATGGGTTAATCCACATATTAATGTTTTTTCTAAGACGGCCTTCTAGCATTTGCGTAATATTGCCAAGATTAGGAACGTCTTGTCCCAGAGTGATGCTGAGAAACTAATCCATATTTTTGTTAGCTCTAGATTAGATTATTGTAACTATTAATTATCAAGCTGTCCTAAAACATCTTCATCTTCAGCTGATCCAAAATGCTGCAGCTACAGTTTTAACAGTTACTAGAAAGAGAGATCACATCTCTCCTGTTCTGTCCTCCCTTAATTTGCTTCCCATAGAATTTAGAATTAAGTTTAAAATCCTTTTCCTCACTTACAAGGCTCTAAATAATCAGGGCCCTTGTTATGTAAAAGATCTGACAGTACCTTATCATTCTAACATAGCACTACCCTCCCATAATGCAGGATTATTTGTAATACCTAGAATCTCTAAAAGTACAATGGGCAGAGCATTCAGTTATCAGGCTCTTCTCCTTTGGAACCAGCTGTCAATCTGGATTTGGGAGTCAGACTCTGACTCTGTTTTTAAGAACAGGGTTAAAACTGTCCTTTTTGACATAGCCCAAAGTTAGGGTGGGATCAGGTGCCCTTGAACCCTCCCTTAGTTATGCTGCTAATAGATTTAGACAGCCGGGGGACCTCCAACAATGCACTGGGATTCACTCTCAACAAAATATTTTTGCTCATCATTAACATCTGTTTGTTCTCTCCCATAGATTGAGTCCCCATTGTGCTGTTGCTCTCTACGTGTCTGTTCTTTTCTTGTTCTTCTCTATCACCTCACCCCCTAGCCATTAGCAGCACATGACTGCCCCTCCCTGAGCCTGGTTCTACTGGAGGTTTCTTTTTACAAAATGGGAGTTTTTCTTCTCCACCTTTGCCAAGTGCTTGCTCACAGGAGATCGCCTGATTGCTGGGGTCTTTCTGCAATTGTGTGAGTTTTCCCTACAGTTTGAAAGTGCTATGAGATTATTTTTGCTATGAAATAGCACTATATAAATAAAACTGGATAGATAGATAGATAGATAGATAGATAGATAGATAGATAGATAGATAGATAGATAGATAGTGTTGTCCCATGAAAAGAAATAATAAAATATTTACAAAAATGTGAGTGGTGTTCTCACTTTTGTGACACACTGTATATAGATAGATAACCGCGAAGGATAACTGTGCCAGATACCTGTGATCAACTGCACATCACGGATCTCATTTCAGACAGGGTTCTTTTGCTTTTGAAGACACCTATGGGGCTTACGATAAGTGATAGATTGTCTCCTCTATACCATGGGTCAACACAACAGAAACAACAGAAATAAATGATGGAGAGTCTGCTCCATTCGTGATTGATAGCATGGTTCATGGTGTTACTGCCTCTCTGCATCGGATTCTAGATTTGGTAGCCCCTTTAAAAAAGAAAAAGTCTAACCAGATATTTCTAACCCATTGGTTTAACTCAGAAACTAAAGACTCAGAAACTTGTGGCTTAAAACAGAAAACTTGCCAGCTGGAAAGGAAATGGCATTCAACTAATTCAGATGAATTCTACTTAGCGCGGAGAAATCATTTCTTAATCATAAAAAATTTCTTAGAAAAGCTAGATCAAGCTATTATTCTGCATTAATAGAAGCAAACAAGAATAACCCCAGGTTTCTCTTCAACACTATAGGACAGAACAGAACAGAACAGAACAAATTAAGGGAGGACAGAACAGGAGAGATGTGATCTCTCTTTCTAGTAACTGTTAAAACTGTAGCTGCAGCATTTTGGATCAGCTGAAGATGAAGATGTTTTAGGACAGCTTGATAATGAATAGTTACAATAGTTACAATAATCTAATCAAGAGCTAACTTCAACCTTTCGGTTCCGGCACCACACGAGTTGGCTGCCTTTTGCAACAGCGGCTCAATTCTGAGTCTTTTTTTTTTTTCCACAATATCTTTATTGAACCTTTTTTTTTTTTTTTTTAACAAACATGATACAAACAATCAAACACTAACGCTAAAGTACTACAAAAAAAAAAAAAAAAAAATGCACTAAAAACACCAACAACCACCAACAAAATCAAATCTTCAACAATGCTCCTCTGTTTAGTCTAGACAATCCAATACATAAGTATACATATTATGTTCACCAGTTTGGAATTTACAAGGTCCACACACATCATTCACCTTCTTCTTCAAGAGTTATGTTTAAATTTTTTACATAATCAATAAAAGGTCTCCATATATTCTCAAACACAATTTCCTTTGATTTCAGTATATATGTTATTATTTCTAATGGAAGGTTTGTTAACATCTGTCTTAACCACTGAGTCACATCTGGTCTATGAGTCTTTTTCCATAATAGTGCAATACATTTTTTGGCATTAAGCAAACTGAGGTCTATGAATGTTCTTTCACTTTTATTAAAATTATGCTTTTCTGGGTACAGACCCAACAAAAACAGTTTAGGATTCAGTATGATTTGTTTTGAGATTATTTTTTCAATTGTTACCCTCACCTCTTCCCAAAACATTCTTATTAATCTACATTCCCATAAACAATGAAATAGGGTTCCTTTACTTTCCATGCATTTTGTGCATGTATCTGGTATATTTTTGTTATATCTATTTAACTCCTCCGGTGTAACATACATCCGCATTAACCATTTGAAATGTATCAATTTAAGGCGTGCATTTATTGATTTGGTTTGAGCTTCTGTACAAGCCAATTCCCATTGTTCCTCCGAAATTTCAATTTGCAGATCTTCTTTCCAGTAGTTTAATCTTTTCAGTGAATTTTCACTTGAAGATAGTGTCAATGAGTTATAAAACTCTGAAATAATACCCTTTCTTTTACTATCTTTCATCATCATTTTTTCCAAGGATGAATAAATAGGTCGAGTGAGAGCTTTATTTTGATTTGATCGAATAAAGTTTCTAAGTTGAAGATATTTAAAAAAATGTGTTCTATTGAGATTAAATTTGATCCTCAGCTCTTCAAAAGACATTATGTTGTCTGCACATGGCAAATATAAATCCTGAATCTTTTGTATCCCTTTTAAATTCCATACTTTAAATACAGCGTCCGCTCTCCCTGGTTTAAAATATTGATTACCCCATATTGGACTAAATTGTGACAATAACTGTGGTTCTTTTAAATAGTTTTTAGCTTCACACCATATTTTGATCATATGCTTTACAAATGGATTTTTAACTTGTTTTTGTAATTTTTTTGCCGAATCTGAGTATATGAATATGGGAAGAGGTAAAGGTAAATTGTATGATTCCATTTCAGTCCAGTGAGGGAGATCATTTGATGAAAAATAATATGTCATAGACCTCAGTTGTGCCGACCAATAATACAACATAAAATTTGGACATTTCAGACCTCCACGATCAAATGGTAAATATAATAAAGACAAACGTAATCTAGCCCTCCTGTTGTTCCATATAAATTCCACTAACTTTTTTTTTATTCTTGAGAATAGATCTAAAGGTGGTGATAAGGGAATGTATTGAAATAAATAAAGTATTTTAGGTAAAATATTACTTTTAAGTATATTGATTCTCCCGATCATCGACATTGGTAGTGACATCCATCTCTGAGTTAACTCATTGATATCTGACATTAAGGCTTCATAGTTGACGCTGGCGACTGATTCTAGCTTAGGCATAATTTGGATTCCTAAATATTTAAACTGATTTACAACATTGAATTGATTTGCCTCAGGGGCTGGGTAATTTCTCTGGGTCTCATTTAGCATTAATATTGAAGATTTAGTTTTATTTATTTTATATCCTGATATTTCCCCAAAATTCTTTATTAAATTCAACAAGGTTGGAATTGATTTTTTTAGATTCGACATAAACAAAATTATATCATCGGCGTACAGGGAGATTTTATGTTCTGTTGGTCCAACTTTAATTCCATATATTTGTGAATGTAAACGTATCGCTATCGCTAAAGGTTCAATTGCCATAGTAAACAGTAAAGGTGAAAGTGGACAGCCTTGTCGACATCCTCTATTGATTTTTATTGGTTTTGAAATATTGTTATTTGTTAGGATTTCTGCTGTAGCATTATTGTATATTATTTGAACCCATTTTATGAAATTATTTCCAAGTCCAAACCTTTGTAGGACTTCAAAAAGAAAGGGCCATTCAACTCTATCAAAGGCCTTTTCGGCGTCCAATGATAGGAGAGCTGTATCCGGTGCTTCTTTATTAAAATAAATAATATTAAATAGTCTTCTTACATTATGGAAGCCTTGTCTACCCTTTATAAAGCCATTCTGATCTCGATTAATAATATTTGGTAAAATTTCTTGTATTCGTCTTGCTAAAATTTTACAGATTATCTTAAGGTCGGCGTTTAATAGGCTTATTGGTCTCATATTTTCACATTTATTAGAGGGCTTACCTGGTTTTGGCAGCAGTATAATTAAGGCATTATTTATGTATGATGGTAAATTATTATTTTGAAATGCTTCTAAAACCATTTCCAAAAAAGGTTTTATTAATTTATTCTTAAATTTTTTATAAAGGTCAACTGGAAGACCATCTGGTCCTGCACTTTTTCCTGATTTCATATTATCAATGGCTAGCCCAACTTCTTCTTGACTAATTTTAGACTCCAATATCTCCCTGTTTTCATTTGGTATACACGGTATAGATAGTTCGTTCAAAAACCCATTTAGTTTTGTTAAATCAGGTTCATTTTTGGTATCATATAATTTTTCATAGTAATCTCTAAAGGCTCTATTAATTTCTAAAGGATCTATAACTACCTGTCCATTACTTATAATACTGGTAATTGGTGTTTTAATTTCCAATTGTTTAATCTGCCATAATTCTGAGTCTTTTTATCTTCCTTCTTCTTTCTGATCCGGTGATAACTTTCTGATCCGGCACACCTTTAACTCTATATATACCACGGACACACAGATCGCCCCAAAGGTCTCCCGAGTCGGCGAACGGAGCCACTGTTTACAGCAGGAGACGATACAGCAGGGAAGAGCGAGCTAGCACTCAACTGCCACCCGGTGCTAACGGAGAAACTTGACATACCGGGGAACTGAAGCGAAAAAGACGCGGGTGCCGGGCTGGAGTTTAGGCGGCGTGCAAGAAATATAAGACAGAATAATAAAGAGCGATGGCAAGAACCAAGCAGACCGCCCGTAAATCTACTGGAGGAAAAGCCCCCCAGGAAGCAGCTGGCCACCAAGGCTGCTCGAAAAAGCGCTCCGGCCACCGGCGGAGTGAAGAAGCCTCACCGTTACAGGCCCGGTACCATGGCTCTGAGAGAGATCTGTCGCTACCAGAAATCCACGGAGCTGCTCATCTGTAAGCTGCCCTTCCAGCACCTGGTGAGGGAGATCGCTCAGGACTTCAAGACCGACCTGCGCTTCCAGAGCGCCGCCGTCATGGCTCTGCAGGAGACCAGCGAGGCTTACCTGGTGGGTCTCTTCAAGGACACCAACCTGTGCGCCATCCACGCCAAGAGGTTCACCATCATGCCCAAAGACATCCAGCTGGCCCGCCGCATCCGCGGAGAGAGAGCTTTGACTTTCTGCTGCACATCCACCAATCACAATATATATATAGACTGTGTGTCTATATATATATATATATATATATATATATATATATATATATATAGTAATATGTACATATGTATACTAGGTGCTCTTGTTTTTTCTTGCCTTCTGATTGTTGCTCTGATTGTTGCTATCCCTGTGCTGTTGCAATCCTGGAATTTCCCCATTGTGGGACTAATAAAGGCTTATCTTATCTTATAGCCAGGCTTACAAAGAGCCAGGACTCGGTCAATCCTCGCATCCCTCCTGAGCTTTCTAGTCAGGACTTTCTGAACTTTTTCAATCTTAAAATTTTATCTATTAGAGATGAAATCAGTCAGATTCTTCCTTCCGTAAACTCAAGTACATTAACTTCTACAACTCCCTCAATTGATATCTGCTTAGATAAGTTTACTCCAATCGACCTCTTAGAGTTGGATAAAATAATTTCCTCATCTAAATCTTCATCTTGCCTTTTGGACCTTATTCCTTCCAGGTTATTTAAAATGATCTTCCCATTTATTGGTAGCCGTATTCTTCTTATAATTATTTTTTCTTTAACTCTGGGTTATGTACCACTGGCTTTTAAAACTGCTGTAATTAAACCCTTACTCAAAAAACCGATGCTTGATCAAGGAGTTTTGGCCAATTATTGACCAATCTCTAATTTGCCTTTCATTTCAAAAATCTTGGAAGAGTTGTTGCTGCACAATTATCTGACCATTTGAATGGAGTTGGTTTGTTTGAGGTGTTTCAATCTGGGTTCAGAGCTCATCACAGCACTGAAACTGCCTTAGTGAAGGTCACTAATGACCTCCTGATTGCATCTGATAATGGACTTGTCTCTGTTCTTGTTCTTTTAGATCTCAGTGCAGCCTTTGACACTATCGATCATGCCATTCTACTTGATAGATTAGAACACTTTGTTGGAGTGAGTGGAACTCCGTTGCAGTGGTTTAGATCTTATTTATCCGATAGATTTCAGTTTGTTCATATCAATGATGAATTTTCTTCCAACTCTAAGCTCAGTCACGGAGTTCCACAGGGATCTGTGTTGGGCCCTACTCTTTTTAGTTTATATATGCTCCACTTAGGCAATATCATCAGAAAGCACTGTACACATTTTCACTGTTACGCAGACAACACACAACTATACCTGTTAATGAAGCCCGATGATTGTAATCAATTAGCCAAGTTAGATGCCTGTCTTAAGGACATCAAAGCTTGGATGACTTGTAATTTTCTACTATTAAACTCTGATAAGACTGAAGTCATTCTTGTTGACCCAAAACATCTTAGAAATTCCTTTTCAAATTATGCCCTTAATTTAGATGCTGCCACTCTCACTCTGAACAGTTCTGTGAGGAACCTTGGAGTTATTTTTGATCAAGATTTGTCCTTTAATTCACATATTAAAACTGTTTCTAAGACTGCCTTCTATCATCGACGCAATATTGCCAAGATCAGGAGCATCTTGTCTCTGAATGATGCTGAGAAACTGATTCACGCCTTTGTCAGCTCTCGATTAGATTATTGCAATTCGCTATTATCTGGTTGTCCTAAAGTATCCTTAAAGAAAATCTTCAGTTGATTCAAAATGCTGCTGCTAGAGTTTTAACTGGTTCTAGAAAAAGAGATCATATCTCCCCGGTTCTGTCCTCCCTTCATTGGCTTCCCATAGAATTTAGAATCAAGTTTAAAATCCTTCTTCTTACTTTCAAAGCTCTTAACAATCAGGCCCCCAATATATAAAAGATCAGATATTACCTTACCATCCTAATAGAGCATTACGCTCCCAAAATGCTGGCTTACTTGTGGTGCCCAGAATCTCCAAAAGTACAGTGGGAGGCAGAGCCTTCTGCTACCAAGCTCCTTCTCTCTGGAACCAGTTACCACTCTGGGTCCGGGAGTCAGACTCAATCTCTGTTTTTAAGAACAGGGTAAAATACTTCCTTTTTAATATAGCTTATGTTTAAGGAGGGATTTTGTGTCTCTTAACCCCACTTTTGTTCTGTTGTTATTTGATCCATACTGCTGGTTGACCTCCAATAATGTACTTGGCATCTTACTGTTATGTTCTTTATGTCTGTCCTCTCCATCCTCCCTATCCCCTCACCCCCAGCCAGTCACAGCAGATGACTGCCCCTCCCTGAGCCTGGTTCTGCTAGAGGTTTCTTCCTGCCAAATGGGAGTTTTTCCTCTCCACTGTCGCTTAGTGCTTGCTCATAGCAGATTGTCTGATTGCTGGGTTTTTCTGAGACCGTGTGTTTTTTCTGCACTGTGGCGCCACAAGACGGCTTCTGTTGTGATGTGGCACAGTATAAATAAAGCTGAATTGAATTGATACTTTATTATTTTTTAGTTCTCATATAATATTGTGAATTTCCACTACTGAGAAGTTTTTCTTTTTGTTAACCCAGCTCCAGGGGGAGGGACAAGCCAGTGTACATAAATGGGGAGGGTTGTGTCAGGAAGAGTATCTGGCATAAAACCTTTACCAAATCAAGCACGTGGATCATTACCAATGAGACTTCCATACCACATCAGTGGAGGCCTGGGTTAGCAATGACCTTCACCAGGACTGTTAACCAACAAGGTGCCAGTGGAAATTGGGCTACTGTTGGTTGAAGATCGAGGAAGAGGGGAGTGGGAAGGTGTGTTTGGAAGCAGAGAGAGAAAAGAAGTGGCAGAATTGTGGAGGTGAGAGAGTTGGGACTTTAAATGTAGGGACTATGACTGGTAAAGGGAGAGAGTGAGCTGATATGATGGAGAGAAGGAAGGTAGATACATGGAGGAAATTGTGGAGAATGTAGAAATGACGAGACTGAGTTTATCTCACGAGTCAGGTTTATTCACATTCTCCAACATCATCAAAAACAGAAAGAGAAAGAAACCCCCAAACATTCGTCCTTTATACCCCAGGACATCAAAGCACACAGTCACATTGTATTTAATCCCAAGTCACAATGCGTCTTCTTCCAGGTCTTATCACCTCCACCTAAAGTCACTGGCGGCCAGGAAATCCCCCAAGGCCATCTCTTTGCATACCAAAGACCACATTTCACATCCTCCTGTTATCTCTTAGGAGGCTCAGTCCTTTTGTTCATCTGAGACGTGAAGCATACAGTAAGCATACAGTGATATACATATGAAGCGTATGAAACCCACATATGTGTCCCACATGACCCCCCCCCCCCAAACGTCTAAGATGGAACAACGTAATAACAGTCTGCATGTCATGATAAAATCACACACATCAGTCCACATGCTGCTTGGGCCTCAGTCTTCTCCCGTATCTGCTGTAAGCGGGCTTTACCACCTCCGCAGCGCCCTCCTGCTGGGGAGCTGCTGTCTGAGGATGAGAACTGTTAGTCAATCCCTGTGGGTGCTCTGGGGAATGCTCCCTAGGGGGTCTGCCGCGCTGAGGAGCCCTGGCCAACTGCACACCTTCGCCAGCCACCACAAAAGTGGGTTTGAGCCTGTTTATGCCAATCATTCCTTTTCTGCCCCCCAAATCTAGCAAAAAGTGCTTATCTCCTGTTTCCAGCACCCTAAATGGTCCATCATAAGGTGGTCGCAAGGGTGGGTGATGGGCGTTGTGTCTGACAAAAACAAACTCCGCATTTTTTAAAGCCTTAGGCACAAAAGCGCGTGGAAAGCTGTGGTGAACGGGGCCAGGCAGCGTGCTCGATTCCGTGCTACTCTGCAACCGCTGAGATGGGGAGCACTCTGGCGCAGGATTATCTGGGAGAAATCTCCCGGGCAGCCGAAGTGGCTGTGCGAAAACTAGCTCAGCCGGGGAGGCTTCTAAATCCTCTTTAGGTGCAGACCGCAACCCCAATAAAACCCATGGTAGCCTGTCCACCCAATTTGCATCCGTAAGCGACGCTCTGAGGGCCGCCTTCAATGACCTGTGAAAACATTTGCATTAACCGTTAGCCTGCGGGTTGTACGCGGTCGTGCGGTGGATCGTTGCCCCCAGGCTGCGGGCCATCGCTGACCAAAGTTCGGAAACAAATTGAGGGCCTCTGTCAGACGTAATGTCCGACGGGACTCCAAAACGCGCTACCCATGCCGTTAAAAACGCGCGCGCCACCTCCTCGGCTGTGGTTGACGACAGTGGGACCACTTCCAGCCAGCGCGTGGTGCGGTCAACCATTGTCAGAAGATGTGTGCACCCCTGTGAGGGCGGGAGGGGGCCTGCGAGGTCCACGTGAACATGATCAAACCTCTTAGCCGGGATGTGAAACGGCTCCAAGGGAGCTCTCGTGTGTCTGTGTACCTTGGCTCGTTGACAAGCCATGCAGGTTGCTGCCCACTCTCTAACTTGTTTGCGCAGGTTCGGCCATACAAATTTCTCTCCCACCATTTTGACCGACGCGCGCACTCCCGGGTGCGCCAGAGAATTGATCGAGTCAAAAACGCGGCGGCGCCACGCGGCCGGTACCACAGGACGCGGTCGCCCAGTGGAGACATCGCAGATTAGGGGGGGCATACCGTCTTGCAGCACCCTGTTCTCCAGCCTTAACCCTGTTGGTCCAGACTGGAGCGTGCGCACGTCCGCGTTGCTAACCTGATCAGCGGCCATGGCTGCATAATCTATCCCTACGCGGACTGGGGCCGCGCACACTTCTGCGTTGCTAACCCGGTCCGCGGCCATGGCTGCAAAATCTACCCCTATGCGGGCTGGAACCGCCACGGCTCGCGAGAGGCAGTCTGCCACTACATTAAGTTTACCCGCCACATGCTAGATATCGGTAGTAAACTCTGAGATTGCGGCGAGCTGTCTCTGCTGCCGGCCCGACCACGGTTCTGAAACCTTGGCCATCGCGAAAGTCAGTGGCTTGTGGTCAACGAACGCGGTGAAACGGCGTCCCTCCAGCCAGAACTGGAAGTGGCGAATGGCCAAGTGGAGAGCTAACAACTCCCTGTCGAATGCGCTGTATTTTCGTTCACTATCGCGCAAGGTCCTGCTGAAAAAGGCGAGCGGTTGCCAAGCTCCGGCTACATGCTGCTCCACGACCGCCCCTATGGCCACATCTGACGCGTCAGTATTGAGCGCTATGCGGGCCGTTGGGACCGGATGTGCTAACAATGCGGCGTTTGCCAGGGCTGTTTTGACTTCCGAGAATGCGCGCTCTCGCTCCGGAGACCATTCGATTTTATTTGTGGGTTTTTGTTTTTTTAGTGCAGCATACAATGGTTGCATGAGCTGTGCTGCGCGCGGGAGGAAACGGTTATAAAAATTCACCATTCCCAAAAACTCCTGTAACGCTTTGACCGTTTGTGGCTGGGGAAAATTTGTTACTGCGCGCACTTTGTCAGGCAGAGGAACCGCTCCTTCTGGAGAGATGTGATGCCCCAAAAAATCAATCTGTGTCACCCCGAACTGACACTTCGCTGGGTTGATTATTAACCCGTGTTCTCCCAACCTCCGGAAAACTGCCGTGAGGTGGTTTTCGTGTTCATCTTCGGAGGCGCTGGCTACCAATATGTCGTCCAGGTAGACGAACATAAAGGGAAGATCGCGCAACACCGCGTCCATCATGCGTTGGAACGTCTGCACCGTGCCTTTAAGCCCAAACGGCATGCGCAAAAACTCGAATAGCCCAAACGGAGTTATTACCGCTGTTTTAGGTATGTCCTCAGCGCGCACTGGGACCTGGTGGTAACCGCGTTCCAAGTCTATCTTAGAAAAAACGCGCGCCCCCGCCAAATGAACTGAAAAATCTTGGATATGAGGGATTGGGTAGCGGTCGTGCGCCGTAGTGTTGTTCAACCTGCGGAAATCCCCGCAAGGTCGCCACGAGCCATCAGCTTTCGGGACCATGTGAAGCGGTGAAGACCATGGGCTCTTCGAACGCCTGATGATGCCCAACTTTTCCAGGTTGGCGAACTCCTCGCGCGCTATAGTCAGTTTAGCTGAATCCAAGCGCCAAGCTTTTGCAAAAACGGGCGGTCCGGTGGTAGTAATAAAATGTTCCACCCCGTGTTTAGCCACGGTCGCCGAGAATGTTGGGACCTTGAGTGCTGGGAACTGAGCGAGCAGTGTGTGGAACTTACCACTTGCAGCTGTGACGTTGGCTTGTGCTGTTGGCGGGGCCACTCGAGCTGTACAGGGAATAGAATAAAAAGAGAGTGCATTAACCAGGCGCCTGTTAGCAAAATCAACCAACAAACCATGTGAGCACAGAAAATCAGCTCCTAACATATTGAAATTGACTGCAGCTATGACAAAAGTCCACTCAAATGTACGGCCGTGTAGGGACAGAAGCAGAGTCCTCTCACCGAAGGTCTTAATCGCCGAGCTGTTCGCTGCTGACACCCCGGGACCACTGGAAGGCGCCAGCCGGTCAGCGGAGGAAGGTGTGATGAAACTCAGCTGGGAGCCTGTGTCCATGAGGAAATGCCTCCCCGAGCGTGCATCCTTCAAGTAGAGCAGCTTGTTCTCCTCCCCAAGGGCCGCAGTTGCTACCGACCCCCTGTCTTGGCGTTTCCCGAGCGCTTGAAATCGCACAGTGGTATACATTTGCGTGCCCTCTCTGCGAAATGGCGATGGTAGAAACAAAGGACGTTGTCTGTTCCGTGTTTCTTGGCCCCTGCAGCCGCCGTCGTCGGTGAGTCTGGTACTGCTGCCTCTGGCCCCCTGCCATCTCCGGACGTTGCGCCGAGCTCTGCTGCCGCGGCCATGACCGCGCGCCGTTTGGTGGCGTTGACGAGTCGTTGCGCCTCCTGGCCCAGCTCGCGGTAGTCTCGTCGGGCCAACAGTGGCGAACTGGCCAGGGTCGCTCTCACCGCTGACGGTAGGGTCCTGAGGAAAAGGTGGGTGAAGATGAAGTGATCATTGTCAGAGTCTTTCAACCTCAACAGCTTCTCCATCAGGTCCGCAGGCCTGTCGCTTTCAAATTCAGTCAGCGTCAGGAGCCCCTCTGCTCGCTCCTCCACCGAGGGGGTGAAGTAACGGATGAGTGCAGCCTTCATCGCGCCATACTTGACGCTGTCCGGCGGCTGGTTGATCAGGCTCTCCACATGCTGGGCTGTGTGGTTGTCCAGTTTTGCAACCACATGGTAGAACTTTGTGGCGTCTACCGAAATCCACCGGAGGTTGAACTGCGCTTCAACCGCGTTAAACCAGGAACGCGGATTGTTCTGCCAGAAGTCCGGTAGCTGAACTGTGGCTGCATTCGCTTGGCTGGCTCCTGACGAATCTGGCTCGGGGGAATTTCTTTCACTCATGATACGTCTTAGGGTCACCAGTGTGGAGAATGTAGAAATGACGAGGCTGAGTTTATCTCATGAGTCAGGTTTATTCACATTCTCCAACATCATCAAAAACAGAAAGAGAAAGAAACCCCCAAACATTCGTCCTTTATACCCCAGGACATCAAAGCACACAGTCACATTGTATTTAATCCCAAGTCACAATGCGTCTTCTTCCAGGTCTTATCACCTCCACCTAAAGTCACTGGCGGCCAGGAAATCCCCCAAGGCCATCTCTTTGCAAACCAAAGACCACATTTCACATCCTCCTGTTATCTCTTAGGAGGCTCAGTACTTTTGTTCATCTGAGACGTGAAGCATACAGTAAGCATACAGTGATATACATATGAAGCGTATGAAACCCACATATGTGTCCCACAAAATAAGTATTTAACACATTGTGGGGGCATGGTGTTGGACTTCTTCACCCAGGGAACAATAGACAGAAAGAGGAGGTGTCACCGGGGGGTTTCAGACGAGACAGTAAGGACTATGTGTCCCCCGGGGAGAGGACTAAATGCCGAAGCCACTGGAAAAAGAAAGGTGTTGAAGCAGTGCCGGTGTTATTTATGTCAATGTGCCACACAGTTCTTTGTTTAAGCAACAGTGTGTTATGGTCGGAAGTTCCGATTCTGGATGCATGGAAATAAAGATATAAATGAGGAATGCACAGACACCCGGGATTCTCTTTTGCTGTAAAATATGTTGGAGAAAGAGTAAAGTTACTGTGTCGTCCAGCTCGTTGTCTCGCCTGCCTCCTTTCTCCACTATGTCAACATTTCTCTCATTAAACATATTTCTGATGGAGCCACTGACCTGAGATTTTCACCAATTATCAGTAACAACCCAAGTAAACCATACATGTAAAGAAATCAAGGCAACTGTGTTCACAAAACAAGTTATATTTAATAAAGTGAAATGACACAGGGAATAAGTATAGAACACATGAAGAAAAAGAGGTGCAAAAGGCATAGAAAGCCAAGAAACAAGCTGAAATCCATCAGAATTTAGGAAGCCATCTCATCCCCCATCGGTGCAAATTAATTTCAGCTGGTTAAGTCCTGACTGATAGCCTTTTAAAAGGTCTGTGATTATCAGATTGTCACACCACAAAGAACTCATAATAGGTAGAAGCAAAGACCTCTCTCTAGACCTTCACAATCTTATGGTTGCAAAACATAATGATTTCATTGGCTAAAGGCTCATTTCTAAACTGCTGAATGTTCCATTGAGCACTGTTGGAGCCATCATTCAAAAGTGGAAAGAACATCATTTTACCATAAACCGGCCATGACCAGAAGCTCCTCCTGATTTCTGACAAAGGAGTCAAACAAATTATTAGAAGAGTTATCCAAGAGCCAAAGACCACTTTTGGAGAAAGAGCTAGAGTTAGCAGGTACTGCTCTTTCAGATAAAACAATAAGCAATGCACTCAGCCGACATGGGCTCTATTCCTGCTCACCTCGCAAGACTTCGTTACTGAAGAAAAAGCATGTTGAAGCTCATTTCAGGTTTGCTGCACAACATTTGGTTAAGCCAGTAAAGTACTGGGAGAATATAGTCTGGACAGGTGAGACCAAAATTGAACTTTTTTGGATGCCTCAACACACAGCATGCTTGGAGGAGAAATGATGCTGCACATCCCACCATGGTGTGGGTGTGTTTTTCAGCCCATGGTACAGGCAGACTGACACGTTGATCTGCTTTGGGAGGCAGATGTAATTTTTGAGCAGGCCCCAAGGGCACAGGTAGGACTTTGGTGCAATCATAATTTATTAACAAAAACACAAAAGAACAAATAAAAGATGCTGCACAGGGGCTGGAAATAACTCAGGAGAAATACCACCAAAAGTCACAGTAACCAGGTCAATAACCAGGAACACATAGGGAGCATGATGGGAGAAAGTGACACACAACATTAATGACCCAACAAAAACTGACAGCAAGAAGGTAACATGCAGTGGGGCAAAAAAGTATTTAGTCAGCCACCAATTGTGCAAGTTCTCCCACTTAAAAGATGAGAGAGGTCTCCAATTTTCATCATAAGTATACCTCAACTATGAGAGACAAAATGAGAAAAAAATCCAGAAAATCACATTGTCTGATTTTTAAAGAATTTATTTGCAAATTATGGTGGAAAATAAGTATTTGGTCACCTACAAACAAGCAACATTTCTAGCTCTCACAGACCTGTAACTTCTTCTTTAAGAGGCTCCTCTGTCCTCCACTTGTTACCTGTATTAATGGCACCTGTTTGAACTCATTATCAGTATAAAAGACACCTGTCCACAACCTCAAGCAGTCAGACTCCAAACTCCACTATGGCCAACACCAAAGAGCTGTCAAAGGACACCAGAAACAAAATTGTAGACCTGCACCAGGTTGGGAAGACTGAATCTGCAATAGGTGAGCAGCTTGGTGTGAAGAAATCAACTGTGGGAGCAATTATTAGAAAATGGAAGACATACAAGACCACTGATAATCTCCCTCGATCTGGGGCTCCATGCAAGATCTCACCCCGTGGGGTCAAAATGATCACGAGAACGGTGAACAAAAATCCCAGAACCACACAGGGGGACCTAGTGAATGACCTGCAGAGATCTGGGACCAAAGTAACAAAGGCTACCATCAGTAACACACTACGCCGCCAGGGACTCAAATCCTGCAGTGCCAGACATGTCCCCCTGCTTAAGCCAGTGCATGTCCAGGCCTGTCTGAAGTTTGCTAGAGAGCATTTGGATGACCCTGAAGAGGATTGGGAGAATGTCATATGGTCAGATGAAAACAAAATAGAACTTTTTGGTAAAAACTCAACTTGTCGTGTTTGGAGGAGAAAGAATGCTGAGTTGCATCCAAAGAACACCATACCTACTGTGAAGCATGGGGGTGGAAACATCATGCTTTGGGGCTGTTTTTCTGCAAAGGGACCAGGACGACTGATCCGTGTAAAGGAAAGAATGAATGGGACCATGTATCGTGAGATTTTGAGTGAAAACCTCCTTCCATCAGCAAGGGTATTGAAGATGAAACGTGGCTGGGTCTTTCAGCATGACAATGATCCCAAACACACTGCCCAGGCAACAAAGGAGTGGCTTCGTAAGAAGCATTTCAAGGTCCTGGAGTGGCCTAGCCAGTCTCCAGATCTCAACCCCATAGAAAATCTTTGGAGGGAGTTGAAAGTCCGTGTTGCCCAGCAACAGCCCCAAAACATCACTGCTCTAGAGGAGATCGGCATGGAGGAATGGGCCAAAATACCAGCAACAGTGTGAGAAAACCTTGTGAAGACTTACAGAAAATGTTTGACCTCTGTCATTGCCAACAAAGGGTATATAACAAAGTATTGAGATGAACTTTTGTTATTGAGCAAATACTTATTTTCCACCATAATTTGCAAATAAATTCTTTAAAAATCAGACAATGTGATTTTCTGGATTTTTTTTTTCCTCATTTTGTCTCTCATAGTTGAGGTATACCTATGATGAAAATTGGAGACCTCTCTCATCTTTTAAGTGGGAGAACTTGCACAATTGGTGGCTGACTAAATACTTTTTTGCCCCACTGTAAATAGGGAAGAAACTAATCAGTGGAACACGGGACAGCTGGGAGGATAATCAAGGGCAGCAGATGAGGAAACCAGGATGAGTGGGGTTACACTGACACTGATAGACAGGGTATGCACAGGAGACATGGCAATGAACATTCAGGACAATATACAGAGAAAAAAAGAGAGGACAGTGGCTAGGGATATGGAAAACATGGGGAGTTGGAACAATAGATAAACAGATATACACACAGACCAAGGGCCAAACAGAGAAAGACACAGAGGACAGTTAATGCAAATGACAATCAAGAATAATCAGAAAACCAAATCGGGGAGCTCAGAGAAAATACAAATGAACATAAATAGGTGGGCAAGGACAGAGGGCAAAAACCCAGATCATCACAGTACCATCCCTTTAAGGGGCAGATTTCAGATACCCCCACAAAAGCGAACACAGGGAAACACCAAGAATGGCGAGAAAAGAGGGACAAGGCACGGTGGGAAGAAGAAAAATGAAAAACTGGAATCTTAACACAATAAACCCAAGGAAGAACATAAATGTCCATCAGGTGGACAGCCAAAGTTCCATGACAACCAGCAGGTGGAGCATGACGCATCTGGTGGCCTACCAATGTTCATGGCCCACCAGGTGGGGGAACAGAGTATGTCGGGTGTCCTACCAAAATCCAAAGACCACTGGACGGGTGGACATGGTGAGTCAGGTGAGCTACCAAAGTCCAAAGGTCACCAGATGGGTAAACATGGCGCGGTGAGAGCGCAGGGATCAGATACCAGTTGCAAAAGAGCCTTTAACATGGGAGATAACATAGGATCCTCTTAAACCGAGGACAACAGCACAGAAACATCATACTCAGGAGATAATGACATGAAAACTTTACCCTCAGAAGCTTTAACCTCTGGAGAAGGCAACAAAGAACACTTAAATTCTGGGGATGACAACAAGGAATCTTTGCACTCAGGAGGTCATGATAACATGTAAATCTCACATTCAGGAGATGATAACAAGAAAATGATGCACTCGGGAGATAACATTGAACCCTTACACTCAGAAGATGTCATGGAAGCTCCCTGCTCTGGAGGAAACAACATGAGAATGTTTTGCTCTATAGATAACAACATTGAAGTCTTTTGTTCTGGAGATAACAATATAGGAGCTTTTTCCTTAGGGGACAGTATGTGAGGGGTTTTATCTTTTCACTCATGAGGTGATGATAAGATGGAAATCACATTCAGGAGATGATAACAAGGAAATCATGCACTCAGGAGATAACACTGAACCTGTCTCAGAGTGATGCTGAGAAACTGATCCACGCTTTTGTTAGCTTGAGATTAGATTATTGTAATTCTTTATTATCAGGCTGTCCTAAAACATCTTTAAAAAGTCTTCAGCTGATCCAAAATGCTGCAGCAAGAGTTTTAACAGGTACTAGAAAGAGAGATCATATCTCTCCGGTTCTGGCCTCCCTTCATTGGCTTCCCATAGAGTTTAGAATTAAGTTTAAAATCCTTCTTCTTACTTACAAAGCTCTAAACAATCAGGCTCCTTTTTATTTAAAAGATCTGATACTACCGTATTATCCTAACAGAGCACTACACTCCCAAAATGCAGGATTACTTGTAATACCTAGAATCTCCAAAAGTACAATGGGAGGCAGAGCCTTCAGTTATCAAGCTCCTCTCCTGTGGAATCAGCTGCCAATCTGGATTCGGGAGTCAGACTCGATCTCTGTTTTTAAGAATAGGGCTAAAACCTACCTTTTTGATATAGCCTACAATTAGGGAGGGATCATGTGTTTCTGAACCCTCCCTTAGTTATGCTGCTAATAGGTTTAGTCAGCCGGGGGACCTCCAGTAATGCACTGGGCCTCACTCCTTTCCTCACTCTCAATGAAATATTTTTTTTTTGCTGGTCATTAACATCTGTTTGTTCTCTCCCATAGATTGAGTCCCCATCGTGCTGTTTGCTCTCTACATGTCTGTTCTTTTCTTCTTCTCTATCCCCTCACCCCCCAGCCAGTCGCAGCAGATGACTGCCCCTCCCTGAGCCTGGTTCTGCTGGAGGTTTCTTCCTGTTTAAAGGGAGTTTTTCCTCTCCACCGTCGCCAAGTGCTTGCTCACAGGGGATCGCCTGATTGCTGGGGTCTTTCTGCAACTGTGGGGGTTCCCCCCTACAGTTGATAGTGCTATGAGATGACTGTTGTTGTGAAATGGCGCTATATAAATAAAGTTGAATTGAATTGAATTGAATTGAAATTGAATTGAACCTTTACACTCAGAATATGACATGGGTGCTCCCTGCTCTGGAAGAAACAACATGAGATTCTTTTGCTCTATAGATAACAACATTGAAGTCTTTTGTTCTGGAGATAACAATATAGGAGCTCTTTGCTTAGGGGACAGCGTGTGAGGGGTTTTAAGCACAGGGGCAAACAGTAGCTGAGAGGCGGTGATCTCAGGCGGCGATGGTGGAGCGGGCTGCTCAGGTGGCCATGGCGGAGCATTGACCACAGAGACAGGCTGCGTGCGACTAGGGAGCGTCGACCACTGACCCTGCCGGAGCCGGGATGTGCACCTCAGGGAGAACTGAAGCTGATTTGTGCACCACAGAGATAGCTGGAGCAGATTTGTGCACCTCGGGGACTGCTGGAGCAGCGGCTGTTGTTTTTCCGGCCTTATTCCCTTTTTTTTTTTTTTTTTTTTTTTTAAATATTGCACACACCAATGAAGAGAGAGAAATGGCATTTCAATTCTCCTGTATGTTCTGTATGTGTAGTAGTATTGACAAATAAAATATGAATCTTGAATTTTATTGTCTGTTTATTAGAATTGCAGTGATGTCTTAAACTTGGAGGTGTCAGTTAAGAAGTGTATTGTATTTTTTTCATATTGTCTTCAGGCCTATGGAGAAACCCTTGACGTGATCATGAAAGGAATGCATGTTGCACTATTGATAGGGTACGAAGGACCCCTGCATGATGCCTTTCCATTGGAAGTCTTTTATTGTGGCTGTGGTAGTAGAAGAGAGGATTTAAGAACCGACTGCTGAACCTCATCCTAAAAATCTGGGAAACAAAGACAGTCCCTAGTGACTTCCGCGATGCAAATATTATCACCATCTTCAAAAAGGGAGATCGAGAAAACTGTGAAAACTACCGTGGCATTTCACTGCTATGCATAGCAAGTAAGATCTTTGCACGCATCCTCCTCAACCGCCTCCTTGTCATCGCAGAAGAAATACTTCCTGAATCACAGTGCGGTTTCCGATCTTCCCGCGGGACAATAGACATGATCTTCTGTGCCCAACAACTGCAGGAGAAATGTCAAGAACAGCAACAGCCACTTATGCTCATCTTCTGGGACCTAAAGAAAGCCTTCGATAAGGTCCCATGGCCGGCTATGTGGGCAGTCTTGGCAAGATTTGGCTGCCCAGATGACTTCATTATGCTGATCCGCTCACTTCATGATGGAATTGTGGGCAGAGTATGCCATCAAAAAGCTCTCTCTGACCCTTTTCCCATAACAGGAGGACTCAAGCAAGGCTGCGTTCTAGCCCCAACCTGCTTCTCACTGTACCTGGCGGCAATGCTCAATGAAATCCCACCAGACACCCCTTCCATTGATGTACGATATCGCATGGACGGAGGCCTCTTCAATCTCAGTCGACTCCGAGCAAAAACAAGAACGTTAACCACTACAGTCCATGAGCTGCAGTATGCAGATGACAACGCTACCCCTAGCTTAACTGCTGAAGATCTACAGAGGGCGGCTGACCTCTACAATAATGCTTATGAGCGTTTTGGAATGGAGGTGAATACTGACAAGACCAAAGTCCTCATCCAGCCACCCCCAGGCTAAATGCTCCCTGACACAATCATCACTATTGATGAAAATCCTCTGGAAAAAGCGGATCATTTCTGTTATCTAGGAAGCATTCTATCAAAGACACCTACATGCGATCAGGACGTGGAGAATCGTGTTAGGGCAGCTCACTCCGCTTTTGGACGTCTTAATCGTCAAGTCTCCAACAACCACGCACTGACTATCAAAACAAAGATCATGGTTTTCAGGGCTGTAGTTCTGTCTACCCTTCTCTATGCCTGTGAGACCTGGACTCTCTACTGTCGCCAAATCAAACGTCTTGAGCACTTCTAACAGCTGAAGCTTAGACAAATCCTTAAAACCAAATGGGCAGACCGGGTAACAAACACCGAAGTTCTCGCCCGCGCTGCACCACCTAGTGTTGAAGCTGCCATTATTCAGCACCGTCTCCGCTGGGCAGGCCATGTACAATGAATGGACTCAAATCGTCTACCAAAAATTCTGCTCTATGGAGAACTCACCTCAGGAACAAGACCACTAGGCAGCCCAAAACTGCGCTATAAAGACCAACTAAAGTCCACCTTGGCCCAAACCAGCATCCACAGATGGGAACACCTAGCAAAGGAGAGAATGGTATGGACAGAAGCTATCCGCAATGGCACTATAGCCTTTGAGAGAAACAGATGTACATTTGAGGAGGAGAAGCGAAGAAGAAGGAAGGAGCGCTCGCAGCCGCTGTGGCCTCCACCGTCACTTCCCTGCGGTCTCTGCCCACGCCTCTTCCATCACCAGCTCGGGCTACAGAGCCACATCCGTCACAAGCACAAGTGATTTCTGCAACGGGAGCAACCCTATGCTCAGACATGAGCTGGAGCCGCCGCCGACGGTAGTAGAAGAGAGGATCATCCTGCGTGAAGCTACAGATGTCCCCACAGGCTTTGCCAAGTTAATGGGGACAATCTACTGACTGAACCTCAAGTACCCCGTGACATAAAATACTCTTTGACTTCTTTCAGGGGTTCATCGTGAACCTAAAACATCTTTATGTGGTGATTAGCTCTGCCTGCCTGTTGCCTTATCCTCCACAGCTGCATGCACACCTGCTCTCCTCATCAGCAGAACTATTTAAGCCATGCTGCCCTCTGGTCTGCACGGAGTCGTCTAACTCCCTGGTCTGATGAGACCGTTACATCACTTCATCAGTCATCTGAGATTACTTCTCTGCTTCGTTGTTCTCCAGAGGATTCTCTTCTACTTTGTCGTTCTTCAAGGAATCTTTCTCTACTTTGTCGTTCTCCTGGAAGTTCCCACTCCCCAATGCCAAGTAAGCCTTCCTCATCATTATCACCACTCTACGCTCTGCTCCCCTGTGCACAGGTGGAAATCCGTGGCAGCGGATCTCCTCCTCCTGGTGGAGGACCGAGCACTCCCTGCACCTCATCAAACCCTCCTTCCTTTCCCTCTGCAACCGGGCCTGAAGACACTGTCTCCCTGGCCGGAGCCTTTGGGGCCAAGCCTGAGCTGCTCTCCAACTCGCCAACAGTAAGACTAACATAACTGCAACATCCCTCCTGAGTGCTGACACTAATTCCCCGGTCTCTGTTCTTCCATAGGGTTGCCAGGCTGTACGGTGCTCTGCTCGCCCCGGCTGCTACATTCATACATACACGCACACACCCTTACTTACACAACACAATAAAGATAATTGAGCTTATTTCTGTCTGTGTCTGCTTCCTTGGTCTTGAATCATGTCACTTTAAAGGCATAAATATAAGATAAGATAAGATAAGATAAGATAAGCCTTTATTAGTCCCACAACGGGGAAATTCCAGGATTGCAACAGCACAGGGATAGCAACATTCAGAGCAACAATCAGAAGGCAAGAAAAAAAACAAGCAAGCAAGAGCAGCTAATAAACATATGTACGTATTACTATAAAATATATATATATACACACACACACAGACACACAGTGCAGAGCATTGTAGCTGGATGGAATAAATATATGATTATATGAACACACAGTGCAGAGCATTGTAGCTAGATGGAATAAATATGTAAATATATAAACACCCACAGTACGGAGCATTGCAGCTAGGTGGAATAAATATGCAAGTATATAAACACACACAGTGTGGAGCAATGTAGCTAGATGGAATAATATGTAGATATATAAATATATAAACACACCCAGTGCTGAGCATTGTAGCTAGATGGAATAAATATGCAAATATATAAACACACACAGTGCAGAGCATTGTTGCTAGATGGAATGAAACAGCATAACCGTCTACTTAGTTATCCTACATGGTATGATTATGTGCCCATACATATTCTCACCCTCCATAGCGACCGGTATGTTCCTAGTTGTATGCCGGAGGGGACCATTGTGTAAGTCTATTGCATCTTTTGCATTCAAAAAACTATTAGTTTGTTACGTCTTTTTGCTATCTCTGCGAGCAGCCCTGCTTAGGTTGTACAGTCTGACAGCCGTTGGTAGGAAGGACCTACGAAACCTCTCGGTTGTGCACCTGGGATGATGTAGTCTGCTGCTAAATGAGCTCCTCAGTGCATTCAGTATGTCCTGCATAGGGTGGAACTCGGACTCCAGCAGAGATGACAGTTTAGCCACCGTCCTTCTCTCTCCTATCTCCTCCATCGGATCAAGGCACTGCCCCAGGACAGAGCTAGCTTTCTTAATCAGTTTGTTCAGTCTCTTCCTATCGGCTGCAGTAATGCCACTGCCCCAGCAGACCACTCCAAAAGTGATGGCTGATGCCACCACCGTGTCATAGAATGACTTCAGCAGCGCCCCTTGTACACCAAAAGACCTGAGTCTCCTCAGCAGGAACACCCTGCGCTGTCCCTTCTTGTAGAGTGCATCAGTATTGTGTGACCAGTCTAGTTTATTGTTCAGATGAATACCCAGGTACTTATAGGATGTCACCATCTCGATGTCTGTTCCCTGTATATTTACTGGTACTGTGAGGGGCTGCCCATGCCTGCGGCAGTCCACCACCAGCTCCTTAGTTTTCCTCGCGTTGATCTGGAGGCAGTTCCGATGGCACCAGTCCACGAAGTCCTGGATAAGCCCTCTGTACTCAGCTTCATCTCCATTGGATATGAGGCCAACGATCGCAGAGTCATCAGAGAACTTCTGTAGATGGCAGTGTGTTGTGTTGTGTGAGAAGTCCGCAGTATAAAGAGTGAACAGGAAGGGAGCCAGCACCGTTCCCTGGGGGGCCCCCGTGCTACTGATGATCGTGTCGGACACACAGTCCCGGGTTCTCACAAACTGAGGCCGGTTCGTGAGGTAGTCCAGGATCCATGATGACAGGTGCTGGTCCACCCCTGCGCGCAGCAGCTTGTCCTTCAGGATCATCGGTTGGATGGTGTTGAAAGCACTGGAGAAGTCAAAGAACATGATCCTCACCATATTCCCGGGCTTCTCCAGGTGGGACAGAGAACGGTGAAGGAGGAAGATCACCGCATCCTCCACCCCAATGCCATGCTGGTAGGCGAACTGGAGTGGATCCATCGCTGGTTCCACCAGGGGGCGGAGGTGAGCAAGGAGCAGTCTCTCCAGGGTCTTCATCAAGTGGGACGTCAAGGCCACCGGTCTGTAGCTGTTCAGGTCTTTGGGGTGGGAAGTTTTTGGTACAGGTACCACACAAGATGTTTTCCACAGCTGTGGTACCCTCCCCAGTTTCAGGCTCATGTTGAAGATATACGTCACAATCCCACACAGCTGGGATATACATTGTAACGTGACATGGATTAAGGGTTCAGTATTGAAAATTTACACACTCCATTTTATAAGCACCTACTCTATACTAGACAGTGAACTGTAAAACTAACTTTAAGAGAGTAATGAAGAAGGTTATTGTTTGAATATAGAATGTTTTTTTAAAACATATTTAAAAAAAACTGTAACATTTTGCATATTGTCGGTAAGATCCATTACAAGGATAGGTAATACTGCACTGATAGGAGATGCATGTTATGTACAGTGGAGTATGAAGAGGCATTTTCCTGTGTCGTAACTGAATTACTGGAATAGGTTGAAATTTGAATGTTCAACAATCTGTTTGACTTCCAAATAAGCATATCCATTTAATTTCCAATAAACCAGCCGATCAGGGAAAGCATTGTTGTTCTGTAACATTAATTACTTAATCAGCGACAGCATTTTTACATCACACTTTCAAATGTCAAAGGTTTTATTCAGGTATTGCTGATTTTGTTGGAGCCAAGTAGTTTTGTTATGTTGCAAGCCTGTAGTTTAGCAAATACTTTCTGGCTATCTGATGAGTTGAGGAAAAACCTTTATTTCTGCAGCAGTCCATTCCAAGAATTGGGGGAAAAGGTGGTGCTTGATACTGTTCACCTTAGATATTGACATAACGTTCGGCTCAGGAGACGCACACACACAGGTTCAGAGTAGTTCAAACTGTTTATTAACAACAGGGATGTTTGGGTGCGTGTCTGCGGAATGTTAATGTGTTGGTGGTGGCGTCTGCTTCGGACCCAGAGGCAGGAGACCGTTCAGCCGGCAACCCTATGGGAGAAATCAGACACAGGGTGATGAGCACACACCAACACGGGAGGAGAATAGGCGAGGGAGAGAAGCTTACTTGTTTTGGCAGATGACTGGCGCTTCAAGGATGGAAGCCCGGGAGACAGCCACCTGCAGGGCTCGGTGCAGCAGCGAGGAGAGACGAGGGACGGGATTGTCCGCCGCCGAGGAATCCACCTGTGCACAGGGGAGCAGACTGGAGAGATGAGGTAAGTGAACTTCTTACCGGAGATGAGGATGCTGAAGAGAATGTGGTAGAAGTCCATACGAAGGAAATGAAGTCTACGGCTTCAGGCCGACGCTCAGGGCGAGGCGGCTTTTATCCTTCGCCGCTGACGAGTAGCAGGTGCGTGAGCAGGTGGCGCCGCTGATGAGTGGCGCGGCGTGACAGTACTCCCCCCTCTAGCAGCGCCTCCTGGCGATGGCTTATCCGGGTGCGCTCGGTGGAAGTCCGCGATGAGCGATGGGTCCAACACAAACGACGGGGGCACCCACTGTCGATGCTCGGGCCCATAGCCCTCCCAGTCCACCAAGTATTGCAACCCACGACCCCGGCGCCGGGAGTCCAGGATGGAGGAGGCGGACCAGGCCGGATGGCCACCAATCATCCGGGGCGCGGGTTGCGCTGCAGGAGGAGGGCAAAGGGGGTCAGTAACCGCCAGTTTCACCTTCGACACGTGGAAAGTAGGATGAATGCGGAGGGAGGGGGGAATAGCCACGCGCACAGCCACCGGGTTGATGATCCGGGTGATGGGGTAGGGACCCATGAAGCGCTGTGCCAGCTTTCTCCTCTCGCCTTTTAGAGTGACGTCCTGGGTGGAAATGTAAACAAGCTGCCCAACTCTGTACGCCGGGGCCGGTCTCCTACGCCGGTCCGCCACAGTCCTGTTGCGCTCCGCTGTGCGCAATAGCGCATGGCGCGCGGCAGCCCAGGTGGAGCGGAACTGCCTGAGATGGGCCCTAACTGACGGGACAGTTACCTCACTCTCCTGCTCCGGAAACAGCGGGGGGTCGTAACCCAGGGACGCTTTGAAGGGAGACATCCCTGTAGCAGAAGAGCGAGCGGTGTTGTGGGCATACTCAACCCAGGCAAGATGGTTGCTCCAGGACGCGGGTTTGGATCTGGACACACAGCGGAGCGCAGCCTCCAGCTCCTGGTTGGTCCTCTCACACTGCCCGTTGGATTGGGGGTGATGGCCAGAGGAGAGGCTCACCTTGGCTCCGATGGCGTTGCAGAAAGACCTCCAAACCTCAGATGAAAACTGGGGGCCCCGGTCCGAGACCACGTCCACCGGAATCCCATGCAGCCTGACCACGTGTTGGACGAGGAGGTCCGCCGTCTCCAGGGCAGTAGGGAGGCCTCGCAGGGGGACGAAGTGCACGGCCTTGGAGAAGCGGTCCACGATGGTCAGGATGGTGTCATAGGAGTTGGAGATGGGGAGTCCGGTGACGAAATCCAGAGCGATGTGCGACCAGGGCCTGCCAGGGACGGGCAGGGGCTGGAGCAGACCCGCTGGAGGGGCATTTCCCGACTTGCAGGTGGCACAGATTGGGCAAGCCCGGGCGTAGCGGGCTGCATCCCTCCGCAGGCCTGGCCACCAAAAGGACCGTTGGAGGAGATCTATCATCCGGGAGGTGCCAGGGTGACAGGTGAGCTTGGAGGTGTGGAGCCAGTGGATGACCTCTCCTCGGACCGCGGATGGCACGAACAGCCTCCCCTCCGGTCCGCCGCCAGGGTCAGGTTCCACCTCCTGTGCCTTCCGGATCTTGCTCTCAATGTCCCACGAGATGGCTCCCACGACGCACGACCTGGGCAGGATGGAGTGGGGCGCCTCCTCCGACTCCACGGGGGCGAACTGCCTGGAGAGGGCGTCAGGCAGGACGTTCTTAGAGCCAGGCCTGAAGGTGATGGAAAATTGGAACCTGGCGAAGAACAGGGACCAGCGCGCCTGGCGGGCGTTCAGGCGCTTGGCAGACCGTAAGTATTCCAGGTTCTTGTGGTCCGTGAGGACCACAAACGGCAGGCTTGCCCCCTCCAACCAGTGGCGCCACTCCTGCAGGGCGAGCTTGATGGCCAAGAGCTCTCTGTCCCCCACATCGTAGTTCCTCTCCGCCGGGGACAAGCGCCGGGAGAAGAAGGCGCACGGTCGCTTGGCGCCATCGTCCGGTGACCGCTGGGACAGCACTGCTCCCACTCCCGTGTCCGAGGCGTCTACCTCTACAATGCACTGCAGCGCGGGGTCGACCTGGCGAAGGACCCGGGAGGAGGAGAATTCCGCCTTCAGCGCCTCAAAGGCGGCAGCGACCTCTTCGGTCCACCGGAACGGGACCTTCGGGGACGTGAGGCGGGTCAGTGGTCCCACGATGGCACTGAAGTTGGGGACAAAGCGGCGGTAGAAATTGGCGAAGCCAACAAATTGCTGCACCTGTTTCCGAGATGCAGGTGTGGGCCATCCCACCACCGCCTTTACCTTCTCTGGGTCGGGGAGCACCTTATCGTGGGCGATGATGAACCCCAGGAAGGATGTACTCCTGGCGTAAAATTCACACTTTTCCGCCTTAACGTACAGACGATTCTCCAGCAGCCTTTGGAGGACCCGCCTCACGTGGACCTGGTGCTCATCCCTGGACTTGGAGAAGATGAGAATATCGTCCAGGTAGACGAACACGAAAAGGCCAATGAAGTCCCGGAGGACGTCATTAATGAGGCGCTGGAAGACTGCAGGAGCGTTGGTCAACCCGAACGGCATCACCAGATATTCAAAGTGGCCGTTCGGGGTACGGAAGGCCGTTTTCCACTCATCTCCCTCCCGGATCCGGACGAGGTGGTAAGCGCTGCGTAGGTCCAGCTTGGTGAACCAGGTCGCCCCCTGGAGGGAGTGGAAAGCAGTGTCCATGAGAGGCAGGGTGTAACGGTCCCTCTCCGTGATATTGTTGAGGGCCCGGTAGTCGATACAAGGGCCGAGGGACCCATCCTTTTTCCCCACGAAGAAGAACCCTGCCCCCACGGGTGACGATGATGGGCGGATAATCCCAGCACTTAATGACTCCTTCAGGTAGGCGTTCATCGTCTCCTTCTCCGGCGCAGACAGGCTGTAAAGGCGACCAGAAGGTAAGGGAGCCCCCTGGCGGAGGTTGATGGCGCAGTCATAGGGCCGATGAGGGGGAAGAGACATAGCTTTCGCTTTGCTGAACACTATACCCAGGTCGTGAAATTCTGGGGGCACCAGAGACAGGTCCGGGGGTGCAGCGTCCGTAGCAGGGGGAGGAGCGGACGGAGAGCAGGCAGCGGACTGAAGGCAGGTGCCCATACAGAACGTACTCCATGCCGAGATCCCAGCTGATCTCCAATCCAGGACCGGATTGTGAAGGCGGAGCCAGGGATACCCCAGGATGACGGGCGACACAGAGTTGGGAAGGACGTAAAAGGTCATTTCCTCCCGGTGGTTTCCCGAGATGATGACCGGTAGGGGAACAGTTTGATGTGTCACTCTCCCGAGGGTGGCACGGGAGAGGTGGATCAGGGAGATGGGAGTGTTGAGTGCCTGGCAGCGGATGCCCAATCGGGTTGCCAGGCTTTGTGAAATGAAGCTGCCTTCTGCGCCCGAATCCACCAGTGCGTGGGTGAGGTGCCCAGTAGAGTTATGGCAGAAACGGATGGGCAGCTTCAATTGAGAAAGTGATCCTAACCGATTGACATCCGCGAGGCTTCCAACAGTGACTCGCGGACCCCACCGACTGGCTTTCCGTGGACAACGCTCCACGGTGTGTTGGTCGCCTCCGCAATACATGCAGAGGCCCAACTCACGGCGGCGTTGTTTCTCCACAGGGGAAAGTTTAGTCCAGGCCGTCACCATCGGCTCCGACTCCTCGGGGCGCGATGCTGGCGGCGCCGCCAGGGGGCGAGCTTGGAACAGGTGCGGCGAGGCTCCACGAGGGCGAGAAGAAGAAGACCTCCGCCCCGAGGAGCGCTCGCGCAGCCTGTTATCCAAACTTATCGCTAAGGATGTCAGCTCCGCTAGCGTCCCAGGGATATCCCGACCAGCCAGTTCATCCCTCAGATCACTATTGAGGCTGCGGAGGAACAGGCCACAGAGGGAGCGTTCCTCCCAGCCCAATTCCTCCGCCGCTACCCGGAAGTCGACCGAGTGGTCCGCTGCCGACCGGCTTCCCTGCTGGAGAGCGAGAAGCCGATCGACCTGGACCGTTTCGGTTTGTGAGTGGTCAAAGACCTCCAGAAAGCGCCTCACGAATTGGTCATAGGTGAGGGTGGCATAACTGGGCCTCGCCATTACGGCGTAGGTCCAAGTTAACGCACGCCCCTCCAGAAGATTCCCTATGTAACCAATTCGGCTGTGATCCGAGGGAAAATCTCCGGGCACACGGTGGAACACGGACTCACACTGCATAATAAACCCCCGCGCTCCGCCGAGCTTACCGCTAAAGCGGGCGGGGGTCGGAATCGGCGTGAGCCGAACCGGTGCCACTGGAGCCGGCTGGACGGCCGCTGGAACAGCAGGAGCCGCGCCACCCTGGTGAGTCGGGAGGAACGGCTGTTGGGGGTCCAAGCGGTTCAATCGGTTAGTCAGTTCTAATAATTGATGAAGAACCACCTGTTGCTGATAAACAATCTGATCCACCCGAGCCTCGAGGATGGTAAACCGGTGTGCGAGCCCGCCGTCTGCCGAGCCGCTCTGCTGAAGCCGTACTGACATAACGTTCGGCTCAGGAGACGCACACACACAGGTTCAGAGTAGTTCAAACTGTTTATTAACAACAGGGATGTTTGGGTGCGTGTCTGCGGAATGTTAATGTGTTGGTGGTGGCGTCTGCTTCGGACCCAGAGGCAGGAGACCGTTCAGCCGGCAACCCTATGGGAGAAATCAGACACAGGGTGATGAGCACACACCAACACGGGAGGAGAATAGGCGAGGGAGAGAAGCTTACTTGTTTTGGCAGATGACTGGCGCTTCAAGGATGGAAGCCCGGGAGACAGCCACCTGCAGGGCTCGGTGCAGCAGCGAGGAGAGACGAGGGACGGGATTGTCCGCCGCCGAGGAATCCACCTGTGCACAGGGGAGCAGACTGGAGAGATGAGGTAAGTGAACTTCTTACCGGAGATGAGGATGCTGAAGAGAATGTGGTAGAAGTCCATACGAAGGAAATGAAGTCTACGGCTTCAGGCCGACGCTCAGGGCGAGGCGGCTTTTATCCTTCGCCGCTGACGAGTAGCAGGTGCGTGAGCAGGTGGCGCCGCTGATGAGTGGCGCGGCGTGACAGATATGAGAAAAGATGAAGAGGTTTATGCCGTTGATGTAGTTTTAGTATTTTTTTTTCTTTTACATTGTTGAAAAACTGGGAATCTTTGGCTCAGTTTTGCCTCTTTTCTTTTTTAAAAGGTAAAGAACCTTAACTGTTCCTAATTGAAAACTAGTTTATACTTCAGAGATTCAGTGTGATGTTCAAGAGAACATGCAAACTTGAATTTATTAGTGAAGATAACTTCCATCCATCCACCCATCCATCTTCTACTGCTTTTCTGGAGGTCCGGGTCACGGTGGCAGCAGTTCAAGCAGAGAAGCCCAGACTTCCTTCTAACCAGCCACCTGCTCCAGCTCTTCTGAGAGGAGGCCAAAGCATTCCCAGGACAAATGGGAGACATAGTCTCTCTAGCGTGTCCTGGGTCTACCCCGGGGTCTCAACCCAGTGGGACATGCCCCAAACACCTCAAGTGGGAGGAATCCAGATCTGATGCCCAAACCACCTCAACTGGCTCCTTTCAATGTGGAGGAGAAGTGGTTCTACTCTTAGCCTCTCCTGGATGACAGAGCTCCTCACCCTATCTCTCAGGGTGAGTCCAGAAGTCCTACAGAAAAAATCTCATTTCAGTTGCTTGTATCCGCAATCTCATTCTTTCGGTCATTACCCAAAGCTCATGACCATAGGTCAGTGTAGGAATATAGATTGGCCAGTAAATCGACAGCTTTCCCTAAGAACTCAGCTCCCTCTTCCCCACAACAGACCAGTACAACGTCTGCATCACTGCAGATGCTGCTCTGGCCCATCTGTCAGTATCCCACTTCATTCTCCCCTCACTCGTGAATAAGACCCCGAGATACTTAATCGCTTCCTTGAAGGGCACAAGCTCATCCCCAACCCAGAGAGGACAATCCACGCTTTTTCGGCTGAGAACCATGGACTCTGACTTGGAGGTGCTGATTCTCATCCCAGCCACTTCACACTCAGCAGAAAACCACTCTAGTAAGACATGTAGATCATTGCTTGATGAAGCCAACAGGACAACATCATCTGCAAACAGCAGAGATGAGATCCTGTGGTCACGGAACATGACACGCTCCGATCCTTGACTACACCTAGAAATCAGTAACAAAGGACAGCGCTGGCGGAGTCCAACTCTCACTGGGAATGAGTTTGACTGAGTGTTGGCAATACGAACCAAACTCTCACAATGGTTGTATAGAGACCGGATAACTTGCAACAAGCCCAATACCCAATAATCCTGAACCACCCCCCACAAAAAATCATAAGGCGCGTGGTCAAATGCCTTCTCCAAATCAATATAACACATGTAGACTAGTTGGGCAAACTCACACGAACCCTCGAGGATCCTTGAGAGGATGAAGAGCTGGTCTGATGTGCCACGGCCAGGACAAAGACCACATTGCTTCTACTGAATCCGAGGTTTTACAAACAGCCGGACTCTCCTCTCCAGTACTCTGGCATAGACCTTCCCAGGGAGGCTAAGGGGTGTGATCCCCCTAAAGCTGGAACACACCCTTCAGTCTCCCTTCTTGAAGAGATGAACCACCACCCCGGTTTGCCATGCCAAAAATACAGTCCTCGACTTCCACACAATGGCTACAGTCACACTGCAGGTTTTAATGTTCAATTCCATTTTTTTTTTTGCACAAATGTGACCCATATTTGATTTTTTA
This sequence comes from Pholidichthys leucotaenia, assembly GCA_020510985.1. Taxonomy (NCBI): domain Eukaryota; kingdom Metazoa; phylum Chordata; class Actinopteri; order Cichliformes; family Pholidichthyidae; genus Pholidichthys; species Pholidichthys leucotaenia. Next base: position 79,023,135 of record CM035846.1, read on the forward strand.
GTGACAGTCTGATCAGCATATATCCAAATTTTTCACACCAGACCCAGGCCACTTTCATATGTGGTCCTAATTCGGATATGTATCTGATATTTTCTAAAGCGAGCTCAGTCAGAACAGTCATGTTGCATTTCATCCGACTTTTTCCTTACTGAAGTGAGACAGATGTTACAATTCTGTGGTGGAGGATGCCGCAAGGATGGCAGATAAAGCTGATTTGTGCTCTCTTTTTAATCAATCATATTCCCTTCATCACTGGATTGTAATTTTGTCAGTTCAGACTGCACAATAACTTCAAAATTTTGGGGGTGGGGGGAGAGGAGGAAGTTCGGGGCTGAAACCGTCAGACAAACAGGCACACAGTAAAGGGAAATTTACTGGAGGCCGCAAATTCCTTTCTCCCTGTAAATGGCACACCATGAGTTCTGGCTGCTGTTATATCTAAAATGTAAAGTTAATACCGCCATGACTGTGGAGCAGAATGACCAGATAGGGGGACACACAGGAGAGGGGAGTCTCTGGCGGCTTCTCCTTCCTATGCAGGACCAGTGTTATGCCGCTGGTACGAGCCGTGCAGTTTGTTAGGGCAAGAGCCACTGACAACGTCAGTGGACGAGAGCCCTATTGTAGGATTATTTATTAACCTTATTTATACAGGTAATCCTATTGAGACATGGGATTTCATTTTAAAGAAAGCCATTTAATTGATCAGTTCTGTTAAAGCACAGCTGATCACAGCGGTCATCTGGTGTGTAGAGGAATGAAGCTGGTCTCATATTAATAATTTTAACATTTAATTTTGCTGCGATGCATCAAAGTGAAGAGGTTCTGTCCCCCCGCAATCATTCAGGGCTCATTTACTTCCAAAAAAAAAAAAAAACCCAACACTGTGTCTGACGTTATGTTTCTTCTGCGAATGGGGGTCACTTCATAACTGTAGACCATTTACACTGGAGTCTGATGGGGGTCGCATTTAAGTTATAATGTGAATGGCCACACAAAAAAAAATTGAATCTCAGCAAAAAATCCGAATTGAGCATAAATCCGAATTGAGCATTAAAACCTGCAGTGTGTCTGTAGCCAATGTTACAGAGGTGTATCAGCCATTACAGTCCTACAACATCCAGAGCCTTGAGGTACTCGGGGCAAATCTCATCCACCCCCAGGGGCCTTGCCACCAAAGACGTTTTCACCACTTCAGGGAACTCAACCACTGTGATGGGCAAGTTGTCCTCCTTGTCCCCAAGCTCTGCTTCCTCTGTGGAAGGTGTGTCAGTGGGATTGAGGAGCTCCTCGAAGTATTCCTTCCACTGACTGACGATATCCCCAGTCCAAGTCAGCAGAACCCCATCTGCACCATACACAGTGTGCACAAGGAGCTTCTTCCCCCTCCTGAGTCCAGTTTGCTAGAATCTCTTTGAGGCCAACTGGAAGTCTTGCTCCATGGCCTCACTGAACTTCTCCCACAACCGAGCTGCACTCCGCTTGGCCTGCCGGTACACCTCAACCACTCGATTGGACTCCTTCAGCTTGATGGCCCCCCTCACCACTGGTGTCCACTACTTGGTTCAGGGGTTGCCACATGAGATGCACCGACAGCCTTGCGGCCACAGCTCTGGACTGCCACTTCAACAATGGAGGTGGAGAACATGGCCCACTCAGACTCCATGTCTCCAGACTTCCTCGGAATGTGGTTGAATTTCTTCCAGAGGTGAGAGTTGAAGACCTCCCAGACAGGGGGCTCAGCCCAGATGTTCAATTCAATTCAATTCAGCTTTATTTATATAGCACCATATCACAACAAAAGTCATCTCAAAGCACTACCAAATGCAGGGAAAACCCCACAATTGCAGAAAGACCCAGCAATCAGATGATCCCCTGTGAGCAAGCACTTAGCGATGGTGGAGAGGAAAAACTCTCATTTAACAGGAAGAAACCTCTAGCAGAACCAGGATCAGAGAGGGGCAGTCATCTACTGCGACTGGCTGGGGGTGAGGGGATAGAGAGGATGAAGAGAACAGACATAAAGAACAGGAACAATGAGAAGCCAAGTACATTATTGGAGGTCACCCAGCAGTCTGAATCTATTAACAGCAAAACAAAAGGGGGATTAAGAGACACAAGATCCCTCCCTAATTGTAGGCTATACTGAAAAGGAAAGATTTTACCCTGTTCTTAAAAAAAGAGATTGAGTCTGACTCCCGGACCCAGAGTGGTAACTGGTTCCACAGAAAAGGAGCTTGACAGCAGAAGGCTCTGCCTCCCATTGTACTTTTGGAGATTCTGGGTATTACAAGTAATCCAGCATTTTGGGGGCGTAGTGCTCTGTTAGGATAATAGGGTAATATCAGATCTTTTATATATAAGGGGGCCTGATTATTAAGAGCTTTGTAAGTGAGAAGAAGGATTTTAAACTTAATTCTAAACTCTATGGGAAGCCAATGAAGGGAGGCCAGAACTGGAGAGATATGATCTCTCTTTCTAGAACAAGTTAAAACTCTTGCAGCAGCATTTTTGGATCAACTGATGACGTTTTAAAGATATTTTAGGACAACCTGACGATAACGAGTTACAATAATCTAACCTAGAGCTGACAAAGGCGTGGATCAGTTTCTCAGCATCATTCAGAGACAAGATGCTCCTAATCTTGGCAATATTGCGCAGATGATAGAAGACAGTCTTAGAAACAAATTTAATATGTGGATTAAAGAACAGATCTTGATCAAAAATAACTCCGAGGTTCCTCACAGAACTATTCAGAGTGAGAGTGGCGGCATCCAAATTAAGAGTTTGATTTGGAAAGGAATTTCTAAGGTTTTTTGGACCAGCAACAATGACTTCAGTATTATCTGGGTTAAATAGCAGAAAATTACAAGTCATCCAGGCTTTGATTTCCTTAAGACAGGCATATAACTTGGCTAATTGATTACAATCGTTGGGCTTCATTGACAGGTATGCTGTAATTGTGTGTCGTCTGCGTAACAATGAAAATGTATACAGTGCTTTCTAATGATGTTGCCTAATGGAAGCATATATAAACTAAAAAGAGTAGGGTCTAACACAGATCCCTGTGGAACTCCGTGACTGAGCTTAGAGTTATAGAGATGTGCAGGACGCTGTTGGATCGTCACTTTCTTGTGGTAACGTATCGTCACTTCCTGTTTTGCTGTCTGCCTGTGTGGTTTGCCTGTGTGGTTGCTCTCCAGCCATTAGCTATGGCTACTAGATCTCTTTCCTCTCCTCCTCTGGTGTGCTCTCTCTGTCAGATGTTTAGCTACACCTCTGCCTCTTTTAGTGATAACGGTAAATGTAATAAATGTTGTCTTTTTGAGGCGCTCGAGGCAAGTTTGTCTGATTTGGAATCCCGGCTCCGCTGCATTGAAACACCGTCTGCGCCAGTTAATCTTGACGGACGCACATTAGCTGCAGCGGAGCTAGCTAGCTTAGGCCCCCCTGTCAGCGGTCCCTCGGCTCTCCTCAGCAGCGAGGAGACTGGGTGGGTGACGGTGAGAAGGAAGCCTAGTCGCAAAGCCCCAGTTCACCACCAACCTGTTCACGTCTCTAATTGTTTTTCCCCGCTCAGCGACACACCCGCTGAGGAAAAAACTCTGATCATTGGTGACTCTGTAGTCAGAAACGTGAACCTAGAGACTCCAGCGGCCATAGTCAAATGCATTCCTGGGGCCAGAGCAGGCGACATCGAGTCAAATTTGAAAATGCTGGCTAAAAGTAACTGTAAATACTCCACAATTGTTATTCACGCCGGCATTAATGACATCCATCTCCGGCAGTCGGAAGTCACGAAACTTGATGTAGAATCGGTGTGTGACTTTGCAAAAACGATGTCTGCCACTGTAGTATTCTCTGGGCCCCTCCCCAATCTGACCAGTGATGACATGTTTAGTCGCTCATCATCCTTGAACCGCTGGCTGTCTGTGTGGTGTCCTAAAAATGACGTGGGCTACATTGACAATTGGAGCTCTTTTTGGGGAAAACCTGGTCTTATGAGACGAGACAGCATTCATCCCACTTTGGATGGTGCTTCTCATTTATCTAACAATCTGGCATCTTTTTTATCCAAATTTCCAAAACCCTGACTACTCAGAGTTGGGACCAGGAAGCAGAGTCGCAGTCTTACACGCCTCTCTGCAGCTCCTCTTCATCCGCCACCCCTCAGCTTAGCCCCTGACTTCCCCATCAGAGAATCGTTGTCTGCTCCCTCCAAAGTGAATAAAAATATAATGTATAAGCATCCCAAAGTGATAAAGCAAAACATTGGTAAAACTCAAATTAAACATAAAGCCTCTAAATTGAATGATTTGGCCTCTGTTCCTCCTCATAATTTAAAAATTAAATGTGGTTTATTAAATATTAGGTCTCTAACTCCCAAGTCTCTGTTAGTCCATGATCTGTTAATTGATCATCAGATTGATTTAATTTCCCTTACAGAGACTTGGTTAGGGCAAGAGGATTATGTTGGTTTAAATGAATCAACTCCCTCTGGTTATTTAAACTGTCAAAATCCCAGAAGTTCTGGTCATGGAGGAGGAGTAGCAACAATTTACCATTCCAAATTACTAGTTAATGTAAAGCAAAAAAACATGTTATAATTCCTTTGAGGGCCTGGTCCTCAGTATTGGGCCCTTTAGCAATTTTAGGTTAAACCCAATTTTATTTGCCATAGTTTATCGTCCCCCATCAACCTACTCAGAATTTTTATCGGAATTTGCTGATTTCTTAGCTGATTTAGTGCTGAAATCTGATAGAATAATTATAGTGGGGACTTTAATATACATGTGGATGTAGATAGTGACTGCCTTAATGTGGCATTTAATTCAATATTAGACTCGATTGGGTTTTCTCAGAAAGTAGGAAATTCTACTCATTACCTCCACCATACATTGGACCTTGTTCTGACATATGGCATAGAAATAGAAAATCTTGTAGTGTCTCCTCATAACCCTGTACTGTCAGACCATTGTCTGTTAACCTTTGATTTTACTATTTCTGACTATTTGGCTCCTAAAGAAAAATATTATTACAGTAGATGCCTCTCAGATGATGCTGTTTCCAAATTTATGCAGATTGTTTCCTCTATGCCATGTGTCAACACAACAGAAATAAGCTATAGACAGCTTGCTCCTTCTGCAATTGATAACATGGTGGATAGTGTTTCAGCTTCTCTGCATCAGGCTCTAGACTTGGTGGCCCCCTTTAAAAAGAAAAAGTCTAATCAGAGATTTCTAACTCCTTGGTTCAACACAGAAACTCGTAGCTTAAAACAGAAGACTCGTCAATTAGAAAGAAAATGGCGCTCTACTAATTTAGATGAGATCTATTTAGCTTGGCGAAATCATCTTTTAATTTATAAAAAATCTCTTAGAAAAGCTAGAACAAGTTATTACTCTGCATTAATAGAAGAGAACAAGAATAATCCCAGGTTTCTTTTCAGTACTGTAGCCAGGTTGACAAAGAGTCAGGACTCTGTCAATCCTAGCATTCCCTTAGAGCTTACTAATGAATGAATGAATGAATTTATTTATTTCGGATAGTACATTACAGGTTAAAAGAAACTGTATAATATAACAACAAGGTCAAATTAGACAAAGACTCCTTCTACTATACAATTCCACGTGAGTTATCCGAAATGGGTGATGGCTGAAGCCGCAGCTTATATTGCCCACCCATAGTCCATCCAAGAATTCAAAGGAGAAAAAAGAGAAAACAAGACAAGAGCGATTACAATTTAAAACAAGGCTAAGACAAAATATGACTGAGAGAAAAAGAAAACTGAGCTAGTCTAAGTTAAGCGGTTACTATTCAAAAACAAATCTAAGACATAGTGTCACAGAGAAAAAAGAAAAACTAAGCTATAACACAACACAGGCTGGAAATGTCAATCCTTATGTGAGTTTACATGTCGTCTTGTAAATATGTTTGGAGTATTTCTTCCTTTAGTTTTTATTTAAATTGTCCAAGCTTTGTACATGATTTTAATTCAGGTCCAAAATCGTTCCATAATCTGACACCTTGCACTGAAATACAGTGTTGCTTGGTAGTTGTTCTCACTGTAGGCTTTTGAAATATACATGTTCCTCTGAAGTGATATCGTTTCTCCCTTGTTTGGAACAACTTTTGGATATTTGCGGGCAGTGATAGATTCTTCACTTTGAACATTATTATTGCGGTTTTAAAGTCGATCAGATCTTTCAACTTGAGAGTTTTTTGTTTAAGAAAAAGTGGGTTTGTTGGTTCCCTGTAAGCTGCTTTGTTGATTATTCTAATAGCTCTCTTTTGAAGCATAAAGAGTGGATATATGTTTGTTTTATATGTATTTCCCCATACTTCATTACAATATGTCATGTATGGGAGTATTAATGAATGATACAAGGTGTATAGTGTGGGTTGATTCAGCAAATTTTTCACTCTGTGTAATATTGCAATTGATTTGGATACTTTACCTTTTATATAATTAATATGTGGCTTCCAACACAGTTTGTTATCAATTATTACTCCAAGGAATTTAGTTTCGGATACCCTTTCAATCTCTACACCATTTACACTGAGTTTGGGTACTGGGTAGTTGTGATGGTTGTTAAAGACTATAAATTTTGTCTTGCTTAAATTGAGCGTTAATTTGTTTGAATCAAACCACAGTTTCAGCTTTCCTAATTCCTTTCCGAGTGTATCCAGAAGTTGTTCCAAATTGTTTCCACTGCATAGCAGGTTAGTGTCATCAGCAAACAATATTAAGCCATTTTTTTCTGAAACTTTACATATATCATTTATATACATATTGAATAATAATGGTCCCAAAACTGAACCCTGTGGGACTCCACAGGTGACCTTCAGTAGCTCTGAGTTTTTGTTGTTAACACATACAAACTGATATCTATTCTTTAAGTAACTTCTTAACCAGGACAGTGCTACCCCTCTAATACCACAATTTTGTAGTTTCTTTAATAATAGATTGTGATCTACTGTATCAAATGCTTTTTTAAGATCCAGGAATACTCCAAATGAATACTCTTTATTTTCAATGGCTGTTGATATTTTTTTCTGTAAATTCCATTAAGGCATATGCTGTTGTCCTTTTGTGTCTGAACCCATATTGCTGCTCACACAATAAATCATTCTTCAGTATGAAGTTGTCAATTCTCTCATAGAATATTTTTTCAAGTATCTTGGAAAATTGTAGTAATAGTGAAATTGGTCTGTAGTTGGAGAGTTCCCCTCTGTCGCCTGTCTTGTAAATCGGAATTACTTTAGCTATTTTCATTGCATTGGGAAATATACCTGAGTGGAGAGACAGGTTACAGATATACGTCAGTGGTTTCACTATGCTTTCGATAACAGTTTTGACTAGTAGCATATCAATACCATCGCAGTCAGTAGATGTTTTACTTTTGAACGATTTAACAATTTCAATGACCTCTCTTTCGTCTGTGTTCTTTATGAAGATGGTGTCTTTTACAGCAGTGTTATTGCATATTGAATCACCTGTTGGCACCGTAGTGGGTATTTCTCGGGCCAGTTTAGGTCCAATGTTAACAAAAAAATTATTAAATTCATCTGCAGGTGAAGCTATATTCACATTCGGAGTCGATTTTTTATTTTTTGGAATGTTAGTTGGGTAGTTGGTATTTCTGCTTTTATTTCCAAGGATACTGTTGATTATTGTCCATGTATTTTTAATATTGTCTTTGTTTTTTTCCAGTTCTTTACTGTAATAGTCTCTTTTACTACATCTTATTATATATGTTAACTTATTTTTGTATGTTTTATACCGCTGCTCTGCTTCTTTTGTCCTTTTCTTTATGAAAGCTTTATATAATAAATTTTTCTTTTTACACACCTTTTGTAGTCCTTTGGTTAGCCATGGTTTGTCAGTAAATTTGTGTTTAAGCTTTTTTTTAACTAATGGGCAGTTTTTTTCATAAAGAGTGGTTACAATGTTTATAAATGTGTCATAGGCTTCATTTACATCTGATACATAGACTTCTGTCCAGTCTTGCTTCAGCAAGTCCTCTTTAAAAGAACTGATTGCGTTTGGTGATTTGTGTCTGAACGATTTTGAGATTTTTTCTGGGTTGGGCCCCGTGTGGCCATGGATAAGTGCAAAGATTGGCAAGTGGTCGCTTATATCATTTATCAATAATCCACTTTCTATTTTCTTGTCGAGAACATTGACAAACAGGTTGTCAATAAGTGTAGCAGAGTGAGCTGTGATTCTACTGGGATGTGTTATTGTGGGATATAGACTCATGCTGTACATAGAGTTCATGAACTCTGTAACTACATTTTGTTGATGTGAATTAAGTAGATCAATATTGAAATCTCCACAAATTGCTACCATTTTCTTACTAGTAATATTATTGTACAGCTCGACTAATTTATCTCTGAATGTCTCAATGCAAGTTCCCGGCGTTCTGTATATGCAGCTTATGATTAGATTTTTTTGTTTTGTCTAGGTCAATCTCAACAGTAACACATTCCAGAATCCCTGGTAGTGCTGAGGACATTTCATTTACAAGCTTACATCTATATAGGTCATCAATATACAGTGCAACACCACCACCCTTTTTTTGAGATCTGTTGATGTTAAACATCTGATATCCCTCTATTGCCATCAGGGGAGCCTGGTCTGCATTAAGCCAGGTTTCAGAGACTGCTATAGCTGTGAATTTTCTGTTTAGCGGTTTTAAATAGTCCTGAATCTGTGAGAAGTTTTTGTTAAGACTTCTGTTATTGAAGTGTATTATTGACAGTTTACCATCTAATTGCACTTGACTTTTGAATTGCTTTTCAGTGTAATATTCACAGTGGTTATGAATATTATTGAAAAAGTGGTTATCAGGATCAATATCATTCTCCATCTCTTGTGGTTTATGTTCAGCATAGTGGCATATTTTTAGAGTTTGAGTTTCCTCACTCTGTGTTTCATAGTCAGTGTTCATCTGTATTTATCTAAGTCAGTAGCATCTCTGATCATTATACTTTTTGCTTGCTCAGGTGTTCCATTTAGTTTAATCCAAATTCTACAATTTCTTGTCCAGGTTGTCTGTATCTTATTATGTTTCTTTAGCATCCGTGCCTGCCGTGCTAATTCAGCGTTTTTTTTTGTCAGGTGTTCATTTAGGTAAACTTGAGTTTCCTTTAGTTTTTTGGCCTGCCTCAGTATGTCATTTTTCACCCTCCTGTTCACAAAGCGCATCACAATTGATTTCTTTGTTTTGTTATCTTTCTTCGGTAAAGCATAACAGGCTGAGATCGCATTGGCTTCTACCTTAATGTCTTTATCATTAAGGAACTGAAGCACTTGGTTTTCTAAGGACATTGATTCACTTATGGAAGCATGTTCACCACTCAGTCCTGTAGCGGCATGGGCGTACGACTGATATCTGATGTCTAGTCCACTTATAACTATGTCATCAATGCGAGAACCTTGTTCAAGATCCTCGACGCGTTGCTCCAAAAGACGCCCGTGTTGCTCCAGGTCCATAATTTTTTTGTCTTTTTCTTTCATTATTGAATGTAGGGCTTGTACCTCCTGTATTAGGTCTAATATTTTGTCCTGCTGGCTTGTCACTTTGGCCAGTTCTTCTAACACAAAGTTCAGAGTTTTTTTAATTTCTTCCATTTCCTTCCATTTCCAAAAGTTCATAAAGTCAGGACTTTATGAACTTTTTCAATAATAAAATTTCATCCATCAGAGATAAAATCAATCAGATTCTTCCCACAGTTAACTTAAATACTGTAACTACTACAACTCCTTCTTTTGATGTCTGTCTTGATGAGTTTACTCCAATCGACCTTTGTGAGTTAGACAAAATAGTTTCCTCATCCAAACCTTCAACTTGTCTTTTAGACCCTATTCCTACCAGGTTATTTAAAGAAGTCTTCCCACTTATTGGTAGCTTTATTCTCCATATAATCAATTCTTCATTAACTTTAGGCCATGTACCGCAGGCTTTTAAAACGGCTGTAATTAAACCCTTACTCAAAAAGCCAACGCTAGATCCAGGAGCTTTAGCTAACTATAAACCAATCTCTAATCTCCCTTTCATTTCAAAAATCTTAGAAAGAGTTGTTGCTACGCAATTATTTGACCACCTGCAGGGAAATGGTTTACTTGAAGAGTTTCAATCTGGGTTTAGAATCCATCATAGTACTGAAACAGCCTTAGCGAAGGTCACTAACGACCTCCTCATTGCATCTGATAATGGACTAGTTTCTGTACTTGTCCTTTTAGACCTTAGTGCAGCTTTTGATACTATCGATCATAATATTCTACTTGATAGATTAGAACACTATGTTGGACTTAATGGAACTTTGTTGCAGTGGTTTAGATCTTATTTATCTGATAGGTTCCAGTTTGTTCATGTAAATAATGAGTTTTCTTTCAACTCAAAGCTTAGTCATGGAGTTCCACAGGGATCTGTGCTAGGCCCTACTCTTTTTAGTTTATATATGCTTCCGTTAGGCAACATTATTAGAAAGCACTGTATACATTTTCATTGTTATGCAGATAACACACAATTATACCTGTCAATGAAGCCAGATGATATTAATCAATTAGCCAAGTTAGAAACCTGTCTTAAGGAAATCAAAGCTTGGATGACTTGTAATTTCCTGCTATTAAATTCAGATAAGACTGAAGTCATTCTTTTTGGTCCAAAAAACCTTAGAAATTCCTTTCCAAATCAAACATTCAGTTTGGATGCAGTTACTCTTTCTCTTAATAGCTCTGTGAGGAACCTTGGAGTTATTTTTGATCAGGATTTGTCCTTCAATTCACATATTAAATTTGTTTCTAAGACTGCCTTCTATCATTTGCATAATATTGCCAAGATTAGGAGCATCTTGTCTCAGAGTGATGCTGAGAAGCTGATCCACGCTTTTGTTAGCTCGAGATTAGATTATTGTAATTCTTTATTATCAGGCTGTCCTAAAACATCTTTAAAAAGTCTTCAGCTGATCCAAAATGCTGCAGCAAGAGTTTTAACAGGTACTAGAACGAGAGATCATATCTCTCCGGTTCTGGCCTCCCTTCATTGGCTTCCCATAGAGTTTAGAATTAAGTTTAAAATCCTTCTTCTTACTTACAAAGCTCTAAACAATCAGGCTCCTTTTTATTTAAAAGATCTGATACTACCGTATTATCCTAACAGAGCACTACGCTCCCAAAATGCAGGATTACTTGTAATACCTAGAATCTCCAAAAGTACAATGGGAGGCAGAGCCTTCAGTTATCAAGCTCCTCTCCTGTGGAATCAGCTGCCAATCTGGATTTGGGAGTCAGACTCGATCTCTGTTTTTAAGAATAGGGCTAAAACCTACCTTTTTGATATAGCCTACAATTAGGGAGGGATCATGTGTTTCTGAACCCTCCCTTAGTTATGCTGCTAATAGGTTTAGTCAGCCGGGGGACCTCCAGTAATGCATTGGGCCTCACTCCTTTCCTCACTCTCAATGAAATATTTTTTTTTGCTGGTCATTAACATCTGTTTGTTCTCTCCCATAGATTGAGTCCCCATCGTGCTGTTTGCTCTCTACATGTCTGTTCTTTTCTTCTTCTCTATCCCCTCACCCCCCAGCCAGTCGCAGCAGATGACTGCCCCTCCCTGAGCCTGGTTCTGCTGGAGGTTTCTTCCTGTTAAAAGGGAGTTTTTCCTCTCCACCGTCTCCAAGTGCTTGCTCACAGGGGATCGCCTAATTGCTGGGGTCTTTCTGCAACTGTGGGGGTTCCCCCCTACAGTTGATAGTGCTATGAGATGACTGTTGTTGTGAAATGGCGCTATATAAATAAAGTTGAATTGAATTGAATTGAACTGAATTGAATTGAACAGAGTTGGAAGAAAATTCCAAACGGAAAAGTCTATCGGACAAATAAGATCTAAGCCACCGCAGCGAAGTTCCATTTAGTCCAGCATAGTGTTCTGATCTATCAAGTAGAATGTCATGATCGATAGTATCAAAGGCTGCACTAAGATCTAAAAGGACAAGTACAGAAAAAAGTCCATTATCAGATGCAATGAGGTCATTAGTGGCCGTCACTAAGGCTGTTTCAGTGCTGTGATGAACTCTGAACCCAGAGTGAAACTCTTCAAATAAACCATTTCCCTGCAAGTGGTCAAACAATTGCGCAGCAACAACTCTTTCTAAGATTTTTGAAATGAAAGGCAGATTAGAGATTGGTCGATAGTTAGCCAAAACTCCAGGATCAAGCGTTGGCTTTTTGAGTAAGGGTTTAATTACAGCAATTTTAAAAGCCTGCGGTACATAACCCAAAGTTAAAGAAGAATTAATTATATGAAGAATACGGCAACCAATAATTGGGAAGACTACTTTAAATAACCTGGTAGGAATATGGTCTAAAAGACAAGATGAAGGCTTAGATGAGGAGATTATTTTATCTAACTCTAAAAGGTCAATTGGAGTAAACTTACAGTATCTAAACAGATATCAATTGAATGATTTGTAGTAGTTAATGTACTTAAGTTTACGGTGGGAAGAATCTGACTGATTTTATCTCTAATAGATAAAATTTTATGATTAAAAAAGTTCAAAAAGTCCTGACTAGAAAGCTCAAGGGGGATGCGAGAATTGACCGAGTCCTGACTCTTTGTCAGCCTAGCTATAGTGTTGAAAAGAAACCTGGGGTTATTCTTATTCTCTTCTATTAATGCAGAGTAATAACTTGTTCTAGCTTTTCTAAGAGATTTTTTTATAAATTAAGAGGTGATTTCTCCACGCTAAACAGAATTCATTTAAATTAGTAGAATGCCATTTTCTTTCTAATTGACAAGTCTTCTGTTTTAAGCAACAAGGTTCTGTGTTAAACCAAGGGGTTAGAAATCTCTGGTTAGACTTTTCTTTTTTAAAGGGGCCACCAAATCTAGAGTTTGATGCAGACAGGATGTAACACTATCTACTATGCTGTCAATTACGGAAGGAGCAGGCTCTCCATTTTTTATTTCCGTTGTGTTGACCCAAGGTATAGAGGAGACAATCTGCAAAAAAATTGGTAACAACGTCATCTGAAAGACATCTGCTGTAGTAATATTTTTCTTTAGGAGTCATATAATCAGAAATAGTGAAATCAAAGGTTAACAGACAATGGTCTGACAGTACAGGATTATGAGGAGACATTACCAGATTTTCTATTTCTATACCATAAGTCAAAACAAGGTCCAATGTGTGGTGGAGATAACGGGTAGAATTTTGAGTCTAAAACTGAATTAAATGCCTTATTAAGACAGTCACTATCTACATCAGCATGTATATTAAAATCCCCTACAATAATTATTCTATCTGATTTCAGCACTAAATCAGCTAAAAATTCAGCAAATTTGGATAAAAACTGAGTAGGCCGAGGGAGGGTGGTAAACTATGGCGAAGAAAATTGGGTTCTGTCACGATGGCCCTCACGGACCATCACAAGACGCCTCAGTCACCAGTGAGTTTGCAGTGATGTTTAATTACAGTGCAGTTTTAGACAGGCATAGGATACATACAGTGAACAGGTGACGCCTGGGCCGGGGAGCACCCGATGCGCCAGACGAGATAATCACAAAGGTAAAGTCACACAGAGCGTACCTTAACAATGGGACCGTTAACAGATGAGTAACAGGGGATTCCCAAGTCCATTAACCACGATGAGCAAGGAGAACAGGAACACAACAGGAATACAACAGAGGTTAACAGAGACTGCCGCATTGGAGGACATTTAGCACCGGCTTTTATCTCTGGCTGCTAATGACCCCAATGCGGCGCAGCTGCTCGCCATGACAGCAGCGCAGCAGCTGACTTTGACAGCAGGGAGCTCCCCCGGGCGCCTTCACAATAAGAGCCCGAGGAGCTGGAAGGAATCCTCTGCTGCCAAAGCCAGGGAAATAAGATATGAGACCCGAGTGTGGCCAGAAACGACACTCGGGTTATGACAGTACCTCCCCCTCGAGGCCGAGCTCAGAGCGGCCCGAGTAACACCCAAGCCCCCCCACCCCCCCTAGGGTTGGTGGATGGGGCGCTGGCAGGAGGGAGAGAGACAAAAAAAAGACAAGCAAATAACAAGACTAACAAGGCAGTAGAGAAAAAAACCCATACTCCCTTCAATGTGGGTGACAAAAACACAGTCAAAATAGGCAGTACACCTATTGGCAAAAACAAATCGACATAAGCTGGGGGGAAAAGAACCACCAAACCCAGAAACAACGTAGTGAGCCACAAAAACACAAACCAATCCCCCTCCCCCCCCCGCACACCCCAACAGTCCCACAGACGGAATCAGAAACCCGGGGAGGGTGCAGTCCTGACCCGGAGGGATGGGGGCAAAGGGTTCGGGGGGGTCGTCCGGCATCAAAAGGCCACAGAACAGGGAGGGGAAAAGAGGACAGTTCGGGCGGCCTACCCCAGTCCCATGCTCGGAAGCAGAGAGTTTCAGGCGGCCGGAGCAGGTCGCCACACAGGAAGACAAAAATGTCGGGGGGCCGGCCCAGAGAACCAAACCGGTGAGACAGTCTTTCAGGCGGCCGCCCCGCAACACCAGCCCACCAGAACCGTTGGGAAGCAGCAGCCGGCGGTCCCGCTGAAAAGGGGAGAGACGAGGGGGAACCGGGCGGAGCGTTCGGGACCCCAACGGCCCCAGGTGGAGATGGGTAGCGCTCCTCAGGGAGACGAGGAGGATGACGGTGGTGATGAGGGTGACGAGGGGAATGAGCCTGTCCAGCATCCGGTGGCTGGGGATCCGCAGCTCCCTCACCGAATCCAGGACCTGCTGGTGCAGCACCCACGTCGGACCCCGATTGGGCCTCCGGAACCGAACCCACGGTGGATCCCGATCGGGCCTCCGGAACCAAACCCACGGTGGACCCCGATCGGGCCTCCGGAACCAAACCCACGGTGGACCCCGATTGGGCCTCTGGAACCAAACCCGCGACGGACCCCGACTGGGTCGGCGTGGCACCAGACTCGACCTCCAACCCCGAAACCGGAACCTCTGGCGCAGCAGGCGAGAGCAGCTCCTCGCCGGAGACCCTGGGAGAAGGCTCACAAGAGAGAGAAAACCCGGGATCAGGATCACCGGCAGCGCCAGAACCCGGCGAGATAAGCTCGGACGCAGCGGGCGGCTGCACCCGGCTCATCTCCCCTTGAGACAGGCAAAAATGCTCTAAGAGGTGAAGAAGAAAGATAAAACAGAGCACTTGCCTGAGCTCGGGTTCTGACGCCATCCAGGACTGCGAAGATCCGGGCTCAGATGTCAGGAGGTCGTCCTCAGGCTCCCACTCAGCTGCGTCGGGCTCCACAGCCGGCGTGATGGTGTGCGCAGCTTGAGAGTCCTCCGGCAACGATGTCCACGCCGATGGCCCGCACGGCGTGGTGGCAGGAGAACCTCGACCCGCTGGACCGGACCGCTCCTCCGTGGAACCCCGGGGACGCTTTCTCATCGGCGATGGCTCCACGCTGCAGTCCACTCTCCTCCTCCGCCCACGGCGTGGCTGCGGAACCGGAACCAGACTTTCCAGAACCACAGGCCCCCTCCTCATCCAGCGACGTTGGCCTGGCGTCGAGGACCGCTCAGCGGAGGGAGACACAGAGGAAGCAGGGTTAATACTTTCATCCACAGCAGGTGGAGGGAGCTCGGGGGGCTGCATACCCCGAACTCCACCCCCAGGAGTCAGACAAGGCAAAACAATATCGGAATGAGAGAAATTATCGTGCACTTGCCTTTCTCCTGAGGGTAAGATGGTTCCCGCTGTGGGGGACATCGTTCCTCCCTTTCCCCGCTGGATGGCGACAGAGGGCCCTCTGGGAAGACGAGGTGAGGCCACTCGAGACGGTTCCGGGATGGGGCTTGCTGAAACGGAGCTCCCGAGACACACAGCAGCCAGGATAGGTGACGAGGAGGAGGGGGCGACAGCCGGGGTCAGTCGGGCATGGAGCGCTGACGGGACAGCAGGCGAGGGCCCGGGAGAAGACGAGGCTGCAGGGATTCCCCTCTGATGAGGCGCAGGGGTGACAGCTGTGTGGGGGGTTGAGCCCTTGCGGCGACCCGGAACAGCATCCAGACGGGGTTCTAGCCAAGGTTGGAAGCTGGTGTGACGACGGTTCCTTGTAGGGGGTGAGGCGAAGGTGAGATTCGGAAATCGCCGTTCCTGAGCAGAAACAGCGGCAAGCAAGTCGGCAAACTCAGGAAACTCACGCAACGCTGGATTCCTCTCCACCAGTCTAACCGCCGCCACCACATGCTTCATACACGCTGGTGGATTCCCAGTGGAGCAAGCAGCAGCCACCCGGCCCCAGATCTTGTCTGCTGTCAGCTGCAGCTTCTCTGGGGGAATCCCGAGTGACTACATGCCTGATAGGAAAAGACCTCCGGATGGTGTGAACTCCCGGGCCGGAACGGAGGCAGGAGCGGGATCCCGAAGCGAGGGGCGACGTCTCCTCCACTTCGGCTTCCTGCCGGGATTTCCCTCCAGCCCTCGGAGTATCTCACGCTGGGCAGCGATGTCATCTCTCCTCACGCTTACCTCTGGATGATTGGCGAAGCGGGAAAGAGAATCCAGAATTTCCTCGGCTAGGTCCAGGTACCAGGGCACTTCGCTGTTGAAGTCAAGGAGGGAGGCGGCGACAAGGACTTCGTCCACGCGCTCGAGGGTGTCAGCGAGGACAGCGTCCTGCCTCCGAGCACGAGACCTCCACGATGGCATGCTTCAACACGGCACCCAGACAGGTAGGAACAAACAGACCACTACTGCAAACTGCACGGTGAATGGCGTCTCAAACAACGCCTCCTCTCCGGGTGTTTGGCGGCAGTCTACTGTCACGATGGCCCTCACGGACCATCACAAGACGCCTCAGTCACCAGTGAGTTTGAAGTGATGTTTAATTACAGTGCAGGTTTAGACAGGCATAGGATACATACAGTGAACAGGTGACGCCTGGGCCGGGGAGCACCCGATGCGCCAGACGAGATAATTACAAAGGTAAAGTCACACAGAGCGTACCTTAACAACGGGACCGTTAACAGACGGGTAACAGAGGATTCCCAAGTCCATTAACCACGATGAGCAAGGAGAACAGGAACACAACAGGAATACAACAGAGGTTAACAGAGACTGCCGCATTGGAGGACATTTAGCACCGGCTTTTATCTCTGGCCGCTAATGACCCCAATGCGGCGCAGCTGCTCGCCATGACAGCAGCGCAGCAGCTGACTTTGACAGCAGGGAGCTCCCCCGGGCGCCTTCACAATAAGAGCCCGAGGAGCTGGAAGGAATCCTCTGCTGCCAAAGCCAGGGAAATAAGATATGAGACCCGAGTGTGGCCAGAACCGACACTTGGGTTATGACAGGTTCAAGCCAAGATAGCCAACATACCCCACACTGATGACCAGGCCTTCAAAGGAATTAAAACATGATTTTTGCTTTACATTAACTAGTAAATTAGAATGGAAAATTGCCGCTACTCCACCTCCACGACCAGAACTTCTGGGATTATGATAGTTTAGATAACCAGAGGGAGTTTATTCATTCAAACCAACATAATCATCTTGCCCGAGCCAAGTCTCTGTGAGAGATATTGAATCTATCTGATGATCAATTAATAGATCGTGAAGTAGTAGAGACTTGGGAGTTAGAGACCTAATATTTAATAAACCACATTTAATTTTTAAATTATGAGGAGGAACAGAGTATAAATTAATAAATTTAGAGACTTGAGGTTTGATTTGAGTTTTACCAACATTTTGTTGAAACACTTTGGGATGTTTATGCATTATATTTTTATTAACTTTGGGGGGGAGTAGACAAAGGTTCTCTAAGGGAGAAGACAGGGGCAAAGTTGAGGGGTGGTGGATGAGGAGGAGCTGCAGAAAAACGTGTATTTATCAAGTTGTGTTGTATTTGTCTTGGGTTATAATATTTTGGGTAACAGGAGACAGACACAATCTCTGTAGGGTTATAAATCGAAGACTGAACCAAACAGTGAGGATTATTTCCGGCACAGCCTCATTATATGTTTGGGTCTACCAGGTATGAATGGCATCCTTCCCTTCCATCGGATCTAACTCACCACTAAGTGGTGATCAGTTCACAGCTCTACACCTCTCTTTACTCAACTGTTCAAAACATACCATCTCAGGTCTGATGGCCTGATAACAAAATCGATCATCAACCTGCAACTTAGGGTGTCCTGGTGCCAGGTGCATGCATGGACACCTTATGCTTTAATATGGTGTTTGTTATGGATAAACTGTGGTTGGCACAGATGTCCAATAAGTGAACACCACTCGGGTTCAGATAGGGCAGGCCGTTCCTCCCAATCACTCCCCTCCAGGTTTCACTATAATTGCCCACATGTGCACTGAAGTCCCCCAGTAAGACAATGGAATCTCCAAGAGGTGCACTCTCCAGCACCCCAGTCAGAGACTCCAAAAAGGGTGGGTACTCTGAACCATCATTTGGTGCATAGGCACAAATGATGGTCAGGACCTGTTTCCCAACCTGAAGGCGCAGGGAAACAATCCTTTTGTTCACCAGGGAAAACTCCAATATAGTAGCAGCAAGGTGGGGGGATACAAGAACACCCACCCCTGCTTGCCGCCTCTTGCCTGGGGAAACTCCAGAGTAGGTCAAGCTCCAGCCCCTCTACAAGAGACTGATTCTGAAACCAGAGCTGTGCGATGAGGTGAGGCCGACTATATCTACCCAGTATCTCTCAACCTCATGCACCAGCTCAGACTCCTTCCCCACCAGAGAGGTGACATTCCACATCCCAAAAGCCAGTTTAGGAAGCCAGGGATCTGACCGCCAAGGTCTTTGCCTTCGACCGCCACCTGATCCGCTGAGCACCAGATCCCCATGGTCCCTCCTGCAGGTGGTGAGCCCACTGGAGGGCGGACTCATGTAACTACTTTGGGCTGAGCCTGGCCGGGTCCCATGGGCAGAAACCCGGCCACCAGATGCTTGCCATCAAACCCCTGCCCCAGACCTGGCTCCAGGGCCGGGCCCCGGTAACCCCATACCGGGTGGGGTACACTGAATCCTTGCTCTAACATTCATCATGGGATTCTGTTAGATTGTTCTTTGTCTGGTCCTTCACCCAGGACCAGTTTATCTTGAGTCACGCTAGGAGGCAAATCACCCCAACAACATAGCTCCTGGGATCAATAGGGTACGCAATGCCCCACACCACGATAAGGTGATGATACATGACTTGTACGTGTAAATTGAAACTAATTTTGAATTAAATCCCCTTAACTTGAAATGGCAAGTTGTACAAATGTAGTTATTTTAACTTGAAACTGTGAGTTACAATAATGCAGAAATGTGTGTTTGTACATCTATTTATTAAAAGTTTTCTCACATTGACCATTATTATTTATTTTAACTCACAGTGTCAAGTTGAAATTGTTATGTATGAGGAATGAGGAACTGGAGTCTCTTCTGTCATGAAGCAAATTCACACTTCATTATGAGAACAGAACTATTTATATACAAGGGCCGTGCCCACCTGATGTCACACCAGGGGTGGGTACGGCAGCACACACACAAGCCACACTCACAACACCACACTCCCCCCTTACAAACTGCAAACCACACACACAATATAGATCCTCCCCAATTTATCAGGTTCAGGTTCAGAATCAGGTTACTTTATTTGTACCCGTAGGTAGATTTGTTTTGCAGTCAAGTGACATCCATGTTTACAAACCACAGTTACATTCAACATGAACACAAACACAGGCACACATGAAGCTGACTATAAACATGATAAAAGTACTCAAGGCTCCACCAATCAGGACACAGGACAAAGAGATAAGAGAAAAAACAAAGAGATAAGAGAGAAGGGTCATATTAAAAAGTTAAAGACTAGTCAAAGAGGTTAAAAACTCAAAAGTCTAAAACCCAATAAAAGATTTAGAACCCAAATAAAAAACCTACAAAAATAAGTAAATATAAAATAAAATTAATAAATAGGTAACTAAATTATGTGCAATATATTGTTACATCTTGTTCAACTCTTTAACAGCAGCAGGAACAAAGCTGTTTTTGTAGTGCTGGGTTTTACTTTTTGGGATAGTAAACCTCCATCTAAAGGGAAGAAGCTGAAAGTGGCAGTGCAAAGGGTGGGAGTCATCATTTAAAATGGAGGTAGCAATCCTCTGTACCTGTCTGGTGTACAGGGATGTCAGGCTCAGCTGTGACTCACCAAGCAAACGACTGGACCATCTAACAACCTGATCCAAGGATTTCCTCTGTTTCAGTTTTATCTGACCAAACCATGACACAAAAGAAAAGGATAAAACAGATTCAATAAAAGCCCGGTAAAACATTGTCATTATGGTTCGGTCAGTTTGGAAGTGTGCAAGTTTCCTTAAACAATGCAAATGTTGCTGACCCTTTTTGCACACCCTTTCACAGTTCTCTTCAAAGTTTAAATCACTATCAATAATCGCCCCAAGATGGTTGTAGGATTGTACACATTCAGTGGTCTGGCCTTTTAGTACAGTGACTTCATGCCTGGGAGTTTTCCTCCTAAAGTCAGTAATCATATCTTTAGTTTTTGTCATATTCAGCTGCAGGTAGGAATCCTCACACCAGTGAACAAAATCATCAACTACTGGGCTGTGGCCACTCTCACCATCCTGGAGGAGACTGACAACAACTGAATCATCAGCATACTTTATAATGTGTCTGTTGTCATGTCTGCTCCGACACATGTTTGTGTACAGGATGAAGAGTAGTGGTGACAACACACACCCCTGAGGACAGCCAGTAGAAGAACACTTTTGGTCAGACAATGTACCATTGACTCTTACTCTCTGTGGCCTGTTGGTTAAAAAAATCCAGAGTCCAACCCACCAGATTATTACTCAAATCAAATTGTTGCAGGAGCCTTTCAACTAAAATATGAGGTTGGATTGTATTAAAGGCAGAAGAAAAATCCACAAATAAAAGCCTGGCGTGTGTCCCATTAAAATCCAGATGTTTAAAAAGCATGTTAAACAGAGTGACAGTGCCATCCTCCACTCCTCTGTGAGGCCTATAGGCAAACTGCAGAGGATCCAATGCATGCTCAGTCTGCTTTAGGACCTCAAACCTGACTAGTTTTTCAAAAATTTTCATTAAAATTGAAGTCAAAGCAACTGGTCTAAAGTTATTTACCGATTTAGGACAGCTGGATTTTGGAACGGGGACAACCACGGCATCTTTCCAGATCTTAGGCACATGTTGTGTATGTAAGGACTTATTGAAAATGTAGTGAAACACAGGACTCAGTTCATGTGCACAGGACTTTACCAAGCGCCCACATATATTATCAGGGCCCTGACTTTTGTTCACTTTTACAGCACAGAACGCCCTTTTAACATCCTGCACCTCAATATTATAGTGCTGATTGTCTTTGAGTTTCTGTTTCAAATCTTGGGTTTCTGTGCTAAAATCAAAGGAATCAAAACAACCATAAAAACAATTAAGAGCATTAGCCAGCTCTGTGTCTGAACTAAAACCATCTAAAAACACACGATTACTGCACTCTGTGCTCTGAAGGCCTGCAATAGTTTTCATACTGGCCCAGGCTGATCCGAGCTTCTTTGTTGCCATCTTGCTTTCCAATTCTGATTTATAATTCTGTTTTGCTCTTAAAATTTCGGCCTTCAGCTCTTTTGTGGCAACCTGCAGCTCAGAAACAACCCCCTGTTTAAAGGCAAGTGCTTTCCTCTGTAAGCAGGATTTAACTGATTTTGTAACCCATGGCTTGTTGTTGGGATATATTTTGACACGTTTACGTGGAACGATCATGTCTCTGCAGAAAGCCATGTATGAGCATGTCACGTCCACCAAAGAGTCCAAATCTTCTCCTCAGGCAAGCATGAACACCTCCCAGTCCGTACAGTTAAAGCATTCCTGGAGGCAGTGCACTGAATCCTCTGTCCACATGTCTATGTCTCTGGTCTTCGCCTTGCCTCTTCTGAGAGCAGTTTTATATGTGGGCAGCAAATGTACACAGTTGTGATCTGAGGATCCTAAAGGAGGAAGGGGAAGAGATTTAAAGGCCCTCTCTATGGATCCGTAGCACAGGTCCAATGTCTTTTTTCGCCGGGTTGGGCAGGAGACATACTGATAAAAGTTTTTAAGTGTCTTCTTTAGAGACACATGGTTAAAATCCCCAAGAATAAAATTTGGAGCCTCTGGGGAAATTGACTGCAACCGTTGTATCACATCAAAGACAGTGCTGGAGGCAGGGGCAGCATCTGCCCTTGGGTGAATGTACACAGTTGTTATAAAAAGTTGGGGGAACTCGCGGGGCAGATAAAAGGAGCGTAGTGACACGGAGAGAAGCTCCACATCTGGTGTACAGATGCGCTCTCTGACCGTGACAGATGTACAGTACTGTTTATTAATATACAAACATACGCCGCCCCCCTGACGTTTCCCCGTTACCTCTTCCTGCCGATCCGAGCGAAGTGGGGCTCCAAAGCTGTCAATCCACAGGTCTGCATCCTGGTCATGCGCCGTAAGCCACGTCTCCGTGTAAGTCATGACACAGCAGTTCTTGATATCCTTCTGATATCCGACATTTCCTTGAATTTCATCCACTTTATTTCTCAGGGATTGTACGTTCCCCGTAATAATGGAAGGAAGAGGAATGCGGTTAAGCTGACGCCTCCTCAGATTTAATCTTACGCCTCCACGCTTTCCACGTTTCCTCTTCTTGTCTCTCTTTTCATTGCTGTGTCCATGAAAATCTCTTAAAATAAAGTCCGGCAGTTGCGGCACAGACTCAAACACAGATGCTGCATTATCCATGTTTAAATGCAATAACATGTCTCTGGAATACTGCGTTCTTCCCGACATGATCGTGATTGCGCTTACCTCCAAGACAAGAGCCGGTATGGAAGAAACAACAGTGCAAAAACAAGAAGAAAATCCATACTGATGGAACCAGGGAGCTCTTCGTTATATAGTCCACAAACATTCAAGCACAAAAACGACACAGAGAATTACGTTAATACACATTAAAGTGCATAAAAACAGAGACACAGATGTCAAACTTTTTTAACCTGCTGCCAGTCGCTGCGTGCGCATGCACCCTTTATTATGACCCGAATCATGCACGAAGGAATAAGAAATCATGAACTGTAGGAAAAAACCCTATAACATTCACACAAAAATAACTGAATTAGAACATGTCCCTAAAAATAAGTAAAATAATTCCAAATCATACATACTCACATGCACACCAGCTGAGAATATGTATACATATTTACATCAAGGGTATTTAAGTCACACCTACAGTATGTCCACCGGCAGCAAGAGGTAACACCGGCCCGGGGGACCAGGACAGCCCCAAATCATGCATGCCCCTGGCCACTGAAGATAAGACCGGCTCGGAGGTCCCGGGCAACCCCACAGCACGAATGCCCCTGGCCGCCGTCTGCCTCCGGGATCAAAACCAACCTCTCCTGCAAAAATGTCAATCTTCACCACTGACTGCCTCATTCCTCGGGACCCACCATGCTGCTGTCCAGCACACAACCTCTCCGTGCTTGTTGGTCTGCTCCCAACCACTTTCAACACCACTGCAGCTGCCATCGTTACCCCGAACACTCCGGCACCCCGTGACCCGAAGCCTGCTTGGCGGCGCTGCTTGCTGCCTCGGGCGCCTCGCTGTAACACCCAGCAGCCTCATCCAGGGCGCTCCGCTGTGCTGCCTCCATGTCCGACTGCTGTTGCTCTCCCTCGGGGCTCTCAGTGTCACTCTCCGACCCGGGCGTTTTGTCGCTGCTCTCGGTACCTTCGTTCCAGGTGCTCCACTGTGTCGTCTCCATGCCCGGCTGTCGCTGTTTGTCACCGAGGCTCTCAGCCTCCATGGTCCCGCTCACTCACTGCTTAGTCTCCAGCTGCAGGGATGACTCCCGCTGCTCTCCCTTTCCGCTGACGTTGCACACCGCGCCGTCCAACTCAAAAGCGCTATGGTCCTGTACCGTGCTTAGCTCCTTGACTGGCCCGCCATCTTCAGTGACCAGGGACTCCTCGTGGCCCCGGTCCTAGTTTGAAGTCTAGCTGGTAGCTCGTAGCATTGTTTTGGCACGATGTTAGCTTAGCAGCAAACTTGTCCATAGGCACCGAATGGGCCGTTAGCTTCTCCAAGCTGACTAGCTTAGCTGTTCCTGGCTCCAACAGTTCCATTACCCACAACTTCGTGGTCCTCGTTTGCTCGGCGAAGTACTCGGCCACAAAGCTCGACGGCATCCTCATCGTACTCCGTTTCATCGCACCGAGAATTATTTAGCCTCCTGCGCCGAGATGGTGGGCCAAAAGTGCTCGCTGTCGTCTCCCATCGAGTCTACTTAAGCCCAGCGCTCCGATGTAATCCTAAAACATGGCCCTCCACTGTAGCCACAGGATCACCGGCTCTCCTGTGCACTCCAGAAATGGTGATAGTGGTGATGGTAGCCCATATGCTCCCATAATTTTTCTCCTCATTTGAGAGGAATGAGGAACTGGAGTCCCTTCTGTCATGCAGCAAATTCACACTTTATTATGAGAACAGAACTATTTATATACAAGGGCCGTGCCCGCCTGACGTCACACCAGGGGTGGGTAAGGCAGCACACACACAAGCCACACTCATGACACCAGAAATGACAAGTGATTGAAAGTTAAATCAACTGTGATAAATTAATAAACAATGTTGAGACAACTGGAACACTGTAGTGAAATCAACCTAATTAAATTTAATTCCTGAGTTGAAAAGAAGATAAAGGTCAGGCTGAGTTAACTTGCATTTTCAAGGCAGCAGGTGAACTTGCGTTTTCAAGTTAAAACCAGTATGGAATGTCTTAAGAGTGTTCTTATTCCTGGCAGAAACACTTAAAAACAAACAAACAAACAAACAAACAAAAAAGTACAACTGCCATATTTTACTGCTTGGATCTCAACACACAGTCATGGGGTGCTTGGAAAGGTTTAGTGGGTGGTTAAAGTCATGCGTTATTATTGTTTAATAGCCCTAAAAACATGTCAATAGTCTTTTCAGTGTTCCTACCAGATACAGGAAGAAACATAGTGCTGTTGTCATGTGATGTAGGCCTTCTAAGGCTATGATGAAGGTGACATTACCCACGTCAAAGGCTGACACACCATCAAAATTTATTTGGGCTTGTTATTTTAAGATAAAATTCTTACATAGTGTTATGTTAAATTTCTTATACTCTGGTCTATCGCTGTAATTATTTTGAGCCAGATGTTAAAAACTTGCTTTTGGTGAGATTGTACTTTCATCCAATGTATAAAACTAAGAGGAATGTCTCAATCAGAAGCACATTAAGCTCACAAATCTTTAAAGTGCCAAAGCTGCTCTCACCAACCACATTACAGTTTGTTGGCTGACTATTCTCCAAGAGGACATTATCAGGGCCCTCACACTTAATCAAAACAACAGATAATCCCAAAGCACAAAATAATAAAGTAACACAAGGTGGTGTACAGAGTTATTAACAGTGTCATTACTATCCATTGTGTGTTTCAAATGAAAGTTTCCAGGGGACTCTATCCATACAGTGTTTGGCCACAACAAAACTGTTGTTCCCTGGCTATAAAGTTATGATCACAGACACGCAATAGCAGCAGCAAAACTAATTAGTTGTAATTTTGTTTGGGAGCTTATCAAAGCTTGCTTTGTGCTGCAGCAACCATGCTAAGGAACGAATGACATCAGGACATTAGAGAGTTCTGCCTGATCGCACCACTGAGATCTTGCTTGGAATGTTTGTTGTGCCTTTTATAAAAAGGTATCCTGATGGTGATAAGTCATACGAGGGTGGGCTGTCCTTGATAATTGTTCTGTTAGACAAACCATGACCTCCCTCGCTTATATTTTATCCAGCTATTTAATGAGTTCCAGCTGAACAGAGTGAAAGTCTTTTTAAAAGGACCTGTATGTGATGGGGTGAAACTGATCACACAATGGCAATTTTATCATCAGGATCATGCTGTATTTTTTTTTCCTTTCTTGTTTTGTTCCTTCATTGCATGACTTTCATTTTTGTAGGCATACACTTGCACGCTGTCACACAGAGACATACAGACCACAGATTGTGTCACTAATGGTAATTGGGTGAGGGTTCATTTGGTAACTGCAAATTAAGAAGCAACAAAGTACAAACAGTGCAAGTGGTATTACTAAGATTAGTTTGATAAGTGCCTAATTGCCTGTAATTAAGTCCATTATATTGAGAAAGGTCTTGTTTTTAATCAAATAGTAGTAAATATTATGCTATCAAGGAGTCAAGTGAGCATTTCCAATGTGAGGATATTGTATTACAACAAACCAGTCTAATCTTAACTGAGTCTCTTTATGACACCATGAATTCAGGGGACTTGGCAAGTATAGGTGTATTTATATTTAAAAATACCAATGGCATGACCAATATATCCCTAACAAGAGGTTATTATGAAAATTTAGTTATAAAAGGGTTGTGGGGACAAGTATAAGACTTGTTGCTTCCTTCCAGAGTTTCGCAGTTATTGTCATATGTTTACAATATTACATAGGAAGTGAAGAGGAATGTCATTTGCAAAAGATTAATCTATTTTTTGTTCAGTATGTTCCAGTGTCATGATCTGGGCACGGGGAGTCCGCCACGCTCAGTCTCATTGTCTTTTTCTGTATTTGTATATTTGTTGTATTTTTGAGGTGTTTAGTTTCCTGTCATGTTATCCTTGATTGGTTTTCTTATACCTTGTACTATCTCCCTGTTTACGTTCACCGCTGTCTTTTCAGTTATATAATTGGTATTATGTGTATTCATCCTTCAGCTGATTTGGCCTTATTTTAGTTCTGTCATTACATTTGTATTTTTGTCTGTACCATTTGTTCTGAGTTCCCTCTCTCTCTCTCTCTCTCTCTCTCTCTCTGGGGCTGCGCTGTCAGTGGTATGGGCAGTGCTCCTGTCAAGCTGTCAGTCCCGGCTCCTCTCCTCATGACTCACAGCTGATTCAAATCATGTAATCACTCTCACCCTGCATGACCCACAGCTGTTGCATATTGTGTGATTATTCTCACGGCCTACTTAAGCCTTGGTCCTCTGATTGCTAATTGCTGGGTCATAGATTGTTCTTCTTTCCTCATCCTGAGACGGCGTTCCCATCTCCGTCATTACCTGTTATCGTAACTCCAGCTCTGCTAGGGAATCGAAGTTTGTATTTTTCCTTTCTTCATATGTCCAGCTCTACTGGGATCCCGTAGTTGCTAATCTGTTCTGTTGCGAGTGGTCTTGTGAGTGGTCTTGTGTGTATGTAGTTAATAAATATGCAAACTTACTGTCTGCGTTTGGTATCATCTGTTTGCCCCGTGAACGGGCAGTTCATGATACCCAGTGTATTTTTATTCTCACATATACAGTGAAATAGCTGTTGTCATTTTAATTCCAATAAGCATTATGAGTTACACTGTCTTAAAGGTCCCACTCACTCAATATTAATGTGTTTGTGGGTTTTAACTTTCTTAAATGCTTTCTTGTGTCACAAGATTGTCATATGACTATTAAAAATGTTAAAATCACTCTCCACTTCAAAATAATTGCATTTTAACATTTCAGCAGAATGGGCATAAGCTGATTTTGTGTTTGCAGATCTTTTTTTTTTTTTTTTCCTTACGTCACTGACAGATGCTTCTGTCCTCAGTTACAACCTATCACCATGGCTGTAATGATCCAGTTCCTGGCCACAGTTTCTAAGCCCAAGGAGTTAACTTCAGAGATTACAGCACTACTGTCATGAATCTGGGTTTGGTGGTTCCAAACCCAGTTCTGGCTTATTATGGATTTGCCCTATTTTCCATCAGGCGTGTCAGGCAGCTGTTTGGGCCTTCACTCCTTGACAGCTCGGGCACGCCCCCTCCTCCTGTCAAGTGCCATCAGCTGTGCCTTGTTATTGGGTGTTTCACACACATACACACAGATTCCATTCACTCTCATTCACACACGCAGACACTCACTCATGCACACCTGAGGTTCATTATGTCCAGCCCACGCATTCTCACACCAGCGATCTCTTCCTTTGTTAGGATTATTATTATTTAAATGAGGGGTTAGTAGGAAGAGATCGTCGGGGCATTCAGCTCCATACGTGGCAGCGTATTTCTCCACATATGTGCATTTCACTACCTTTGTGTTGTTCAGCCTGCCATTTAAAGTACGGTTAATCCCTTGATGTTTGCAGCTGACTCTGCTCTCTTCCTCATCCTCCAGATGGCACGGACCGCCCAGATCGCTCCAGTCCCGTAAGTTTAATGTTTGCCTTTCTCCCTGTGCTGACAGTAGCCCTGTGGCACTAGGCAATTTCTCCGCCGGGCTGTAGAGCATCCGGGTGGCGTTCCTGCATGCCTGGTGGCCTAACCCCACCAGTTCAACCCTCTGTATTTGCGTGGTTACTGGACTTATTTGTTGTAGTTTATGTTAATTAATGGCACGTTCTACTCCAGCACTTGAGTTTTTCATTCCCTCCCTCGTGCACGGCATTATGACACACGAGGATTAATGACACCAACCACAACTTTATTTTGTTATTTTATTTAAATTTCAATCACCCTAATAGACATCCCAGTTTTCCACCTGGTTCACTAATCCACAGTCGATAATATACCTCATGTCATTCTGGCCTTGTTATGTTTTTGCCGTGATGGTATATCAAACTGTTAGCATTAGCTTGACTAGGCAGTAGGAACTGGTCATTCTAACCGCATTTGAGCTTGCCTCAGCTGGGACAGGCTGCCTGGCATTAGTTTAACTCTCTGGCCTCTTTTGATAGCCATTTTCTATTAATTCTATTCGACCTCACTGGAATCTGTGTTCATCTACTAATAATTGGCCATATGTCATTCTTAGACATTATTTTAGCTTAGTTTACGATAGTCTTATTTTAATCTAACTGAAACACAAAGTGGCTAGCTTAGGCTAGCAGTTAGTGGTTAGCTTAGGCTAGCAGTTAACTAGTATAAACTACCCAGATAGCACACATACAGTGATGTGAAAAAGTTTTTGCCCCCTTCTTGATTTCTCATTTTTTTGTATGTTTATAAAACAAATGTTTCAGATCATCAAACAAATTTAAATATTAGACAAAGAAAACACAAGTAATCACAAAATGCAGTTTTTAAATGAAGGTGTTTATGATTAAGGGGGAAAAAAAAATTCAAACCTACATGACCCTGTGTGAAAAAGTGATTGCCCCCTAAACCTAATAACTGGTTGGGCCACCCTTAGCAGCAACAACTGCAATCCAGCATTTGCGATAACTGGAAATGAGTGTTTTACAGCGCTGTGGAGGAATTTTGGCAAACTCATCTTTGCAGAATTGTTGTAATTCAGCCACATTGGAGGGTTTTCGAGCATGAACCGCCTTTTTAAGGTCATGCCAGAGCATTTCAATCAGATTCAGGTCAGGACTTTGATTAGGCCACTGCAAAGTCCTCATTTTGTTTTTCTTAAGCTATTCAAAGGTGGACTTGCTGGTTTATTTTCAATCATTGTCCTGTGGCAGAACCCATGTAATGTAATGTACTTTATTTATATAGCCCTTTAAAACAACCCATAGGTGACCAAAGTGCTTTACAGAAAATAAACAGCATTAAAAACACACAGAGCATTAAAAACAAATAACAATCTGAACAATCTGAATCTGTTTTTCAATAGGTTTGACCAACCGCCCTCCCCCCTGACTGCACAACAACCACTGCTGCCTCTAAAGACATCAAGTCCTGCTGCCCACTCCCCACTCCACCAACCCCCCCCCCCCCCACTCCCAACACACAGCCCCCCAACCTGACCCTGACTAAGACCCAGGTGAGGACGGAGCTGAGGAAGTTCAAGGCGAGGAAGGCGTCGGGACCGGACGGCATCAGCGCAAAGCTCCTCAAGTCCTGTGCAGACCAGCTGTGTGGGATTGTGGAGTACATCTTCAACCTGAGCCTGAAGCTGAGGAGGGTACCACAGCTGTGGAAAACATCTTGTGTGGTACCTGTACCAAAGACTTCCCACCCCAAAGACCTGAACAGCTACAGACCAGTGGCCTTGACGTCCCACATGATGAAGACCCTGGAGAGACTGCTCCTTGCTCACCTCCGCCCCCTAGTGGGACCAGCGATGGATCCACTCCAGTTCGCCTACCAGCATGGCATTGGGGTGGAGGATGATGTGATCTTCCTCCTTCACCGTTCTCTGTCCCACCTGGAGAAGCCCAGGAATGCGGTGAGGATCATGTTCTTTGACTTCTCCAGTGCTTTCAACACCATCCAACCGATGATCCTGAAGGACAAGCTGCTGTGCGCAGGGGTGGACCAGCACCTGTCATCATGGATCCTGGACTACCTCACTAACAAGCCTCAGTTTGTGAGAACCCGGGACTGTGTGTCCGACACGATCATCGGTAGCACGGGGGCCCCCCAGGGAACGGTTTTGGCTCCCTTCCTGTTCACCCTTTATACTGCGGACTTCTCACACAACACAACACACTGCCATCTACAGAAGTTCTCTGACGACTCTGCGATCGTTGGCCCCATCTCCAATGGAGATGAAGCTGAGTACAGAGGGCTTATCCCGGACTTCGTGGACTGGTGCCATCGGAACTGCCTCCAGATCAATGCGAGGAAAACAAAGGAGCTGGTGGTGGATTGCCGCAGGCAAGGACAACCCCTCACAGCACCAGTAAATATACAGGGAACAGACATCGAGATGGTGACATCCTACAAGTACCTGGGTGTTCATCTGAACAATAAACTGGACTGGTCACACAATACTGACGCACTCTACAAGAAGGGACAGCGCAGGCTGTTCCTACTGAGGAGACTCAGGTCTTTTGGTGTACAAGGGGTGCTGCTGAAGACATTCTATGACACGGTGGTGGCATCAGCCATCACTTTTGGAGTGGTCTGCTGGAGCAGTGGCATTACGGCAGCCGATAGGAAGAGACTGAACAAACTGATCAAGAAAGCTAGCTCTGTCCTGGGGCAGCGCCTTGACCCAGTGGAGGAGATAGGAGAGAGAAGGACGGTGGCTAAACTGTCATCTCTGCTGGAGGCCGAGTTCCACCCTATGCAGGACATACTGAATGCACTGAGGAGCTCATTTAGCAGCAGACTACACCATCCTAGGTACACAACCGAGAGGTTTCGCAGGTCCTTCCTACCAACGGCTGTCAGACTGTACAACCTAAGCAGGGCTGCTCGCAGAGATAGCAAAAAGATGTCACAACCTAATAGTTTTTGAATGCAAAAGATGCAATAGACTTATACAATGGTCCCCTCCGGCATACAACTAGGAAAATACCGGCCGCTATGGAGGGTGAGAATATGTATGGGTACATAATCATACCATGTAGGATAACTAAGTAGACAGTTGTGCTGTTTTATCCCATCTAGCAACAATGCTCTGCACTGTGTGTGTTTATATATTTACTTATTTATTCCATCTAGCTACAATGCTCCGCACTGGGTGTGTTTATATATCTACATATTTATTCCATCTAGCTACAATGCTCCGCACTGTGTTTATATATCTACATATTATTCCATCTAGCTACAATGCTCCACACTGTGTGTGTTTATATATTTACATATTTATTTCATCTAGCTACAATGCTCCGCACTGTGTGTCTACATATATATATATATACAGTGGGGTAAAAAAGTATTTAGTCAGCCACCAATTGTGCAAGTTCTCCCACTTAAAAGATGAGAGAGGTCTCCAATTTTCATCATAGGTATACCTCAACTATGAGAGACAAAATAAGAAAAAAAAAATCCAGAAAATCACATTGAAGGATTTTTAATGAATTAATTGGTAAATTCTTCGGTAAAATAAGTATTTGGTCAATAACAAAAGTTCATCTCAATACTTTGTTATATACCCTTTGTTGGCAATGACAGATGTCAAAAGTTTTCTGTAAGTTTTGACAAGGTTTTCACACACTGTTGCTGGTATTTTGGCCCATTCCTCGATGCAGATCTCCTCTAGAGCAATGATGTTTTGGGGCTGTCGCTGGGCAACACAGACTTTCAACTCCCTCCAAAGATTTTCTATGGGGTTGAGATCTGGAGACTGGCTAGGCCACTCCAGGACCTTGAAATGCTTCTTACGAAGCCACTCCTTCGTTGCCCGGGCGGTGTGTTTGGGATCATTGTCATGCTGAAAGACCAAGCCACGTTTCATCTTCAATGCCCTTGCTGGTGGAAGGAGGTTTTCACTCAAAATTTCATGATACATGGCCCCATTCATTCTTTCCTTTACATGGATCAGTCGTCCTGGACCCTTTGCAGAAAAACAGCCCCAAAGTATGATGTTTTCACCTCCATGCTTCACAGTAGGTATGGTGTTCTTTCTCCTCCAAACACGATAAGTTGAGTTTTTACCAAAAAGTTCTATTTTGGTTTCATCTGACCATATGACATTCTCCCAATCCTCTTCTGGATCATCCAAATGCTCTCTAGCAAACTTCAGACGGGCCTGGACATGTACTGGCTTAAGCAGGGCGACACGTCTGGCACTGCAGGATTTGAGTTCCCTGGCGGCGTAGTGTGTTTCTGATGTAGCCTTTGTTACTTTGGTCCCAGCTCTCTGCAGGTCATTCACTAGGTCCCCCCATGTGGTTCTGGGATTTTTGCTCACTGTTCTCGTGATAATTTTGACCCCACGGGGTGAGATCTTGCATGGAGCCCCAGATCGAGGGAGATTATAAGTGGTCTTGTATGTCTCCCATTTTCTAATAATTGCTCCCATAGCTGATTTCCTCACACCAAGCTGCTTACCTATTGCAGATTCAGTCTTCCCAGCCTGGTGCAGGTCTACAATTTTGTTTCTGGTGTCCTTTGACAGCTCTTTGGTCTTGGCCATAGTAGAGTTTGGAGTCTGACTGTTTGAGGTTGTGGACAGGTGTCTTTTATACTGATAACGAGTTCAAACAGGTGCCATTAATACATGTAACGAGTGGAGGACAGAGGAGCCTCTTAAAGAAGAAGTTACAGGTCTGTGAGAGCCAGAAATCTTGGTTGTTTGTAGGTGACCAAATACTTATTTTACAGAGGAATTTACCAATTAAGTCATTAAAATCCTTCAATGTGATTTTCTGGATTTTTTTTTTCTCATTTTGTCTCTCATAGTTGAGGTATACCTATGATGAAAATTGGAGACCTCTCCCATCTTTTAAGTGGGAGAACTTGCACAATTGGTGGCTGACTAAATACTTTTTTGCCCCACTGTATATATATATATATATATATGTATACTAGCTGCTCTTGTTTTTTCTTGCCTTCTGATTGTTGCTCTGAGTGTTGCTATCCCTGTGCTGTTGCAATCCTGGAATTTCCCCATTGTGGGACTAATAAAGGCTTATCTTATCTTATCTTAAATAACATAAACAAAAAAAAAATAAGAATAAATACCTAAAAATGAGAATAAAATAAAAACAAATGCCAAGACAAATATCACCACTACTGGGTATTAAAAGCCATCCTAAACAAATATGTCTTAAGTTCTGATTTAAAATGGGCCAGGTCAGAGATAGCACGTAGGTCAGGGGGGAGATTATTCCAGAGCCTGGGGGCGGCAACAGAAAAGGCTTGGTCACCCCAATGTTTATGCCTAGACCTAGGCACATCCAGCAAAAGCTGATTGGATGACCTCAAAGCCCTGCCTTGGTCACATGTCTGCTTTAGTTTGAGGTCACGAATAGCTGGCCGGAGATTGTCCAGAATTTTTTGGTAGACAGCAGAATTCATGGTTCCATTTACCACAGCAAGTCTTATAGGTCCTGAAGCAGCAAAACAGCCCCAGAACATCACACTACCACCACTATATTTTACTGTTGGTATGATCCTTTTCTGAAATGTTGTGTTATTTTTACAGCAGATGTAATGGGACACACACTTTCCAAAAAGTTCAACTTTTGTCTTGTCAGTCTACCAAGTATTTTCCCAAAAGTCTTGACGATCATCAAGATGTTTCTGGTAAAACTGAGACAAGCCTTTATGTTCTTTTTGCTCAGCAGTGGTTTTCGTCTTGGAACTCTGCCATGAAGGCCATTTTTGCCCAGTCTCTTTCTTATGGTGGAGTCATGAACACTGACCTTAACTGAGGCAAGTGAGGCCTGCAGTTCTTTGGATGTTGTTGTGGGGTCTTTTATGACCTCTTGGATGAGTTGTGCATGCGCTCTTGGGGTAATTTTGGTCAGTCAGCCAATCCTGGGAAGGTTCACCACTGTTCCATGTTTGTGCCATTTGCAGATAATGGTTCTCACTGTGGTTCGCTTGAGTCCCAAAGCTTTAGAAATGGCAAGAAAATTGAACTCAGCTTTCAAAGATGTGATAAACCACAGTTAATTTATGTTTTAACTGGGGGGCAATCATTTTTTTCACACAGGGCCATGTAGGTTTGGATTTTTTTTACCCTTTATAATAAACACCTTCAATTAAAAACTACATTTTGTGTTTATTTGTGTTATCTTTATCTAATATTTAAAATTTGTTTGATGATCTGAAACATTTTAGTGTGACAAACATACAAAAAAATGAGAAATCAGGAAGGGGCAAACACTTTTTCACACCGCTGTAGGTCTTGCCAACATCAGATATATTGGCTACCTGATCTAAGATAAGATAAGATAAGATAAGCCTTTATTAGTCCCACAATGGGGAAATTCCAGGATTGCAACAGCACAGGGACAGCAACACTCAGAGCAACAATCAGAAGGCAAGAAAAAACAACATCTAGCAAACATATGTCCATATTACTATAAATGTGTATATATATAGACACACAGTGCAGAGCATTATGGCTGGTGGATGTGCAGCAGAAAGTCTAAGCTCTCTCTCCGCGGATGCAGCGGGCCAGCTGGAAGTCTTTGGGCATGATGGTGACCCCCTTAGCGAAGAAGAGACCACCAGGTGGGTCTCGCTGGTCTCCTGCAGAGCCATGACGGCGAAACTCAGGAAACGCAGGACGGTCTTGAAGTCCTGAGCGATCTCCCTCACCAGGCGCTGGACGGGCAGCTTACGGATGAGCAGCTCCGTGGATTTCTGGTAGCGACGGATCTCTCTCAGAGCCACGGACCTGTGACGGCGAGGCCTCTTCACTCTGCCGGTGGCCAGAGCGCCTCTCCGAGCAGCCCTGGTGGCTAGCTGTCTCCTGGGGGGCTTCTTCCTCCAGTAGATTTTACGGGCGGTCTGCTTGGTTCTTGCCATCGCTCTTTATTATTCTGTCTTATATTTCTTTCACGCCGCCTAAACTCCAGCCCGGCACCCGCTTCGTTTACGCTACAGCTCCCGGTATGTCGAGTTTCCCATTAGCACTGGGCGGCGGCCAAGTGCTAGCTAGCACTAGCTCCTCCCCGCTGTAACGTCTCCCGCTGCAAACCGTGGCTCCGTCCGCCGACCCGGGAGACCCCCGGGGCGATCCGTGCGTCCATGATATATATACAGAGTGAAAGGTGTAGAAAGAAGAAGGAAGATAAAAAAAAAAGAGGCTGTTGCAACAGGCAGCCGACTCGTGTGGCGCCGCCGGTCCGGCAGAGCCGGAACCGGAAATCATCATCATCTATGATGTCAGATAGGCATCTGCTTTAGATCTGCATTTTCCCAGCCCTCAGTGAGGGCAGTGTTAGGTCTGCCCATCATCTGAGAAGCCGATGCTGCTCTGTGCACTTTTATCTCAACTCGGCTTTCCATCTAATCTTCCAACTGAGAGGCCGACCTCACCCTGAGTCAGCTCATCAAAGCAGTAGCTGGTCGGCTTTCAATCTGCGCATTTTTTGTCGGTTATTTGAGGATTCAGTTGGTGGAAAGGACGTCTTCGTTTTTTTTTTTGTTTTTGTTTTTTTTGTTACTTATTTGTACCCATAGGTAGATTTGTTTCGCAGTCTGGTGACAAGCCACCAGCTGCCGGTCGCTGCGTGCAAGCGCCCCGTATCCCTAACCTGCATGTTTTGGCATGTGGGAGGAAACCGGAGAAATCCCGGGGTAAACCCACGCAACACGGGGAGAACATGCAAACTCCACACAGATCACTGTTGGTCGGGGGCTGGGATCGAACCCACGATCTCATGATCCCCGCGATCTCCCGGCCAAGGGTAAACTGTGCTGCCACAGTGCTAACCACTGCGCCACCATGCAGCTACTTTTGGGTAAGTAGCCATCCATTTGATAACATATACCGTATATGTTTGTGAATTGGGACATTTAAGGTGACAGTAAAATTGTTTGCAAGTCAGGAACATCAGTATGTCATACTTCGGGGACTGCTGACGAGCTGGTTTGTACCAGGATCCTGATGGGATCACCACCTTATCGTGGTGGGGCACCTTGAGCGTCTCCATGACCCCTAGAGCTATGGCTGCTGGAGTCTCGTACTCCTGGCAGGGTCACCCAAGCCGAACAGGTCGAAGGGTAGAGGCCAGACTAAGAGTGATCCCGAAGACGAAGATGAAGACCTCAACGGTAGAGCAGGCAGAAGCTGGTAGTAACGATAAACACCACAATGGCTGTAATAGTGGACGAAGGCTAAGGGAGCACACCCTGACAAAAAGCAAGCTGGTGGTGGCACGCTTTGAGGCGGATTCCAAAAAATCTGGATTCCGGCAGCCTCCTGCAGTTGTGAGAAGATGCCGGTCATCTAGGGTCTCCCTTGCCACTGGAACCATCTTCTCTACAATCAAGGTAGTGGCATCGGGAAAAGCGCACCCCCCCCCCCATGCCACTCTAAAAACCATCACTGCGCAGGTATCTTCTTTACCTGAGTCTCCGACCTCTAAAGTCTGGCGGCAATGGAACATCCAGTAATGGGGGCAGGTTTGAATGAGCTGGAAGCTCCTAGCTGGAACTCTGCACGTCAGCGGCACAGGACAACGGTCGTTAGCAGTTGGGATTGAGTGACAGCTGCTTCCGGCAGACTCCTGTGCGTCTGAGCAGCCCTATTTAGGGACCGCACTGCTCACCCCAACTGGGGAAAGGCCTATAAAAGGTGGCCTAAATATTGCCCACTCAGCACAGCACCCGGATGGGAAACCGCACCTGTCGGGACATTCCACTATGCGGTCGAAAAATAAAAACAACACCATTTAGAATTGCAGCATGGAACATAAGGACACTCCTGGATGCCAGTCCGGACAGACCACAGCACAGAACAGCACTCGTTGCCAGCGAGCTGAAGCGTTACAATGTGGATGTGGCAGCACTCAGTGAGACACGACTCCTTGAGGAAGGCTCACTCAATGAAGTAGGATAGGGTTATACATTCTTTTGGAAAGGATACCCCATTGGCAGTCAGCTCCTTCATGGAGTTGGTTTTGCAATCAAGAACAGCCTCCTGCACAAGCTCACAGAATCACCAGTGGGTGTCAGTGAAAGGCTCATGACTCTTTGCATCCCCCTTGCAAAATGCAGGTATGTCACTTTGGTAAGTGCCTATGCACCAACTCTGTCATCGAACGCTGAAGAGAAGGACCGCTTCTACCAGGCACTCGATGACATCCTCAGTCACATCCCAAAGGGTGACAAAATTATGCTGTTTGGTGATTTCAATGCAAGAGTCGGAAAGAACTTGCAAAACTGGAATGGTGCGATCGGTGCCCATGGCATTGGAAAAGTCAACCCCAATGGCATGAGACTTCTTAGTCTCTGTGTGGAACATGATCTTACCATCACTAACACAATCTTCCAGCAAAAGAACAAATATAAGGCATCCTGGATGCATCCCAGGTCCAAACATTGGCACCTGATCGACTATGTGATGGTGAGGAGGGCTGACCTCAAGGACGTGCTCATCACAAGAGCTATGCGAGGGGTAGACTGCTGGACCGACCACCGCATGATTCTGTCAAAGGTCAGAATGCATGTTCGGCCCCTAGCTCGCCATGGTGGCCCAAAGAGGAAAACACTCCACTGTGCCAGACTCTCCAGCAGCGACATCTGTGACAACTTCCGTCGCTCCCTAGCTGAGAGGCTGGCAGGTATTGGACAACTGATCATCTCAGAGTGTGGGATGGATGAGAAGTGGACCGCTCTATCTACCATTCTCTTTGACACTGCAGCCCAAGCCATCGGTTTCAAAACCAAGAAACATCAGGACTGGTTTGACCAGAATGCTGGAGAGATCTCCACCCTCCTGGACAGAATGCACAGGGCACACAGAGCCACCTTGAACAACCCACAATCCCAATTCCATAAGAAGCAATGGCAAGCCCTTTGTTCTGAGGTCCAAACAACTCTCAGGAAACTGCAAGATGAGTGGTGGATCTCAAAGGCCAACGGAATCCTGACTCATGCTGATAGAAATGATATGCACAGTTTCTATGATGCAATCAAAACCATCTACGGCCCCAGAAACTGCTCCCTGGCACCTGTGAGATCTGTTGATGGTTCTTCTTTAATCAAGGATCAGGCCATGATAGTGGAGCAGTGGGCTGAGCATTTTAACACTGTGCTTAAACAGCCCACCTCAGTGGACCCAACTGTCCTTGCAGAGCTCCCTGAACATCCTACCTTGCCAGATCTCGACCTCCCCCCAACCTTCAAAGAAATCCTGCATGCAGTAAAAACCCTGAAAAACAATAAATCCCCTGGACCTGACGGCATCCCAGCTGAACTTCTCAAGGAAGGAGGCTACCTCTGTACTCGGACACTGTATCTCTATATCTCAGAGGTGTGGAGATGAGAGTGTGTCCCACAACAGTGGAAAGACGGCAACATTGTGACCATCTACAAGAACAAAGGAGACAAAGCCATCTGCTCCAATAGCAGGGGTATCTCTCTGTTGGCCACTGCTGGAAAGGTCCTTGCCAAGGTCATGCTCCGCAGACTCATCTCTGCAATATCAGAGCGGGTCGCCCCAGAGTCACAGTGTGGTTTTCGGATGGACAGGGGGACAGTTGACATGATCTTTGTGACACGTCAGCTCCAAGAGAAATGCCGGGAGCAGCATAAGGAC
Organism: Pholidichthys leucotaenia; assembly: GCA_020510985.1. Lineage (NCBI taxonomy): Eukaryota > Metazoa > Chordata > Actinopteri > Cichliformes > Pholidichthyidae > Pholidichthys > Pholidichthys leucotaenia. The sequence continues at coordinate 79,062,112 of CM035846.1, forward strand.
CTGTTCATTGCCTTTGTCGACCTGTCAAAGGCATTTGACACAGTGAACAGGGAACTCCTGTGGCAAGTCCTGAAGAGATTTGGGTGTCCACCCAAGTTTCTCACCATCCTTGCGCAGTTCCATTCTGGGATGATGGCCCGAGTGTTAGTGGGAAGGCACAGCTCAGAACCTTTTGGAGTGCAAACCAGAGTGAGGCAAGGCTGTGTGCTGGCCCCAGTTCTCTTCAACATCTTCCTTGTCTGTGTAACAACTCTGCTACGTAGGAGGGTGGAGAAACAAGCTGGAGTTACCATTGACTTCAGGCTTGATGGTAACCTGTTCAACATCAGGAGGCTACAGGCAACTTCCAAGCTGACATCAGAGACCATCATTGAGCTACAACACACTGATGACTGTGCCCTGGTTGCTCATACACCAGACGCTCTACAAAACATCCTCTCGGCAGCTGTAACTGCATACACCAGAATGGAACTGACAATCAACACCCAGAAGACAGAGGTACTCTGTCAGTCCAGTACCGACCCCCCACAAAACCCAATAACCCTCACAGCAGCAGGGCAACAGCTGCTCACAGTGCCCACATTCAAATACCTGGGGAGCATAATGTCTGACACCTGCTCAATAGATGATGAGATCCAGAACCGCCTCAAGCAAGCACCAGCATCTTTTGCTCGTCTAAGGAGAAGGGTTCTTCAGAACAGCAACCTCAAACTCCACACCAAAGTGCTGGTCTACAGAGCTGTATGTATCACCACCTTACTATATGGATGTGAGGCATGGACTATTTACAGCCACCATCTGAGAAGCTTGGAGACCTTCCATGTAAGATGTCTCCAGAAGATCCTTGGCATCACTTGGAAGGACAGAGTGCCGCACACAGAAGTGCTGGAGAGAGCTGGCAGCTGCAGCGTGGAGTCCATCATGGCCCAGCATCAACTCAGGTGGTTGGGGCATGTCATCCGGATGCCCAGCCACAGACTCCCACGCAGAATCCTGTATGGTCAGTTACACCGTGGCCAACGCAGCGCTGGTGGGCAGAAGAAGTGCTTCAAAGACCAAATGAAGTCCATCCTGAAGAGATGTCAGATCAACCCCTCTTCACTGGAGGAACTCGCTTCCTGCCGAGACATCTGGCGCTTCCACTCCTCACAGGGAGTGGATTATATGGAGGAACAGCGCACACAACACCGGACAGCAAAGCGTGCAAAGAGGCATGCTCGCCAAGTCCCCCCTGCCCCCCCCCCCCCAGCACCTCCTTCACATGCCCGGTCTGTAACCGAATCTGCAGATCCAGGATCGGACTATTCAAACACCAGCAGACTCACAAATAAAGAAGATGGTCATCATCGAATCGATGGACTACCAGAGAGAGACCAGGAAATAACTGCTATGAATTTTCATTCGCTGTTAGCGGATTTTGCTAACTTGGTCACTTACAGTAGAAGTATTTTATCAGGGTGTTTTACAAATTTATGCCTGTTTTGGGCCAGTTAACATTTCAACTGAATGAATTTCCGCCAAATGGACTGCACTTGGCTTTGTGTTTGATTTAACGTTACACTGCAGCTGTTGTTAGCTATTAGCTGCTAAAGGCTTTACAGGCCTTTAGAACACGGCAAGGCTACTTGTTTAATATCCACATTAACCTGTACTAGGAAAGGTGGCATAGGGTTTTTTTTTTTTTTCCCGGAGTATGTGGCCATATAATTTGCAGTTTAACTTAAAACTGCTGGCAGCAGTTTATATCAGTGGATAATGATTGCTCTCAGGCTGCAGTCCTGAGGAAAAAACGTCTTCATCCTGTTTTTATTTAGACCCTCAGATACTTTCTGACCAAGTGTAATAATACTGCTCGATTACATGGATTTAATAGGTCTAAAACCTTCAACCCAGAACCTAAAAAAGGAGAGAATGGGAGGGAAACTGGCAGAAAAAAAAACAACAAAACAAAACAAAAAAAACAGTGGTGTTGGTATTTAATATTTCTCCTTATACTATACTGCTATAGAAGGTTGCTGTTGTTTTAAATATCTTTCTTAAACATCTTTTCTTCATTTTCTAATTTATTTTTTATTTTATTTTTTCCTCTAGTCAACTTTTCAATCTCTGAAGCTCTATGAATTACATTAATTTATAGGAAAGGAGCTGGGCAAATAAAGATTTATTGATTGATACTATGTGGTTAAAGCTTTCTAACTGCATTTACTTTAGTTACCTTACCTCCATCTGACATCATTGGGAAACTTTTTCAAGACTACTCAGATTTTTGAGGAACATCCTTAAAGCACTTGTCTCCTAAATTTATGGTGTTTTGTTACCTCATACATTTTTTACTACTTTTCATAAATGTGCAAATTTTTTGATTGATTTTGAACATCTTTGTGTTAAATTTGTGACATTTTTCATTCAAATTTGCACCTTTTTGGCTACAAATTTACAAGTTTTTGTCATTTAATAAAAATCACAGATTGGCAGTTGATGTGCCCCATTTAAGCTATCATAAATCCACAGACTTATTTTAATAGCACTGTTGTATGTACTTTAGAATTTTATTTGTGAGGTACGGATGGCGGCTCCACCTTCCAGTTCCGCCACCACCCATGGCTATGAGAGGGCAGTGGGCAGGAGGGGTGGTCTCTTTGCGACCTCTTCTGCCTGACGGCTGCATCTGTGTGGTATAGTGCCTCTTTAATAAACACGTGTTTAGCTCGACACCTGACCTCGTCCTTGGCTCGATATACAGACATAACATTTGGCAATAAGGATAAAAGTGGATTACAACAAGATAGGGATGCGTGCAGGTTTGAAATCCGGCCGGTTTTGGAGCCCCCCAGCGAACCACCGGTCCCATGGCCGAGGTGGTGCGCCGTTTTCTGGACATATATGGTGGTGCTGGACCTTTGGAAGGCATGTGAGTTGTTGGTGCGCAATTTTGCAGTGAAGGAACTGTGTTTTAAGCACACTGGGTGACTGTGATAGTTTCAATGAAGGGATTGAGCTAATGGCACGCTATTTTCGTGGACCTGGAAAATGTCATGATTGGCAAGATTCTGTTTCGAAAGCGCCACCAACAGGTGGGTGAGTCTCTTCAGCGGTTTGTGACAGACTGGGAGCTGTTGGTCGGCAGGTGCCAGCTTAGACTATTGGAGAAAGGGATGATTCGTGACTAGTTGGCAGAATATACACACGTGGGCAAAATTGTTGGTAGTCCTCTGTTAAAGAAAGAAAAGCCCACAATGGTCACAGAAATAACTTGAATCTGACAAAAGTGGTAATAAATAAAAATTCTATGAAAATTAACCAGTGAAAATCAGACAATGCTTTTGAATTGTGGTTCAACAGAATTAGTTTACTATCACGGGAGCTGAGTGAGCACTTGTCAAACCAACATCTGGGATCACTGTCAATCGCATATGCAGTGGACCCGGTCAGCGTGGGAAGTGTGGAGGACGATGCCAGCGCTGTGAATGTGAGGTCTGCCCCAGGAAAGCCCAGAGGTGAGGGCTGTGGGTCCACGAAGCACCGTTTCAAGGCTAAGGGTTGTTGCAGAGCGCTGCAGCACAAGTGGCTACTTGCTTCATGTCACCAGGGCATACCACAGATCCAAGCGAGGAGGGCCGTGGCACAAAGAGGACTCTCACACCCTCACGGTTGTTCATGCTGTGTCCCCGAGCACCAATGGCCACGCGTACTGTATGATGGAGTTGGACGGGATGGAAGTGTTGTTGTGGATTGATGCGGGAGCGGTGGACTCCGTGCCGGATTGGACGACCATGAGATATTTTTTTCCCCACACGTCAGAATTGAGAAGGACCTGGCGCCGCTGTGTGGTTGTGGAGGAGGACGACTGGACATGGTGGGAACATTGTAATGGACGGCTAGGCGCGAATCGGCTGAGACGTGGGACCGTTCGATCCTGGGCATGTTAGACGGTGCAGTGTGGGATGAGGAACTGCCTGGCACCCTGGAGAGTGAGCAGGATCAATATCACCCAGGGCCATCACAGGAGGATTCCAGTGCCAGAGCCCAAGTGACCCGGGACAAAGGAACTGGGTGGTACGGATTGGCACCTGTGACGGCAGGTGCTGCCGAGTGGCTGGCTCCATCTGTTCCAGGATTTCATCTGGAAGGTACCGGTGAACAAGGGGGTCACAATGGCAATGGCGGTGGCGGAGTTAAAAGAGGTCAGGGCAGGACCGGCTGGCATGGTAGAATGACGTGTTAAGCAGAAACACTGCAAGCCAAACAAAACCCCTCTGGGAGCCGCAGACTGAATTTGATCTCGGGGGGTGGTGAAACCACAGCAATTAAGGGCCAAAAAGCTTGTGGAGGAGACTGTGAGTTGAGGGCCTGGATGAGTGAAACATCCGATGGTGAAGAAGAGGAGGCGCACCGGTACCGAGGCGACTTGCTGCGGCCCAGGAGGCAGTCCGTTTCCAGGGGCAGACTGATGGAAGGACGGTCCAGGGGGCGCCCGCTGGCTTATTTATCCTTCACCTGTGTGTATCATAGGTTCATTTGAATGCATGTGTTAAGTATAATTTGTTGTTTATGCGTATGTAGTTCTGGGGGATTATTTTGTATGTTTTATTTAGTTTAGGAAACAAAGTGACATTTTAGTTTATAAACTTTATTATTTAATACTTGCGGCAGAATAATCTGCCTGGCCGTGTGGGGGTAGGACGGCAGTCCACCCATCCCCCCCTAGTTTTAGTTGTTTTGGTATGAATGTGTTAGGCCACTTGTGATATACTGTTTTCGTCATTTTAGTGTGTGATTTGGGTCCTAAATTGGGGTGGGTCTAAATTGTGTACGTGTGTTTTGGACTTTTGTGGGGGGGGGGCTAATGTTGTATATAATTTAGACTTTTATTTGTGAGGTACGGGTGGCGGCTCCACCTTCCGTTTCCACCACCACCCATGGCTATAAGAGGGCAGTGGGAAGAAAGGGCGGTCTCTTCGCCACCTCTTCTTCCCGACGGCTGGAACTGTGTGATATAGTGCCTCTTTAATAAACATGTGTTCAGCTCAACACCTGGCCTCGTCCTTGGCTCCATATGCCAAGTTGCGGTGCGGTGGCGCAATGGTTAGCATTGCGCCAGTGCAGCAACTCACCCTTGGCCATGGGATCCCTGGTTCGATCCCAGCCCCTGACCAACAGTGATCTGTGTGGAGTTTGCATATTCTCCCCGTATCTGCGTGGGTTTACTCCGGGATTTCTGCGGTTTCCTCCCACAGGCCAAAAACATGCAGGTTAGGTTAATTGGCGACTCTAAAGTGGCCCTAGGTGTGAATGGATGTGTGAATGGTTAAGGGATAGCGCTGTACCGTGGCTGCTTCATCCATCCAGGTGGATGCCCTCAATTTCCCCTCTGGGGATCAATAAAGTAAACAAAATCACATATATATATATATATATATATACTGTGTATATATATATATATATATATATATATATATATATATATATATATATATATATACACACAGACATAACAAGCACCAACTTGACTACAGCTATATGGCTTCCTTCGTGTGTTCTTATGCAAAGGTGAAGAAAGCAGCAGCATCAGATTTATAATCAGTTGATCATTTTTTTTCAACTATTTTTCAACTATCAATAGATTAACTGACTGTAAAAATACTCATGAATTACAGCCCTACAATCTGGATAATTTTCCTGATAGCTGAAGTTTGTAACTATGTTTACAGCTAGTTTGATTTCTGTTTCTACAAGTATTATCTTCAGGTAGTGCTACTTTCATGCACAATTTCTGGATATTCTACACAAATCTGCTTGAAAGTAGGGCTGGGCAATAAATTGATTTTAAATCCAAGTCAAATTATTTGGTTTGGACAGTGTAAAAAAAATTAATATTTATATATATATATATATATATATATATATATATATATATACACAGTGAAAATCAGTTATCCTATTCACAACAGTAAATATGGTAGCCTACACCGCTAACCCCTCCCTCACCCTTAAAAGTTAATTTTTTGAAAGTTAAGTTGGTACTGTACTTTAATAATCAGAAATGTGTGAATTCCACTTTGTTTGAGCAATTCCCAATAAAGAATCATGCGGTGGTGGTGGGGGGGGGGGATTTGAAATGATTGTCTTAAATCTGAAATATCAGTGAAAATCAAATGGGGCATGTATCACCTAGGCCCTCTCAAAAGATATTTTTATACTTTATCCTTGCCTGTGGCTATCCATGGGAGTTGCAGATGCAACCAACATAAGGATAATGCATTTTGACATGCCTTATGTACATGGACTGTGGTACAGTCTGGGAGCGCTGGGACATTTCATTTGTCATGTATAATTTTATTACCTTATTGATCCTGTTATTTCACAAGTTAACCTCACATCTTAATTTTACTTCAGTTCTTTCGTTGTTGTTTTAAAGTGTTTAATGGGTTCTTTGTTTTTTTCCCAAGCAGACAGCTTCTGCGTAGTGATGGTCTGGATGAATCTGAAGCTTTGGAGCATGTGTCAAAAAAAAAAAAAAAAAACGGCACAGGTGTTCAGAAACATTGGTTTGAGGCTTGATTTGTTTGGCCAGAGTCACGTAACCAATGACTTAATGGTTTAAAGAAAGTGAAGTTTTGGCAGGATTTGTGGTGTGTTTTGGTGGAGATTTTGTGTGAGAGACATGGTGCCAGCAAGGAAGAGAGGACGTTCTGCCATGTGACAATATTTTGAAGTGATTTTGGTCAGTCAGGTCGGTTTGGTAGCTCTGTGCCAAGAATGAATGAACTGACATAGCACAGGTGCAATGAGAAACTATGGAGAGTGACCGGCATTTTAATAAGTCCTAATTTTGTTGCCCCGTATCAAAGTCAGCGCAGATCAGTGGTGGAATGCATCGATATATAGAGAGTTCAGTGGTTGCTGCTCTTTGTTTTCCGTTACAATGGACAGAACTGCAAAGTGCACCTGACATTCTTTTTCATTTTTTTTCTTCATTTTTTTTCCTTTTATTTATTTCAAACATTGTTGGTCACACAGTATTTTATGCTTCGTGATGAACTCGTCTATCCTATCAGCGCTGAACAGCTTTCATATTTACAAAAACAGATACTGTGTTTGTGTGTGCAGGCTGCACTTCTGAGTGTCGCATTTAGCGCCACAAAAGCAAGGTATGTTTTATTTCAGAGGGGACTGTCATGAAAAAAAGAGCAGATGTGAAATGAATTGGGATGCATAGATTGCTCCTCACCGACAGGACAGATGGCTCTCTTCTCCACTACTCCAGGCTGTGGGAGTGACTGAAAAATGCTCTTATAAAAGAAACTATTTTTTTTCAGTTTCTTCCGTTTTTGCTGAGCCCACAGCGGGTTCATTTTGCATGGGTCTCTGGAGGAGGAATGCGGCGGAGAAGCTCCATGATGGAGGCTGTTTTTTATGGTCTAGTCTAGTGGTGTCAAACATAGAGCCTGCGGGCCAAAACTGACCCGTTAGTTTGTATGGTATGGTGAGTGTGCTTAGGTTGTTAGGACTGATGACTGATGTGGAAATGTATGTAAATTTAAAATAATTTCTAGATCTTGATAAGTTTGTTTTAATTATAACGTGAAATACTATATTTTTTTAATGATTAAACTGCACTACTTGTGTGGTGGTACAGTGGTTAGCCTGTTGCCTAACAGCTAGAAGGTTCCAGATTTGAATCCCCAGACTGGCAGATGTAAGAACCTTTCTGTGTGGCGCTTCCATGTTCTCCCTGGCTGTGTCAGTTTAGTCCAGATATTCTGGTTTCTTCCCACAATCCAAAGACACACATGTTGGGTTAATTGGTGATTCTAAATGGTCCCTATGTATCTGTCTCTGATAGGCTCTTAGAATAGAGGGTTTGTACTGGTGAAGCACTTTGAGTGGTCTTCGAGACTAGAAATGTGCTAAATAAATACAAGTCCTTATCCTTGCAGTCAGTTTTAGAGAAGTAACAGATGTTGTTAGTGTGCTACATGTTTTTGTGGCTTGATGGCACTCTGTGAAGCTCGAAGCTCAGTGGCCACTTCCCTTTGAGAACATCCTGTTTGAAGCCTTGCAATGGTGAGGTACTGTTGATCAATTGTTAGGTGTCGTCTTGGTCTCGTGATGTCAAAATGTGAACAGCATGATGAAGAGGACCAGGACGTTTTCCAGCACCGTGCCGGATGTCCGGCGTGTGATTTTTTTTTTTTTTTTTTTTTTTTTGCTGCGGGGAAATTTACTTCCTATTTCTGTGCACAGAAACACTTTTTGTCCAAGCTATCTGCAATGGTGGATGAATAATGCTCAAAATAGTTCAGTTCTGCATAGTTTGCAGTTCTTTTAAGATATTAAGAGCAGTGAATATAGTATTTGGGATGGCGGAACGTATTGAGTTTGAGCGCTCAACTGACCTCTATAGAACACCTGGGTAGCTCACGCCTCATTAGTGAGTACCATAGATATAAAAGGCTAGATTGGCAGTAGGTCACTGGAGTGTGAGATTTCCGGCCGCCATATTGGTACAGGAATCCCAACAAATCCACAGCTCAGCTTAATGCACAACACTCTGATTAAGTCTTCATTTGTGTCACCATGGGATGAGACGCCGGGTTTTCCGGCGCTCAGACCATGTCCCTTCTCATCGCTGTCTCTCATTGGGCAGCGTCTCCGCGGGCTCCCAGCTGTCAGTGTTACAGGACGGCTGGGGCCCAATTAATCCTCATCAGCTGAGGCGCTGCTTATGAGGATAAAAAGGAGCAGCTTCGATCACTCGGGGCTGCGACTTAAGCACTGTTAGGCTGGAACCCTTACGGTAAGTGTCGAGTATTTGTTTTTAAATAATTTAATGGTGTGTTGTCAAAAATAAAGGTAAAAACTCTTGATTTTCATTTGGGAGGTCACTGATTTCTGTACATGCATGACTGCCATGAGTGTAATATATATTGTAATTCAGTATCGATAGTTATGGCAATATTTCTCATGTAATATTAGTATACAGTGTTACATTGTGTTCTTTGTTACTGGGTCAGTATTGGTAGTCAATATTATCAACAATGACCTTTGGGTTCTTGTAACTAGTTTGGTAGTTACTCAAATAGCGTGAGGATAGTTTTTCTTTTTCCTGTACACACTTGGCCTAATGAAAGATTTAGGTTTATCAAACCGTCTTTACACAATAATTACACATATATGTGTACAAACATCTACCTCCTGTATCAGACCAACATCATGAAGGTTTGCAGATAGTAATTTACAGATATTGTGGCACATATGTCTGGTTCATATCTCCCACAAATGTATGGCTTATGTGGATTGGGGCTTCACGTCTGGAGGAACAAAGAGTCTGGATCGACGGGGGCCGACAGGAGATGTCGAGCAGGTGTGAAGTCGGACCCTTGTCGCAGAGAGGAGGCCCTGGGGGCATCCCCGGAACATCGGAGAATAAGAGACAATGGTGAATCTTCAGAGACTTGCATTGTGATTAAATGTTTGCAGAAGCACCATGTGACTTGAGTTCTTAATCCCCCGGAGGTATAAGAATGTGATGTGACATGATTCTGCCTCTTCTTTCTATTTGAGAATGTTGGATGATTGTGTTCTGCAATAAAGCCGAACCTGAGGAATGAACTCAGTCTCATCATTGAACACAACTTCCACAATATGTTATTTGAAAATTGAAACTTTACAGATAGAATTTTACAGTACCTATTTCGCATTTGTCTATTACAGGGAGGGGGTACAAGAAGATCTGGTGATGATTAATGCAGTCATATCTCATAGGCATTACTATTTCTGTCTTATATTACATTTTGCCTGACATTACTATAAATATTTGCTATGATGGATAGGAGGGGACAGGGTGGATATTACGTGTGATGAAGATGATGATGATGGTGATGACGATGGGCTGGGCTCTGGGTTAAATTAATAAAGCCTACATCTACTGCTTTAAACTGTGTTTTGATTCAATTAACACTTCACCTCACTTTGCAATTGATTAATATGAGCTTGCTGCTTTCATGTTGAGTGCATTATTCTATGCAATAAATTTGTAATGAACATTGGTGTATTGTATAAATTTTGTTATGTGGGCCTAAAATCAATAAGAATTTCAAATTGATTTTAAACAACTGCTATACAGATCCAGGTAGATGGGGGGGGGGAGTGTATAATGTCTGTCTAGTTAAATGAAGAAACTTGAATAATTGATTTGTAATTTTTTATTCTCTTTATTTATTTCAAAGTTTACATATCTAGGTCAATTTGTATAGCACAGGCTGAAATATTTCTTTGATAAACATTTTTGACAATGGGGGGGGGGGGCAATAAGCTGGTTGCCTGGGGTGGCAAATATAACAAATACAGCCCAGGACAAAGTATGAATTAATCAATTTCGGCCATATATTTATGCATAAATGGCCACAATGAAAGAGGTAGGCTTAATTATTAATCAGGGGGTATGGTAACTTCTTTTTCAGCTCATTTGACAGTTCTTGATTGAGACACTTCAAAATGCCATAATTTAATAATTATGAAGCTCTTAAACACCTAATATTTATGCAGGTTATGCTGAAAGTAAACCACTATGCGCTGTGTTGTACTGTGTTGTAAACATGTTCACTGAAGCCTGTCAAACGTTTAACAAAGGAGAATGACCCAAACAGGTGTCTGCACTGGACCACAGGCATGTGCTACACATATCCTGTACCAAGATGGCGGACGCGCGTCACGCCACCGCAAGCACGGACTGACTAGCGCTGCCAATCTAGCCTTTTAAATCTATGAGTGAGTACAGAGCCAAGTGAAGCCACCTGGTCGCCATATTAGGGAGGGAATCGAGTTGACATTATGTTTAGTGGCCTTTGATTTCAATAGTTCACCAGTTGCATAAGATTATAAGCTGTGTTTCCATACCAAGAAGTTTAAAATCTGTTAATTTTTTTGAAAGTTATTGAGGTTAAAGTGGCACAATTGACTACTAAGCCCATTCATTCTCCATTCACTTAATTAGTGTTTTGGGTGTACTAATATGGCGGCCAGGTGTCTTCACTTCTGCCAGCCAATGATCCATCTAGTTTTTCTATAGAGATCAGTGGCCTGCTCCTAGTCGGACAGTGAGAGTGAGTGACTGTCACTGGAAACGCGAGTGTTTCATCCTTCAGCATACACACAAAACCTTTCATACATTCTGTAGGATGGAGAGTAAGTTTTGAAGCCTGGGGAAGATGTCCTAATTGACAATGGACTTAAAAACAAATGGCGCTGGGCGTGGGTCGAAGAAATGGGCAGAGAGAGTAAGCCTTTTGACAGCTGGTGTAAATATTATAAATAAATTAAAAATCTGAGAACCAGGAGCTTTTTCCTGCACATTGTGCTTGAAATAATGCAACTCAGAGTACTGTATACAGTTCACTGTTGCTGTTTACAGTTTATTAAAAATATATAGAATAGGCTTTATTGTTAGTGTACAGTAGTACAGTACAATGGAATTGTGGTTGCTCCACAAGGCTACTTCGCAGTAAAGCATGAGAGAAGGATTGGATAAAACACGGTTACAGAACACACGATTAAACATATGACTGAAATAAAAAGTAAAATAAAAATATAATGAAATTGTAAATCAATGACCTTTTCCATTTTCCCTTTACTGAATGGTTGTTAATCAAATCTTATTCCACCTGTGAATTAGTTCACTTGATGGAGTTTCACATACCCTTATGCATAAATTTCATGTTATAGATTGTAGGTCATTCTGTACATAATTTATATAACATAATAACAGCATCCTAAATGTTAGATATTTGCACCATATTAGAGTGAGATGGATTACTATTGCCACCTACTGACTGTCCTTGGTATTGCTGTTTCAAACAGTCCACCATAATCTAGTGTGAATTTATCAATGGGTATGACAGATATTTTACTAGCTAGTTTGAAGGAAAAGCGCGCATATATATACACACACACATACAGCCATGGACAAAATTATTGGTACCCTTCTGTTAATGAAAGAAAAACCCACAATGGTCACAGAAATAACTTGAATCTGACAAAAGTGGTAATAAATAAAAATTCTATGAAAATTAACCAATAAAAATCAGACAATGCTTTTGAATTGTGGTTCAACAGAATTACTTTAAAAAACAAACTCATGAAACAGGCCTGGACAAAAATGATGGTACCCCTAGAAAAGATTGAAAATAATGTGACGATAGGGACATGTTCAACCAAGATGTGTCCTGTAATTAACATCACAGGTGTCTACAAACTTGTAATCAGTCAGTCGGCCTATTTAAAGGGTGGCAAGTAGTCACTGTGCTGTTTGGTGACATGATGTGTACCACACTAAACATGGACCAGAGGAAGTAAAGGAGAGAGTTGTCTCAGAAGATTAGAAAAAAAATTATAGACAAGCATGTTAAAGGTTAAGGCTATAAGACCATGTCCAAGCAGCTTGATGTTCCTGTGACTACAGTTGCACATATTATTCAGAAATTTAAGATCCACAGGAATGTAGCCAACCTCCCTGGACGTGGCCGCAGGAGGAGACAGATAATACGAATGGTAACAAAAGTGCCCAGAACAACCTCTAAACACATTCATGGTGAACTCCAAGGTCAAGGTACATCAGTGTCAGATCGCACCATCCGTCATTGTTTGAGCCAACGTGGACTTCATGGGAGACGACCAAGGAGGACACCACTGTTGAAAACAAATCATAAAAAAGCCAGACTGGAATTTGCCAAACTGCATGTTGACAAGCCACAAAGTTTCTGGGAGAATGTCCTATGGACACACGAGACAAAACTGGAACTTTTTGGCAAGGCACATCAGCTATATGTTCACAGACGCAAAAATGAAGCATTCCAAGAAAAGAACACTGTCCCTACTGTGAAACATGGAGGAGGTTCTGTTATGTTCTGGGGCTGCTTTGCTGCATCTGGCACAGGATGTCTTGAATCTGTACAAGGTACAATGAAATCTAAAGACTATCAAGGTATTCTAGAGAGAAATGTGCTGCCCAGTGTCAGACAGCTTGGTCTCAGTCGCAGGTCATGGGTCTTGCAACAGGATAATGACCCAAAACACACAGCTAAAAACACCCAAGAATGGCTAACAGGTGTATATACTGTATATATACACACACACACACACACACACACATATATATATATATATATATATATATATATATATATATATATATATATATATATATATATATATATATTATAGTGGAGACACAAAGGAGATGACATGCTACCAAGCACTTCGGGGTGTTGGGGGTGCTAGCCAGGGAAGCCAGAGAACCGGGGGGTATGTAGTAAATAAAGATGTGCCTTTCGCCCCCTCTGTACCAGGCTCACACCTTAGGATGCAGGGGCGCAAATGTGTTAATGTGTATGTTCATGTGTGCTCACACTTGGTAACAGGTATGTAAATGTGTTTACCTTGAGTGCCAGAGGTGGGGAGAAAATGTATAAAGCAGATCGCTTTGGCACTCAGAATTAGTCTGTTCTGTGTTGGAGGAGTCAGGTTACCTAGAGACGTAAAAAGAAAAATGGACCGAACACCACTATGGAGACACTACCGCTAGAGTCTCCCGCTGCTCCATGAGCCCGGACTTTAGGCTTCATGACCCAGTCGCTTGGTTTATTCATACGGAAGCCCAGTTCACCCTCCACGGAGTTGTGGCAGACGACACAAAATACCACTATGTGGTGGCATCGCTGGATGCACGTGCCATGCAGCGTGCCATGGGTCTGCTCCGAGTCCCGCCAACCCAATGAAAATACGGCGCTCTCAACTGACTGCTGCTGCACTGTTATACCCTTTCAGATGCAGAGAGAGCAGAAAAACTCCTCACCCGCTCAGAGCTAGGAGACAGATCAGATGTGGCCCTGATGGAGAGCATGCTTGCATTGATGGGCATGGATGACAGAGCTTTCCTTTTCATCCACCTCTTCCTCAGAAACCTACCGGCTTATGCAAGAGTGATTCTCACGAACTCACCACTGCTGGCTGCCAGGGACTACCACGCACTGGCAGAGGAGGCAGACTGCATCATCCTGGTTAACAAGGCTTTCAGCATTCAGGAAGTGAGACCGGGATCTCCAGCAGAGCCCAGTGAGGTCGAGGAGCCAATGGTGGTGGCCGGGACGGCCACCTGGAGAAACAGAACCAGGATGCTGTGTTTTTATCACCACCATTTTGGCAAGGAAGTGCAATGTTGTCTGCCGCCATACCACTTCAAGAAGCCAGTATGCGGGACAGCTAGCAGTCAGTAGCAGCTGCGACCGCTGGTGACAGGGAGAAGCTGCTTTCCATCACGGACACACGTTCAGGGAGAAGTTTTCTGGTAGACTCTTGCTCTCAGAAAAGCCTCATTTTGCCGGTCAGCACAGACAGGCTGGCAGAAGACTGTGAGCCGTCTTTAACAGCCGCAAACGGATCCCACATCAGGACGTTTGGAGAAAGGATGGTGACTGCATGTTTACATGGACGCAATTACCAGTGGGGCTTTGTGGTAGCTGCATGTTCGGTCCCCATCTTAGGTGCTGATTTTCTGTGTGCTCATGGACTACTTGTTAATGTTGCCAACAGGCATTTAGTGGATGCTGTATCTTTTTCCTCCTTGCCCTGCAAAGCTCGGGGAGTTGGGCCACCAACATACACAAATATTCTAGCTCTAGGGGTAAGTCCCAGTGTTTGCTTTCCGAGCTCCCAGCACTTTTTACGCTATGGTAACCAAGCACAGGGTCGAGCATTTTATCACCACGAAAGGTCCGCCCATGTTTGCGCACACTCACCGCCTGGATGTGGCTAAACTAGCCATCACGCGCAAGGAGTTTGCTAGCTTAGAACGCTTAGGCATCATTAGGCGCTCCAACAGCTCTTGGGCATCCCCGCTGCACATGGTGCCCAAGTCCGATGGGTCGTGGTGGCCATGCAGCAATTTCCAATGTTTAAACAACGCCATGGAACACGATCGTCACGCCATCCAGGACTTTTCCATGCACCTGGCTGGGATGCGCATTCTTTCAAAAGTGAATCTGGTCCGTGGTTACCACCAGGTCCCGGTGCGCGCAGAGGATGTCCCCAAAAATGGCAGTAATAACTCCCTTCAGTCTTTTCGAGTTTTTGCACATGCTGTTCAGGTTAAAGGGCACAGCACAAACTTTTCAAAGGATGATGGACACGGTGCTCCGTGACTTGCCGTTTGTTTTTGTCTACTTGGACAACATTTTGGTGGCTAGCACGTCAGAGGAGGAGCACCTCGCCCATCTCAAACAAGTTTTCTAACGTTTCGAAGCGCACGGGCTAATTGGTAACCCAGCGAAGTGTCAGTTCGGTCTGCCGGTAATCGACTTGTTAGGCCACTGCATCTCGCCAGATGGCGTGATCCTGCTGCTGGATAAAGTGCGCGCAGTGTCGGATTTCCCACATCCACAGACCATAAGGGCGCTGCAGGAATTTTTTGGGATGGTCAGTGTTTGCAACCGCTTCCTTCCCCACGCAGCCCAGCTGGTGCAGCTGCTCTATAGCGCACTCAAGAAAAAGAAGCCTGCGGATAGCATCGACTGGACCCTCGAGCGGATCCAGACATTCACAAATGCCAAAATGGCGCTCGCTAAAACAGCTTTGCTGGCCCACCAAAACCCATCAGCGCGGGTAGCTCTTACCACAGACGCATCTGACGTCGCGGTAGGAGCTGTAGTGGAGCAGTACGTCTCCAGTTCATGGCAGCCCCTTGCCTTTTTCAGCCATACTTTGTGCGACAATGAGCATAAATATAGCACTTTCGACAGAGAGTTGTTGGCTCTCCACGTTGCTACGCGTCATTTTCAGTTCTGGCTCGAGGATTGCGAGTTTACCATGTTTGTCGATCATAAACCACTGATCTATGCGATGTCTAAAGTCTCAAAACCGTGGTCAGCTCAGCAACAACACACTTGGCCACAATTTCGGAGTTCACAACCGTCATCCAACATGTAGCCGGTAAATTGAACGTTGTTGCAGACTGTTTGTCCCATGCGCTGGTCTCTCCGGTATACATGGGCATCGATTTTTCCGCAATGGCCGCCAACCAAACCAGGGACGCTGATATTTGCGCTATCCAGTCAGCAGCTACCAGATTAAAACTTGAAGGCAGGGTGGTACAAGTGGGGTGCCCCCCTTGCTCTATGACATCTCCACCAGCCGCACCCGTCCCGTGGTTCTGAGCACCTGGCACCGCTGCATTTTCGAGTCCATCCACTCCCTTTCCCATCCTGGTGTGCGAGCCTCCGTTAAACTAGTGGGGTCCAAATTCGTTTGGCCTCACTTATGCATGGATGTGAACGAATGGGCTGCAGCGTGCATTGCATGCCGACGGGGTAAGGTGCACAAGTATACCGAAGCCCCCCTCGAGCCTTTTCAAATTCCAGCCAGGAGGTTCTACCACGTACACATGGACTTAGTGTGTCCCCTTCCACCATTGCAGGGCTTCACACACCTTTTAACAATTGTGGACCACACTATGCGTTGGCCAGAGGTGGTTCCACTGAGTTCCACCACATTGGCGGAGGGAGCCCACGTGTTTTTGTCATCGTGGGTCGCACGGTTTGGATCCCCGTCGAACATCACTTCTGACAGGGGTCCGCAATTTGTTTCAGAACTTTGGTCCGTGATTGCCGACAGCCTGGGGGTCAAAATCCACCGCACCACCACGTACAACCCACAGGCTAACGGTTTGTGGAAGCGTTTTCACAGGTTGCTTAAAGCAGCCCTCAAAGCCTCGCTAATGGATGCAAGTTGGGTCGACTGCCTGCCTTGGGTCCTATCGGGGTTGCGCTCTGCACACTTCCGGCTATCAGAGAGAGCAGACGCTTTTTCTCTTCTCTCCTCTTCTCCTCCCCTGATACTATTCCCTGCTTGCGATGTCTGTGTCTTTTGCCCTTCTTTTGGCTGAATCTTAATCCAAACGGAAATTATGGATCTGGAAAAGCGGCTTATATGCTTAAATGCAATTGACACCACTTTAAAAGAAGATCGGGCTAGGGGGAGCCCTGGACTCATGGACAATTGGGAATTCATGGGTCTGTGTGATTCGACTGAGATGCGGAAGACATCTCTATTTGTTTGGCTTGATCACAGGATTTCTATTTTGGCTCTGGAGTTCCTGATGTATCAGAAATTAAAGTTGGGAGAGCTGATCAAAGCGGACCCGGCAACGCTCCTTCAACAACAAATTCGACCAGTAGGGGAGTGCACTGATAGCAGCAATGGTGAACTGAATGATGGTTGATTCAGAAGAATGGTTTACATCTGGAGTCGCTGGTGCTCTCCATGGAATGATTATGGAAATTATGAAGCACAGGATCACATGAAGAGAGGAAAATTCTATTCTCTGAGTACACTGTGCAGATTTGACCTTGTTTTGGTGCCCTGTTTACATTCCTCCTCGATGAAGATAAGGCTGGAGAAGTGGTAACCCAAACAATCGACATTTGCTATTGTTTCAACAGACCAAGCTCCAAGGACAGCGTTACCATGTGTCTGGACTATAGAACATATGACTGAATAATATCTATCCGTTGCCAGAGGGTGCCCTCTGCTGTTCACTAGCAATGACACACCTACACTACACACTGCATTCAAAATACACGACTGATTCATTTACACTGATGTACATATACATTCACTGCCTCTCTCTGCCTTTGTAATGTGTGGTCTATTGTCTGCTAATTGTGCATTGAGGGTTTTTTTTTTCTGTGTGATCATAATCTGGCTCATTTGAGCTTATATGAGCTATATGAGTTTATGTGAGCTTATACGAGCGTTATTCTGATAACTATGTTTTTTTCTCTCTGCCTATTGTGTTTTCCCTGACCCTGACCCTTGCCCTCTTTACCCTCCTGTTCGACTGGCGCCTTCGGGCTGCCGCGGCTATGGGATGCGCTTACAGAAGCGCGCCCAATGTCAAGTCAAATTTCAATTCTCCTGTATGTATTGCACGTATGGTAGTATTGACAATAAACCTTTTCATTCATTCATTCATTCATAA
This sequence comes from Pholidichthys leucotaenia, assembly GCA_020510985.1. NCBI lineage: Eukaryota > Metazoa > Chordata > Actinopteri > Cichliformes > Pholidichthyidae > Pholidichthys > Pholidichthys leucotaenia. The sequence goes on from CM035846.1 coordinate 79,080,146, forward strand.
AGACGATTTGGCAGCTTCCCCGGCATAACTCGTGTTTTCTCAGCAATTAGGGATCCTGGAGGAATTTTTGCCAGAGAGCCCCTCGCCCGGTATTGATCCACCGGTGCACTTTTTTTTCCGGTACAGGAACTGCTAGTGTTCCGGGCCCGGCGCACCATTGTTTTTCCCACACTTTTGTTCCAAAGCGCTTAGAAAGCGCCAAATTTGTTTTCGTCAGGCACGACGCCCACAGAACCCTGCTGCGTCCGCCATACAACGGCGCATTCAGTGTTGGAAACTGGGGAGAAACATTCTGTGTTAGACTTAGGTGGGCGTAAGGAAACTGTCAGCATAGACAGGCTGAAGCCCGCTTATGTGTTGGCAGACAAGCAGGTGGTGTTGGTTCAGGCTCCCCAGCGCTGGCGCCCTCCTACAGTGAGTCTGCAGGTTAGTGTTCCCCCGGTAGAGGACTGTTTTCAGGAAACTAACTTTTTCCCCTCCCCACCCTTTCACCCTCCAGAGACCAAGCCTTTCTCCTACCCGCCTCAACAGGAAGGCGGGTTTGGGAGGGGGGGAGTGGGGGCTGTATGGTGACACAAAGGAGATGACACTCCACCCAGTACTTCGGGGTGTTGGGGGTGCTAGCCAGGAGCACAAGCGCACCGGGGGGTATGTAGTAAATAAAAATGTGCCTTTCGCCCCCCCGCTGTGCCAGGCTCACACCTGAAGATGCGGGGGTGAGAATGTGTTTAAGTGTATGTTGATGTGGGTTCAGTCTTGGTAACAGGCATGTAAATGTGTTTACCCTGAATGTCAGCGGCGGGGAGAAAATGTATAAAGCAGATTGCTTTGGCACTCAGAGTTAGTCTGTTCTATGATGGAGGAGAAATAAACCTCTGTGTCGTCAGCTTGTGTCTCGTCTGCTTTCATTCTCCACAAAAAAAAAATATATAATTATATATATACATATAGATAGATAGATAGATAGATAGATAGATAGATAGATAGATAGATAGATATACATGTGTGTGTGTGTGTGTGTGTGTGTGTGTGTGTGTCCACCCCTGTGACCTGCCCCCAGAAAAAAGTTCAGGCTCAGGATTTTTTTTTTTTTTTTTTTGCTTTAACACCTGAGAGGACTGTTTAAATACCAATTCTTATTGAACCAGATTTATTGGTCGATTCATGGATCAAGCACCTGTTGCGAATTTTGCCTTTAAGCACCTTGTTAGAGAACAGCAAGTTACGCAAAAAGTACTGAAACATTGAACAGATGGATATGTACAGTACATTCAAAAGGTTTGAGAAGGTCAAATTAAGTTCACCTGTAAAGGTTTTAGTGCATTTTTAGGTGCATCCTGAATTTCACCAGAAAGTGGAAGATCCCTAACTTTTCTTGAATAGTGTATGTCACACGTGCAATTTGAAAATTGGTCTGTGCTAAGAATAAATGAACTGAAGTGGCCCTGATGTGATGAGAAACAGACCCGTTTCTCATCACACTGGTAAAACTATAATTGGGGAGCTGCACTCTTGAGTTCCATCAGCATAAATTCACACCTCAACAATGTCCTGCAGATAACGGCGCATTTCTCCTGGATATCAAGTTTCATATGCTCACATCGTTGATCGCGCCAGGTTCAGCCCAGATGCTGGTGATGCAGGCCGCTATTTTTTTTTTTTTTTAACTTAGGGTGAGGGATCGTCACTTCCTTGTGGTAACGTATCGTCACTTCCTGTTTTGCTGTCTGCCTGTGTGGTTTGCTCTCCAGCTCTCTAGCCACTAGCTATGGCTACTACCTCTCTTTCCTCTCCTCTGGTGTGCTCTCTCTGTCAGATGTTTAGCTACACCTCTGCCTCTTTTAGTGATAACGGTAAATGTAATAAATGTTGTCTTTTTGAGGCGCTCGAGGCGAGGTTGTCTGATTTGGAATCCCGGCTCCGCTACATTGAAACACCGTCTGCGCCAGTTAATCTCGACGGACGCCCATTAGCTGCAGCGGAGCTAGCTAGCTTAGGCCCCCCTGTCAGCGGTTCCCCGGCTCTCCTCAGCAGCGAGGAGACTGGGTGGGTGACGGTGAGAAGGAAGCCTAGTCGCAAAGCCCCGGTACACCACCAACCTGTTCACGTTTCTAATCGTTTTTCCCCGCTCAGCGACACACCCGCTGAGGAAAAAACTCTGATCATTGGCGACTCTGTAGTCAGAAACGTGAACCTAGAGACTCCAACGGTCATAGTCCAATGTATTCCTGGGGCCAGAGCAGGCGACATCGAGTCAAATTTGAAAATGCTGGCTAAAAGTAACTGTAAATATTCCACAATTGTTATTCATGCCGGCATTAATGACATCCGTCTCCGGCAGTTGGAAGTCACGAAACTTAATATAGAATCGGTGTGTGAGTTTGCCAAAACGATGTCTGCCACTGTAGTATTCTCTGGGCCCCTCCCCAATCTGACCAGTGATGACATGTTTAGTCGCTCGTCATCCTTGAACCGCTGGCTGTCTGTGTGGTGTCCTAAAAATGACGTGGGCTACATTGACAATTGGAGCTCTTTTTGGGGAAAACCTGGTCTTATGAGACGAGACAGCATTCATCCCACTTTGGATGGTGCTTCTCATTTATCTAACAATCTGGCATCTTTTTTATCCAAATTTCCAAAACCATGACTACTCAGAGTTGGGACCAGGAAGCAGAGTCGCAATCTTACACGCCTCTCTGCAGCTCCTCTTCATCCGCCACCCCTCAGCTTAGCCCCTGTCTTCCCCATCAGAGAATCGTTGTCTGCTCCCTCCAAAGTGAATAAAAATATAATGTATAAGCATCCCAAAGTGATAAAGCAAAATATTGGTAAAACTCAAATTAAACATAAAGCCTCTAAATTGAATGATTTGGCCTCTGTTCCTCCTCATAATTTAAAAATTAAATGTGGTTTGTTAAGTATTAGGTCTCTAACTCCCAAGTCTCTGTTAGTCCATGATCTGTTAATTGATCATCAGATTGATTTAATTTCCCTTACAGAGACTTGATTAGGACAAGAGGATTATGTTGGTTTAAATGAATCAACCCCCTCTGGTTATTTAAACTGTCAAAATCCCAGAAGTTCTGGTCGTGGAGGAGGAGTAGCAACAATTTACCATTCCAAATTACTAGTTAATGTAAAGCAAAAAACATGTTATAATTCCTTTGAGGGCCTGGTCCTCAGTATTGGGCACTTTAGCAATTTCAGGTTAAACCCAATTTTATTTGCCATTGTTTATCGTCCCCCATCAACCTATTCAGAATTTTTATCCGAATTTGCTGATTTCTTAGCTGATTTAGTGTTGAAATCTGATAGAATAATTATAGTAGGGGACTTTAATATACATGTGGATGTAGATAGTGACTGCCTTAATGTGGCTTTTAATTCAATATTAGACTCGATTGGGTTTTCTCAGAAAGTAGGAAATTCCACTCATTACTTCCACCATACATTGGACCTTGTTCTGACATATGGCATAGAAATAGAAAATCTTGTAGTGTCTCCTCATAACCCTGTACTGTCAGACCATTGTCTGTTAACCTTTGATTTTACTATTTCTGACTATTTGGCTCCTAAAGAAAAATATTATCACAGTAGATGCCTCTCAGATGATGCTGTTTCCAAATTTATGCAGATTGTTTCCTCTATGCCATGTGTCAACACAACGGAAATAAGCTATAGACAGCTTGCTCCTTCTGTAATTGATAACATGGTGGATAGTGTTTCAGCTTCTCTGCATCAGGCTCTAGACTTGGTGGCCCCCTTAAAAAAGAAAAAGTCTAATCAGAGATTTTTAACTCCTTGGTTCAACACAGAAACTCGTAGCTTAAAACAGAAGACTCGTCAATTAGAAAGAAAATGGCGCTCTACTAATTTAGATGAAATCTATTTAGCTTGGAGAAATCATCTTTTAATTTATAAAAAATCTCTTAGAAAAGCTAGAACGAGTTATTACTCTGCATTAATAGAAGAGAACAAGAATAATCCCAGGTTTCTTTTCAGTACTGTAGCCAGGTTGACAAAGAGTCAGGACTCTGTCAATCCTAGCATCCCCTTAGAGCTTACTAGTCAGGACTTTATGAACTTTTTCAATAATAAAATTTCATCCATCAGAGATAAAATCAATCAGATTCTTCCCACAGTTAAATACTGTAACTACTACAACTCCTTCTATTGATGTCTGTCTTGATGAGTTTACGCCAATCGACTTTTGTGAGTTAGACAAAGTAGTTTCCTCATCCAAACCTTCAACTTGTCTTTTAGATCCTATTCCTACTAGGTTATTTAAAGAAGTCTTCCCACTTATTGGTAGCTCTATTCTTCATATAATCAATTCTTCATTAACTTTAGGCCATGTACCGCAGGCTTTTAAAACGGCTGTAATTAAACCCTTACTCAAAAAGCCAACGCTAGATCCAGGAGCTTTAGCTAACTATAGACCAATCTCTAATCTCCCTTTCATTTCAAAAATCTTAGAAAGAGTTGTTGCTACGCAATTATTTGACCACCTGCAGGGAAATGGTTTACTTGAAGAGTTTCAATCTGGGTTTAGAATCCATCATAGTACTGAAACAGCCTTAGCGAAGGTCACTAACGACCTCCTCATTGCATCTGATAATGGACTAGTTTCTGTGCTTGTCCTTTTAGATCTTAGTGCAGCTTTTGATACTATTGATCATAATATTCTACTTGATAGATTAGAACACTATGTTGGACTTAATGGAACTTCGTTGCAGTGGTTTAGATCTTATTTATCTGATAGGTTCCAGTTTGTTCATGTAAATGATGAGTTTTCTTTCAGCTCAAAGCTTAGTCATGGAGTTCCACAGGGATCTGTGCTAGGCCCTACTCTTTTTAGTTTATATATGCTTCCGTTAGGCAACATTATTAGAAAGCACTGTATACATTTTCATTGTTATGCAGATGACACACAATTATACCTGTCAATGAAGCCAGATGATACTAATCAATTAGCCAAGTTAGAAGCCTGTCTTAAGGAAATCAAAGCTTGGATGACTTGTAATTTCCTGCTATTAAATTCAGATAAGCCTGAAGTCATTCTTGTTGGTCCAAAAAACCTTAGAAATTCCTTTCCAAATCAAACTTTCAGTTTGGACGCAGTTACTCTTTCTCTTAATAGCTCTGTGAGGAACCTTGGAGTTATTTTTGATCAGGATTTGTCCTTCAATTCACATATTAAATTTGTTTCTAAGACTGCCTTCTATCATTTGCGTAATATTGCCAAGATTAGGAGCATCTTGTCTCAGAGTGATGCTGAGAAGCTGATCCACGCTTTTGTTAGCTCGAGATTAGATTATTGTAATTCTTTATTATCAGGCTGTCCTAAAACATCTTTAAAAAGTCTTCAGCTGATCCAAAATGCTGCAGCAAGAGTTTTAACAGGTACTAGAAAGAGAGATCATATCTCTCCGGTTCTGGCCTCCCTTCATTGGCTTCCCATAGAGTTTAGAATTAAGTTTAAAATCCTTCTTCTCACTTACAAAGCTCTAAACAATCAGGCTCCTTTTTATTTAAAAGATCTGATACTACCGTATTATCCTAAAAGAGCACTACGCTCCCAAAATGCAGGATTACTTGTAATACCTAGAATCTCTAAAAGTACAATGGGAGGCAGAGCCTTCAGTTATCAAGCTCCTCTCCTGTGGAATCAGGAGAGGAGCTTGATAACAGCATAACTAAGGAATCCCTTAGTTATGCTGCTAATAGGTTTAGTCAGCCGGGGGACCTCCAGTAATGCACTGGGCCTCACTCCTTTCCTCACTCTCTATGAAATATTTTTTTTTTTGCTGGTCATTAACATTTGTTTGTTCTCTCCCATAGATTGAGTCCCCATCGTGCTGTTTGCTCTCTACATGTCTGTTCTTTTCTTCTTCTCTATCCCCTCACCCCCCAGCCAGTCGCAGCAGATGACTGCCCCTCCCTGAGCCTGGTTCTGCTGGAGGTTTCTTCCTGTTAAAAGGGAGTTTTTCCTCTCCACCGTCGCCAAGTGCTTGCTCACAGGGGATCGCCTGATTGCTGGGGTCTTTCTGCAACTGTGGGGGTCCCCCCTACAGTTGATAGTGCTATGAGATGACTGTTGTTGTGAAATGGTGCTATATAAATAAAGTTGAATTGAATTGAATTGAATTGAACTTATTTTGTACCCGTAGGTAGATTTGTTTTGCAGTCTGGTGACAAGCCACCAGCTGCCGGTCGCTGCGTGAGCAAGTGCTCCGTATCCCTAACCGTATCCCTAGCTATGGAGCCACCGGCATTTTTATAAGTCTTACTTTTGTTGCCCCATGTCAAACTCAGTGCAGATCAGTGCTCAGTGGTTCCTGCTCTTTGTCCTCTGCTACAACGGAGAGGATTATACTCCTTAACAGCAACACTTGACACGCCATATGATTTTTGACTATAGAACATGTAAAGCTCTCTAGGATCACCAAACCTGCAACATGGGTTCACCTCGGGATCCTGCCCTACAACGATGGGTTGTATACTTTACTGTATATTCGTGGATGATGGGCTTATCATAATTTGGTTCTGCCACAGTAATTATATTGAAAAGTTGAAAACTACTCTCTGTCAGTAAGTATTGTGATCTCCAAAGAAAACAGAGGCAGGGGATATTGCACTCACCTCAGAGTGTTCTTGTTAAAATTACACTTGTTAAGCCTTTATATAACCAGATTTTTTCCAGGGCTTCAAACATCCAAAGTTTTGTTTTTTTGTTAACTTGTACTCATGTCTAGGCCTGTAACAATAACAAATTTTGATGGCTGATAAATTTTTTTCTCAGTCGGGACAAACTTTATATTGTGAGCGTACCCCAGCTCTCGGTTTCAACCTTTCTGGCTGTCCCCACTTTGTGAGCATGAGCCTCGCCTCACCTCGCATGAGACAGAAGCAACGGTCAGAAGCAGTGCTGGTGCTTTATTGTTGGTGGGTTATGTAAAAAGGTTTAACACACACATAAACTGCGACTTATCGTGGCCAGAAAAGTTATTAGTCATTTTTTTCTTATCGTATGATTAATCGTTTTAGCTGTTATTGCTACAGGCCTACTCATGTCTATTCAGCAAAACACTTTGTGTAAATAACCACATTTTAGTCAATCGTCATTATAAGCCATCTCTTTATTGTCACTCAATCCATACAGCCAATTATGCACAGTAGAACTAAATTATGTTTGTCTGATCTACAATGCTAATTACACACACACACACACACACACACACACACACACACACATATATATATATATATATATATATATATATATATATATATACACACACACACACACACACACACACACACTAATGTTCAAAAGTTTGGGGTCACCTCAGACAATTTTGTGTTTTCCATGAAAAGTCACACTTTTACTTACCACCATGAGTTGTAAAATGAATAGAAAATATAGTCAAGACATTGACAAGGTTAGAAATAATGATTTGTATTTGAAATAATAATTTTTTCCTTCAAACTTTGCTGTTAAAAGGGAGTTTGTCCTCTCCACCGTCGCCAAGTGCTTGCTCACAGGGGATCGCCTGATTGCTGGGGTCTTTCTGCAACTGTGGGGGTTCCCCCTTCAGTTGATAGTGCTATGAGATGACTGTTGTTGTGAAATGGCGCTATCTAAATAAATTAAGTTGAATTGTACATCCCCTTGATGTTGCCCGTGTCTGCAGCCAGCTGTATCTGGGAGCAGAGCTGAAGCCAGTAGTCGTTGGCGCATCGCCTGGCACGCTGCTGGACTTTGCTATGGGCGGCCCGGAGGACTTGCAGGTTGCGTTCACTGGGGCAGGCTTTATAAGCTACCAAGGCATTCCGCTTCTCCACGATTACTGGGATCATTTCATCGAAGTGACCCTCGAACCAGTCTGCTGACCTGCTGGTTTTCTTGCCAAAGGTGGTCATGGCAGCCTTGTGCACGGCATCTCTGAAGTGCTGCCACCTTTCTTGGGCACTAGCGCCGGAACGGCCTGGGAGAGATTCCTCAAGCACGCGTGCAAATTCCGCCACTTTCTTCTGGTCGTGCGTCTTACTTGTATCAATGCGAGGCCTGCCTTCCTTTATCGTGCGGTGCACTTTCTTGGCTCACAGTTTGACCTTGCTACATACTAGTGAGTGATCTGTATCACAGTCAACACTCTGGTAGCTTCGTGTGATCTGGACGCTGGGTAGACAGCTGCGTCTAGTGAGAATCAAATCAAGCTGGTGCCAGTGCTTGGATCTTGGATGTCTCCAGGAGACTCTGTGTTGGGGCTTCGTGTTAAAGAATGTATTTGTGATGCAGAGACCGTGATGGCAACAGAGTTCCAGTAGGCGTTGTCCATTTTCGTTCATCCTTCCTATGCCAAACTGGCCCAAACAAGTAGGCCAAGAGTTGTAGTCTGCACCAACTCTAGCGTTAAAGTTGCTGAGGATGAACAATGGTTCCTGTTTTGGGATTTTCTCTACGGCGGTACTGAGGGCGTCGTAGAATTTGTCTTTAGCTTCCGCCGTAGACGTCAGTGTTGGAGCATAGGCACTGATTAAACTGACTGTCCCCTCTGAGGAGTGAAGCTGAAGGGACAGAATGCGTTCGCTTCCCTCTGTGGGTGGAATAATGGATCCCAGGAGGGTGTTCCTAACCGCAAATCCAACTCCATGTTCCCTGGTCTCGTCAGGTGGTTTCCCCTGCCAGAAAAAGGAGAAGTCCCTCTCTCTCACAGATCCTGACCCTGCGAGCCTGGTCTCTTGGAGAGCGACGATGTCCATCTGCAGTCTGCTCAGTTCCACGTCGATGACTGCTGTCTTGCGAGCATCGCTGATTTCCTGAAGATCGTCAGAGAAACGTGGTGTCATTGTTCTGACGTTCCATGTGTCCATCTTTAGGGAAGGTGTTTTCTTCTTTCTGTTCTTGTTGCTTGGTGCGAGGTTATTGAACCGCTTGTCGGTTTTCACCCTAGACCCCACGCACCCAGTGAGGTTAACGGTCCGTGGCGAGGCAGCACCTTATTGGCTGGGGGCTGCCCAGCTTAAGGCGGGCGGTAGCTGCCCAGTGGAGCACGATGGCCCCTCCCACCGTCGGAAGCAGCCCCTGGCGTCGAGCTCTACGACAATCGAACAAAGACTTATAACCGGTAGACTGCTGCTTCCCGTGTTGTATCGATGCTGTAAAGTGAAGCTGGAGTGTCCTCTGCATTGCGCAAAGCCTGGGTAAGTTGACATGGAGGAGAAGCTGTTGCCCATGTAGCAGGTTCCCCCTCTCCACGTCGCTGAAATGATCCAATGGAAAGGCAAAAGCCAGTACACATGGTTCCAGCACCATCGCAGGAGCTGCCAGAGCGACGTTGTAGACAACGACGAACTGCCTTAGGGGCTCCGACTCCAGATTTTTTCTCAGGGTTGACTCCCGAAACCTTTCCCGTGAGCAGGTATACCGCAAGGCAGCGGAGGTTTGAAATCAGGGGTTTCCTTCCCCTAGGTGAGCTGCCTTCCCAGCTACCCGAAGCTATCTGGTTTTAAGGCGCCAGAAACCCGCCTTCACCCCTTCTCCTGTCAGTAGAAGCAGTCCCGCGACAAGCACACCAGGAGCTGGACTTGGTTGTCAGAGGCTGTAAGAGACGCACGCCATATGGGAGCACTTTATAGATAGTGGGAGCTTATCCCCACTTCCATCCCGGCTATGACAACCTTGGGACCATCTAAACAAATGGTGAGGTATAAATTAGGACACCCCCCCATCTTTTTTAGGACAACCCCACATTAATTCCCACTTTAACTGGCTAAAATAAATTTTAAAAATGCAAATAAAAATAAAAACAAGGTTAGACATATCAATCAAACTTTATTTGTATAGCACTTATAAAACATTAGATGCTGTGCAAAGTGCTCTACAGAGATAAAAAAAATAGACACATTTAGTTACATATTTTACATGATAAATCCCCATCCCTTCCAACCCTCCCATAAACAAACCCACAAACACAACACACACAGGCACATACATCAACCCCTACTTCTCTTACACACATAAAATAAGAGAGACATTGCTCGGCACTGAGGCACCACGTGAAGGAGCAACCATCCTGTGGTCACATAGTATGTGAACATTTCTTAATAAAGAACTGAATATTTAAAGGGGTGTCCAAATTTTTTCTCAACTGTATGCCATCAAGAGCCATTATCGATAGTGCAGGACTAGCACAACAACAACAACAAAAAAAGGTTTATAAATTCAATAATCAATATACTCTAGATCTGTGGTTGAGCTAATAATTTAATTGCAATATGCACATCTTTAATACATGTACAAATGTGTGAAATAAAAATGTCCAAGCTTGAAAACTGTAGGAGGAGCTAGCTGGACAAGCTATGTACCCTCTATTGAAATTTAGTTGAAAAAATGACAAAGTTCTAAAACCTGCAATTTTTACAAAAATGAGCCAAAATCAAGATTCTAATAATATTCACATTTCCAACACATGTACAATCACTGTGTGAAATGAAAAAGTCCTAGCTTGAAAACTGTTGGATGAGTTAGCAGAAAAAAACTGGTACGGACCGCCCGCCTATGCTGTTGCTGGTTCATCTGCAAGATGAAGAAAAACAACAAACAAATGAAACAATGAGGACAGGAATTGCTTTTTACAAAGTAATAAAGTCATATCAGTTTAATGGTTTCTAATAATTGGACTAAGACCATAAGTTTTTTTTAACCTTGATCCAGACATAACATGCTGTTAGTGTTTCCATGTAGCTTGAACTGGCAGAACTGTGTTGGTTGTCACATTGTTTTGTTTCTTGTATTCGGTTGAAAGTCTGAGAAGAGATCTGTGAGGAGTTTTTGTTTAACCAGGAAAACCTCTTTGATAATGACTGACCTAAAATCAAACTGAGCAAGCAGCAGCAGTGCAGAGAGGTGTCCGTCCCCTCAGAGAAACTAATTGCAATTGGAAAGTCTCTTGGATAGGTGTGTTGCTTTTGAGAAGACCTCACTGATAATTGCCCAATTAACCACAGTATACATAAAGTGCATCTTAATCTATGGCAGTTTAGATGATCAATGTATTTTTGACCTCAAACTAAAGAAAAGTGGCAGAAAATATTGTTCATTAATCCAAGCCCATGTACTTTTATTTATCTGTAATGCACTTATACAGGTGCATCTCATTATTAGAAGATCATCAAAAAGTTGATTTATTTTAGTAATTCAATTAAAAATTAAACTCATTATATACACTACTCACAGGATATTTGGCTTTCGGGTGAAATTTATGGAAAATGTAAAAAGTTCACGCTACACTGATATTATATCATGAAAGTAGGGCATTTAAGTAGAAGCAGGCAATGGTAATTTCATCATCTCAAACAATTTATCGGAACAAAAACCAACAACAGTGGTTGGTATACCACAACAAAAAATGTAAATGTCTCAATAACTTGTCATGTGCCCTTGAGCATCAATTACAGCTTGACAATGACATCTCATGCTGTTCACAAGTCGACTTATTGTCTGCTGAGGCATGGCATTCCACTCTTCTTGAAGGGCGGTCCTGAGGTCATTGAGGTTGTGGGGTGCAGAGTTACAAGCCTCTACATGGTGAATCAGCTGATCCCATCGATTTTCTATGGGATTCAGGTCTGGAGAAAGTGCAGGTCAGCAGCCGTTCCCTAATGATGTGACCTCGATGAGCTGGAGTGTTGTCGGCCAAGAAGATCAAATTTGGCCTGTGTTGTTCATGCAGGGGCACAATGACTGGATGAATGATGTTATTCAGGTAGTATCGGCTTGTCACTGTACCATTCACAAGGTGTAGGGCAGGTTTGTTTTGACTAGACACACCTGCACCGAGTGTAACACCACCACCACCAAAGGCTCGTCTGGTGACAATAGTGGCTTATGTATAGCGCTCTCCTTGATGTCTCCAACATCGTTGGCGGCCATCATTTCTGCTCAATATGAATCGACTTTCATCAGAGAACACCACTGAGACCCAGTGGTCACTTGTCCATAGTAAATGCCCCCTGGCCCATGCAAGACGATGACGCCTGTGTCTGGTGTGGTCAGGTACCCTTGCAGGTTGTCTAGCATGCAGATCACGCTGTTGTAAACGTTTCAAATGGTCTGACATGACACTTGAGTGCCTCTCACTTCCTTTAAATGTGCCTGGAGTTGAGTAGCATTCATCATCCGGTTCCGAAGGGCACTGTTCACAATGAAGCGGTCATCAGCGTGGGATGTGGCCAAAGGACGTCCACTTCTATGCCTTTCTGTGACTTTTCCTGTCTCTCTGTGTCTCTGTTGCAACCTGCTGATGACGCTCTGTGACACTCTAAGCTCAGTCGCAACTTCCCTCTGAGAACATCCTGTTTTAAAGCCTCGCAATGGCGAGGTACTGTTGATCGATTGTGAGGCGTAATCTTGGTCTCATGATGTCAAAATGTGAACAGCATGATGAAGAGGACTTTTTAAATACTAATTCTATTTGAACCAGAAAATTTATTGGTCGATTCATAGATCAAACACCTGTTGTGAATTTTGCCATTAAGCACCTTGTTAGAGAACAGCAAGTTATGCAGAAAGTACTGAAACACTGAACAGTGACATGTGCATTCAAAAGGTCAGAGAAGGTCAAATTAAGTTCACTTGGAAAGGTTATAGTGCATCCTTAAATTTCACCTGAATGCTGAATATCCCTAACTTTTTGTGAGTAGTGTAGATTCATTACTCAGTAATATTTCAAGTGTTAATTTCTTTTCATTTTGATGATTATGGCTTATAGCTCAATAAAACCTCAAATTCAGTTTCTTAAAAAAATAGAATTTACGAAAATTACTTTAAAAAAGCTGCTATTTAATAGAAATGTTGGCCTTCTGAAAAGTATGTCCATGTACATTTTCAATACTTGGTCAAGTGAACCTTTGCATGATTTACTGCATCAATGCGGTGTGGTATGGAGGTGCTCAGCTTGTGGTACTACTCCGATGTTATGGAGGCCCAGGTTGCTTTGATTGTGACTAGGGCTGTCGCAGTAACTGCAATTATATAATACTGCGCTATGGACAAACCAACCAGAGCCTAACGAGCAACCGCAATAGCTGGGGTGTTCACTTTTTTGTGTGTGTGGCTATATCCCGTTGTTCACTTACGTGGCCCTGTTGATTATTAAATAAATTGTTAAATGTGAAGTGTATTTTTATTTCCAACAACATGTTTGCACCCAGTACTGTGGAAGCTTCCACAGCACCGGTTGCTGGCGGCGTCAGCACTGTGTGGGGGACTCTTTCTCCAGACAGACTCCAGCAGGGAGTTAATGGCGGAACCGTTTGGACGAATTGCTAAATACAACTGTGACAGTGAGCACTGAAAGGGCACAAAGAGGGTTATTTCCTTCTGAGAAGAGTGTTTATGATCCTGACAATTGGGCTCCAAGAGCAAAACAGCTAGTGCATAGTGCATTGCTTGTTTGAACATGATTTTTCGGACAGTGGCAAAAATCCAAAAATCACAGAGACAAGAGCCACACAGGGTCCTGTACGGAGGCTATCCTGTTTAAATAAGCTGAATGTCACTGCAGTCTCCAGTCCACACACCCTGTAGTTGAAATACTGGAGTTACCACCACTGCTTTATGAAAATGATGTTTTAACAGAATCAGCAATCCATGCACGTAGAAAGACCGGAGTGCCACACCATTGTCACACACGCACATAAAGTTGAGACCGGAGCTGCAGTGAGTTTTTCACAGCTTTCGTCATTTGCCACATAAGTTATGAACCCTGTTTAAATTACGACACCACAGGGTCCTAAAAACATCTGCAAGAATACCGCATATTGCAGTGTTGAGCTATCCACCTTCACTGAAGGGGGAATTCCTCCACCATAACAGCCCTAAAAGTGGCCTTCAGCTCGTCTGCATTTTTGGGTCTGGTGTCTCTCATCTTCCTCTTTACAATACTCCATAGATTCTCTGTGGGGTTTAGGTCAGGAGAGGTTTCTGGCCAGTCAAGCTAAATGGACCAACACCAGCAAATGACATGGCTCCCCAAATCACCACTGACTATAGAAACCTCACACTGTTCCTAAAGCAAATTGAATTCTGTTCTGACAAACTTTATGGAGATGCTGGTTTAATTTTCCAGCAGGACTTGAAAACCTTCCCACACTGCTAAAAGTAACAAAACCTGGTTTAATGACCATAGTATCACAGTGCTTGACTGGCCAGCAAACTCTCCTGACCTAAACCGCACAAAGAATCTATGGAGTATTGTCAAGAGGAAGATGAGAGACACCAGACTCAACAATGCAGATGAGCTGAAGGCTGCTATCAAAGGAACCTGGCCCTCCATAACACCTTAGCAGTACCACAGGCTGATCACCTCCATGACACGCTGCACTGATGCAGAAATTCAGGCAAAAGGAGCTCTGACCAAGTAGAGTGTGTACATGGATACACTTTTCTGTAGGCCATCATTTCTATTTAAAAAACTATGTCAATTTTTTTTAAGTTAATTTTATGTAATATTCAAATTTTTTGAGAAAATAGATTTAGGATTTTCAAGAGCTGTAAGCCATAATCATTAATTTAAAAGAAATTAACACTTGAAATATATCATTCTGTGTGTAATGAATCTATACGAGTTTCATTTTTGAATTGAATTACTGAGATGAATCAACTTGGACAACATTCCAATTTATTAAGCTGCACCTGTATACAGTATATCCCCTGACATGTGAGAGCATAATTCTAACATGTTACCACCAGAATGGTGGCTCAGTTGGTAGAGCATCTGCCCCACACCCGGGAGGCAGGGGTTCAACTCCCAGCCTGGTCATGCCGAAGACCATATAAAAGCGGAGCTTGGTGCCCAGCAATAATGGAACGGAGGAGGGAAATCTGTGGTGGCGCCTTGCATGGCAGTGACCCCTCTGATTCTATATATATATATTGTGGTGCACATATGTAGTTTCACGGGCTCACACGTATATGACTGTTCATATGCTCTCATGTATATTCCTGTGTGCTTATTTTGGCTTCACGTCTGAAGAGGAACAAAAGGTCTGGACCTCCTAGGGATAAGAGGAGGATGAGATAGTTGGCCTTTTGATATGCAAAGGGATGGACATGAATAATTTCCTGACCACCCAGGTTTGGGTGGAAGAGAGAGGAACTGCAGGGGGGATGCATTGTGATTGGGATTTAAAGACAATGGGATTTTGTACTTTGATGTCAGGGGTATAAGACTGGCAGATGTTGGGGGGTGTTCCTTCTTCTGCTTTTGAATGTTGGAGAGTGTGTTGTGAATAAAATGGAACCTGAGAAATAACTCTGCCTCATCCTTTCCACACAATCTCCACACTGGTGACCTTAAGACGTATTATGGCCGGAGATGATTCTCCTGCACCGGACTCATCAGGAGCCAGCCAAGCTAATGCAGCTACCACAGTCTAGCTTCCGGACTTCTGGCAGAACAGTCCGCTCTCCTGGTTTAACGCAGTCGAGGTACAGTTCCATCTTCAGAAGGTTTCGGCAGACGCCACGAAGTTCTACCATGTAGTTGCAAAGCTGGACAACCACACAGCCCAGCGTGTAGAGAGCCTGATCAACCACCCGCCAGACGACGACAAGAACGGCACTTTGAAGGCTGCTCTCATCTGTTTTTTCACCCTCTCGCTGGGAGAGCGAGCAGAGAAGCTCCTGGCGTCGACTGAGTGTGAGGTTGACAGACCTGCAGACCTGATGGCG
The DNA here is from genome assembly GCA_020510985.1 of Pholidichthys leucotaenia. NCBI lineage: Eukaryota > Metazoa > Chordata > Actinopteri > Cichliformes > Pholidichthyidae > Pholidichthys > Pholidichthys leucotaenia. Next base: position 79,095,885 of record CM035846.1, read on the forward strand.
AAGATGCTGAGTTTGAGAGATGCCGAAGATGATGGCTTTATTTTCGCCCACCTTTTCCTCAGGACACTACCGCCAGCGGTGAGAGTTACCCTGGCCAGTTCACAGCTGCTGGCCCACCGAGACTACCACGAGCTGGGCCAGGAGGCGCAATGACCCGTCGACGCCCATAGACGACACACGGCCACGACCGCAGCAGCATTGCTGGGCGCAACATCCGGAGATGGCAGGGGGCCAGAGGCTGCAGCACCAGACTCACCGACGACGGCAGCGACGGGGGCCAGGAGGCGTGGAGCGGACGACGTCCTTTGCTTTTACCATCGCCGTTTCGCCAAGAGGGCATGCAAGTGCATCCCACCATGCCAATTCAAGCGCTCGGGAAACGCCAAGACCGGGAGTCGGTAGCAGCTGCGGCTCTCGGTGAGGAGAACAAGCTGCTCTACTTGAGGGACGCACGATCGGGGAGGCACTTCCTCGTGGACACAGGCTCCCAGCTGAGTTTCATCACATCTTCCTACGCTGACCGGCTGGCGTCTTCCAGTGGCCCTGTGGTGTCAGCAGCGAACGGCTCGGCGATTAAGACCTTCGGGGAGAAGACCCTGTCTCTGTCGTTACACGGCCGCACATTTGAGTGGACTTTAGTCATAGCGGCAGTCAATTTCAATATGTTAGGTGCTGATTTTTTGTGCTCACATGGTTTGTTGGTCGATCTTGCTAACAGACGCCTGGTTAATGCACTCTCTTTTTCTTCTATTCCCTGTACAGCGCGAGTGGCCCCGCCAACAGCACAAGCCAACGTCACAGCTGTAGGTGGTAAGTTCCACACACTCCTCACTCAGTTTCCAGCACTCACGGTGCCAACGTTTTTGGCGACCGTGGCTAAACACGGGGAGGAGCATTTTATTACTACCACCGGACCACCCGTTTTTGCAAAAGCTCGGCGCTTGGATTCAGCTAAACTGGCCATAGCACACGAGGAGTTCGCCAACCTGGAAAAATTGGGCATCATCCGACGTTCAAAGAGCCCTTGGGCTTCACCGTTTCACATGATCCCTAAAACTGATGGCTCGTGGTGGCCGTGCGGTGATTTTCACAGGCTGAACAATGCTACAGCACACGACCGCTACCCAATCCCACATATCCAGGATTTTTCAGTTCATTTGGCGGGGACGCGCATTTTTTCTAAGATAGACCTGGTACGCGGTTATCATCAGGTCCCAGTCCGCGCTGAGGACATACCCAAAACAGCGGTAATAACTCCTTTTGGGCTTTTTGAGTTTTTGCGCATGCCGTTTGGGCTTAAAGGCGCAGCGCAGACTTTCCAACGCATGATGGACGCTGTGTTGCGCGATCTCCCTTTCGTGTTCATCTACCTGGACGACATTTTGGTAGCCAGTGCGTCCAAAGACGAACACGAAAACCACCTCACGGCAGTTTTCCAGAGGTTGGCAGAGCACGGGCTAATAATCAACCCAGCGAAGTGTCAGTTCGGGGTGGCGCAGATTGATTTTTTGGGGCATCGCGTCTCTCCCGAAGGAGCAGTCCCGCTGCCTGACAAGGTGCGTGCGGTGGCAAATTTTCCCCAGCCACAAACGGTCAAAGCGTTACAGGAGTTTTTGGGAATGGTGAATTTTTATAACCGTTTCCTCCCCCGCGCGGCGCAGCTCATGCAACCATTGTACGCTGCGCTTAAAAAACAAAAACCCGCAAATAAAATTGAATGGTCTCCCGAGCGGGAGCGCGCATTCTCTGAAGTCAAAACAGCCTTGGCAAACGCTGCGTTGTTAGCGCATCCAGTCCCAAAGGCTCGCATGGCGCTCACTACTGACACGTCAGATGTGGCCATAGGAGCGGTTGTTGAACAGTATGTGGCTGGAGCTTGGCAGCCGCTCGCGTTTTTCAGCAAGACTTTCCGCGATAGTGAGCGAAAATACAGCGCATTCGACAGGGAGTTGTTAGCTCTCCATTTGGCTATTTGTCACTTCCAGTTTTGGCTGGAGGGACGCCATTTCACCGCGTTCGTTGACCACAAGCCGCTGACTTTTGCGATGGCCAAGATTTCGGAACCTTGGTTGGGCCGGCAGCAGAGACAGCTGGCCGCAATTTCGGAGTTCACTATCGATATCCAGCATGTAGCGGGTAAACTTAACGTAGTGGCAGACTGCCTCTCGCATGCCGTGGCTGCTCCAGCCCGCGTAGAGGTATATTTTGCAGCTGTTGCCGCGGACCAGGATAGCAGCGCAGAAGTGCGCTCAGCCCCAGTCCGCGTAGGGATAGATTACGCAGCCATGGCCGCAGATCAGGGCGGCAACGCGGACGTGCGCACGCTCCAGTCTGGACCAACAGGGTTAAGGCTGGAGGACAGGGTGCTGCAAGACGGTATGCCCCCTCTAATCTGCGATGTTTCCACCGGGCGACCCCGTCTGGTGGTTCCGGCCTCATGGCACCGCCGCGTTTTTGACTCGATCCATTCACTGGCGCACCTGGGGGTGCGCTCTTCTGTCAAAATGGTAGGGGAGAAATTTGTATGGCCGGGCCTGCGCAAGCAAGTTAGAGAGTGGGCGGCCGCCTGCATGGCCTGTCAGCGGGCCAAAGTGCATAGACACACGAGAGCTCCTTTGGAGCCGTTTCATATTCCAGCTTAAAGCTTTGCTCATGTCCATGTGGACCTCATAGGCCCCCTACCGCCCTCGCAAGGGTGCACACATCTTCTGACAATGGTTGACCGCACCACGCGCTGGCCAGAAGTGGTTCCCCTGTCATCAACCACAGCCGAGGAGGTGGTGCGCGCTTTTTTAACTGCATGGGTAGCGCGTTTTGGAGTTCCGTCAGATATTACGTCTGACAGAGGCCCACAATTTGTTTCCGAACTTTGGTCAGCGATGGCCCGCAGCCTGGGGGCAACGATCCACCGCACGACCGCGTATCACCCACAGGCTAATGGGTTATGCGAACGTTTTCACAGGTCGCTGAAGGCGGCTCTCAGAGCGTCGCTTACGGATGCAAATTGGGTTGACAAACTACCATGGGTTCTATTGGGATTGCGTTCTGCACCTAAAGAGGATTTAGATGCCTCCCCAGCGGAGCTAGTGTTCGCACAGCCACTTCGGCTGCCTGGAGAATTTCTCCCTGACAACCCAGCGCCAGAGTTCTCCTCGGTTCAGCGGTTGCAGAATAGCAATGGCCCGAGTGTTCTACCAGGCCCCGTTCACCACAGTTTTCCGCGTGTTTGTATGCCTAAAGCTTTAAAAAATGCGGAGTTTGTTTTTGTCAGACATGATGCCCACCACACAGCTCTGCAACCGCCTTACGATGGACCATTTAGAGTGCTAGAAACAGGTGATAAGCATTTTTTGCTAGATTTGGGGGGGCAGAAAGGAGATGATTGGCATAGACAGACTGAAACCTGCTTTTGTGATGGCTGACGAAACTGTGCAGCTGGCGAGGGCCCCGCGACGGGGTAGACCCCCTAGGGAGCATTCCCCAGTACACCCACAGAGATTGACTAACAGTTTTAATCCCCAGACAGCAGCTCCACAGCAGGAAGACGCCACGGAAGAGGTTAAGCCCGCCTGCAGCAGATACGGCAGACGGTTGAGACCAAGACAGCATGTGGACTGATGTGTGGCGATTTTATTATGACATGCAATCTGTGTTAGTTTGTTCCATCTTAGACATTTGGGGGGGGGGTATATGTGGTGCACATATGTAGTTTCACGGGCTCACATGTATATGACTGTTCATATGCTCTCATGTATATTCCTGTGTGCTTATTTTGGCTTCACGTCTGAAGAGGGACAAAAGGTCTGGACCTCCTAGGGATAAGAGGAGGACGAGAGAGTTGGCCTTTTGATATGCAAAGGGATGGACATGAATAATTTCCTGACCACCCAGGTTTGGGTGGAAGAGAGAGGAACTGCAGGGGGGATGCATTGTGATTGGGATTTAAAGACAATGGGATTTTGTACTTTGATGTCAGGGGTATAAGACTGGCAGATGTTGAGGGATTTTCCTTCTTCTGCTTTTGAATGTTGGAGAGTGTGTTGTGAATAAAATGGAACCTGAGAAATAACTCTGCCTCATCCTTTCCACACAATCTCCACAATATATATATATATATATATATATATATATATATATATATATATATATATATATATATATATATATATATATATATATACACAGTACCGTTCAAAAGTTTGGGGTCACTTAGAAATTTCCTTATTTTTGAAAGAAAAGCACTGTTTTTTTCAATGAAGATAGCTTTACACTAATCAGAAATACACTCTATACATTGCTAATGTGGTAAATGACTATTCTAGCTGCAAATGTCTGGTTTTTGGTGCAATATCTACATAGGTGTATAGAGGCCCATTTCCAGCAACTATCACTCCAGTGTTCTAATGGTACAATGTGTTTGCTCATTGCATCAGAATTCTCCAGATTACCTCAACAAATTAACAGCTAGAATGCCAAAGGTCTGCAATGCTGTAATTGCTGCAAATGGAGGATTCTTTGACGAAAGCAAAGTTTGAAGGAAAAAATTATTATTTCAAATACAAATCATTATTTCTAACCTTGTCAATGTCTTGACTATATTTTCTATTCATTTTACAACTCATGGTGGTAAGTAAAAGTGTGACTTTTAGGGTTCAGAAACACATGATCCCTCCCTAATTTTAGGCTATATCAAAAAGGTAGGTTTTAGCCCTATTCTTAAAAACCGAGATCGAGTCTGACTCCCAAATCCAGATTGGCAGCTGATTCCACAGGAGAGGAGATTGATAACTGAAGACTCTGCCTCCCATTGTACTTTTAGAGATTCTAGGTATTACAAGTGATCCTGCATTTTGGGAGCGTAGTGCTCTGTTAGGATAATACGGTAGTATCAGATCTTTTAAATAAAAAGGAGCCTGATTGTTTAGAGCTTTGTAAGTAAGAAGAAGAATTTTAAACTTAATTCTAAACTCTATGGGAAGCCAATGAAGGGAGGCCAGAACCGGAGAGATATGATCTCTCTTTCTATTACCTGTTAAAACTCTTGCTGCAGCACTTTGGATCAGCTGAAGACTTTTTAAAGATGTTTTACGACAGCCTGATAATAAAGAATAACAATAATCTAATCTAACAAAAGCGTCGATCAGTTTCTCAGCATCACTCTGAGACAAGATGCTCCTAATCTTGGCAATATTACGCAAATGATAGAAGGCAGTCTTAGAAACAAATTTAATATGTGAATTGAAGGACAAATCCTGATCAAAAATAACTCCAAGGTTCCTCACAGAGCTATTAAGAGAAAGAGTAACCGCATCCAAACTGAAAGTTTGATTTGGAAAGGTATTTCTAAGGTTTTTTGGACCAACAAGAATGACTTCAGTCTTATCTGAATTTAATAGCAGGAAATTACAAGTCATCCAAGCTTTGATTTCCTTAAGACAGGCCTCTAACTTGGCTAAATGATTACTATCATCTGGCTTCATTGACAGGTATAATTGTGTGTCATCTGCATAACAATGAAAATGTATACAGTGCTTTCTAATAATGTTGCCTAACGGAAGCATATATAAACTAAAAAGAGTAGGGCCTAGCACAGATCCCTGTGGAACTCCATGACTAAGCTTTGAGTTGAAAGAAAACTCATTATTTACATGAACAAACTGGAACCTATCAGATAAATAAGATCTAAACCACTGCAACGAAGTTCCATTAAGTCCAACATAGTGTTCTAATCTATCAAGTAGAATATTATGATCGATAGTATCAAAAGCTGCAATAAGGTCTAAAAGGACAAGTACAGAAACTAGTCCATTATCAGATGCAATGAGGAGGTCGTTAGTGACCTTTGCTAAGGCTGTTTCAGTACTATGATGGATTCTAAACCCAGATTGAAACTTTTCAAGTAAACCATTTCCCTGCAGGTGGTCAAATAATTGTGTAGCAACAACTCTTTCTAAGATTTTTGAAATGAAAGGGAGATTAGAGATTGGTCTATAGTTAGCTAAAGCTCCTGGATCTAGCGTTGGCTTTTTGAGTAAGGGTTTAATTACAGACGTTTTAAAAGGCTGCGGTACATGGCCTAAAGTTAATGAAGAATTGATTATATGAAGAATAAAGCTACCAATAAGTGGGAAGACTTCTTTAAATAACCTGGTAGGAATAGGGTCTAAAAGACAAGTTGAAGGTCTGGATGAGGAAACTATTTTGTCTAACTCACAAAGGTCGATTGGAGTAAACTCATCAAGACAGACATCAATAGAAGGAGTTGTAGTAGTTACAGTATTTAAGTTAACTGTGGGAAGAATCTGGTTGATTTTATCTCTGATGGATGAAATTTTATTATTGAAAAAGTTCATAAAGTCCTGACTAGTAAGCTCTAAGGGAATGCTAGGATTGACAGAGTCCTGACTCTTTGTCAACCTGGCTACAGTACTGAAAAGAAACCTGGGATTATTCTTGTTCTCTTCTATTAATGCAGAGTAATAACTCGTTCTAGCTTTTCTAAGAGATTTTTTATAAATTAAAAGATGATTTCTCCAAGCTAAATAGATTTCATCTAAATTAGTGGAGCACCATTTTCTTTCTAATTGACGAGTCTTTTGTTTTAAGCTACGAGTTTCTGTGTTGAACCAAGGAGTTAGAAATCTCTGATTAGACTTTTTCTTTTTTAAGGGGGCCACCAAGTCTAGAGTCTGATGCAGAGAAGCTGAAACACTATCCACCATGTTATCAATTACAGAAGGAGCAAGCTGTCTATAGCTTATTTCCGTTGTGTTGACACATGGCATAGAGGAAACAATCTGCATAAATTTGGTAACAGCATCATCTGAGAGGCATCTACTGTAATAATATTTTTCTTTAGGAGCCAAATAGTCAGAAATAGTAAAATCAAAGGTTAACAGACAATGGTCTGACAGTACAGGGTTATGAGGAGGCACTACAAGATTTTCTATTTCTATGCCATATGTCAGAACAAGGTCCAATGTATGGTGGAGGTAATGAGTAGAATTTCCTACTTTCTGAGAAAACCCAATCGAGTCTAATATTGAATTAAATGCCACATTAAGGCAGTCACTATCTACATCCACATGTATATTAAAGTCCCCTACTACAATTATTCTATCAGATTTCAGCACTAAATCAGCTAAGAAATCAGCAAATTCTGATAAAACTTCTGAGTAGGTTGATGGGGGACGATAAACTATGGCAAATAAAATTGGGTTTAACCTAAAATTGCTAAAGTGCCCAATACTGAGGACCAGGCCCTCAAAGGAATTATAACATGTTTTTTGCTTTACATTAACTAGTAATTTGAAATGGTAAATTGTTGCTACTCCTCCTCCACGACCAGAACTTCTGGGATTTTGACAGTTTAAATAACCAGAGGGAGTTGATTCATTTAAACCAACATAATCCTCTTGCCCTAACCAAGTCTCTGTAAGGGAAATTAAATCAATCTGATGATCAATTAACAGATCATGGACTAACATAGACTTGGGAGTTAGAGACCTAATATTTAATAAACCACATTTAATTTTTAAATTATGAGGAGGAACAGAGGCCAAATCATTCAATTTAGAGGCGTTATGTTTAATTTGAGTTTCACCAATATTTTGCTTTATCACTTTGGGATGCTTATACATTATATTTTTATTTACTTTGGAGGGAGCAGACAACGATTCTCTGATGGGGAAGACAGGGGCTAAGCTGAGGGGTGGCGGATGAAGGGGAGCTGCAGAGAGGCGTGTAAGATTGCGACTCTGCTTCCTGGTCCCAACTCTGAGTAGTCAAGGTTTTGGAAATTTGGATAAAAAAGATGCCAGATTGTTAGATAAATGAGAAGCACCATCCAAAGTGGGATGAATGCTGTCTCGTCTCATAAGACCAGGTTTTCCCCAAAAAGAGCTCCAATTGTCAATGTAGCCCACGTCATTTTTAGGACACCACACAGACAGCCAGCGGTTCAAGGATGACGAGCGACTAAACATGTCATCACTGGTCAGATTGGGGAGGGGCCCAGAGAATACTACAGTGACAGACATCATTTTTGCAAAGTCACACACCGATTCTATATTAAGTCTTGTGACTTCCGACTTCTGGAGACGGATGTCATTAATGCCGGCGTGAATAACAATTGTGGAATATTTACAGTTACTTTTAGCCAGCATTTTCAGATTTGACTCGATGTCGCCTGCTCTGGCCCCAGGAATGCATTTGACTATGGCCGCTGGAGTCTCTAGGTTCTCGTTTCTGACTACAGAGTCGCCAGTGATCAGAGTTTTTTCCTCAGCGGGTGTGTCGCTGAGCGGGGAAAAACGATTAGAAACGTGAACAGGTTGGTGGTGTACCGGGGCTTTGCGACTAGGCTTCCTTCTCACCGTCACCCACCCAGTCTCCTCGCTGCTGAGGAGAGCCGGGGGACCGCTAACGGGGTTAGCTATGCTAGCTAGCTCCGCTGCAGCTAATGGGTGTCCGTCGAGATTAACTGGCGCAGACGGTGTTTCAATGCAGCGGAGCCGGGATTCCAAATCAGACAACCTCGCCTCGAGCGCCTCAAAAAGAGAACATTTATTACATTTACCGTTTTCACTAAAAGAGGCAGAGGTGTAGCTAAACATCTGACAGAGAGAGCACACCAGAGGAGGAGAGGAAAGAGAGCTAGTAGCCATAGCTAGTAGCTGGAGAGCAAACCACACAGGCAGACAGCAAAACAGGAAGTGACGATACGTTACCACAAGGAAGTGACGATCCCACAAGGAACCTGACCAATGGAATCAAGCTAGCCTTGATTCCTACAGCCAGCTTGATTCCTACAATGGAATCAAGCTGGCCTTGGGCCCTATACAGAAGAAAATCGCTCCCTTAAAGTCTGCCACAGGGGAGATAATCCAGGATCGGGCACAACAGATGGAGCGCTGGGTAGAGCACTACTCTGAGCTGTATGCCAGGGAGAACATAGTCACTGACGATGCCCTGAATGCCATCGAGTGTATGCCTGTACTGGGGGAGTTTGATAGAGAGCCGACCATCGATGAACTGAGCGAGGCCCTTGACTCCCTTGCCACCGGCAAAGCCCCCGGGAAGGACGGCATCCCTGCCGAGGTTCTGAAGTGCTGCAAAGGGTCACTGATCACGGAGCTGCATGAAATCCTCTGTCTGTGCTGGAGAGAAGGCGAAGTACCGCAGGACATGAGGGACGCCAACATCGTCACACTACATAAGAACAAAGGTGACAGGAGTGACTGCAATAACTACTGTGGCATCTCTCTCCTCAGCATCGTTGGGAAGCTGTTCGCTCATGTTATCCTCAAGAGGCTTCAAGTTCTGGCAGAGAGAGTCTACCCCGAATCGCAGTGCGGGTTCCGAGCCAACAGGTCTACAATCGACATGGTGTTCTCTCTCAGACAGCTGCAGGAGAAATGTAGGGAACAGAGGCAGCCAGTCTTCGTAGCCTTCATTGACCTGACGAAGGCTTTCAACCTTGTTAGTAGGGATGGCCTCTTCAAAATCCTCTCCAAGATCGGATGTCCACCCAAGCTGCTCAGCATCATCTGATCATTTCACGATGACATGAAGGGCACAGTCGTCTTTGATGGCTCAACTTCATCTGCCTTCGATATTAGAAGCGGAGAGAAACAGGGATGCATTCTTGCATCGACTCTGTTCGGAATCTTCTTTGCTGTCATGCTGAAACACGCCTTTGGTTCTGCCAAAGAGGGCATCTACCTTCGAACCAGATTGGATGGAAAGCTCTTCAACCTCTCCAGACTAAGAGCAAAGTCCAAGGTCCAGCTAAAATGTCTGCGTGACTTCCTCTTCGCAGATGATGCAGCAATCACTGCCCACTCAGCCGAGGACTTTCAGCAGCTCATGACTCGTTTTAGCGAGGCTTGTCGCGACTTCGGACTCACCATCAGCCTGAAGAAAACACAGGTCATGGGACAAGGCGTGGATTCTCCACCCATCATCAGTATCTTCGATCATGAACTAGATGTTGTCCATGACTTTGTCTACCTGGGATCCACTATCAATGACAACCTCTCTCTCGACACGGAGCTCAATAAGCGCATCGGCAAAGCAGCTACGACCATGTCCAGACTGACAAAGAGAGCGTGGACCAATGGCAAGCTGACAAAGCATACCAAAATCCAGGTCTACAGAGCTTGCGTCCTCAGCACCCTCCTGTATGGCAGCAAGTCCTGGACCCTGCAAGCCCGACAGGAAAAGAAGCTCAAAGCATTTCACATGTGCTGTCTCCGTCACATCCTACACATCACCTGGCAGGACAAAGTCACAAACAACAGCATCCTGGAGAGAGCTGGAATCCCCAGCATGTACATGCTGCTGAAGCAGAGATGCATGCGCTGGCTGGGGCATGTGATACGCATGGACGATGGCAGTGTCGCGTGAATTGCCTATAAAAATATTTATCATAAGGTACAGGAATTATTTGTTTTATTTAATAGTGGGTGTGAAAGGGGGCGGAGTTAAACCATCGCTTCTACATCCGCTAAATTAAATAAAAGCACTCGTAAAAGGGGCACCAGTCCTAACGGACAATAATATTAACTTTAATTTAATTAATTTTGTACCTTCAATTACTTAATGAATCAGTCTCAAAATTTCAGCGAGTTCTTGTCCTGCCGTGATTAGGAAACATGTATATATGAAAGGAAAACGCTTCAACTTCTATCATTCACCCTTTTATTAAACTCATTCAGGTTACATGGCATGGCGTTCAAATGATGAATAAACAGATTTAAATGATAACAGCGTAATATATCACATCAACTGATATTGGATTCCTGAACATAAAATCTAGCGTTACACCTCTGTAGAACCAAGGAGGAACCAGACTTTTGTTTCAACGGTAAATGAGGCTGAAATATTTTAACAAAACAACACAATTTTATGGGGAAAATTCATAAGCTAATTATCTAAAAATGAATTCTGAATTAATCTACAAAAATTTAAGGGCAGTTACTTAAAAATGACTAAGAGTTTTCCTTCAGTTTACAGCTCTATCCTGTGGCTGAGAGACTAATTGATCCCTGAAATGTGGGCCATATTCAATTGTAATTTTATTGTTAGGACATCACGTTTTAACCCAGCAGATAGTAAAATGAGCCTCACTCACAAGACAGCTGAAGGTCCACGTGTTCAGCGGGTCGATGCCGGCCAAGTTCAGGATCGGGACGTCGGGAGGAAGCGGCTGCTGCAATGCTCCCTCACAGCAGTCAGGAGTGTTGACTCAGCCGGGGGCTCGTTCAGGACGGGGGCAGCAGAGTGATCATCCCCGAGCGGCATGAAAAGTCCTTGGAAAAGAGTCCAAATTTGAGGTCTCTTGTAGTGGGATAGACCAAAAAAAAACTGAAGGAGGAACGTCTCAGTCTCTGTTCACTTTAAACTAGGCAAATTAAAGGTCCACTCTAATGGTGTGAAAAGTCATTAAAAAAATGAGAAAAACATTTACTAGGATAAGAATGGCTTCTGAGGTGAAGGAAAAAGTTTGAGAATTTGATTCTCAAAAAGGACGAGCTCTAAAGAAAAAGGTGGTTTCTCCTCAGTAACCAGAAAGACTTGACAAACTTCAAAACGAACAGAATAAAACGTCACAGGGCCTTGAAACGGTGGAATGAAATCTTCTTCTGAGATCTAGATTACTATTCTGCTTCTTTAATCTTAATTTAGTTCCTAATCTTTCTCAAAATCTCTTTCTTTCTTCTTTCTGTGTTTCTAATTCTTAATTCTATCACCGTTCTCTATTTTGCTGTTCTTGTTACTTCTTTACTTCTTGCTAATCTTGCCCTTACTTCTCTTTGTCTGTCTTTTTGTCTCTCTTTTCCTATTTCTACTAAACTCAAATCTAGCTTCTCTCTTTTAAAGTTACCTCGCCGGGTCGTAAAACTGATGATGTCGATCGCAAGACTGACCAATCAACTTTTTCAGAAGCAGTTTGAAATGGCTGCCATCCAATGTGAGAACATTTCTTTGTTTGAGAGCAGCCAATCAAACGAAGACACTATCCCATGAAATTGCAGAGGGAAAATCAACACTCAGTCAGTTCTTATGAAATTAGGTGGTCAATATAAAATCTAACTAAATTAAATGACTTGGCTAATATTTGGTGATCATGCATTTATACCATTACTCCAATATTACATTTGTTTGAATAACACTCATGAATATAACATTTCTTATACATAATTATAATACATGCATTCACATTTAGATCAAAATGCAGCAAACCATGCAGCAAACCATGGTTGGTGATAAAAGAGGGATGATTTTCAGTGTCCTTAGGATCCAGAGGATAAGCTGAAAGAAACTTAATGTTTAGAACAAATTAAAAGTCATCTTACATACTGAAAACACATTTTGTAGGTATCCACTAGGAGGTACTGTTGAGCTGTAGATGATTTCCTTTAGGTCCATGGTATCTGGGAGAAAACCTGGATCGTGGGCTATAAACCCGTCGGATTAAGCCGTTTACGACTCATTTAAGAAGATTGGTTTCCTGTGAAAAGATACGTTATCCAAATGCAGTGTTCACGTTGAGAGGTCTGGTCTCTTGAGTTTATGTTCCTTTGAGCCTTTAAAAGCAAATTCTGATCCTTACAATCTCTGCAAGGGGCAACTGTTTACATTGGGGTCCTGGGAAAGCAAGCATCTTTGGTCAGGCCTGGAAGAGGCCTGCATGAGTCGACATAAAAGCCAGTGACATTCCTGTAACATGCAGAAAAGTAGTATTCCTGTATAAGGAATAAAATGAAATTCCTGTAAACTGGAGAGAAGTGATCTTCTGTCTTGGTTTGAGGAGACGATGATGCTACAGGCAGGATCCCCAAGGATCTCCTCTACGGTGTCCTAGCTCAAGGCAAACGTCCGTCAGGCAGACCCCAACTGCGTTACAAGGATGTCTGCAAAAGGGACTTGATGGCCATGGATGTTGACCTCACCACGTGTGAAGCTGTAGCCTCAGACCGGACGGCCTGGAGGCAGATTGTGCAGAAAGGCCTGTCCAGCTTTGAACAGTCACTTATACAGCAAGCTGAGGCGAAGTGACAGAGGAGAAAGCCCCGAGGCCAGGCAGACCGACCAGCAACGGACTTCACCTGTGTCCAGTGCGGCAAGGATTGCCACTCCCGCATCGGACTTTTCAGTCACACCCGACACCGAATCAAAACCACCCAGAGCGCAACTCCATAGTCTCCCGAGACAGATGCCAACAAGTTGTATTACGTGAATCTCCCAGTATTTTTAAGATTGATATTAAATATCCATATGTCCAAATATGTTAATAAAAAAAAACACAGGCTTATACAGGGTGTCCTAATTTTTTTCACACAACTGTATGACATGATGTGCCTTGTGTGGTGCTCTTGTGACATTTTATGGTCTGTAAACTCAAACAAGTCAGTTTTCTATAGACATATTCTATTCATTCCCTTTAGACACCCATTTTCCAGCCAAATCATCTACCAACCTTTGACCATGTAATTCATTAATGGGCATTATTTTAGCTTATTGTAGTTTATTATACGCTGGACTGGACACCCCCTTAGTTACTGCCAGAAGACTTGGCCATTCAGTCATTCAAGGCCATTTCTGTGTTTATTACACCCCAGGAACTGGTCACAACACAGCCAGACCCCCACCCACCCTCTTGTGCAGCACCTCTCTCCATCTCCCCCCTCACCCTCCTCAGGGGACACCAGGCCCCCACCTCACATCACTGTGACTACAGACCAGGTTAAGAAACAGCTGGAGAGACTTCATCAGTGGAAGGCTGCGGGCCCTGATGGCATCTCTGCCAGGATCCTGAGGACCTGTGCCAACCAGCAAGCTTCGGTACTGAAACGCCTGTACAACCTGAGTCTGAGTCTGGAAAGAGTACCGGTGCTGTGAAAGATGTCCTGCCTGGTTCCTGTCCCCAAGAAGTCATCTCCATTGGACCTGAATGACTATCGACCAGTTGCCGTCACATCTCATGTGATGAAGGTACTTGAGAGACTGGTTTTAGCCCACCTCAGGCCGCATGTAAAGACGTGGCTGGACCCTCTGCAGTTTGCATATCAGCCCCATTTAGGAGGCGCTGTCATCCAGCTGCTGCAACGAGCCCACCTGGATGGCGGAGGAGACACTGTGAGAATCACATTCTTTGATTTCTCCAGTGCCTTTAACACCATCCAGCCACTGCTGCTGGGTGAGAAGCTGCGGATGATGGGGGTTGACAGCTCAGTGATCTCCTGGATTACTGGCTACCTAACAGGCAGGCCACAGTTTGTCTGGCTGGATAGTGTCTTGTCTGACGTGGTGGTTAGTGATACAGGAGCTCCACAGGGGACTGTGCTCTCTCCTTTTCTCTTCACCTTATATATCACTGACTTTCAGTACAACACTGAGGCATGCCACCTGCAGAAATTCTCTGACGACTCAGCTGTTGTTGGATGTATAAGAGGGGGAAAGGAGGGGGAGTACAGGGCACTAGTAGACAGATTTGTGGAGTGGACAGAGCAGAATCACCTGAGGCTTAATGTCAGCAAGACCAGAAAGATGGTGATTGACTTCAGGAAGAAGAGGATGCCTTCTCAGCCATTGCAGATTAGGGGAGAAGATGTGGAGGTTGCTGAGGACTACAAATACCTGGGTGTCAGGATCAGCAACGGGCTGGACTGGAGATTCATCACCGATGCTGCGCACAAGAAGGGGATGAGCAGACTCTACTTCCTGAGGAAGCTGAGATCCTTCAGCGTGTGTAGCAGGATGCTGCAGCTTTTCTACCAGACCACTGTCACCAGCGCCATCCTCTTTGCTGCTGTCTGTTGGGGTAGCAGGATCAGAGCCAGTGACACCAACAAACTTGACAAGATTATCAAGAGGGCTGGCTCTGTAATTGGTCTCAGGCTGCAGACCTTTGAGACAGTGGTGGAGAGGAGGACACTAAATAAACTGTGATCCATCATGGACAATCCTGATCACCCCCTCCACCACACACTAGACAGACAGTGGATCACTTTCTCCAGCAGACTGCTACAGCTTTGCTGTCGAATGGTTAGGTACAGGAAATCTTTCCTGCCACATGCCATTTCACTGTACAATAACTCACTCTGATGTTGAATTCTGATCACAACTATGCTGCCATACTGTCCTTACAGTCTAATTGGTACCTCATATCTCACGCTGCTCCTGATAGTCCTGCATTGCACAGCAGGTATGATTCATGTGTCTACACGGGTCACCATCTATTTTAATCATTCTGTGATGTAGATATGCTTTTTTTAGTAGTTTTTACTTTCCATGGCTAATCCTTTGTCTGTTTTGTCGTGTGTGTTTCTGTCGTTTGTTTGTCTACTGTCATGCTGCTGTTACACTGCAGTTTCTCAGTTTGGGATCAATAAAGTGCATCTATCTATCTATCTTGTCTCTGGTGATGGTTTATTTCGGTTTTAAAACTGTAGCATGTAGCTAGCGTTTGTTAGAATGTTAGCTTAGTTTGACAACTGAACCTAAAGCTAATGGTAATCTCAAACATGGTGTTGCCTAAAAAACAGATGTTGAGGGAAACGACTAAAGAAAGACAGTGGTGTGAACAGGGGATCATTGGCATTTAAAGGGATCATTGACTGAAACGTTGTGGTTTTGTAAGTTTTAACCTTCTGAAAAGTGTCTCTTGGTCACATAATTATAAAAAAAAATGTCAAAATGTCCCTTTCTCTTAAAAACATGCAGCCTTTATTGTATAATTTTTTACTCCAAAAAGCAAAATTTATAGTTCTGCATGTGCAACAGGATGTCACTTACATAATAAACCCAGCCCAGTGCCATCCTTGATACCAGCCCACCGCTCTGTTATTGACCAACCTAGTTGTCTGTCATTGAGCTAACAAGTTTCCTTACCAAGCGTGGTTTATCTTATTTTCTTTAAATTTCAGTTACCCTAATAAACGCCCCTGTTTCCACCTGACTCACTAATCCAGTCAATAATATTTTGTGTCATTCTGAGTCATTAACACATGTGAACTTTTAAAATCTATAATAAAGTTCAATCAATGATCCCTTTAAAGCAATATGCTGCAAAACGACCTGTTTTGAGAGCTCCTTCTCTGTTTGTAAAATGCTACTTCAGTAATGAAACCCTGAGGTATTCTAACCAAATGTGTCAGACATAACATCTGGTAGCTATGTCAGCATGTGGAAAAGAATAATAATAGGGCCTTTTCAGTATTATTATGTCCAGTTTTTTTTTAATGAAATTAACAAATAAATATATTTGTCTTTTTATGTATATTTTTTCCACACAAAATAAAGTAGGTATTTTTTATTACCATTGGGCTTTTTTTTTCTTTTTTTTTTTTTTTACATTGGATAGTAAGATTATTGAAAAGGTCTGACTTAAATTAATAAAAATAGTAAGGAATGACCCAAATATTCTGACAGACTTTAAGGTGGTGTTTAACTTTTTTATTGTGGGATATTGATATTCTTCATTATTAATTTTGAACAGGCTACATGCTTTTGGAAAAGTACTTGTATTGTGATAATTGTATAAGGAGGATTTGATTGCTACCTTAAAAGATGAAAAAGAAAAGTGATAAATGCTCTTTCGTCCCGCTAATCTGTCTGACAGCAGTGAAGTTTTCGCAAGATCACCGAAAGAAAAACGTGCCTCACCTGTGCGGGAACACATCAGGGAAGTTAGTGAACTTAGTTTTTACTCATTTAAAGTTAAGAGCCACTCAGAGGGCTGTGGCAGAACTGGGAGAGAGATTGTAGGCCCGGTATGAACAGAATGGCGGCGCGGCCAGCAGCTGCCCGACTGGGCTCTTTTCAAGGAAGAATGTGACCATCTCCACGGGAGAAGCCTTAACATTACCAGTCCTGCCCGAAAAGGAAAATGGCGTTGGACAGCCAGCTGGACAGCTGGACTGTGTACACTGGTAGGTTCACCCAGAGACAAAATATTGACTGTGTGTACATTTCAAGAGTGTACATTTTCTAATCACTGACAGCACTTCTGCGCACTCCCGCGAGCGAGAACCCTCCTCTAGACATCACAAGCTGGTATTCAGGACAACACGAAATTTTTACACCTTTAAAAGCAATTTTAAATGCCCGACCTAAATAGAACCTGCTGATGAGCTAGACGCTGTCTTTAAGATATTGTCTAGACATTGGTTAATAAGAATTTCTGATCTAATGCCGGTGTGCGCCCAGCATGTTTTCCGATGTGTTGACAGGACGTCAGCAAACAGTCTACTCTGATTTAATGCTGGGTCCCGCGAAGACATCTTGCCAATGTGCAAACGCTTTGCAAAAGACGTTTTCCCAGTGTAATTTGAATATATTGGGCCAGCGTTGGCTGATTCATTGTGTGCTGCTGTGGTAGCTGCCTGGGGCCACCATTCACTCATTTTCAAATGTTCTGGGCTTATTGTATTCCATGAACTGGTGATATGCTATCGACCACTGAAACCACACACTCTTGTCCACCAATGATGCATCATTTCATTCGACATGAATTCACATTAGTTGGCTCAGACTCGCTACTCAGGCTAGCTAACATTAGCAACAGTGACTAAAGATGAAGAGCAGAATAACTGCAGTCTTTGGATATTTAAAGGGACATGTACTGAAATAAACCGTTCTGAGGATGGCTACCACAGATGATTTTCAGTTATGCTGCAATAATAAAACTAGAAAAGCACTCGGAGAGCGCAGACCTCCGCCAAGCGCCACAGTTCCCCATCTGTAGGATACCCCATTTCTGACAATGTGAAAATTTCATGAAAATCCGTCCATAACTTTTTGAGTTATCTTGCTAACAAACAGACAGACAGACAGACAAACCAACGCTGATGAAAACATAACCTCCTTGGCGGAGGTAATAATTCAAGGCTATTTGCTCAAAGTATGTGTAACAGGGCCGAGCGTAGGTTAAAACTAGAATGTCATGCAGATTCATTTAAGATTGGGTGTACGAGGAACATGGTGCAGTCAAGGAGTCAAAAAGAGCAATTAAAGTTTCACACCAAAGGAGTATTTATAAAACCCAAGAAAATCTATTTACAAATGACTGCAAAAGAAGGGAATTAAAAAAAAATACACTAAAGTTAAAAAAAAAAAAAAATCTTAATTGCATGAAACTAATAATTATAAAACACATAAAAAGGAATACTAAAAGAAGAATAAAAATAGCCTTCCAAAGGGGGAGAATCAGGTTCATCCACCACCTTCAGCTCAAGTCCCGACAACTTGGGTCACCAAAACAAAAGGGAAGCTACCAGCAATTTCCCAAAACATCATCATTGTCTGGGTGCTGTTAGCCTTTCTTGACTGTTTACACGGTGGCAGGGCTTGTCGCCCTGCTGCTGTTGTGTTTCCGTTTTGCAGCACCCAACCCCATGTGACAGGATCTGGACATGGTTGTACTCATGTCCTCGCTTTATGTTGTCATTTGTTTCTCTGTGATCTTCAGGACATAAGTTCAGCCATGTCCTCGCCCTCAGTTTATGTCCCTCTGTGTTTTATTTTCATTCCTGCCATGCACTCCTGTTTAGTATTGTTTCTCAGATTTTGCTCCCACTGTGGTTGTCTGTGTATCCCCACTCATCCTGTTATGCATACCGGTTGTCTCTGTCTCCCTGTGTGTGTGTGTAATTGACCTTGATTGTTCTCCCCACCTGTTCTGTGTTCCCTGATTGCCCTCCTGGTTTATTTAAGCCCTGTGCTGCTTTTTTTTTCTATTTGGCTGTCTTTGTATTGTCACAGTGGGGCAAAAAAATATTTAGTCAGCCACCAATTGTGCAAGTTCTCCCACTTAAAAGATGAGAGAGGTCTCCAATTTTCATCATAGGTATACCTCAACTATGAGAGACAAAATGAGAAAAAAAAATTCAGAAAATCACATTGTCTGATTTTTAAAGAATTTATTTGCAAATTATGGTGGAAAATAAGTATTTGGTCACCTACAAACAAGCAAGATTTCTGGCTCTCACAGACCTGTAACTTCTTCTTTAAGAAGCTCGTCTGTCCTCCACTCGTTACCTGTATTAATGCCACCTGTTTGAACTCGTTATCAGTATAAAAGACACCTGTCTACAACCTCAAACAGTCAGACTCCAAACTCCACTATGGCCAAGACCAAAGAGCTGTAAAAGGACACCAGAAACAAAATTGTAGACCTGCACCAGGCTGGGAAGACTGAATCTGCAATAGGTAAGCAGCTTGGTGTGAAGAAATCAACTGTGGGAGCAATTATTAGAAAATGGAAGACATACAAGACCACTGATAATCTCCCTCGATCTGGGGCTCCACGCAAGATCTCACGCCGTGGGGTCAAAATGATCATGAGAACGGTGAGCAAAAATACCAGAACCACACAGGGGGACCCAGTGAATGACCTGCAGAAAGCTAGGACCAAAGTAACAAAGGCTACCATCAGTAACACACTACGCCGCCAGGGACTCAAATCCTGCAGTGCCAGACGTGTCCCCCTGCTTAAGCCAGTACATGTCCAGGCCCGTCTGAAGTTTGCTAGAGAGCATTTGGATGATCCAGAAGAGGATTAGGAGAATGTCATATGGTCACATGAAACCAAAACAGAACTTTTTGGTAAAAACTCAACTTGTCGTGTTTGGAGGAGAAAGAACACAATACCTACTGTGAAGCATGGGGGTGGAAACATCATGCTTTGGGGCTGTTTTTCTGCAAAGGGACCAGGACAACTGATCCGTGTAAAGGAAAGAATGAATGGGGCCACGTATCTTGAGATTTTGAGTGAAAACCTCCTTCCATCAGCAAGGGCATTGAAGATGAAACGTGGCTGGGTCTTTCAGCATGACAATGATCCCAAACACACTGCCCGGGCAACGAAGGAGTGGCTTCGTAAGAAGCATTTCAAGGTCCTGGAGTGGCCTAGCCAGTCTCCAGATCTCAACCCCATAGAAAATCTTTGGAGGGAGTTGAAAGTCCGTGTTGCCCAGCGACAGCCCCAAAACATCATTGCTCTAGAGGAGATCTGCATGGAGGAATGGGCCAAAATACCAGCAACAGTGTGTGAAAACCTTGTGAAGACTTACAGAAAACGTTTGATCTCTGTCACTGCCAACAAAGGGTATATAACAAAGTACTGAGATGAACTTTTGTTATTGACCAAATACTTATTTTCCACCATAATTTGCAAATAAATTCTTTAAAAATCAGACAATGTGATTTTCTGGATTTTTTTTTTCTCATTTTGTCTCTCACAGTTGAGGTATACCTATGATGAAAATTGGAGACCTCTCTCATCCTTTAAGTGGGAGAACCTGCACAATTGGTGGCTGACTAAATACTTTTTTACCCCACTGTATATTGCGTCCTGGATTGTCTCCCATATTATTTTCTTGTGCATGTATACATGCACAAGGTCTCAGAAGATCTCAGTTCTAGTTTAGTCTTGTCATGCATCCCAGTTTATGTTTTTAGTGTTGTCTGGTTATTTTTATTTCGGCCTCTGAGCTGTCTTTATTTTCTGTTTTTGTAATGAATTGTTTGAACTTGAGATCTGGCATTTGAGTCCTGTCTAAAATCACCCTCCCCATGTCTCCGTCTAGGTCACCGCCTTGCAGTGCCATGCAACTGTCACTGCTCCTCAGTCTAGTTATTGCTCTCCTAGACAGCTCGTCCTCATGGCATCAGTTCTTCCCCTCGATGGTGGCTCCTTGTCTTTGCTGGTGACTCTCAGTCCCAGGCTGGCTCGGAGGTCATGTTCCAAGCCTTTCATCTGCTCCTCCTGGGCCATAATGGTCAAGCCCAGGCCCATTGCACTACTTCTCAGTTCTGTCTCTCTGCAGTTTGTGGAGTCAAAACTGAGGCAGTTCCCTCTGTTCTCATCTGGTCAGTCCTCCTGTGTGCCTGCTTTTTTAGGTTTTATACTCTATTGCTGTGTTCAGAATGTTCACTTACTCACTCCCTACTCACTATATAATGAATTTAGATATAGTGGACTATATAGTAAACACATTATAACAATAAAATTAACAGCTTTCGGACACTACTGGGCTTGTTTTTATGGCGTGGTTAATGATGTCATCGTGATGAGACAGTAAAATGTAACACACTAACACTGGCAAAAAAAATGAATTCCTGCATGTAATTTGTAGTAAATATGTATTAAATCAAACAACTTTTGCTGAATTAATAAATATGAATACCTTAAGGTAGTTTATGTTGTGATGTGAAGCTCTCCCCTCACTGCTCGTTTAGCTGTCCATTGCATTATGGGATAGACTGGCTAATGTAGTGACCATCCATTGTACACTACATTTCAAAATGCATTGTGGGATATTTTGAGTGTACTATATAATGAATGAAATTTTCAGTTAAGATTTTGAACATCACTACAAAATGGCTGATTCACTATAATGGTGGTCCCTCGATCTCGAGGATGACATGCATGTGCAGCTATCTGTGAACACGTAGATGGCTCTGCAGACCAAGTATGGACTTGCAGAGCCTGGAACAGATAGGGCACAGGAATTCCGCTGTTGTTGCAGGGACAGACGCTGCTCTGTGGCAATATTCTCTTGCAGCCTGTGCCTGGTTGCGGCGCTCCTCCTCTAGTGAAGCTGACGCTCTTTTTATGAGAGCACGCCAGCACCGCCTGTCTTGTGCTTTGTGAACAAGTTCAACCGGGTGAGATGTCACACCACTTGAGGCTGTCTTTTAAGGCATCCTTGTAGCGTTTGCAGGGGTGACCTCGTTTTCTGTACCCCTGCAGAAGCTCACCAAACAGCAGCTACTTTGGGATGCGGTGGTCCTCCATCCTGATGACATGGCTTGACCAACGGAGCCATGTCTTCAGAAGCATTGACTCAATGAGGAAAGACCTGGCTCTGTCAAAAGCTTCTGTGTTGGTGACCCTGTCCTGCCATCGTATGCCAAGGATGGAGCGTAAAGCACATTGATGGAACTTCTCCAGCTGTTTCAGATGTCGCTGATAAACCGTCCATGTCTCACAGCCATATAGAAGTGAGGTAAGGATGACAGCGTTGTACACTTTGAGTTTTGTGGCCAGGGTAACAATATGATGGTTCAGTACCCTGTTGCAAAGTCGTCCGAGAGCATGACTTGCTTTGCTGATTCTGGCTGAGATCTCATTGTCCAGAGAGCCATCACTGGATATTACACTTCCGAGGTATGTGAAGCGTCGACAGATTTCAGCTCTGTGTTGTCAATCACAATAGTGGGCTGTGGAACATTCGAGTTTGGTGCAGGCTGGAATAGCACCTCAGTTTTTCTCAGGTTAATGGTGAGACCAAACTGCTTTGAAGCCTCAGAGAACTTATTCAGTATAGTCTGCAGATCCTCTGGCTTGTGAGCCATCAGTGCACAGTCATTTGCAAAGAGAGCTTCCTGGATGACACTGGTGAGCGTCTTTGTTTAAGCAGTCACTCTGCGCAGGTCGAACATGGACCCGTCATAACGGTAGCGAATGTACACGTCCTCATCTAGGTCCTGCACTGCTTGCCTGATGACATAGGTGAAGAACAGATTGAAGAGGACTGGTGTCAGAACGCCGCCTTGTTTCACCTCGGTGGAAATGTCAAAATGTTCACCACTGGAGAGCACCTGCCCAGTCATACCGTCGTGGAAGAGCCTGATGATCTGGATGAACTTGCGTGGACAACCAAAGCGAGCGAGCACTGACCAAAGGGCCTCCCTACTGACAGAATCAAACGCCTTGGTCAGATTGATGAAGACAGAGTAGAGGTTGAGATTTTGCTCTCGGCATTTCTCTTGTACCTGCCTCACTGTAAATATCATGTCGACTGTACTGCGACTCCGTCGGAATCCACACTGAGCCTCTGGTAGGTTGGTCTCTGACAGCATAATGAGTCTGTTCAGGATGATCCGAGTGAAGATCTTGCCTGCAACTGACACGAATGAGATGCCCCTGTAGTTTCCACATTCAGCTTTGCTGCCCTTGTTCTTGTACAGTGATACAATCAAGGCATTACAGAAGTCTTCTAGCATCTGCTCTTGCTCACAGATAAGCTGTATTACATCATGGAAGACTTCAATAGCTCCTGGACCAGCAACTTCATACATCTCTGCTGGAATACCATCCTTTCCAGGTGCCCGGTCGGAGTTCATCTGATTGATGGCCTTAGTAAGCTCCTCAATTGTGGGAGGTTGGTCGAGTTCTTCCCTAACTGACTGTTGAGGGATTTGGTCCAGAGATGTAGGACTGACTGTCGATGGCCTGTTTAGCAAAGTTTTAAAGTGCTCAGCACGTCGATTCCTCAGGCCCTCCTGGTCCTTGATCAGCATGGACCCGTCTGCTGACAGCAAGGGGTGAGTCCCGATTTGGAAGGTGCATAGATGGTTTTCAGTGTGCTAAAGAACTGTTTGGAATTGTGGGCATCAGTATAGTTCTGAACCTCTTCTGCTTTCTTATCCCACACCCTGTCCTGGATTTCACGCAGTGGCTAGCAGTGATATTCCTCGGTAATTTCCACAATCTTTCTCGTCACCTTTCTTGAACAAAGGCACAATACTTGCATCCTTCCAGTCTTGAGGTATTTTCTGGGCATCCCATATCTCTTGGATGAGCTTGTGCAGGCAGTCGGTCAGCTGAACACCACCAAATTTCCACACTTCTACTGGAATTCCATCCCTTCCTGGAGCTCTACCATCCTGTGTTGTCCTGATAGCTGCCATTAGTTCATCAAGATTTGGTGGTTCATCCAGACCTGATACAGCTGGTCGCTGCACTAGAGCTTCTTTAGCCTCTTCAGTGAGATCTCCAGGGTTGTTTAGTAGTTGGTCAAAGTGGTCTGCAAATCTGTCCAGGATCTCGTCTTTCTTCTGCAAAACCATTTCACCATCCATAGCCTTTAGTTGGATCAATCCTCTTGGTTTAGGGCCGAAGATTTCTCTCAAACCTGTGAAGAATGTTTTCATGTCCTTCCTGTCTGCTGCAGTTTGAAGTTCCTCCGCTTTTTCATCCCTCTAGTTAGACTTCATCTCTCTAGTGTACTTCTGTAGCTCACTCTGAGCCTTTGAGTATTTCTTCTTCTTCGACCTTGTAGAAGAAGAAGCTTCTTGTTCGACACTGTAGGTTTTCCTGCCTAGCTGTATTCCTCACTTCTAGCAGTTATATATTATATTAGTAATAAATAAATAAATAAATAAATATGTGTGTGTGTGTGTGTGTGTGTGTGTGTGTGTGTGTGTGTGTGTGTGTGTGTGTGTGTGTGTGTGTGTTTGCTATTGTCCAGTAGCCATTGTCTGGTCACCTATGGGTTGTCTAAAAGGGCTACATTACATTATTAATGTGGTTAATTCTTTAAGTAGAGCTTTGCAAAAGAACTGATTTAATACTCTTCTGTTTCTTTCCTTTTGTTTCTTCAAGATGAAGTTAAAAAATCCCACAATTATTTCCTTTAAACCTTTCAGCATCACACACAGGTATGAGATGATTTTTCTTTATCCCACTGTATATAGCCAAGCCTTGAAAGATCAGCTTTTCACACTGTGTGAAACATACAGCAACTGCATGTGGGCTTTTCTTTTTTTGACACTTGAACGGTGCTCAGTCTTTTCCTCTAAGAGCCTGCATTTGGAAAACTTTCATGAGACAAACTTTTATTGTGTTTGTGTTTTCTGAAGCAATCATCTATAACAGTTAAGATTGCATTACACACCAACACAGACGCATCAGCAGGATAAGGTATAAAACTTTTCTGGTGTATTTAATTCCACCTCTTCAATTCCTGAAAATAAGCATCTTTCTTCCCTTATATGAAAATAAAAAAAGGATCAAACTGTGAGAAGGTAAGATTGAAGTCCTAATTTAACAGAATGATACAAAATGAATTAAAGTTTACATCCTATATTCCTCGTTGACTGTGGGAGCAAAAGCAATTATACTTAAGGCTATCTAATCAATTTTTTGATCTAAAAATGAGACAAATTAGGGGTAAAGAGATGCTTTTCAGTACTGAGAATAATTTATTTAGGCTGTTTCACTCAGTGGGCTTTGCCTTAAGTGAGGCTTAAAGCCTGCAGGATTGTTATTCTGTTGCACTATATGGCAAAGCCTATTGTATACTGCTATTCATGCTGTTGATAGTCATATTGTAATTCATTCATGCTGTTGATAATGTGTGATGTGTGTGTGTGTGTGAATAAAACTGTTAAACTGAAAAAAAGCAAAGCAAGAAAAATGATTCTTTAGAATACATACAGAAAGGTTATGACTCACTGGGGTAAACCTGTTTTCTAGAGCTTTATGTTAAGATCTAATAAACTCTTGAAATAGATTATTATCCTTCAAGGTGTAATTTTCATTATAAAAGAACCTTTCTGCACTACTACAAACCCTGAAGCTACAATCCAATTAATTGGATTTTAGCCTCATTTGAAATTAACTGAGGGTCAGAAGCAAGACCCGATCCCTCGAAGCTGTCTGTTTTAGAACTGATGTAATTAGTGTTGTGCCAAATGGAGAAACTGAAGCAAATCTGGGGGAAAAGAGCCTCAATATAACTACCAATAAATATCCTATACAGTATGTCAGTTTGTGATTGGTGACTGGGGTACATTTGATTTAAAGAGGCCGTGACAGGGAAAAGTTATTTTGTATGGGTTGGGTTTAAACGGTAATGAAATCAGGCAGCTTTTTTTTCTAACATAAATGCAATCGCCTCATTTGACTGATTAAAGAATATTAGATTACCATGTTAATAAGGTAAGAGCAGTAGCAGAAAGTCATCCATATGGTCATGCAAAAATAAATAGCTAATAAAAGTTTACTAGTGACTATCTACATGGTCGTCTGTAAATATGTATCATGGTGCTGATGCATTATGTGTGTGGGGGGAGGGTCGCTGGTTAGGGGAGGGATTCTTGTTCAAGGACATCTCTATCAAAATGCCATGTAGAATCCACTTTGATTTGTCTTCAACTGATTATAGTTTTATGATTCTTTAGAGACTGGACCATATTGCTTTGAAGTTGGAGGAAAGTTAACACTCTGTGATGTGCTTAAGACTCTTCTTGTCTTCAAGCACCCCTGATGCACATTAGAGCAAATTATCCTGTTAGATTTTCTCTACCATGAGGGGATTGTTAAAACCCTAATTTTAAACTTACTTTCTCAAATGTTAAGGAAGACTTTAGTGATAGTTTCTCTTTGTGAGGTTTCTGTTGTGATTTATACCAATTTGCCTAATACAATTTCATGCTCAATGCGGATTCTAATTTTGAACACAATGCATGTCAATTTGACAACAAGAGCACTCTAAGGTGAGGGTAATATCCCCACCTCTGTTTTCTTTAAAAATATATATGTGACCTGTGCTGGCAAAATAAGTCACATTAAGGAAATTTTCAAAACGGAGATATTGTTATTTTTATATTCTGTATTGAAAGACCTTCAAAATGATATTCACTTTGTAGGAATTGGGCAAAAACTGACCAGCAACAAGCCAATTTTGTTTATATCTTGGCTGGTTTGAAAACTCGCATTTGATTGGTCCTGAGTTACATCTTCCAGAAAAACGTGTATTTTTAGAAAGTAGGAGTTACAAGCATTACAATGATACTAGGCACTGATGGGGGTTTTCCTGGGACATGATGCCAGCAAACAAAGAATCATGATTTTTGACTTCTAGTGCTTTTAGCTTGTAATTACCCGGTGCGCATTCCTACTCATTTTGCCAGCACGGGACATATATGTCATTGAATGAGAGCAGTTTTGAACATTTTCATATAATTATTGGGGCAGAGCCAAATTATGATAAGGCTATCATCAATGAATATACAACATAAATAGATGTATACAACCCATAGTTGTAGATAAGGATCCCAAGGTGACCCTGTGTAGCTAGTGTGGTGATCCTAGAAAGCTTCAGTAATAAGAGGGCATATGGAATACTAACCTTGACCTTTGACCCTTTGACCCCAAACCCATGGTCAGAGGTCATGGTATCATTGTGAATCTGTGTACCAAATTTGGTGATCCTAGTGTTCTTTGTTATTGAGATATAGCTTAGACAGACGAATGGACTGACTGCTTCATAAGATAATCTCCCTTTCTGACTTCGACTGGCGGGGCATAACAAACTACATTTGAACAAACAGCAGTATACAGTCATGTGAAAAAATTAGGACACCCTCTACAAGCTTGGTTTTTTAACATATTTGGATACATGGAGATGCAATAGCAATGTTAAAAATACTGGGAGATTCATGTAATACAACTACAATTAAAAATGAATGAAAGACTTTTTTTTTTCAAATGTTCTGTAAAATGTAATTCTAAACAAATAGTGAGGAATAAATTAAGAAACCCCCTGTAGCATCATCTCACTTTGGCTCATCAATAAAAATTATTCTTCTGCTTAAAGACATTGTTTCACCCAGGAAAAGGACAGCCATGAACTTCTCTTTTACCCCAGGCCACAATTGAACTCACATTCCTTTGTTAAAACCAGTCTAAGGAATTCATCCTAATGCACTTCTTGTTTTGACTTTATGGCCTAATAAACGGTGGACAAGAGACAGGCCCCTGGAGCCCCTCATATGGCCCACAAAGATCCACAGCTCAACATTGCCCCCTTCTGGCAACTCTGGGACATGCCGGATTTAACCATTGAATCTTTTCATCACATCTGTGTTAACTCAATTCTAAACATTTCTCTTCTTTTCCAGGACACCAGCAAAAGTAAATGGACCCTTATGTTTTAATGTGAAAATCAATCAATGGGTTTGAAATATATTAATCCGAGATTTTAGATATGTGCATGTTAAAATGTTTAAATGAATGTTTATTCTTGCATGTTAATTTAAAAGCACTGATTGTAAGTTACATGAATCATTAAGGTTAGCTTAGTTTTATATACAAGGGTATAGAGGAATATTCCAGTATTAAGACATGTATTAGATTTGCAAAGCGTATCTCAAATCATGTGACTGCCAGCAGCCAATCTCTGCTTGACAACAGCTCTCTCTAGGTTCAGACAAAAGACTGTTTGTTCTTTGGACTAAAGTTCATAAAGCCCGCCCACGAAGGAAGACTGTTGGTCTGAGCTCCTGTCAATCACGTGAAAGTTTCCCCAGATAAAAAGGAAACAACGCCCTTTTTCGAGTCTCTTTCGGCTTTTCACTTCTACTGTCTTCATGTCTATTCACACAGCAGAGAACTTTTCGGGAGAACAAAGGGACTTATCCCACGTGTTTCTTCACTACGTGTTTTTTTTTCCCTCTGATCGTCACTTCCTTGTGGTAACGTATCGTCACTTCCTGTTTTGCTGTCTGCCTGTGTGGTTTGCTCTCCAGCTCTCCAGCCACTAGCTATGGCTACTACCTCTCTTTCCTCTCCTCCTCTGGTGTGCTCTCTCTGTCAGATGTTTAGCTACACCTCTGCCTCTTTTAGTGATAACGGTAAATGTAATAAATGTTGTCTTTTTGAGGCGCTCGAGGCGAGGTTGTCTGATTTGGAATCCCGGCTCCGCTGCATTGAAACACCGTCTGCGCCAGTTAATCTCGACGGATGCCCATTAGCTGCAGCGGAGCTAGCTAGCTCAGGTCCCACTGTCAGCGGTTCCCCGGCTCTCCTCAGCAGCGAGGGGACTGGGTGGGTGACGATGAGAAGGAAGCCTAGTCGCAAAGCCCCGGTACACCACCAACCTGTTCACGTTTCTAATCGTTTTTCCCCGCTCAGCGACACACCCGCTGAGGAAAAAACTCTGATCATTGGCGAATCTGTAGTCAGAAACGTGAACCTAGAGACTCCAGCGGCCATAGTCACATGCATTCCTGGGGCCAGAGCAGGCGACATCGAGTCAAATTTGAAAATGCTGGCTAAAAGTAACTGTAAATATTCCACAATTGTTATTCACGCCGGCATTAATGACATCCATCTCCGGCAGTCGGAAGTCACAAAACTTAATATAGAATCGGTGTGTGACTTTGCAAAAACGATGTCAGCCACTGTAGTATTCTCTGGGCCCCTCCCCAATCTGACCAGTGATGACATGTTTAGTCGCTCGTCATCCTTGAACCGCTGGCTGTCTGTGTGGTGTCCTAAAAATGACGTGGGCTACATTGACAATTGGAGCTCTTTTTGGGGAAAACCTGGTCTTATGAGACGAGACAGCATTCATCCCACTTTGGATGGTGCTTCTCTTTTATCTAACAATCTGGCATCTTTTTTATCCAAATTTCCAAAACCATGACTACTCAGAGTTGGGACCAGGAAGCAGAGTCGCAGTCTTACACGCCTCTCTGCAGCTCCTCTTCATCCGCCACCCCTCAGCTTAGCCCCTGTCTTCCCCATCAGAGAATCGTTGTCTGCTCCCTCCAAAGTAAATAAAAATATAATGTATAAGCATCCCAAAGTGATAAAGCAAAATATTGGTAAAACTCAAATTAAACATAAAGCCTCTAAATTGAATGATTTGGCCTCTGTTCCTCCTCATAATTTAAAAATTAAATGTGGTTTATTAAATATTAGGTCTCTAACTCCCAAGTCTCTGTTAGTCCATGATCTGTTAATTGATCATCAGATTGATTTAATTTCCCTTACAGAGACTTGGTTAGGACAAGAGGATTATGTTGGTTTAAATGAATCAACTCCCTCTGGTTATTTAAACTGTCAAAATCCCAGAAGTTCTGGTCGTGGAGGAGGAGTAGCAACAATTTACCATTCCAAATTACTAGTTAATGTAAAGCAAAAAACATGTTATAATTCCTTTGAGGGCCTGGTCCTCAGTGTTGGGCACTTTAGCAATTTCAGGTTAAACCCAATTTTATTTGCCATAGTTTATCGTCCCCCATCAACCTATTCAGAATTTTTATCCGAATTTGCTGATTTCTTAGCTGATTTAGTGCTGAAATCTGATAGAATAATTATAGTAGGGGACTTTAATATACATGTGGATGTAGATAGTGACTGCCTTAATGTGGCTTTTAATTCAATATTAGACTCGATTGGGTTTTCTCAGAAAGTAGGAAATTCTACTCATTACCTCCACCATACATTGGACCTTGTTCTGACATATGGCATAGAAATAGAAAATCTTGTAGTGTCTCCTCATAACCCTGTACTGTCAGACCATTGTCTGTTAACCTTTGATTTTACTATTTCTGACTATTTGGCTCCTAAAGAAAAATATTATCACAGTAGATGCCTCTCAGATGATGCTGTCTCCAAATTTATGCAGATTGTTTCCTCTATGCCATGTGTCAACACAACAGAAATAAGCTATAGACAGCTTGCTCCTTCTGTAATTGATAACATGGTGGATAGTGTTTCAGCTTCTCTGCATCAGGCTCTAGACTTGGTGGCCCCCTTAAAAAAGAAAAAGTCTAATCAGAGATTTTTAACTCCTTGGTTCAACACAGAAACTCGTAGCTTAAAACAGAAGACTCGTCAATTAGAAAGAAAATGGCGCTCTACTAATTTAGATGAAATCTATTTAGCTTGGAGAAATCATCTTTTAATTTATAAAACATCTCTTAGAAAAGCTAGAACGAGTTATTACTCTGCATTAATAGAAGAGAACAAGAATAATCCCAGGTTTCTTTTCAGTACTGTAGCCAGGTTGACAAAGAGTCAGGACTCTGTCAATCCTAGCATTCCCTTAGAGCTTACTAGTCAGGACTTTATGAACTTTTTCAATAATAAAATTTCATCCATCAGAGATAAAATCAATCAGATTCTTCCCACAGTTGACTTAAATACTGTAACTACTACAACTCCTTCTATTGATGTCTGTCTTGATGAGTTTACTCCAATCGACCTTTGTGAGTTAGACAAAATAGTTTCCTCATCCAAACCTTCAACTTGTCTTTTAGACCCTATTCCTACCAGGTTATTTAAAGAAGTCTTCCCACTTATTGGGAGCTTTATTCTTCATATAATCAATTCTTCATTGACTTTAGGCCATGTACCGCAGGCTTTTAAAACGGCTGTAATTAAACCCTTACTCAAAAAGCCAACGCTAGATCCAGGAGCTTTAGCTAACTATAGACCAATCTCTAATCTCCCTTTCATTTCAAAAATCTTAGAAAGAGTTGTTGCTACGTAATTATTTGACCACCTGCAGGGAAATGGTTTACTTGAAGAGTTTCAATCTGGGTTTAGAATCCATCATAGTACTGAAACAGCCTTAGCGAAGGTCACTAACGACCTCCTCATTGCATCTGATAATGGACTAGTTTCTGTACTTGTCCTTTTAGATCTTAGTTCAGCTTTTGATACTATCGATCATAATATTCTACTTGATAGATTAGAACACTATGTTGGACTTAATGGAACTTCGTTGCAGTGGTTTAGATCTTATTTATCTGATAGGTTCCAGTTTGTTCATGTAAATGATGAGTTTTCTTTCAGCTCAAAGCTTAGTCATGGAGTTCCACAGGGATCTGTGCTAGGCCCTACTCTTTTTTAGTTTATATATGCTTCCGTTAGGCAACATTATTAGAAAGCACTGTATACATTTTCATTGTTATGCAGATGACACACAATTATACCTGTCAATGAAGCCAGATGATAGTAATCAATTAGCCAAGTTAGAAGCCTGTCTTAAGGACATCAAAGCTTGGATGACTTGTAATTTCCTGCTATTAAATTCAGATAAGACTGAAGTCATTCTTGTTGGTCCAAAAAACCTTAGAAATTCCTTTCCAAATCAAACTTTCAGTTTGGATGCAGTTACTCTTTCTCTTAATAGCTCTGTGAGGAACCTTGGAGTTATTTTTGATCAGGATTTGTCCTTCAATTCACATATTAAATTTGTTTCTAAGACTGCCTTCTATCATTTGCGTAATATTGCCAAGATTAGGAGCATCTTGTCTCAGAGTGATGCTGAGAAGCTGATCCACGCTTTTGTTAGCTCAAGATTAGATTATTGTAATTCTTTATTATCAGGCTGTCCTAAAACATCTTTAAAAAGTCTTCAGCTGATCCAAAATGCTGCAGCAAGAGTTTTAACAGGTACTAGAAAGAGAGATCATATCTCTCCGGTTCTGGCCTCCCTTCATTGGCTTCCCATAGAGTTTAGAATTAAGTTTAAAATCCTTCTTCTTACTTACAAAGCTCTAAACAATCAGGCTCCTTTTTATTTAAAAGATCTGATACTACCGTATCATCCTAACAGAGCACTACGCTCCCAAAATGCAGGATTACTTGTAATACCTAGAATCTCCAAAAGTACAATGGGTGGCAGAGCCTTCAGTTATCAAGCTCCTCTCCTGTGGAATCAGCTGCCAATCTGGATTCGGGAGTCAGACTCGATCTCTGTTTTTAAGAATAGGGCTAAAACCTACCTTTTTGATATAGCCTACAATTAGGGAGGGATCATGTGTTTCTGAACCCTCCCTTAGTTATGCTGCTAATAGGTTTAGTCAGCCGGGGGACCTCCAGTAATGCACTGGGCCTCACTCCTTTCCTCACTCTCTATGAAATATTTTTTTTTTTTTTTTTTTTTTGGTCATTAACATTTGTTTGTTCTCTCCCATAGATTGAGTCCCCATCGTGCTGTTTGCTCTCTACATGTCTGTTCTTTTCTTCTTCTCTATCCCCTCACCCCCCAGCCAGTCGCAGCAGATGACTGCCCCTCCCTGAGCCTGGTTCTGCTGGAGGTTTCTTCCTGTTAAAAGGGAGTTTTTCCTCTCCACCGTCGCCAAGTGCTTGCTCACAGGGGATCGCCTGATTGCTGGGGTCTTTCTGCAACTGTGGGGGTCCCCCCTACAGTTGATAGTGCTATGAGATGACTGTTGTTGTGAAATGGCGCTATATAAATAAAGTTGAATTGAATTGAATTGAATTGAACTACGATCACACAGCCTGAAGTATCCTGGTTTTTTTTGTAACCTCTTTGTATCTTAATGTTTCTTTAAAGTCCAAATGTCACGTAATAGGGTCCTTAAAATGTCTTGAAACTAGATATAAAAGGGAACCGATCCGTTCGGGTCTTGGTGCATATGCTTCAGTAACGCCGGAACATTCGTTAATTTAAAACTGCCGCGCTTGGCCTGACGTTCCCACTCAGGGCCCCCGGAATCGCCTGGGGAAGAAGGCGGAAGTGACGAAACAGATTGTGCCCTAGTTTGATGCTTGGGGTATCCCAATTGATTGTTTATATGGAGACTGGAAGATTGAAGTGAGCAACAAGAAAGAAAAAATTGGATATTTCACCATGCCTGGCAGTGGTGGGAAACGTTGTATCGCTGGCTATTGCAGCAATACCAACAAGGATGGTGTTTCACTATTTACTTTCCCGAAAGATCACCAAGTAGCGGCACAATGGACACGGAAAGTTCAGACAACAAGGGCGGACTTCAAGGGGCCATCGAAGTACAGTGCGCTGTGTAGCCGTCACTTCGACGACAGCTGTTTTGAACCGAGACCAATAGCAATGGCTGAACTGGGATTTGAGGTGAAGCGTAGATTAATTTTAAAGCCAGGGTCAGTCCCGACTATCCAGGCAGACACTGTGGAAGCCTTGGACCTGTGTTATACATGTGACCTGATGCCCCTCCATTCTCATTCTGATCTGGTCAATTTCTTGACAGCAGCGGCTCTCCTCCACTGTTGGCATTGCTTGGCAACACTCACAGGTGCACCTATTGAAAAATTCAAGTACAAGAATTTGCAAATATTTTTTGAATGCATGTATACATAAATATGCTTGTTTGTTGATATTGTAAGCACAGGTTTGTTGATATTGCAATTGTGAGCTTTTATAAATTTTGTAACAATATATATAATATTCAATAATGTGTTCACATCCTGTCCATATTATTTACACCATATCCACCTCATAAATGCCTTGCAGAGCTCATGTAAAATAAAGTGAAAAGATCCATTGCATTATTCATGTTGTCTTTGTTTATTAATATAACTTTCAAGCCCTCCCCATGAAGTGCCATGTGCTAGAGACATAGTTTTTTCCCAATTATTTCTAGTTATCAAACCTTGAAGCTGGCGTACAAAACAACAAGCTATATTTCTAATTCGTCTACAGTGAGAAAGGAGCATTCCTGGTTATGGCCCTATACACACGATCCTGGGGATTTTAATACAAGTCATTTTCCACAATTACTTCCATTTCATCCTTGATTTTGTTGCTACAACTGAATGAGGAAAGAAAGGGTTCTACTGTAAGCTAGCGCCCCACTGTATCGTCATAATAATGGCTTCCGAAAAATCGATATTTATGGGGCGCCCTCGACAGACCCCCTTCGGCTTCCCAATTTTGCCGGTGGTTATAATTAATTTATTAAACATCACAGATTTCTTTTGGCTTACCATTCAACATTCTGGAGGCGATTACTGTCCAATTCAATGACACTTTCCACTGGTTCTGCTCTCTGGTCATTGTCGGAACTGTTGTCATCAGACAAAGCATCTGATTCCGTCTCGGACGGCTCGAACCTGTAAGGTTCTATGCCTCTGTCACTGTCTGAACCACTGTCATCAGTATCTGGGGTGTCGTCTTCCCTGAATTCCAAGTCCGATTCACCAGAGGACAAAACTAAACTAATTTCTACACAATCGCTGTCACTTTCCGTCATGATTGTCCAGTGTTGATAAGTGTGAATGTGGATACGGCAGGGCAGCCAGGGTGAAATTTGTGACGTCAAAAACATGGCCGCGGTCTGGATTGGCTGTCACACACTGCCAGCTGCTCGTGGGGCCTTTGCCTGGTGTATTTTGTGCAATTATGTAAATACGGGTGGGTGATATGGTCTCCGGTATGAATATTTGGTTTAAGCTATGTGTATTTTATCAAAATTCGTTGGCATTTAGGAAAAAAAATTAGGTAACATTTGGACTTTAAGCGCCTAGGAATTAATTCTTTAACTTGAGCTCAATTCTATTAGGAGTTAAAAACTCCAATCCTAGACGTTCATTCTTATAACTTTTTCCTGTTGAACTTTCTGTAAAACCACCATTTTAATTTTAATTTTAATTTTAAGTTTAAACTTGACTTTATTTTTATAATATTTTTTTGACCAATCCTACACCAGAAGTTCTTTTTTCTAAAGTCCGAAACTCTTTTGATTTGACATCAGATTAGATATTTTTTAATTATTCTCGAATTCCTCTGGAAAGCCGCTTGCTGATGAAGAAGAAAGAAGACGCAGCTCGCCACGATCATGCGCGGGTGAAGAAATCAGCACGCCATGAAGATTAGACGCCTCGGCTGGATTTCAACCATTGGGATCAAACATACCAATCTCATCCCTCGTCAAAGAATATTTGCTGGTCAAATATTCCGACTTTTGGAGCATTCTAAGATCTACAGGACAACGCAGAAGGATTTTCAGTTTCGGCCATCAAACAAGGAATCACGTGAGCCATATTCTGATTCGTCTGCTGAGTTAAACGTCCGAAGTTTGATAATAATTTGATATCTAATCAGATGCAAATTAAGGAATCATTAACATAACTGCTCTTTTAATTATAATTCTGTTTTTATTTTCTTAAGAGTAATCCAGAATTTTCCATATAATTTATTTCATTTTCCCCATAATTTTTTTTTTTTTTTTGTTACTTATTTGTACCCGTAGGTAGATTTGGTTTGCAGTCTGGTGACAAGCCACCGGCTGCCAGTCACTGCGTGCGCGAGCGCCCTAAACCTACATGTTTTTGGTATGTGGGAGGAAACCGGAGAAATCCCGGAGTAAACCCACGCGACACGGGGAGAACATGCAAACTCCACACAGCTCACTGTTGGTCGGGGGCTGGGATCGAACCCACGACCTCATGATCCCCGCGATCCCCCGGCCGAGGGTAAAACTGTGCTGCCACAGTGCTAAACCACTGCGCCACCGTGCAGCCATTTGCGTTATGTTTCCATAATCTGTTAACTTCAAAATGATCTAAATTCATTTCACAGTTAACCCTGGTTCTGTAAATGTTGACATTGTTAATCTATCATTTACAAGTTTAATTTCATGGTTAATGAAATCATTGCAATGTCTTTTAATTATCATTTCATTTAATAAGTATATGAAAATGAGAGAAGTTGTTGAGAATTTATTTAATTCTGAGTCTGATTTAAGTCTCCAGTATCGAATTCACTAAAATTTTCAGACTGATTATTAATTAATTTATTGAGTGATTAAACAGGTATAAAGTGAAATAAACATTAAAATTGCTTCCAAAAAGGAAGCTGGTGCCCCTACACGAGTGTTATCAATTTTTCCTGTGTGTATGAACCGAGAATTCATCTCAGGTTCCAAGACATTAATATAAATTAAATAATTTTTATACCTGATCATAATTATTAATTCATATATTGTTACACCCCCCATCTTTTTTAGGACACCCCCACATTCATTCCCACTTAAAATGGCTAAAATAAATGTTAAAAAATGCAAATAAAACAAAAAACAAGGTTAGACATTGATATGTGAACATTTTGTAATAAAGAACTGAATATTTAAAGGGGTGTCCAAATTCTTTCACATGATTGTATGTGCAATAAAATCAGAGCAACTGCTGCACAGTATCAACATTGCTCTTGGAATATTTTGCACTTTTCTGTTAAAAAAAAAAAAAAAAAAAAAAACTGGGACAGAGGAGGTAAAGTGCTGCAATTGTCAGAACATTGCATCCTTAAAAGGAACTCCGATTATATTGGCATGTTAGCTCTATATGCTTTATTTTTATGTTAGTAACATAACTATAATATAATTTTTTTGAAAATAATTCCCAGTTTTATATATTTTTAAAAAAACTTTATTACGATGTAAATCGCTGTCACGCCGCGCCGCTCATCAGCGGCGCCACCTGCACGCACACCTGCACTTCATCAGCGGCGAGGGATATAAGCCGCCTCGCCCTGAGCTTCGGCCTGAAGCCGTCAGACTTCCCCATGCATCGCTGTGAGTTCCTTCACCCTCAGCGGATCTCTCTGATAAGAAGACCTTACCTCCTTTTCCTTCCTAGTCTGCTCCCCTGTGCACAGGTGGATTCCCCGGCGGCGGACGACACCTCTCCATCGCCTGTTCCTCGCTGCTGCACCGGGCTCTCCAGGTGGCTGTCTACCGGACCTCGTCCCTTGTTGTGCCAGTCATCTGTCCTCTCCAAGTAAGCGCCTCTCTCGCTCTTGTATCTCCTGTGTTGGTGTGTGCCCGTCACCCTTCTCCTTGTGCTTTTCCCATAGGGTTGTCCGGCTGTATGGCCTCCTGCCTCTGTGCCCGAAGCAGACGCCACCATCAACACATTTACATCCCGCAGACACACATTCATTCACTCCTGTTGTTAATAAACTATTTGAACTACTCTGAGCCTGTGTGTGTGCGTCTCCTGAGCCGTGCGTTATGTCAGTATGGCTTCAGCAGAGCGGCTCGGCAGACGGCGGGCTCGGCAGACGGCGGGCTCGCACACCGGTTTTTCACTCTCGAGGCTTGAGTGGATCAGATGGCTTATCAGCAACAGGTGATTTTTAATCAGTTGTTAAATATAACTAACCGATTGGGCCGCTTGGACCCCCAACAGCCGTTCCCCCCGGCTCGTCAGGGTGGCGCGGCTCCTGCTGCTCCAGTGGCCGTCCAGCAGGCTCCGGGTGCACCGGTTCGGCTCACGCCCATTCCAACCCCCGCCCGCTTTAGCGGTAAGCTCGGCGGAGCACGGGGGTTTATAATGCAGTGTGAGTCCGTTTTCCACCGTGTGCCCGGGGACTTTCCCTCAGATCATAGCCGAATTGGTTATATCGGGAATCTCCTGGAGGGGCGAGCATTAACCTGGACCTACGCCGTAATGGCGAGGCCCAGTTATGCCACCCTCACATATGACCAATTCGTGAGACGCTTCCTGGAGGTCTTTGACCATTCTCTTACCGAGACGGTCCAGGTCGATTGACTTCTCACCCTCCAGCAGGGAAGCCGGTTGGCTGCGGACTACGCGGTCGACTTCCGGGTAGCGGCGGAGGAATTAGGCTGGGAGGAACGCTACCTCTGTGGCCTTTTCCTCCGCAGTCTCAACGATGATCTGAGGGATGAACTGGCTGGGCGGGATATCCCTGAGATGCTAGCGGAGCTAACATCCCTAGCGATCAGTTTGGACAACAGGCTGCGCGAGCGCTCCTCGGGACGGAAGTCGTCTTCTTCTCGCCCTCGTGGAGTCTCGCTGCGCCTGTTCCAAGCTCGCCCCGTGGCGACGCCGCCACCATCGTGCCCCGAGGAGTCAGAGCCGATGGTGACGGGCTGGACAAAGCCTTCCCCTGCGGAGAGACAACGCCGCCGTGAGTTGGATCTCTGCATGTATTGCGGAGATGACCAACACACGGTGAAGCTTTGCCCACGGAAAGCCAGTCGGCGGGGTCCGCGAGTCATTGTAGGGGGCCTCGCGGACGTAAATCGGTTAGGTTCTCTCACTCAATTGAAGCTGCCCATCCGTTTCTGCCACAACCCCACTGGGCATCTCACCCACGCACTGGTGGATTCGGGCGCGGAGGGCAGCTTTATTTCACAAAGCCTGGCAACCCGATTGGGCATCCGCTGTCAGGCACTCAGGAACCCCATTTCCCTGGTCAACCTCTCTCGTGCCTTCCTTGGGAGAGTTACGCACCAGACCATCCCCGTCCCGGTTATTATCTCTGGAAACCACCGGGAGGAGATAACCTTTTACGTCCTGTCCAACTCTGTGTCGCCCGTCATCCTGGGGTATCCCTGGCTACGCCTCCACAACCCCGTTCTGGATTGGAAGTCCGCCGGGGTGTCGGCATGGAGTACATTCTGCATGGGCACCTGCCTTCAGTCCGCTGCCTGCTCTCCGTCCGCTTCTCCCCCTCCTACGGACGCTGCGCCCCCGGACCTGTCCCTGGTGCCACTGGAATTTCACGACCTGGGCATGGTATTCAGCAAATCCAAGGCGATGTCTCTCCCTCCTCATCGGCCCTATGACTGCGCAATCAATCTCCGCCAGGGGGCACCCTTACCTTCTGGACGACTCTACAGTCTATCGGCGCCGGAGAAGGAGACAATGAACTCATACCTCAAGGAGTCGCTGAGTGCTGGGATAATCCGCCCATCGTCATCATCTGTGGGGGCAGGATTCTTCTTCGTCGGTAAGAAGGACGGATCCCTCCGTCCTTGCATTGACTATCGTGCTCTTAATGACATAACGGAGAAGGATCATTACACCCTGCCCCTCATGGACACCGCTTTCCACTCCCTCCAGGGGGCGACTTGGTTCACCAAGCTGGATCTACGCAGCGCATACCACCTCGTCCGGATCCGGGAGGGAGACGAGTGGAAAACAGCCTTCCGTACCCCGAACGGCCACTTCGAATACCTGGTGATGCCGTTCGGGTTGACCAACGCTCCAGCCGTCTTTCTGCGCCTCATCAACAACGTCCTCCGGGATTTCATCGGCCTTTTTGTGTTCGTCTACCTGGATGACATACTCATCTTCTCCAAGTCCAGGGACGAGCACCAGGTCCACGTGAGGCGGGTCCTCCAAAGACTGCTGGAGAACCGGTTATACGTGAAGGCCGAGAAGTGTGAATTTTACGCAAAGACAACATCCTTCCTTGGGTTCATCATCTCACATGACCAGGTGCTTCCGGACCCAGAGAAGGTGAAGGCGGTGGTGGAATGGCCTACACCTGCATCAAGGAAGCAGGTGCAACAGTTCGTTGGGTTTGCGAACTTCTACCGCCGCTTCGTCCCAAATTTTGGCACCATCGTCGGTCCGCTGACCCGCCTCACGTCCCCTAAGGTCCCGTTCCGGTGGACCGAAGAGGCCGCAGCTGCTTTTCAGGCGCTGAAGGCGGAGTTCTCCTCCTCCCGGGTCCTTAGCCAAGTCAACCCTGCGCTGCAGTGCATCGTGGAAGTGGACGCTTCGGACACAGGAGTGGGGGCGGTGCTATCCCAGCGGTCACCGGACGACGGTATCAAACGGCCCTGCGCCTTCTTCTCCCGGCGCTTGTCCCCGGCGGACAGGAATTACGACGTGGGTGACAGAGAGCTCCTCGCTATCAAGCTCGCGCTACAGGAGTGGCGTCACTGGCTAGAGGGGGTGGACCTGCCGTTCGTGGTCCTGACGGACCACAAGAACTTGGAATACCTTAGATCTGCCAGGCGCCTGAACGCCCGCCAGGCGCGCTGGTCCTTGTTCTTCGCCAGGTTCCAATTTACCATCACCTTCAGGCCTGGCTCCAAGAACGGCCTGCCCGACGCCCTCTCTAGGCAATTCGCCCCTGAGGAGTCGGAGGACACGGTCCACACCATCCTACCCAGGTCGTGCGTCATGGGAGCCGTCACCTGGGACATCGAGAGCAAGATCCGGAAGGGGCAGGAAGTGGAACCTGACTCTGGCGGCGGACCGGAGGGGAGGCTGTTCGTGCCATCCACGGTTCGAGGGGAGGTCATCCACTGGTTGCACACATCCAAGCTCACCTGTCACCCTGGCTCCTCCCGGATGATTGACCTCCTCCAGCGGTCCTTTTGGTGGCCGGGCCTGCGGAGGGAGGCTGCCCGCTACGCCCAGGCCTGTCCAGTTTGTGCCACCAACAAATCGGGTAATGCCCCTCCAGCGGGTTTGCTCCAGCCTCTGCCCGTCCCTGGCAGGCCCTGGTCGCATATCGCCCTGGATTTCGTCACCGGACTCCCAGTCTCGAACACCTACGACACCATCCTGACCATCGTGGACCGCTTCTCCAAGGCGGTACACTTCGTCCCCCTACGAGGTCTCCCAACTGCCCTGGAGACGGCGGACCTCCTCATCCAACACATGGTCAGGCTGCATGTGATTCCGGTGGACGTGGTCTCGGACCGGGGGCCCCAATTTTCTTCAGAGGTTTGGAGGTCGTTCTGCAACGCCTTAGAAGCCAAGGTGAGCCTCTCCTCCGGCCATCACCCCCAATCCAACGGGCAGTGTGAGCGGACCAACCAGTAGCTGGAGGCTGCGCTCCGCTGTGTAACGGCGTCCAAACCAACGTCCTGGAGTAGCCACCTCGCCTGGGTTGAATACGCCCATAACACCGCTCACTCTTCTGCTACAGGGATGTCCCCCTTTAAGGCGTCCCTGGGTTACGACCCCCCGCTGTTCCCAGTGCAGGAGAGTGAGGTAACTGTCCCCTCAGTACGGGCACATCTCAGGCAGTTCCGCTCCATCTGGGCGTCAGCGCGCAATGCGCTTTTACGCACGGCAGAGCGCAACAGAGCCGTGGCGGACCGGCACAGAAGACCTGCCCCGGCGTACAGAGTTGGTCAGCAAGTCTACGTGTCGACCCAGGACGTGACTTTAAAGGGCGAGAGGAGGAAGCTGGCACAGCGCTTTATGGGTCCTTACCCCATCACCAGGATCGTCAACCCGGTGGCTGTGCGTGTAGCTATTCCCCCCTCCCTCCGCATCCATCCCACCTTCCACGTGTCCAAGGTGAAGCTGGCAGTCTCCGATCCCCTTTGCCCTCCTCCTGCTGTGCAACCCGCGCCCCGGATGATTGGTGGCCATCCGGCCTGGTCCGTCGCCTCCATCCTGGACTCCCGGCGCCGGGGTCGTGGGTTGCAGTACTTGGTGGACTGGGAGGGCTATGGGCCTGAACATCGACAGTGGGTACCCTCGTCGTTTGTGTTGGACCCGTCGCTCATCGCTGATTTCCACCGAGCGCACCCCGAGAAGCCATCGCCAGGAGGCGCTGCTAGAGGGGGGAGTACTGTCACGCCGCGCCGCTCATCAGCGGCGCCACCTGCACGCACACCTGCACTTCATCAGCGGCGAGGGATATAAGCCGCCTCGCCCTGAGCTTCGGCCTGAAGCCGTCAGACTTCCCCATGCATCGCTGTGAGTTCCTTCACCCTCAGCGGATCTCTCTGGTAAGAAGACCTTACCTCCTTTTCC
The DNA here is from genome assembly GCA_020510985.1 of Pholidichthys leucotaenia. Taxonomy (NCBI): domain Eukaryota; kingdom Metazoa; phylum Chordata; class Actinopteri; order Cichliformes; family Pholidichthyidae; genus Pholidichthys; species Pholidichthys leucotaenia. The sequence continues at coordinate 79,137,736 of CM035846.1, forward strand.
TTCCTAGTCTGCTCCCCTGTGCACAGGTGGATTCCCCGGCGGCGGATGACACCTCTCCATCGCCTGTTCCTCGCTGCTGCACCGGGCTCTCTAGGTGGCTGTCTACCGGACCTCGTCCCTTGTTGTGCCAGTCATCTGTCCTCTCCAAGTAAGCTCCTCTCTCGCTCTTGTATCTCCTGTGTTGGTGTGTGCCCGTCACCCTTCTCCTTGTGCTTTTCCCATAGGGTTGTCCGGCTGTACGGCCTCCTGCCTCTGTGCCCGAAGCAGACGCCGCCATCAACACATTTACATCCCGCAGACACACATTCATTCACTCCTGTTGTTAATAAACTATTTGAACTACTCTGAGCCTGTGTGTGTGCGTATCCTGAGCCGTGCGTTATGTCAATCGCCATTTTTGTTTATGTCGCAATGCATTCTGGGTAGTGACGTAGAATGGTTGCAGCCGTTTTTTCTGTCTTATACAAGCCAAGAAGCGAAGCTACTAACTACTGCCATTTGTCAGTGAAAATGCCACATTGCGCGGCTTTTGGATGTAATTTCCAATCAAAGGGAAATAAAGAGAGCGGGGTAAGCCTCCATACCTTTCCTAAAGAGGGAAAGTTGAGGAAAAAGTGGGGGCGGCAGTGGCTCAGGAGGAAGAGCAAGTCGTCTAATAACCCGATGGTTGGTGGTTTGCATCACGCTCTCCCCAGATATCCTGCCGTTGTGTCCCTGGGCAAGACACTTCACCCACATTGCCTCCAGTGCCCATAACACTGGGTATGAATGTGTAAAAATGTTTAAATGCTCGGTGGTGGCCGGAGAGGCCATTGGTGCAGATTGGCAGCCACATTTCCATCACTCTATGAGTGTCTATGATCACGCGCTATAGCGCACGCTTGATAAAGTTGACATATATATTAATCACGCTATGATATAGTGCTATATCGCTCAAAGCGTGCGCTTGAGACATGTCTATGATCAAGCGCTATAGTGCACACTTGATAAAGCTGATATATATATATTAATCATGCTATAATAAAGCACTATATCACTCAAAGTGTGCGCTTGAGACATGTCTATCATCAAGCGCTATAGCGCACGCTTGATAAAGCTGATATATATATATTTATCATGCTATGATAAAGCGCTATATCGCTCAAAGCGCACGAGCGTGCACTTTGCGCACGCTCCAGCGAATCACGGTTCGAATTTTGTCACGGTTCGAATTTTTATCAAGCGCACGCTTGATAAAGCTGATATATATATATTTATCACGCTATGATAAAGCTCAAGCGTGCGTTTGAGCGATATAGCGTACGCTCGAGTGTCTCTCCACTCCGCGAGTGTCTCTCCGCTTTGAGTGTCTCAAGCGTGCGCTTTAGGAAGCATTATTTTAAGGTGAAACTTACATATTGTTGATTTACTTACAATAGAATGCTCAAACACAAAAAATTGTCTACAAGCATGATGGGCACTGAACTGATAAACATGGACTCTCAGCAACATAAAGCAATTTCTCTGTTTCTTTCTCAGACTGCGGGTTGAACGTCCATAAGCAGTGCTCCAAAGTCGTTCCAAATGACTGCCAGCCAGATCTTCGACATGTCAAGCCAAGCGTGCGCTTTGAGCGATGTAGTGCTTTATCATAGCGTGATTAATATATATATCAGCTTTATCAAGTGTGAGCTATAGCGCTTGATCATAGACGTGTCTCAAGTGCACGCTTTGAGCGATATTATCATAGCGTGATTAATATATATATCACGCTTTATCAAGCGTGAGCTATAGCGCTTGGTCATAGACGTGTCTCAAGCGCACGCTTTGAGCGATATAGTGCTTTATCATAGCGTGATTAATATATATATATCAGCTTTATCAAGCATGAGCTATAGCGCTTGATCATAGACGTGTCTCAAGCGCACGCTTTGAGCGATATAGTGCTTTATCATAGCGTGATTAATATATATATATCAGCTTTATCAAGTGTGAGCTATAGCGCTTGATCATAGACGTGTCTCAAGCGCACACTTTGAGCGATATAGTGCTTTATCATAGCGTGATTAATATATATATCACACTTTATCAAGCGTGAGCTATAGCGCTTGATCGTAGACGTATCTCAAGCGCACACTTTGAGCGATATAGTGCTTTATCATAGCGTGATTAATATATATATATATCAGCTTCATCAAGCGTGAGCTATAGTGCTTGATCATAGACATGTCTCAAGCGCACGCTTTGAGCGATATAGTGTTTTATCATAGCGTGATTAATATATATATATATATATAAGCTTTATCAAGCGTGAGCTATAGCGCTTGATCATAGACGTGTCTCAAGCGCACGCTTTGAGCGATATAGTGTTTTATCATAGCGTGATTAATATATATATATCACGCTTTATCAAGCATGAGCTATAGCGCTTGATCATAGACATGTCTCAAGCGCACGCTTTGAGCGATATAGCACTTTATCATAGCGTGATTAATATATATATATATCAGCTTTATCAAGCGTGAGCTATAGCGCTTGATCATAGACGTATCTCAAGCGCACGCTTTGAGCGATATAGTGCTTTATCATAGCGTGATTAATATATATATATATATATCAGCTTTATCAAGCGTGAGCTATAGCGCTTGATCATAGACGTGTCTCAAGCGCACGCTTTGAGCGATATAGTGCTTTATCATAGCGTGATTAATATATATATATATCAGCTTTATCAAGCGTGAGCTATAGCGCTTGATCATAGACGTGTCTCAAGTGCACGCTTTGAGCGATATAGTGCTTTATCATAGCGTGATTTATATATATATATATATATCAGCTTCATCAAGCGTGAGCTATAGCGCTTGATCATAGACATGTCTCAAGTGCACGCTTTGAGCGATATAGTGCTTTATCATAGCGTGATTAATATATATATATATCAGCTTTATCAAGCGTGAGCTATAGCGCTTGATCATAGACGTGTCTCAAGCACACGCTTTGAGCGATATAGTGCTTTATCATAGCGTGATTTATATATATATATATATATATATATATCAGCTTTATCAAGCGTGAGCTATAGCGCTTGATCATAGACATGTCTCAAGCACACGCTTTGAGCGATATAGTGCTTTATCATAGCGTGATTAATGTATATGGGTGTTTTTATTTATTAGGGGTCCAATGTGTGACATTGGTGGCAAAATTTAAAACTGATCAAATCTGCACATGAAATTGACTAATCACTATCCAATTGTGTCAGGTTTATGAAACTATTAACTATTTTCGTAACGGCATTTGCGTTCAGGAACTCTTGAGGATGAGCGCTCACTTCAACTACTTGTAAATGGAGACGTAAACAGGACACTCGGGCTTTTGTTTCCCCGTGTGCCAATGCACTTTGCAATGGCACACGTTTTACACGAAACAACTTCAACACTTCCAGTACTTTTCACGCATCAAAACTCAACAGCTACATTTCCATGACATATTAAGATGTGATAACGTGTATACATACCTTCAAATTCTCCCTGTTTGTTGGATAGGACGTAAAATCACAAAAGGCGTAAATGCGGGACACGGAAGTTTGGACCTTCGATAACTTCAATATAAAGTGACCACGGTTAATCCTCTCCACATGGGTTGAGCACATCCGGGGTAGAGAAAATAAAAGTGCTTTTCCAGGGCGCTCACCTCGCCAGACGGGGCTGCGCGCGGCCGACCAAGACCGAAGACGTAAATTTTTTAAAGGACACCATATTCGATGTGTCATAAATGTTTGAGATTTTATTGAAATATTCTACATCTGAGCTTCACAAAGACTGATCTCCTTTTTACGTGTATGGTTTGGAATTTGAAAGGTGCAAAGTGAAAGGCATCAGCACTTCCTGTTTTCTGGTTACTTTACCAAATAACTTGCATGTTGCTGCGTAAATTTGGGGACACGGAAATTTACGTTGTACGAGTAAATTTGCAGGGGTCGCCGTACAAAAACCATAGATCCGATCACATTGGGGAATGTTTTATTTTGAATTTGCATTACAACTCTTTTATCTCTTGCATTTTGAGTAGAAAGAGTTACTCAGAGATCACGTTACAGTACTTTGAAATTGATGCGATTTTCATGTCACACAGCAACTGGGAAAAATGAGGGGACACGACCAATAGTTTCAATTCTAACGGCAAAATCAATGATTTTTTTTTTAAAATTGCAATGCAAGTCTGAAACTCTTTTATGTTCCCTTGCATATTATAAAAACGAAACCGACATCTGCAAATTACAGAAAAAGAGAGAGCGCTTGAAAGTCGGATACCCCTGATATAGTGCACTGGACCCCCCCCCCCCCCCAAAAAAAACACCCATATATATCAGCTTTATCAAGCGTGAGCTATAGCGCTTGATCATAGACGTGTCTCAAGCGCACGCTTTGAGCGATATAGTGCTTTATCATAGCGTGATTAATATATACAGTATATACTGTATATATACAGTATATATATATATATAGTATATATCAGCTTTATCAAGCGTGAGCTATAGCGCTTGATCATAGACATGTCTCAAGGGCACGCTTTGAGCGATATAGTGCTTTATCATAGCGTGATTAATATACTGTATATATATATATATCAGCTTTATCAAGCGTGAGCTATAGCGCTTGATCATAGACATGTCTCAAGCGCACGCTTTGAGCGATATAGTGCTTTATCATAGCGTGATTAATATATATACCAGCTTTATCAAGCATGCGCTATAGCTCGTGATCATAGACACTCACAGAGTGAGGGAAATGTGGCTGCCAATCCGCGCCAACGGCCTCTCTGGCCACCACCGAGCATTTAAACATTTTTACACATTCATACCCAGTGTTATGGGCACTGGAGGCAATGCGGGTGAAGTGTCTTGCCCAGGGACACAACGGCAGGATATCTTGGGAGAGCATGATGCGAACCGCCAACCATCGGGTTATTAGACGACCTGCTCTACCTCCTGAGCCGCTGCCGCCCCACTTTTTCCTCAACTTTCCCTCTTTAGGAAAGCTATGGAGGCTCACCCCGCTCTCTTTATTTCCCTTTGATTGGAAATTACACCCAAAAGCCACGCAATGTTGCATTTTCACTGACAAATGGCAGTAGTTCGTAGCTTCGCTTCTTGGCTTGTATAAGACAGAAAAAACGGCTGCAACCATTCTACGTCACTACCCAGAATGCATTGCGACGTAAACAAAAATGGCGATTTACATCGTAGTAAAGTGTTTTAAAAATATATAAAACTGGGAATTATTTTAAAAAAAAATTATATTATGAATGAATGAATGAATTTTAATGAATGAATGAATGAATTTTATTTCGGATAATACAGTACAGGTTAAAAGAAACTGTATAATATAACAACAAGGTCAAATTAGACAAAGACTCCTTCTACTAAACAATTCCACGTGAGTTATCCGAAATGGGTGATGGCTGAAGCCGCAGCTTATATTGCCCACCCATATTCCATCAAAGAATTCAAAGAAAAAAGAGTAAACAAGACAAGAGTGATTGCAATTTAGAACAAAGCTAAGACAAAGTGTGACTGAGAGAAAGAAGAAAAAAAAAAAGAAAACTAAGCTAAGCTAAGTTAAGCGGTTACTATTCAAGACAAATCTAAGACAGAATGTCACAGAGAGAGAAAAAAAAACAAACAAACAAAAAAAAAACTAAGCTACAGCACAACACAGGCTGGATATGTCAATCCTTATGTGAGTTTACATGTCGTCTTGTAAATATGTTTGGAGTATTTCTTCCTTTAGTTTTTGTTTAAATTGTCCAAGCGTTGTACATGATTTTAATTCAGGTCCATAATCGTTCCATAATCTGACTCCTTGCACTGAAATACAGTGTTGCTTGGTGGTTGTTCTCACTGTAGGCTTTTGAAATATACATGTTCCTCTGAAGTGATATCGTTTCTCCCTTGTTTGAAACAATTATAGTTATGTTACCAACATAAAAATAAAGCATATAGAGCTAACATGCCAATATAATCGGAGTTCCTTTTAAGAGTTTACAGGAACTTAGTGACACCAATTTCCAGGAAAAATGTTAAATGTTCTGTTTTTGAAAGGTGGGTAAGCTATTCCAATATGGTTTATTTTTCAACCACAGGGATCCAAGCACTGCAACACCGATGGAAGAAGTGCAGACCGAAGAGGAGACTATGCTGAAAAATAAACCACATTTTGTCAAATTTGACCACTATGAACTTTTCAGCCCCCATTCCCCCATAATTTTTTCCTTTTTTTTAAATCACAAACAAGGGCTGGAACAATGGTAGAAAAAATCCAATAAACACAATCCCAAACCTTATGGAAAATATCATTCCTCCAGGTACCGACAGACACAAGTGGTTTCCTCAACAGATGAACTTATTCAGTCTATCTTGGTATAGACTTATAAACACACCCTGAAAACTAAAAAAAACCAGACAAGACAATAATTAGCTTAAAGAAGAATAACAATAATTGGATAAATCAATAAAGACAATAAGACTACTTCAACAAAATAAAACAGACAAAAAATACCTCTTTGGCTGAGTACTGAGAGAGGAATTAAGATAAGATAAGATAAGATAAGATAAGCCTTTATTAGTCCCACAATGGGGAAATTCCAGGATTGCAACAGCACAGGGATAGCAACACTCAGAGCAACAATCAGAAGGCAAGAAAAAACAACATCTAGTAAACATATGTCCATATTACTATAAATGTATATATATAGACACACAGTGCAGAGCATTATGGTTGGTTGGTGAATGTGCAGCAGAAGGTCTAAGCTCTCTCTCCGCAGATGTGGCGGGCCAGCTGGAAGTCTTTGGGCATGATGGTGACCCCCTTAGCGAAGAAGAGACCCACCAGGTGGGCCTCGCTGGTCTCCTGCAGAGCCATGATGGCGAAGCTCAGGAAACGCAGGACGGTCTTGAAGTCCTGAGCGATCTCCCTCACCAGGCGCTGGACGGGCAGCTTACGGATGAGCAGCTCCGTGGATTTCTGGCAGCGACGGATCTCTCTCAGAGCCACGGGCCTGTGACGGCGAGGCCTCTTCACTCTGCCGGTGGCCGAAGCGCCTCTCCGAGCAGCCCTGGTGGCTAGCTGTCTCCTGGGGGGCTTCTTCCTCCAGTAGATTTTACGGGCGGTCTGCTTGGTTCTTGCCATCGCTCTTTATTATTCTGTCTTATATTTCTTGCACGCCGCCTAAACTCCAGCCCGGCACCCGCGTCGTTTTCGCTACAGCTCCCGGTATGTCAAGTTTCCCATTAGCACCGGGCGGTGGCCAAGTGCTAGCTAGCACTAGCTCCTCCCCGCTGTAGCATCTCCTGCTGCAAACCGTGGCTCCGTCCGCCAACCCGGGAGACCCCCGGGGCGATCTGTGCGTCCGTGATATATATACAGAGTGAAAGGTGTAGAAAGAAGAAGGAAGATAAAAAAAAAGGCTGTTGCAACGGGCAGCCTACTCGTGTGGCGCCACCGGTCCGGCGGAACCGGAACCAGAATTAGCCTTGGTTTTCGTCTTATTTCCTTTAATCTTCTTTATCTTCTTAAACTTTTAGCTTAGTGTCCACGCTTTTAATCATAGTCCCTTTTACTCACTAGATATCGCTTCTTCTGATGCAGTCAACCTCAGCTCTGCATACAAAGGCCTACTCTTGCGCCACAGCGCTCACTGGTGGTGGTCAACCATAATAACAACAAAATACACAGAAAATGGAAATGAAAATGTGGCAGCTACACTCCCACCAAATCTCACAATTCTTACTGTGGGATTTATATGGCTTAAACTCAAACTGACACATAGTGTGAACATGAAAAATAACTGTAAAACCTTAGTCTGCTTCCAGCAAAACTATAACTTTTTGTATAGGTCGTAGTGTAGAGGGTAAAAGGGAAGGATGTGGAGGTGAGGCACGAGCGTAGGTCGACACAGATTCTTTATTGACCCTCTAACATATGTACAGCCTATGGACCCCAACGTAGGTGCTGGGGCCGTGTGTCTGTAGAAGAGCATAGAAGAAGCCTTCCCAACTCCCCTGCATTCTGCTTATATAGCTTTAATAGTCATGCATAGAGAGCTGGGCTGGTGCATTATGCATGTGTGTGTACAAAGGCATTGCATGACACATTAACATAACACTTGTTCATTCATAACAATACAATTCTTGCTGTTCCTTTTCTTGTAATACTATCAGAATAGCTTGACTTGCAGCTGCTTCTGCTGCAGCTTCTTGATGCTTTACAGAGGATCGATTTGAATGCTCAGATGTGTTTTTAGTTGTGTTAAAGGAGCTTGACTTACTGCTTGTTGTCTGAAAGAGGAAGCCTGCTTCTGGCCAATCTTGTTCTGCTTCCTTTTTTCCATCCAATCAATTGGTTACTCTTTTCTTTGGAACACGAGGCAAGAACCACAAAGCCGGCCCGGTCAGGAAGCTCCAGCGAGGCGGCAGCCATCCCACAGACAGCCCGGACTGGAACCCCCAGCCACGCTTGTGCGGTTTCAGTCAAGCTACCGGATTTCTGGCAGCACAACCCGCGCTCTTGGTTCCACCACACCGACGCCCAGTTCACCCTCCGGGGGGTAACGGCAGATGACACCAGATTCTACCATGTGGTCGCAGCGCTGGACGCCCACACAGCTCAGCAGGTAGCGAGCCTGCTCGATCAGCCTCCAGCCAGCAACAAATACGAGGTGCTCAAGGCTACGCTGACCCGGCGTTACACGCTCTCGGACTGTGAGAGAGCGGAGAGGCTCCTGACGCGGGCCGAGTTAGGAGATGGTTCGGTCGTAGACCTGATGAAGAGTGCCTGCTGAAATGTGTCAGTCTGTTCTGTGCTTGAGAGATGTGAAGTGTGTAATAAACTGTCTGCCATGAATCAGCCTCTTATTTCACACACTCCACACTGGTGGACAATACTTAACAATATTCTTGGAAATAAAAACAGAAATACAAGCTACCCAACCAATTTTTCAAAAACTAATACAACAACTCAGAGTGTGAATGCAGATTCACCTGCAGATGAATTTAATAACTTTTTTGTTAACATTGGTCCTAATTTGGCTCGAGAAATACCCATTACGGCACCCACAGGTAATACAATAAGCAAAAACACTGCTATAAAAGACTCCATTTTCATGAACACAGATGAGAGAGAGGTCATTGAAACTGTTAAATTGTTTAAAAGTAAAACATCTACGGACTGTGATGGTATTGACATGCTCTTAGTCAAAACTATTATTGAATGCTTAGTGAAACCACTGACGTATATCTGTAACCTGTCTCTCCAAACAGGTATATTTCCCAATGCAATGAAAATAGCTAAAGTAATTCCGATATACAAGACGGGTGACAAAGGGGAACTTTCAAACTATAGACCAATTTCACTATTGCCGCAATTTTCCAAGATACTTGAAAAAATATTCTATGAGAGAATTGACAACTTCATACTGAAGAATAATTTATTGTGTGAGCAGCAATATGGGTTCAGACACAAGAGGACAACTGCATTTGCTCTAATGGAATTTACAGAAAAAATATCAACTGCCGTTGAAAATAAAGAGTATTCAGTTGGGGTATTCCTGGATCTTAAAAAAGCATTTGATACAGTGGATCATAACTTATTATTAAAGAAACTACAAAATTGTGGTATTAGGGAAGTAGCACTGTCCTGGTTATGTAGTTACTTAAAGAATAGATATCAATATGTATGTGTTGGTAACAAAAACTCACAGTTACTGAAGGTTAATTGTGGAGTCCCACAGGGTTCAGTTTTGAGGCCATTGTTATTCAATATGTATATAAATGATATACTGTATGTAAAGTTTCAGAAAAAATGCATTTAATATTGTTTGCCGATGACACTAATTTATTATGCAGTGGAAGCAATTTGGAACAACTTTTGGATACACTCGGAAAGGAATTAGGAAAGCTTAAACTGTGGTTTGATTCAAACAAATTAACGCTCAATTTAAGTAAGACAAAATTGATAGTTTTTAACAACCATCACAACAACTGAGTATCTAAACTCAATGTAAATGGAATAGAGACTGAAAGGGTATCCGAAACTAAATTTCTTGGTGTAATAATTGATAATAAACTGTGCTGGAAGTCACATATTCATTATATTAAAGGTAAAATATCCAAATCAATTGCAATACTACACAGAGTGAAATATTTGCTTAATCAACCCACACTATATACCTTGTATCATTCATTAATACTCCCATACATGACATATTGTTCTGAAGTATGGGGAAATACATATAAAACAAACATATATCCAGTCTTTATGCTTCAGAAGAGAGCTATTAGAATAATAAACAAAGCAGCTTACAGGGAACCAACAAACCCACTTTTTCTTAAATTAAAAGCTCTCAAGTTGAAAGATCTGGTTGACTTTAAAACTGCAGTAATAATGTTGAAAGTGAAGAATCTATCACTGCCCGCAAATATCCAAAAGTTGTTCCAAATAAGGGAGAAACAATATCATTTCAGAGGAACATGTATATTTCAAAAACCTTCAGTGAGAACTACCATCAAGCAACACTGTGTTTCAGTGTAAGGAGTCAGATTATGGAACGATTTTGGACCTGAATTAAAATCATGTACAACGCTTGGACAATTTAAACAAAAACTAAAGGAAGAAATACTCCAAACATATATACAAGATGACATATAAAATCACATAAGGATTGTCATATCCAGTCTGCGTTGTGTTGTTGCTTAGTTTTTTTGTTGGGTTTTTTTGTCACATTTTGTCTTAGCTTTGTTCTGAATTGTAATCGCTCTTGTTTTGTTTTTCTTTTGAACTCTTGGATGGAATATGGGTGGGCAATATAAGCTGTGGCTTCAGCCATCACCCATTTCGGATAACTTATGTTGAACTGTATAATCAGAGGAGTTATTGTCTAATTTGACCTTGTTGGATTTTCTTTCCCCCTTTGTTATATTATTCTGTTTCTTTTAATCTGTACTTTTAATCTATCCGAAATAAAGATTGATTGATTGATTGATTGATTGATTGATTGATTGACACAGGAACTTGTTCTTCTATAGACTGCATCTGGGGGTCTGCACTAATTTCAATTCCAACTGTTAACTCACTTGGCTCAGTCATGTTAGCATCTTGTCACTTAACTTGTCACTAAGAAGTGAAAAATGTCTTATGTAAACAAAAAGTCTCCTTTAAAATGTACTTGAAAATATACACTTCTTATATTGTCTTGTAATCAAATGCAGAATAAAATTAAAATGTAACTTGTCACCTTAATAAAGTAATACGGATGTAACTTAAATTGCTCTTAAATCAACTTTCCCAACATGTAATCAAAACATTAATGATTTATGTTTCAAACTGTTTAAATAAAATACAGCAGTCACGTGACTGTTACAAATGTCTCAATATAAAATAAAATATACTGGCTCTTAAACTTGTGTCCCTTTAAACTTATAAATTTGAGGTAGCTGTCACTTTATAAACAGAAAAACATTGGATGGCCAAGGACTTTACCTTCATTCACAGCTTGATTAGTCTTTAGCACCTTGGGGGAGCCAGATTATTTAGCATCTCAGACAAGAGACAGTGGATAAACATGGGAGAACAATACGCAGGACGTTCCTGGTGAGATAGCAGGAAGGAGTCAAGGACGTAGGGGGTTGAATGCAGTGTGATGCAAATGTCATGTTGTGTGTGGAGAAATGCCATGAAACTTAACACTAGAAGTCCCAGAGAGGGGCCATTTGGCCTTTTTACCTAGAAAACCCACAAGAGGGCCAATTGGCCCCAAGTCCCCCCTGTGGTCACTCATTTTGTTATGGTAATGAGGCTGTTAGTGGCAGTGTGTGGGGTGAGGGGGGTGTGGGGTGTGGGTTGTGGGGTGTGGGGTCTAAAATGTTCTTTTGAGAGCAAGCTTTAGTTCTGAGATGGATAAATACCTCAGTGAACATAGCCATAAAGACTGGACTGAGCTGTATGCAGTGGAAAGGATCAACAGGAAGGAAGGGATCAACACACTGACATTTATTGTTAAAAAAACAAAACAAAACATATTTACAAAGAATGAAAAAGCAACTTTACCTAACTGTTAGTGGCAGTGTGTGGGGTGAGGGGGGTGTGGGGTGTGGGTTGTGGGGTCTAAAATGTTCTTTTGAGAGCAAGCTTTAGTTCTGAGATGATAAATACCTCAGTGAACATAGCCATAAAGACTGGACTGAGCTGTATGCAGTGGAAAGGATCAACAGGAAGGAAGGGATCAACACACTGACATTTATTGTTAAAAAAATGTCTGCATCTTCGTTCCTTGGAGAGGAGCTTCTTTCACCACAAAGTTCTTGAGGGAACTGAAGCGATAGTCCATGTGCACCACTGAAGTGTGAAGTGTTTGAAGTGTTTGAAGTGTGACCCCCTCACCCCACACCCCACACCCCACACCCCCCCCACCCCACACACTGCCACTAACAGCCTCACTACCATAACAAAATGAGTGACCACAGGGGGGGCTTGGGGACAATTGGCCCTCTTGTGGGTTTTCTAGGTAGACAGAAAAATGCTGGGACTTCTAGTGTTAAGAGGAGAGTGCCTGCTGAAATGTTCAGTCTGTTCTTTGCTTGTGAGATGAGAGTGTGTAATAAATCGTCTGAAATGAATCTGCCTCTTCATTTACACACTCCACACTGGTGACCCAAGACGTATTATGGAACACGAGGCAAGATCCCCAGAGCCGGCCCGGTCAGGAAGCTACAGCGAGGTGGCAGCCATCCCACAGACAGCCTGGACTGGAACCTCCAGCCACGCGTGTGCGGTTTCAGTCAAGCTACCGGATTTCTGGCAGCACAACCCGCGCTCTTGGTTCCACCTCACCGAGGCCCAGTTCGCCCTCTGGGGAGTAACGGCAGACGACACCAGATTCTACCATGTGGTTGCAGTGCTGGACGCCCGCACAGCTCAGCAGGTAGCAGCCTGCTCGATCAGCCACCAGCCAGCAACAAATATGAGGCACTCAAGGCTGCGCTCATCCAGCGCTACACGCTCTCAGACTGTGAGAGAGCGGAGAGGCTCCTGACGCGGACCGAGTTAGGAGATGGTTCGGCCGTAGACCTGATGGAGAAGATGCTGGCGTTAATGGGCACGGACGACGGGCACTTTCTGTTTGCCCACCTCTTCCTCCGGAACCTTCCGACAGAGGCGAGAGCGGTTCTGGCCAATTCGCCATGGCTGGTCGCGCGCGACTACCGTGCGCTAGCCCAGGAGGCAGACTGGATCATCCTCACCACCAGGGCAATCACAGTCAACGCGGCAGCGGCGGAGCCCAGCGAGACGACCAGAGGAGGCGAGGAGCCACCGACGGTAGCAACAGCGGGGGCCAAGGAGTGCCAGAGAGACACGCTCTGTTTCTACCACCGCCGCTTCGGAGAGAAGGCACGCAGATGTACGCCCCCGTGCCAATTCAGGCGCTCGGGAAACGCCAAGGCCAGGGGTCGGTAGCAGCTGCGACCCTCGGTGAAGAGAACAAGCTGCTCTACTTGACGGACGCATGCTCGGGGAGGCGTTTCCTCGTGGACACCGGAGCCCAGAAGAGTTTCATCCTGCCGACCTACGCTGACCGGCTGGCAGGACCTAGCGGCCCCGAGATGTTGGCAGCAAACAGCTCGGATATTAAGACCTTTGGTGAGAGGACTCTGCTCTTATCTCTACACGGCCGTACATATGAGTGGACTTTTGTTGTAGCAGCACTGAATTACCATATCCTGGGGGCTGATTTTCTGTGTGCACATGGTTTACTGGTTGATGTTGCTAACAGACGCCTGGTTAATGCACTGTCCTTTGACTCTCTCCCCTGTATAGCTCGAGTGACCCAGCCAACAGCACAAGCCAACGTCACAGCTACAGGCGGTAAGTTCCACATACTGCTCACTCAGTTCCCAGCACTCACGGTCCCGACATTTTCCGCAGCCATTGCTAAACACGGGGTGGAGCACTTTATCACCACCACCGGGCCGCCCGTTTTTGCAAGACCTCAGCGCTTGGACGCAGCTAAACTGGCCATAGCGCGTGAGGCGTTCGCCAACCTGGTGTTGGGCGCATGCGCATGCAGCAACCAGCAGCTGGTGAAATAGTGCGTGTGCGTGTGTGTGTTTTTATGTACTTTTATATGTTTTTATAAAATCCTCTGTGTCGTTTCTGCCTTGGAGTGGCTGTGGAATATATAGCGAAGAGCTCCCTGGTATCTACAATATGGATTTCCTTTCCTTTCTCGCACTGCTGCTATCTGTACTCTGGCTCTTTGTCTCTGAAGTAAACGCGTTCGGCACCATGGCGGGCAGAATAGCGGGCAGAATACAGTATTCCAGGGACATGTTGCTGCATTTAAACACGGCTGATGCAGCGGCTGTGATTGAGCCTAAGCTGCAACTGCCGGACTTTATTTTGAGAGACGAACATAGTGGTGAAAAGAGAGACGGGAGAGGCGGCAGAAGGAAGCGCGGAAGGCGTGGAGGTGTGAAATTGCGCCTTAGGAGACGTCAGATTGGTAACATTCCTCTTCCTTCAATGATTTTTGGGAACATACAGTCTGTGAGAAACAAGGTGGATGGAATTCAAGGGAATGTACGCTACCAGAAGGACTTCAAGAACTGCTGCGTCATGGCCTTCACCGAATCTTGGCTTATTGCGCATGATCAAGATGCAGACCTGTGGATTGACGGCTTTGGAGCCCCGCTGCGCTCGGATCGGCAGGAAGAGGTAACGGGGAAGCGTCAGGGGGGCGGCGTATGTTTATACATTAACAAGCAGTACTGCACATCTGTCAAGGTCAGAGAGCGCATCTGTACACCCGATGTGGAGCTGCTGTCTGTGTCACTACGCCCCTTTTATCTGCCTCGCGAGTTCCCCAAACTTTTCATCACAATTGTGTACATTCATCCGAGGGCAGACGCTGACTCCGCCTCTAGCACCATCTTTGATGTGATCCAGCAGCTGCAATCAATTTCTCCAGAGGCGCCAAACTTCATTCTTGGGGATTTTAACCATGTTTCTTTAAAGAAGACACTTAAAAACTTTTATCAGTATGTCTCCTGCCCAACCAGGCGAAAAAAAGACATTGGACCTGTGCTATGGATCCATAGAGAGGGCCTATAAATCACTCCCCCTTCCTCCTTTAGGATCCTCAGATCACAACTGTGTACATTTGCTGCCCACATATAAAACTGCTCTCAGAAGAGGCAAGGTGGAGACGAGAGACATTGATGTGTGGACAGAAGATTCAGAGCACAGCCTCCAGGAATGCTTTAACTGTACAGACTGGGAGGTGTGCAAACTGGCCTGTGGGGATGATTTGGACTCTCTGGCTGACCTCACATGCTCATACATGTCTTTCTGTAAAAATAAGGTCATTCCACGTAAACGTGTCAAAATATATCCCAACAACAAACCATGGGTTACAAAATCAGTTAAATCCTGCTTAAAGAGGAAAGCACTTGCCTTTAAACAGGGGTCCGTTTCTGAGCTACAGGTTGCCACAAAGGAGCTGAAGGCCGAAATTTTAAGAGCAAAACAGAATTATAAATCAGAGTTGGAAAGCAAGATGGCAACAAAGAAACTTGGTTCAGCCTGGGCCTGTATGAAAACTATTGCAGGCCTTCAGAGCACAGAGCGCAGTAATCATGTGTTTTTAGATGGTTTTAATTCAGACACAGAGCTGGCTAATGCTCTTAATTGTTTTTATGGTCGTTTTGACTCCTTTGATTTCAGCACAGAAATCCAAGATTTGAAACAGAAACTCAAAGACAATCAGCACTTTAATATTGAGGTGCAGGATGCTAAAAGGGAGTTCTGCGCTGTAAAAGTGAACAAAAGTCAGGGCCCTGATAATATATGTGGGCGCTTGGTAAAGTCCTGTGCACATGAACTGAGTCCTATATTTCATTACATTTTCAATAAGTCCTTACAGACACAACATGTGCCTAAGATCTGGAAAGAAGCCGTGGTTGTTCCTGTTCCAAAATCCAGCTGTCCTAAAATAACGACTTTAGACCAGTTGCTTTGACTTCAATTTTAATGAAAATTTTTGAAAAACTGGTCAGATGTGAGATCCTAAGGCAGACTGAACATGCATTGGATCCTCTGCAGTTTGCCTATAGGCCTCACAGAGGAGTGGAGGATGCCACTGTCACTATGTTTAACATGCTTTTTAAACATCTGGATTTTAATGGGACAAATGCCAGGCTTTTATTTGTGGACTTTTCTTCTGCTTTTAATACAATCCAACCTCATATTTTAGTTGAAAGGCTCCTGCAACAATTTGATTTGAGCAATAATCTGGTGGGTTGGATTCTGGATTTCTTAACCAACAGGACGCAGAGAGTGAGGGTCAATGGTATATTGTCTGACCTAAAGTGCTCTTCTACTGGCTCTCCTCAGGGGTGTGTGTTGTCACCACTACTCTTCATCCTGTACACAAACATGTGTCGGAGCAGACATGACAACAGACACATTATAAAGTATGCTGATGACTCAGTTGTTGTCAGTCTCCTCCAGGATGGTGAGAGTGGCCACGGCCCAGTAGTTGATGATTTTGTTCACTGGTGTGAGGTTTCCTACCTGCAGCTGAATACAACAAAAACTAAAGATATGATTATTGACTTTAGGAGGAAAAATCCCAGGCACAAAGTCACCATACTAAAAGGCCAGACCACCGAATGTGTACAATCGTACAAACATCTTGGGACAATTATTGATAGTAATTTAAACTTTGAAGTGAACTGTGAAAGGGTGTGCAAAAAGGTTCAGCAACATTTGCATTGTTTGAGGAAACTTGCACGCTTCCAAATTGACCGAAACATAATGACAATGCTTTATCGGGCTTTTATTGAATCTGTTTTATCCCTTTCTTTAGTGTCATGGTTTGGTCAGATAAAACTGAAACAGAGGAAATCCTTGGATCAGGTAGTTAGATGGTCCAGTCATTTGCTTGGTGAGTCACAGCTGAGCCTGACATCCCTGTACACCAGACAAGTACAGAGGATGGCTACCTCCATTTTAAATGATGACTCCCACCCTTTGCACGGCCACTTTGTTTCTTCCCTCAAGACAGAGGTTTGCTGTCCCAAAAAGTAGAACCCAGCGCTACAAAAACAGCTTTGTCCCTGCTGCTGTCAAAGAGTTGAACAAGCTGTAAAAATATATTGTACATAATTTAGGTATCTATTTATTAACTTCATTTTATATTTACTTATTTTTGTAGGATGTCACTTGGGTTCTAAATATTTTATTGGGTTTTAGACCTTTGAGTTTTTTAACCTCTGACTAGTTTTTAACTTTTAATATGACCCTTCTCTCTTACCTCTGGTTTCTCCCTCATCTCTTAGTCTTTTTATACCCTGATTGATGGAGCCTTGAGTATTTTTATCATGTTTATAGTCAGCTTCATGTGTGCCTGTGTTTGTGTCTATGTTGAATGTAATTAGTGGCTTGTAAATATGGATGTCACCAGACTGCAAAACAAATCTACCTACGGGTACAAATAAAGTAACCTGAACCTGAACCTGAACCTGGAAAGGTTGGGCATCATCAGGCACTCGAACAGCCCATGGGCATCCCCGCTACACATGGTCCCTAAGGCTGAGAGATCGTGGTGACCGTGCGGGGATTTCCGCAGGTTGAACAACGCCACAGCGCACAACCGCTACCCAATTCCCCACATACAGGATTTTTCCGTTCACCTCGCCGGAGCACGCATTTTTTCCAAAATAGACCTGGTCCGCGGTTACCACCAAGTCCCAGTGCGCACTGAGGACATACCCAAAACAGCAGTAATAACTCTGTTCGGTCTATTTGAGTTCCTGCGCACGCCATTCGGGTTAAAAGGAGCGGCACAGACGTTCCAGCGCATGATGGATGCAGTGCTGCGCGATCTCCCGTTCCTGTTCATCTACCTGGACGATATCCTGGTAGCCAGTGCGTCCGAAGACGAACACGAAACCCACCTCACGACGGTTTTCCGGAGGTTGGAGGAGCACGGGTTAATAATCAACCCGGTGAAATGCCAGTTCAGCGTGATGGAGATCGATTTTTTGGGGCACAGCGTCTCTCCGGAAGGAGCGATCCCGCTGCCCGACAAGGTGCGTGCCGTGGTGGATTTTCCCCGGCCTCAGACGGTCAGGGCGCTGCAGGAATTTTTGGGGATGGTGAATTTTTATAACAGTTTCCTTCCCCGCGCGGCGCAGCTCATGCAACCATTGTACGCCGCGCTCAAGAAACAGAAACCCACGGATAGGGTCGAATGGACCCCGGAGCGAGAGCGGGCATTCTCGGCAGTTAAAGAAGCCCTGGCAAAAGTACACTGCTGGCGCATCCGGACCCGGCGGCCCGCATAGCGCTCACCACCAACGCTTCAGACGTGGCCATAGGGGCTGTCGTGGAGCAGCGTGTCGCCGGGGCTTGGCAGCCACTCACCTTTTTCAGCAGAACTTTGGGCGACAGCAAACGTAAATACAGCGCGTTCGACAGAGAGTTGCTGGCTCTCCACCTGGCCATACGCCACTTCCAGTTCTGGCTGGAAGGGCGCAGCTTCACCGCGTTCGTGGACCACAAGCCGCTAACATTCGCGATGGCCAAGGTTTCAGAACCGTGGTCGGGCCGGCAGCAGAGACAGCTGGCCGCGATCTCAGAGTTTACTACCGATATTCAACATGTGTCGGGTAAACTGAATGTGGTGGCGGACTGCCTCTTGTGCGTCGTGGTGGCCCCAGTCTGCGTGGGGATAGATTGCACAGCCATGGCCGCGGAGCAGATTAGCGATGCAGACGTGCGCGCGCTCCAGTCTGGACCAACAGGGTTACGGCTGGAGAGCAGGGTGCTGCAAGATGGCGCCCCCCCCCCCCCAATCTGCGATGTCTCCACGGGTCGCCCACGTCCGGTGGTCCCGGTCGCGTGGCGCTGCCGCGTGTTTGAGTCGGTTCACACTCTGGCGCACCCTGGAGTGCGCGCGTCGGTCAAAATGGTGGGAGAGAAGTTTGTGTGGCCGAGCCTACGCAAACAAGTGAAAGAGTGGGCTGCAGCCTGCGTGGCGTGCCAATGAGCCAAGGTACACAGACACACGAAGGCTCCCTTGGAGCTGTTTCGTATTCCGGCTAAGAGGTTCGACCATGTTCATGTGGACCTCGTGGACCCCCTCCCGCCATCACAAGGGTGCACGCACCTCCTGACAGTGGTGGCCCACACCACGCGCTGGCCAGAAGCGGTCCCACTGGCGGCAACTACGTCCGCAGACGTAGCGCACACTTTTTTAACAGCATGGGTGGCGTGTTTTGGAGTCCCAAAACGTCTGACAGGGGCCCTCAATTTGTTTCCGAACTCTGGTCCGCAATGGCCCGCAGCCTGGGTGTTACAATTCACCGCACAACCGCGTACAACCCACAGGCCAATGGGTTATGCGAGCGTTTTCATAGATCACTGAAAGCAGCACTCAGGGCTTCATTGACGGATGCAAATTGGGTAGACAGGCTGCCGTGGGTTTTATTGGGGTTGTGCTCCGCGCCGAAAGAGGATCTGGAAGCTTCCCCGGAAGAGCTCTTTTTTGCGCAGCCACTACGGCTGCCCGGGGAATTTCTGCCAGATAATCCCGAGCCGGGCAGCTGCCCGTCTCAGCTTTTGCAGCGTAGCACAAACACAGGCACGCTGCCGGGCCCTGCCCACCACAGTTTTCCGCGTGTTTTCATGCCTAAAACTTTGAAGAGAGCGGAGTTCGTGTTTGTCAGACACGACGCTCACCGCCCTCCATTGTGCCCACCCTATGATGGACCGTTCAGAGTGTTGGAAACAGGGGATAAGCATTTTTTGCTAGACTTGGGGGGTAGGAGGTAAAAAATTGGCACAGACAGACTCAAACCCGCTTTCGTTGTGGTGGATGAGTAAATGCTGTTGGCTAGGGCCCCCGTGGAAGACCCCCACGGAGAGCTCCCCAGGGAAACGATTCACCAGAGCAGCCACACGGGCAGACCGAAGTGCCCCCCCCCCCCCTAGTCACAGCCCACCCGCAGTCAGACACACTCCCAGCAGCCCCCCACCGGCACAGCAGAGCCACGGAGGCAGTAAACCCCAGTTACAGAAGATACAGGAGGAGACTGAAGCCCAAGCAGCATGTGGACTGATATTCTATTGTTCTATCACAGCATGTGGACTGTTATTCTATTGTTCTATCTAAGATGCTGGGGGGGAAGTTTAGCACCTTGGGGGAGCCAGATTATTTAGCATCTCAGACAAGAGACAGTGGATAAACATGGGAGAACAATACGCAGGAGGTTCCTGGTGAGATAGCAGGAAGGAGTCAAGGACGTAGGGGGTTGAATGCAGTGTGATGCAAATGTCATGTGTGTGGAGAAATGCCATGAAACTTAAGAGGAGAGTGCCTGCTGAAATGTTCAGTCCGTTCTTTGCTTGTGAGATGTGAGTGTGTAATAAATCGTCTGAAATGAATCTGCCTCTTCATTTACACACTCCACAAGTCAACCTTTTAACTTTTCTTTTTTACTTGGACGAACTCTTGACTTGAGAGTGGCCAAGACTCTTATGGCCTTATCTTGAAGTGTTGCTCATCAAACTGTGTGCTTCTGGTCCTGTGCGCACTCCTGGCTCAACTGTTCCTTCACAGTTCCTCTCTGTGTATGCGCTGATCACGCTCCAACAAGACCGCTGCTCCTTTGATCATGTCGCTTTGCCATGTGCTCTCCACTCGGGAAAATCAGTCCAAGTTTTCACTATAATTTGTCCAGGTACCGACAGACACAAATGGTTTCCTCAACAGATGAATTTATTCAGTCCATCTTGGTATAGACTTATAAACACACCCTGAAAACTAAAAAACAGACAAGACAATAATTAGCTTAAAGAAAAATAACAATAATTGGATAAATCAATAAAGACAATAAAAAAACAGACAAAAATACCTCATTGCCTGAGTACTGACAGAGGAATTAGCCTTGGTTTTCTTCATAGTGTATCCTTTAATCTTCTTTAGCTTCTTAAACTTTTAGCTTAGTGTCCGTGCTTTTAATCATGCTTCCTTTTTCTCACTAGAGATCATTTCTTCTGATGCAATTAACCTCAACTCTGCATACAAAGGTCTACTCTTGTGCCGCAGCGCCCTCTGGTGATGCTCAACCATAAAAACAACAAAATACACAGAAAATAGATGGAAATGAAAATGTGGCAGTTACAGAAAGCCTTCCCAGAAGAGTTGAAGCTGTTTTGGTCATGTTTGAAGAATGATCAGCTCACATGCAGGGAACAATTCAATTCAATTCAACTTTATTTATATAGCGCCATTTCACAACAAGTCATCTCATAGCACTTTCAACTGTAGGGGAAACCCCCACAATTGCAGAAAGACACCAACAATCAGGTGATCCCCTGTGAGCAAGCGCTTGGTGACGGTGGAGAGGAAAAACTCCCTTTTAACAGGAAGAAACCTCCAGCAGAACAAGGCTCAGGGAGGGGCAGTGTTCTGCTGTGACTGGCTGGGGGGTGAGGGGATAGAGAAGAAGAAAAGAACAGACATGTAGAGAGCAAACAGCACGATGGGGACTCAAAATCTATGGGAGAGAAACAGATGTTAATGACCAGCAAAAAAAAAAAAAAAAAAATTCATTGAGAGTGAAGAAAGGAGTGAAGCCCAGTGCATTATTGGAGGTTCCCCGGCTGTCTAAACCTATTAGCAGCATAACTAAGGGAGGGTTCAGAGACACATGATCCCTCCGTAATTGTAGGCTATATCAAAAAGGAAGGTTTTAACCCTATTCTTAAAAACAGAGATCGAGTCTGACTCCCAAATCCAGATTGGCAGCTGGTTCCACAGGAGAAAAGCTTGATAGCTGAAGGCTCTGCCTCCCATTGTACTTTTGGAGATTCTAGGTGTTACAAGTAATCCAGCATTTTGGGAGCGTAGTGCTCTTTTAGGATAATAGGGTAATATCAGATATTTTAAATAAAAAGGGCCCTGATTATTTAGAGCTTTGAAAATGAGAAGAAGGATTTTAAACTTAATTCTGAACTCTATGGTAAGCCAATGAAGGGAGGCCAGAACTGGAGAGATATGATCTGTCTTTCTAGTACCTGTTAAAACTCTTGCTGCAGCATTTTGGATCAACTGAAGACTTTTTAAAGATGTTTTAGGACAACCTGATAATGAAGAGTTACAATAGTCTAATCTAGAGCTAACAAAAGCGTGGATCAGTTTCTCAGCATCACTCTGAGAGAAGATGCTCCTAATCTTGGCAATATTACGCAAATGATAGAAGGCAGCCTTAGAAACAAGTTTAATATGTGAATTGATAAACAGATCTTGATCAAAAATAACTCCAAGGTTCCTCACAGAACTATTAAGATAAAGAGTAACCACATCCAAACTAAGAGTTTGATTTGGAAAGGGTATTTCTAAGTTTTTTTTTGGACCAACAAGAATGACCTCAGTCTTATCTGAATTTAATAGCAGGGAATTACAAGTCATCCAAGCTTTGATTTCCTTAAGACAGGCTTCTAACTTTACAAATTGATTACTATCATTTGGCTTCATTGACAGGTATAATTGTTTGTCATCTGCATAACAATGAAAACGTATACAGTGCTTTCTAATGATGTTGCCTAATGGAAGCATATATAAACTAAAAAGAGTAGGGCCTAGTACAGATCCCTGTGGAACTCCATGACTAAGCTTTGAGTTGGAAGAAAACTCATTATTGACATGAACAAACTGGAGCCTATCAGACAAATAAGATCTAAACCACTGCACCTAAGTTCCATTTAGTCCAACATAGTGTTCTAATCTATCAAGTAGAATATTATGGTTGTTAGTGTCAAAGGCTGCACTAAGGTCTAAAAGGACAAGTACAAAAACAAGTCTATTATCAGATGCGATAAGGAGGTCATTAGTGACCTTCACTAAGGCTGTTTCAGTACTATGATGGATTCCAAACCCAGATTGAAACTCTTCAAATAAACCATGTCCCTGCAAGTGATCAAATAATTGTGTATCAACAACTCTGAGAAATCACTCAAATGACACACAGAAGTTGCATAACCACAATTTATTGATTCAAAAATAACGCACAGTTAAGGAAAGATGCCACTCGCCAGAGGAGGACTCAGCCTGTAAGGGAAGATGAGAGCTGATAAGTGGAAGAGGGAGATAGGACAAGGGAAAAATAGGACAATACTCAGGTGGAGTGAGCAGCAAGCCCGGTAGCTGAACCCTGCAGGGAAATAGCAGGAGTGGTGCTGGGTGAGGTGTCTGACCAGGTGGAATAAGGCAGCTGAAGTGGTGATGAGGATGATGGGGCAGGTGAGCACATAAAGAACCCCGGAGATGCACCTCTAAGATGGCAGCAACTTGGAGGAGAAAAGAGGACAAGAGGAATTAAATTAGGATTCCTCAGAGAATGAAACAAAGACTTACTTTCTGTTGAGGCAGTTTACCCAACGAGCCAGCGCTGGAGTGTTCACAAACTGGTCCTTTTCAGCGGTGGTAGGGAAGCGACAACAGCTGCATCAACTCATGCAGGTGCGACAATTACCTGTGGAGATGGGGAAAGCCTCGCAGGAAGGAAGGGGGAGCGCACGCTCACCTGATCATGACAGTTATTTTTGCAAAGGGTGGCTTTCTACATGGTTTAGCAATGTGTTTATTGGAATTTTTGACTATTTTTTCCAGAAGTGCATTTGTGAGATCAGGTACTGTTGTTGGACAAGAAGATGTGGTTTGCAGTCTCCACTCTAACTCCTCCCAAAAGTGTTCTGTCAGGTTGAGGTCAGGGTTCTATTCATGCCAGTTAAGTTCCTCCACACCAAACTCCCTCATCCATGTCTGTATGGACCTTGCTTTGACCATTGGTGGCCAGTTCATTTGGGGTGGGGGGTCCCACTACTTTTGGCAATATTGTGTAAGTCACAAAAGCAAGTGTTTAAACTCTCAGAACATGTTTCCCCACATTGCTTGTGTGTTGTCCTCAGGAACGAACTATGAGGAAAAAGTTACAAGTAAGCACATAATTTCTTGGAACTTGGCAATAAGTTACAGTGCATCCACATTTTATGCTACAGCCTTATTTCAAAATGGATTAAAAATTATTTTTTTCCTCAAAAGTTTATACACAATACTCTATAATGACAATGTGAAAAGGTTTTTTTTTGAGATTTTTGCAAATTTATTGAAAATGAAAAACTATAAAATCACATATACATAAGTATTCACAGTCTTAGCCATGAAGCTCAAAATTGAGCTCAGGTGCATCCTGTTTCCACTGATCATCCTTGAGATGTTTCTACAGCTTAACTGGAGTCCACCTGTGGTAAATTCAGTTAATTGGACATGATTTGGAAAGGAACACACCTGTCTATGTAAGGTCCCACAGTTGACAATTCATGTCAGAGCACAAGCCAAGCATGAAAACAAATGAATTGTCTGTAGACCTCTGAGACAGGATTGTCTCAAGGCAGAAATCTGGGGAAGGGTACAGAAAATTTTTTGCTGCTTTGAAGGTCCCAATGAGCACAGCGGCCTCCATCATCCATAAATGGAAGAAGTTCAGAACCACCAGGACTCTTCCAAGAGCTGGCCGACTGTCTAAACTGAGCAATTGGGGGAGAAAGGTCTTCACCAATGGTCACTCTGTCAGAGCTCGAGCATTCCTCTGTGGAGAGGGGAGAACCTTCAAGAACGACAACCATCCCATCTCTGCAGCAATCCACCAATCAGGCCTGAATGGGAGAGTGGCCAGACTGAAGCCACCCCTTAGTAAAAGGCACATGGCTGCCCTCCTGGAGTTTGCCAAAAGGCATCTGAAGGATTCTCAGACCATGAGAAACAAAATTTTCTTGTCTGATGAGACAAAGCTTGAACACTATGGCATGAATGCCAGGCATCATGTTTGGAGGAAACAAGGCATCACTCATCACCAGGCCAATATTATCCCTAGAGTGAAGCTTGGTGGTAGCAGCATCATGCTGTCAGGATATTTTTCAGCTGCAGGAACAGGGAGACTAGTCAGGATAGAGGGAAAGCTGAATGCAACAATGTACAGAGACATCCTGGATGAAAACCTGCTCCAGAGCACTCTTGACCTCAGACTGGGGTGACGGTTCATCTTTCAGCAGGACAACCCTAAGCACCCAGGCAATATATCAAAGGAGTGGCTTCAGGACAACTCTGTGAATGTCACTGAGTGGCCCAGCCAAAGCCCAGCCTTGAATCCAATTAAACATCTCTTGAGAAATTTGAAAATGGCTGTGCACTGACGCTTAGCCACATTAAGCCCTCAGGGTCCCCCTGTAATTCTGTCCCTCCTAGACTTTTTGAAGAAGTGCTTACTAGTATAGGCCAGCCAGTTATCACTATTCTGAATAGCAGCCTGTCATCTGGTGTGGTTCCTGCAAATTTTAAACATGCAGTAGTGCAGTCCTTGTTTAAGAAACCTGGTCTTGATCATACCGTGTTGGCAGATTTTAGGCCTATTTCCAAGCTGTCATTTCTCTCAAATTTTTAGAAACAATCGTCTACATGCAGCTGAAATGTTTTCTGGATGAACACGTTATTTTGGTGGTTTTTCAATCCATTTTCAAAGCTCGTCATAGCACAGACAGAGCCTTGTTAAGCGTTTTTAATGACATCCTCTTAGCATGTGATTCAGGTGCATTTGGTGTTCCTTTGTTGGTTGGTTTAACTGCTGCATTTGACACAGAGGATCATCACATTTGAAGTTCCCATTTGCAGCACCTAGTGGGCATTTGTGGCACTGCTCTCAACTGGTTTAGGTCCTATCTGGCAGACAGGAGTTTAAAAGTCAGCATCTCTGGGTTTGGATCATCTTCTGCTCCTCTGCTATACGGTGTCCCATAAAGGTCAATTCTATAGCCCATGCTTGTTTCTATGTACATACTTCCGCTGGGTTCCATTTTTAAAAAACATGGTATCTCCTTCCACCTTTATGCTGATGACTGCCATATGTCCCTTTAAAACAAAAAGATGTCTCATCAGTAAACCAGCTTCTGTCATGCATTGAAGACATAAAATCTTTGATGGCCCTTAACTTTTAAAATTTTAATGATATGACAGAAATGATGGTGTTTGGACCTAGTGGCTCCTGTGAATCTCCTCCTGTAAACTTGGCCCCTCTCACACCTTATGTGGAACCCACAGTCAAGAACCTTGGTTTTATCATGGACAGTGATTTTAAATTTGACACTCATATTCGTTCTGTGGTTAAATCCAACTTCTTTCATCTGAGGCGTTTAGCAAAAGTAAAACCCCTTCTTTCTAGACCGCACCTGTAAACAGTAATTCATGCTTTTAGTTCATCTCGGCTGGATTACTGTAACTCACTTTACGCTGGTGTCAGTCAGTCATCTCTTTCGCGTCTGCAGCTAGTTCAAAACGCTGTCGCCAAACTGCTCCATAAGCCCCTAGTGGTCAACAGTGGTAAAGATTTTTTTCAAGAAAATATTCAGATCAGATGTTAGAAATTTCCAAGGCTATACTGTAACTTGAAAGTGGTAAGAGATAATGGTTTACTGTCAATTAGAAAGATGTAGAATATGATCCAAAGTTTGACATAGGAGTAAATTTACTCATCTAATTTGCATAATTCCGTGCATAATGCCACGGCAGCCATATCAGAGATTTCCAAGGCTATAACTTGAAAGTGGTAGGAGATAATGGCTTACTGTCAATTAGAAAGATGTAAAATATGATCCAAAGTTTCAGATAGGAGTAAATTTACGCATCTAATTTGCATAATGCCACGGCAGCCATATCAAATTACATAACTGGCAAAAAGTGGACTTTGGGCATATTTACACAAAGAATGGTTCTGCTTTTTGTCACCGTTTCTTGTTTGGGGCATTTTGTTATCTAATCTTCAAAGTATATGAACCAGAAAATCAGTACAGTATAAAGAATCAAAGAAATTCGTCACTTACCGCTGGCGAAGGCGGCTCCTAGCTTCGTCCATCCTGGTCGTTATTTTGCCTTCTCTCGGTCATTTGCGGTTTCTCTCCCACATCCAGAAACTCTGATGATTATCCCACCTCAATTTCACTTTTATTCTGCTGCAATTTATCTTATATGAAGCCGTCTTATATGATGACATGCAACAGGGCAATTGTTCTGTAGTCACATGGCACTGGGGAGCGGCAGCAGGTGAATACCAGGCAGCATTGCACTCCCTCTGTTGTAACAAAATGTAAACATTTACCTTCATAAGCTAAATAATCTCTTTTTTGAATCATAGTTGACAAATTTGGGAGTGCTCCCGAATTTGCTCCTCCGTCTGTGATTTCAGTATGTCCACAGCACTTGGTAGCGTCCATATTTGTTTTCTAATGGCAAATTAGAAGAAGAAGTATTTCTTCCTTTTTGGTGTTTTCCTTGTCAGCCATGATTCATCCAACACGTGTCTGCCACCTTGTGAACTGGCGTAATTAGTACAAATCCTCAGTCCAGCTGGGGAGTGTTTTAGCATATCAGTTGACAAGCACAGCGCTGTGCTGTGCCACTAGGGGCACGATCTGTCCAAGAAATAAACACAGTCAAAAGGTTTTAAATCCTTGAATGGTCTTGCTCCACTTTATCTCTCTGAGCTTCTGCATCCCTGTGCTCCCATCCAGTCCCTCAGGTCAGCTGAACAGCTTCTCCTGAGGGTACCAAAAGCAAAGCGAAAGCTCAGAGGGGAAAGAGTCTTTTCGATCATGGCACTCAGGTTATGGAATGATTTACCCCTGAACATCAGACAAGCACCTTCACTGTTCATTTTTAAAACCCATCTTAAAACATACTTTTACTCCCTGGCCTTCAACCCAGTGTGAGATATTGATGTTATTGAATGAAAGGGATTTTTTTTATTTATTTATTTACTTCATTTACCTTTTATTTTATTGTTTCTATTAACTGTGGTTCTATATTGTTTTTGTGTTAGTGTCCTGATTCTTCGTTTTATGTTTTTATGTGTGTTCTTCCTGTACAGCACTTTGTGTAGCAAGTGTTGCTTTTTAAAGTGCTTTATAAATAAAGTTTATTGATTGACTGATTGATTCCCATCCAACCTGATGGAGCCTTAGAGGTTGCTGCAAAGAGGAATGGGCAAAACTGCCCAAAGGTAGGTGTGCCAAATGTGTAGCATCATATTCAAAAAAGACTCAAGGCTGTAATTGCTGCAAATGGTGCATCAACAAAGTATTGAGCAAAGGCTGTGAATACTTATGTATGTATACTGTATGTGATTTCTTAGTTGTCTATTTTTAATACTTACTTACTTAGTCATCTTCATTTCATCCGGGACATAGGATCTTCACTGCAAACCGCCATCATTCCCTGTTTTGGGCTCTACA
Organism: Pholidichthys leucotaenia; assembly: GCA_020510985.1. Taxonomy (NCBI): domain Eukaryota; kingdom Metazoa; phylum Chordata; class Actinopteri; order Cichliformes; family Pholidichthyidae; genus Pholidichthys; species Pholidichthys leucotaenia. The sequence goes on from CM035846.1 coordinate 79,166,115, forward strand.
TTTTACTTCTCCCCAGGATAGTCCAATGGTCTTCAGTACTGCCTGCATGATTCTTCTCCAGATCAGGGTTGGTCTTCCTCTCCTACAGTTCCCTTGGAGATTCCAGTCTAAGGCATGATGTGGGATGCTGGTCTGTTCTCCTTGCAATGTGTGCCCGACCCATCTCCACTTTCTACTCAGAATAGTTTTGACAATGGGGTCTTGTGTTGTTTGTTGCCAAAGTTCTTTGTTTGAGATCCGCTCTGGCCACTTGATGCATATTATCTGGTAAAGGCAGATGTTAATGAAGACTTTTAGCTTATGGTTTATATTCTTGGTGCGTCTCCAGGTTTCCGATCCATACAGCAACACAGATTTCCCACTTGTGTTGAACAATCTGAGCTTGGTGTATTGGCTGATGCTCTCCTTGCTCCACAAAGGTTTCAGAATGACAAAAGCATGCCGAGCTTTGCTGAGCCTACCTTTTACGTCCTCATCTGTCCCTCCTAGCTTGCTAATAATGTTGCTGAGGTAAGTGAAATGTCCAACGTCCTCTATTGCCTGACCACTTATGGTGATGGGAGCTTTTTGTAGGGTATTCACTCGTAAGCTCTTTGTCTTCTCAGTGTTGATCTCAAGTCCTGTCATTTTGGCAACAATGTTTAGATTTTCTGTCTTTGCTTGCATGTGTCCATGGGTGTGCAAAAGTAGACTAACATCATCTGTGAAGTCCAAATCCTCTAGTTATTGGGTATGGGTCCCTTGGCTGGCTCATTGCAGTTTTCATCATCCAGTCGATCACCAGTGTGAAGATCATTGGAGACAAGAGGCATCCTTGCCTGAAACCTGTGTTGACAGTAAATGGAGTTGAGTGGTTGGTGTTGTGTATGATTCTACAGTTGTTCTCCCTGTACAAGATCTGAATAATACGAATAATCTTCTGCAGGATACCGTAGTGTCTCAGGATTCTCCAGATGGTTGTTCTGCCCACCATGTCAAAGGCTTCTTTAAAATCAATGAAATTGACATATAGTGGAGACTGCAATTCCAAGGACTTTTCAATGATGATCCAGAGAGTTGCTATCTGGTCAGTACATGATCTTCCTGTTTGGAATCCTGCTTATTCCCTTCTCAGCGTGCTGTCTACGGCTGTCCTTATCCTCTCTAGAATCACGCTTGTGATGGCTTTACTTGGACGTGATAAGAGCTGTATGCTTCTCCAGTTTTGAAAAAGATTGAGGTCTCCTTTCTTCGGTAGCTTCACTATGTAGGTGGTTCTCCATTCTTCAGGGATTTCTTCTTTGTTCCAAACCTCCTGAAGCAGTGCAATCAGGATGTTCGATGTGGTACCAGGGTCTGCTTTCAGAGCTTCTGGAAGTATGGCATCGGGTCCTGGTGCTTTTCCACTCTTTACCTTGATGGCCTTCACCACCTCTTCACGTCGAGATCATCTCCTTCTTCAAATATAGGTGGGTTCTGTATGGATGTACTATTCAGCAGGTGGCTTAAATAATCTTTCCATCTTTCCAGTTGGTCTGTAGTCTTGCTGAGGAGGTCTCCATCTTTCCCCCTGACTGGTCAGTTGGTGTTGATCTTTCTTCCTGAGAGCTGTCGAGTGATGGTATATAGCGTTCTCATGTCATTTTCCGCTGAAGCTTCTTCAGCCTCAATAGCCAGTCTATCAGTATCCTTTTATCCCTCCTTGCACTCATATTCACTTACCTGTTCTTCCTGCTATACTCCTGTTGTATATGCTGCTTCTGTGTCCTTGTTCTAGCATTTCCAAGTCTCTGCTTTATGGTTCTTCTTTCCTCGATCAGGCTGACTGTGTCGTCTGAAAGCCAGCTCTTGAATTCTCTCTTTCGAACGCCCAGGATTTTTTCCGTGGTTTCAGAGAAGGCACATTTGACTCGTTCTCACTTCTTTTCTATAGAACCATCTACCAAATCTGCTAGAGCCTGAAATCTGTTCTTGAGATAAGTGGAGAACTCTCGCCGTTGAGTCTCAATCTGGAGCTTGGCTATGTTTAATCTTGGTTGTCTCTGTGAGCCAGGCTTCTAAACAGCTTGGATCTTCACTCTCAACTTTCGAATGTCTATCAGGGTCCTTCTCCACCTTCGAGATATTGTCAAGTGGTCGATCTGGCTTTCTGTTGCCAAATCCTGAGATATCCAAGTAATCTTATGAATCCTCTTGTGGGGGGAAATAGTCCAGCCAATTACTAAGTCGTTCTGTTGGCAGAAGGTGGAAAATAATTGTCCATTCTCATTCATGCTACCAAGACCTTGTACCCCCATGATAAGCTCTCTTCCCGTGTTGTCAATGCCCACTTTAGCACTGACGTCACTTAACACAATAGTGATGTCTCTTTTTGGTGTTCTGTCTACCACACTTTGTAGTTGTTCATAGAACTCACCCTTTATCTCTTGTTCAGCAACATTTGTTGGTGCGTAGTACTGGATGATTTTTTTTTTCCCTTTCTGAAACTTGGAATAAAATCGTGTTGTCAGGATTCTCTTGTGGACTGGCTCCCACTTAATCAGGCTTCTGCTGGCTCATTCAGTCATCATGAGTCCAACTCCATTTCTATGTTTGTCTTTCTCATTTGGTGGTCCTGAATACAACATTATATGTCCAGATGCTAAGGTGATTTGTTCATAGGTTGTCCACCGCACCTCACTAAGTCCTACGATGTTCAGTTTATACTTCTCCATTTCCATGGCCACCTGTGCTGCCTTTCCTGTCTCTAATAGTGTTCTCACTTTCCATGTTCCTATCCGTTGGACAGTCTTGGGGTAGAAAAGATTCATTTGCAGACCAGCTTCACAATGGATTTGGCTGGTCTGCTTCATAAGCTCTTTCCCAGGCCATTTCTCTTGATTCCATAATGATGACATTGCACTTTCGGTTTCTGTACCTTAGCTTTTAGGGGGTGCTAACCCCACGCCCAACCCTCTTCCTTTTTCAACCGGGCTTGGGACCGACTTTGGCGGAGTTTATTTTTAATAAATTTGCAAATATATTTTTTAATAAATTTGAAAAATCTCAAAAAAAAATGTTTCATGTTGTCATTATGGGGTATTGCGTGTAGAATTTTTAGGGAAAAAATGAATTTATTCCATTTTTGAATAAGGCTGTAACATAACTGTGGAGATGTGGAAAAAGTGAAGCACTGTGAATACTTTCCAGATGCACTGTATACACTGTATCTGGCTGTGAGAAGCACTGAGAGCTACAAATCTGTAATTCCTTAAGAGGGTCTAGCACAGTGATGGTAAAGTCGGCTGCCTCATTCTACCCTGTTACTTTTCAGATTTGTAATTTGAATGCCATTTAACATACATTTGTGGAATATTTACTGCTGAGTTATAATGTAAATATCATAAGCATGTAGCATTCCCTGAGGTATTTGCCTTCCTCCTTAGGGCTTGGCTAGTTTTAGATCCACACTTCATATCCATTGGTTAGTTAAGCTAGACTCCAGACTGAGGGGTGTTTATTATGCCTCGGTGAAATTGAGAGGCATACATAAGTCAGTTAGTTTGTCTGTTTGTGGCTGTGTGTATCTGTCCATCTGTCCTTCCGGTTGGCCGTCTGTTTGTCTGTCAGCCTCTCTGTTTCAGCTCGCCTGGCCAAAATTAAGTGGAACTAAATGTCATGATTGAGAGAATGATCAGCTCACATGCACATACTACACCAGCGAACACACACAACACAGGGAAGCATTGTTTAAACACAATTTTATTAATCAAAGTGAAAACAAAGTTAGAAAAAAGCCGCCACTTGAGAGAAGAGAACCCAGTCTTTAAAGGGAGACAAGAGCTGGTGAGTAAAGATAAGGGAGACCGGGAACAGGGAATTACAAGGATGTATCTTACGAGAGGCGAGCAGAGAACCCGGCAGAGGAACCCAGCAGGAAACAGGTGAACCAGCGGGGTGGAGCTGGCAGGGTGTAGTGAAGGTGTGGAACTGGTTGGATTATCTGACCGGGTGGAGAGAAGCAGCCTGGCCCGATGATGAAGATGATAGAGCAGGTAAGCGCACAACAATTCCCACACCACAGAGGTGGCAGCAACCTGGGAGATAGGAGGAAAAAAGGAATTATAATTAAGTTCCTTAGTAATTTGAGCGATAGCTTTACTTGCTTGAATGGCAGCTATACCCAACGAGCCAGCGCTGGAGTGTTGACGAATTGGTCCTTATAAGCACTGGCAAGGCAGAGGCAGCATGTGCATCCACTCACGCAGGTGTGCTGATCACCTGTGGAGCCAGGGTCAAGATGAGAAACCTCCCACAGAAAGGGAGGCAGCACACGTTCACCTGATCATGACACTAAAGGCTTGTATCATGATATTGCCATATTTTCTCAACTTTCTGCCAGAATTTCAAAAGAACACTTTGTTTTTGAAATAAACACAAAAAATAGCTCACCTTTACCGTCAATGGAATGCTACTGCTCATGCACTCGTAAACTTCCGCCAGAGGAAAGTACTCAGTAGCGGTGGGCTGATCGATCCAAATATCGATAACATCAATACCAACATTGATATTGATATAGATGTGTAATAGGATCAATACTCTTTGTCTGCGTTGCCGCTCCTGTCACAGCACGGAGCAGGCGCACTAAGCCACATTTTGCTCCTCTTCTTCTTGTGGTTATACCTCCTCCCTTTTGTACCATCATGTGACTCAGCAGTGCCAGTTAAACAAGCTAGCAATAGGGATGGGCAATACCAGCATTTTTCCTTTTGATTTGATACCATTAATTTATGGGACTTTTTCTTCAATACTAATTATTTTAAAAACTTAAATAGTGCTTATCTTGTTTATTTTTCAACTTTTGTGCTGCTTGGTATCACCATAGAATTTGGCTGAATGGTGAAACATTTCAGAAGTAATACTTCTTCTGCCACCCCTGACACTGCTGAGTTCACTCTGCACGGGAGTGAGTGCTTGGCTGCGTAGTGCACAGTGAGTCTTCGGCTCTGACATTTGATAGGCTGCCATAATCACGTGACACAGCAGACCATTTCTAAAATATGCCTGTGCTGTTTTTCACTGGTTTTCACACATAAATTTAATGCCTAAAACTCTCAGAAAACAAATTGCACATTTTGTATTAACATAATGGTATTGCAATATTTTTAAAAGTATCGACTCCAAGGTATCGACCTGCTGGTATAGAAGTACTGAAACTTGAGTATCAATATGCCCATCCCTAGCTAGCAAGCAGCAGCCGCCAGCTGCCGGTGTTCTATGCTACTTATTGCGATGTGCTACCACATCGAGCACGCACAGCACAGAGATGGAGCAGAAGAATGCTTGAGAGGAAGAGGAGCACCTTGTCATGTGGCTATATTTCCAGGCCACAAATGAAACAATGGCAAGTTGTACAATTTGTAAAAAGACTGTGAAATACAGTGGTAACACAACTAGTTTAAACAAGCATATGAAAAATCATGCAAAAGACAATGCCAAGCTACAGAAACTGGGAGAGGAGAAGAGAAATACCCCACCACCAGACCCTGACAGACACAGACCCCGACCCAGAGGCAAAGATCATTGGCAGAGGCCTTTCAGTGTGGCAGGGAATATCCAAGTAATTTAGTCATCTACGACATTAGTTAAATTAATATTCAAAGTGCAACTGGTCATTTGTTAGTTTAGCTAACTCAAAAAGTATAAATTATTCTAAGACCTTGGTATAATGCATTTATCCCCTTGAAACGTTTTATTTAAATTAATACATTTACTTGAATTGAAGCAAATATACTGAATATAATATGGCTCAAATTTGAATGAATATAATTACCCTTTTGTGTTAACTGTGAAAGTGATTCTGTATGTATATACCTGTAAACTTTGGCCAAATTCTGTCCTGGGTTTGTCATGATTATTAATAAGGACAGCCCATGTGCAAAATGCAGCAACAGAGGAACAATCAAAACACCAAACATGTTTGAAAATTTTATTAAATTTCAAAAGGTCTGGAGCACAGCTACGGAAAACGTCACTCGCCAGAGGAAATGGCCTGTGGAGAGAAAACAAGAGCTGTGAGAGGAGGAATGGAGATAGGGAAATGGGTAAGCTGAATTGCCACTTACGTGAGATAAATAGGAGAACCAGCAGGGACCCCAGCAGAGAAGAGACAAGCCAGCAGGATGAGGTGTGTTGAGCTGATGGTGCCTGACCAGGTGGAGAGAAGTTGCAGCTGAGTGTGGATGATGGGGCAGGTGAGTGCTCGCAGTCCCCGAAGACACACCCGCACTGGTGGCAGCAACATGGAGAAGGAAAAAAAGAGGAAAGAGACCGGTGAGTATGGAAACTTCACTGCGGACATAAACTATACTTGCTTCGTTGTTACTGCTAGGCAGTATACCCAGACGAGCCAGCGTCGAAGCACAGAAGAGACGATTCTTATAAACTCTGGCTGATGAGAGGCAGCAGGTGTGTCTCCTTTCCCAGGTGCGTTGATGAGCTGAAGAGGAGTAAGTGGGAAAGGGGGGGGTGTGCACTCACCGAACCATGACAGGGTTTTAGCTAATTAATAATCCAAAGTAAACATCATAAAATATTTAAAGGTCATGAAAATTCATTCAGATTTAATAATTTGATGATGCCATCCACCTTAATGATTGAAGAATATCGGTATCGTATACGGGATACTGCCCCTGTATTTACTTGGTATCGGATCGATACCAAATCTTGCAGTATCGCACACCACTATTTCTCAGCAATCCGCCAATTCTGGGTGAACAAATGTCTGTCCTTTTGCCCATCTGTTTTCCTCCTCTGCCATTAAACAGCAAAAGCTCCTGTTTGTCTTGATTGTCATTGTATTTGCGTACCTCCATCGCTTCTGCCACTTAAAACATCTGCCACCGTGCTCTTCTTCTGTGTTTGGATTGCAGCTGTTTAAATCAGTTTGGTGGCTCTTGGCTGCCGCTGCATGTGAACTGCAGATTATTTTCACTGCACATGTGTGTACTCCAAAACTACTAGATGGATTTGGATGAAATTTTTACCAGAGGTGGTCCTTGGGCTAGAGAGGAACCCATAACATTTTGGTGATGATCCGGGAACGCATACCTCCACCAAGGCTCTGGCACCGAGGCATCCGCACCTTGGTGCTTTCATTCTTTCTGTACTTTCTTTTATACACGTTTTTTTTACACATAACCCACCAGTCCCAAAACATTTGGTTTATGTTGTGTCCTTGTTCCTGAAAGGACATTAAAAGAAGAAAACACAGTGAACTCAGCTACATAAGGGGTTTTCCTTTATTAATTGTTTTACCAGAGTAAATGAAGACAGATATATTTAATACACACAGTATGTGTTCTATATACTGTATGTGCAGGCCGTCAGCTCTACTCCTTGTTCACAAGGCTGCCAAGGGATTTAAAGTGCCTGAGTCCATCTTTAATGAGAGCTGTAATCATCTTATGCACTGGACCGAACAATCCAGCTAACGAAGACAACTGTGAGATGAAGAAACCAAACATACCTCTCATCCTCCCCTCTGGGGTTTTATGTTGCAGTCTTAATCACAGAACTCAACATGTCCCATCATTATTATTTCAAAGCTTTGAACTTGAGTTAATATTGCAGTCCTGCTCGACTGTAGTCAGATCAATTATTATACCAACATCATACATAACCACACCGTGAATCGACCTACAGAGTCTAATTTTTTTCAGAGGGAATTGAAATACCCACAGCTGTTTTCTTTCAAGTATCAAAGAAGAGGTTTCTGTAGGCAAATACATTTTTCTCCATTTTTTGTTGGAGAATTTGTTGAAGGACATGTTTAGGAACATATGAAAAGAAAGATAATTTAGTAGGGATGGTTGACTATAAAAGCCCCTTAAGTCTAGCAAAACAACACTTAAGTCTGGCAAAATACAGTAACTTATTGATAAATGTTGCTAGTGAGTTACCCTGATTAATTTTGGAAGTGATGTTACTAAATTTTACCTTTATCTCTCATTTTGCAGTGCAGTACTTTTAATGGTAATGTAGTCCTGCCAGCTTTATGTAATCTAGTAAAATGTATATATAATGTATCACACTGGTACAACAACAATTATTATTATTATTATTATTATTATTATTATTATTATTATTATTATTATTATTATTATTATTATTATTATTATTATTATTTAAATGTGCTATGGTTGTATTATAACAATGCTAGTAATTGTAAACATATTCCTCTTTTAACCAGTGGTGGGCTGTCAGGGCAGGAAAGGCCTATCAGAATCAATGGTCTGCATTTACACCTTATGTCATAACGCCTTTCAAGGCAAGGAAAAAGGCACCACGCGCTGGCTGTGAGTTTGCAAATTTATTGGCAGAACAAAAAAATACAACACAAAAGAGGAGAAAAATGCAGGAAAGCGAAAATAGCCAAGCTAAGACGAGGGCATTGCCTGCTAAACCTGGGAACAAGTAGGCATACACATAGCACAAAAACAAAAGGTACGTGTAGGAGCTGACAGTTGAAAGTAGGTAATAGTAGTAGTAGTTGATAGTCATAGGGTGCTGCGCTGGACAGAAATGCTCAGCCCCTTAAATAGTGACCAGAACCATTAAGATAATTAACAACAGGTGTGGGTACCTGATCGAGCAGGAGAAAGCAATGATAATTGGGATAAGCTGTGACAGTGAGAGGGAAGCAAACCAAAACTGACAGCTGACAGAGCCTGCCCACACAAGCTCCACGCCCCTGACAGCTGTAAACAGTAAAAGGGTAACATAATCAATTGCAGACTAGATAACAATTACAAATGAAACATGGCCGAAACAAACTGAAACATAAACAGAAAATAGAAAGTAGTATAACAACTCAACAAGGCACAAAAATACAACAGATATGTATAAATACAGAGAAAAGCCACGAGACAGAGTCTGGCAGAACATCCAGAACTCAGCTCATGACAAAGACCCCCTCTCAAGGGGTGGGGCCCAGACACCCCAGGGTAACACCAAGAGAAAAAGCCCATCCTCCCCCCTGGCAGGAGCACAACAATAACCCACCCAGGGTGGGTGGTGGGGGAAACAGGCTAGGAGGGAATGAAACAAGACCCCACTCAGGACCCACACCAGTCACAGTCAATGATTGCCGCCCCCTCCCCCCCACAGACCAAAGAGCTAGAAAAAAATTCAGCAGGGCGAACCAAAGTCCCAGACCTGGCGGATGGGTGAGGTGGTCCTAGTCAGGTGGCCTGCCGGAGAGCATGGGCCACCCAACCCAACGGCACCTTCTGTCAGGCAGCTGACCAGAGTTTTCTTGAGGCACCTGAACAGTAAGGGTGGTCAAGGGGGTGGCTACCCATCCAGAGGAGTCAAAGGTGGGCAGGATGGAAGAGTTGGAGGAACCAGGGTGATGTCGGACACAGGAGAGGGGACCACGACGGTATCTGGCAAAGGAAGGGGAACCATGACACCCTTAGTCTGGCCAATAGCACCCTCGATGGTCCTGGATTGGAGCGAAGCTGCACCCGTGGTGGCTCCGGGCTGGAGCGAAGCTGTATCCTTGGTGCTCCGGGTAGGAGCAGAGCTGCACCCTCGGTGGCTCCAGGTAGGAGTTGAGCTTCACCCTTGGTGGCTCCGGGAAGAAGAGGAGCTGCACCCTCGGTGGCTCCGAGCAGGAGCTGAGCTGTATCCTTGGTGGCTCCGGGCAGGAGCGGAGCTGCACCCTCAGTGGTTCTGGGAGCAGAGCAACGGGTGTAGCATCAGTCCCTTTGGCTCCAATCTATAAAATCATTCTTCACTTTAAAGAAACTGTTTCACCCAAAAGTCTGGTCAAGAATTGTTTCCTTCACCTAAGCACCACAGCTTGAAAACACATTCCATGGTTGCTCAAGGCAGGAGAGGCGCTGCACCCTCAGTTGACCCGGACTGGCCACGGCTGCACCCACGGTTGCCCCTGGACTTGGGCGTAATGCCCAAAGTGGGCCCCCACTGGAACACAACACCCAAGTTGGGTTAAGGCTGGGATGCAGCACCCATGACAGTCCCCGGGTGGGACACAGCACCCGAACCAGACCCGAACAATAGCGGAGCTGCATCCACAGAGGACCCGGGCTGAGATGAAGCGTCCTCGACAACCTCAGCGGGGGGAGCTGGACCCATTGTGACCTCGGGCGGTGACTCTGGATCCACGGAGACATCTGGCTATTCTCGGTGACCTTGGGAAAAAGCTCAGATGGCACTGGCAAGAAAACAGGGTCAGGGTCACCGGCAGTGGCGGAGCCCAGTGGGATGAGCTCAGGTGCAGCTTACGGCTGCACCCGGCTCTCCTCACCAAGAGCAAGACAAGACCTCTCCAGAACAGATTCAGGGAACACAAAGGAGAGCACTTGACTGAGCTTGAGCTGTGGCCGTCCAGGAATCCGTCGATCCAGGTGATGGTATTCCAGGCTCAGCCATCTGGAGGTCCAGCTCTGAGGCTGCTGCAGCGGCCCCCACACCAGGCTTGGTAGTGAATGTAGTCTTAATGGTTCCAGTCGAAGTAACCCACGCAGGAGACTCGTTCAGCATGGTGGCTGGGGGTCGGCTCACCGCTGGTGCTGGACTCCATGTAGTCACAGCTCGGGAACTCTCATTAGTCGGCTCCACCGTCAGCTTGGGTTCAATGCCTTTCCTCTGTCCATAGTGTGGCTGTGGGGCTGGAACCAGGTTCTCTAGCGCCGCATGCTCCTCCATCGTCAGGCGGTTGAGTTCTTGGGCTGGCAGACACTAGGGGCAGAAGAAGGAGACACAGAGAGAGCAGGTGAGGGGTGTATGGCTGCAGCAGGTAGTGAGGACTGAAGGGACTGCACAAACTGAGTCTCCCCTCTGGGAATCAGACAAGGTAGTTCATGTTTAATCTGTAGACAATGAAAAACACTTGCCTGTGTTCCCAGGGCATGACGTTTTCTGCTACAGCTGAATTGTAGTCATCCCTCTCTGTGGCTATGGTGAAGGCGGGCCCCTCAGAGGATCATGGAGGAGCCACTTCTGTAGGCACGGAGACAGGCAGAGCCGGAGGAGAGACGGCCAAATTCTCAGCAGTGGGAAAGGACGCCAAGGAAAAGGGAGAGGAAGAGACATTCTTCTGATGGCCCGTAGCTGGATGACGGTATCATGGAGTGGATGGAACTGGAGCAGGAACGGGTGCCGGAGACTGGCGAGGAGCCAAAACAACAGGGACCCAGGAGCGCCTCTCCTTCGGCATGGGCCCAGGCTTCCCAGGGGAATTCCTCACCTTCCTGTTATTCTTGCGTTGTAGTGTCACCACCAGAGAAATCCTCTCCAATCCCCCAGCGTGCTCCAAAAGCTGAGGGCACTGGCGAGCAGCTGGTTCTGTGAGGCGCAGATACCATAATGCATCCTTTGGAGCAAAGCCACTGCACGCCACAGAGATTAGCCCGTCAATCTCCATGAAGGCTTGGCAACACTCCCACCCCAGATGCATCGGGTAGCTGCATCCACCTGCAGGGTCCATGATGAGCTCCAAAAAATAGGTGAGTGAGGAGAAAAACAAAAAACTGCAAACTCACAGCTGCTGGTGCCTGCATTGGCAGCACCCCTTCTGTCATAACGCCTTTCAAAGCAGGGAAAAAGGCACCACGCGCCAGCTGTGAGTTTGCACATTTATTGACAGAACAAAAAAATACAACACAAAAGGGGAGAAAAATGCAGGAAAGCGGAAATAGCCAAGCTAAGGCGAGGGCATCACCGGCTAAACCAGGAGACTAAGCTCGAGTAACAGGCAAGCATGAAAAAAAGCCACGAGACAGTCTGGCACATAGGTGTCAAACTCATTCCATGGAGGGCCAAGACCCTGCAGGTTTTACCTCCACCCAGTGTCTTCAACAGGTGATTTCTCTGATTTCGTCCTACTGATTGCTGATCAGTGAAAACACCTGCTGAAGAGACTGGGTGGAAGTAAAACCTGCAGGGTCTTGGCCCTCCATGGAATGAGTTTGACACCCCTGGTCTGGCAGAACATTCAGAACTCAGCTCATGACACCTTAGCTCCATGAAGATGTATTAAATTAGTCCACACAGCTGGAGGATGTGTGACGTGTGTTCCCACAAGTTTGTTGGTAGCAATTTACAAGGAGGTGTGTGTGTGATGATAGCTAGCATAACTTCGATTACTGTGTTTGTATGTCCGTGCATGTTTGTTTGTATGTGTGTGTATGTGTATACCTGTGAGTAGGTGTGTGGAGGGTGTGTACGCGGCGGAAGGGACTCCATGTGTGTGGGTTCAGGGTGTGTGCCTTTGTGTTTGTATGTGTAGGTGTGCCATATTGTCTGCAAGTATGACTGCCGGAGGAATGGGGACTAACATGTCAACACACCCCAGGATCTGGGGTGGGTCTGCAATCTTAGTCCCCAGGTGCTGGGGTGCGAGGCTGCCAGGCTGTGGTGCTGGTGGTGCTTCTGGGGTGTGACAATTGCGGGCCCTGGGTCTCACAGCCTGGTGCCCCTCGCCCTGGGTTGGGATCTGGGGAGTGGGGGTGGCCTTTGGAGCTAGATTGGGAGCTGGCTTCTGGGAGGGGACGGGCTCTCTCTGACTCTAGTGGTTTCCCTCTTGAAGCTCACCTTTTGTTTCCTGACCAATGAAACAATCATCCAAAGAAGAGAAAAGCAACACAAATGTCTTGTATTTAGAGAGCTGCAGCTGATCCAGAGGACTGTTAGTTATTTCCTGAGAGGTGCTCTTTGAAAATGATGCCATAACTTACATGAGTCTGTGTTTGTAGTTTTTCAGATTATGTATTTTCACAACCTCACACTTGGATGCTTAGACATCAACCTACGCCATTATTTAAATAGAAAATTATCTTTTAAATTGACAAACATCATTACATAAGATAAGATAAGATAAGCCTTTATTAGTCTCACAATGGGGAAATTCCAGGATTGTAACAGCACGAGGATAGCAACACTCAGAGCAACAATCAGAAGGCAAGAGAAAAACAAGAGCAGCGAGTATACATATGTACATATAAATATATATATATATATATATATATATACAGTGCGGAGCATTGTAGCTAGATGGAATAAATATATAAATATATAAACACAGCGCGGAGCATTGTAGCTAGATGGAATAAATATGTAAATATATAAACACACATAGTGCAGAGCATTGTAGCTAGATGGAATGAAACAGCATAACCGTCTAATTAGTTATCCTACATGGTATGATTATGTGCCCATACATATTCTCACCCTCCATAGCGGCCGGTATTTTCCTAGTTGTATACCGGAGGGGACCATTGTGTAAGTCTATTGCCGTCTTTTGCATTCAATACTATTAGGTTGTCACATCTTTTTTGCTATCTCTGCGAGCAGCCCTGCTTAGGTTGTACAGTCTGACAGCCGTAGGTAGGAAGGACCTGCGAAACCTCTCGGTTGTGCACCTAGGTGATGATAGTCTGCTGCTAAATGACTCCTCAGTGCATTCAGTATGTCCTGCATAGGGTGGAACTCGGACTCCAGCAGAGATGACAGTTTAGCCACCATCCTTCTCTCTCCCATCTCCTTCACTGGGTCAAGGCGCTGCCCCAGGACAGAGCTAGCTTTCTTGATCAGTTTGTTCAGTCTCTTTCTATCGGCTGCTGTAATGCCACTGCCCCAGCAGACCACTCCAAAATGATGGCTGATGCCACCACCGTGTCGTAGAATGCCTTCAGCAGCGCCTCTTGTACACCAAAAGACCTGAGTCTCCTCAGTAGGAACAGCCTGCGCTGTCCCTTCTTGTAGAGTGCGTCGGTATTGTGTGACCAGTCTAGTTTATTGTTCAGATGAACACCCAGGTACTTGTAGGATGTCACCATCTCGATGTCTGTTCCCTGTATATTTACTGGTGCTGTGAGGGGTGTCCTTGCCTACGGCAGTCCACCACCAGCTCCTTATTTTCTCCGCGCATTGATCTGGAGGCAGTTCCGATGGCACCAGTCCACAAAGTCCTGGATAAGTCCTCTGTACTCAGCTTCATCTAGTCCAGGATCCATGATGACAGGTGCTGGTCCACCCCTGCGCACAGCAGCTTGTCCTTCAGGATCTCGGTTGGATGGTGTTGAAAGCACTGGAGAAGTCAAAGAACATGATCCTCACCGCATTCCCGGGCTTCTCCAGGTGGGGACAGAGAACGGTGTAGGAGGAAAGATCACCGCATCCTCCACCCCAATGCCATGCTGGTAGGCGAACTGGAGTGGATCCATCGCTGGTCCCACCAGGGGCGGAGGTGAGCAAGGAGCAGTCTCTCCAGGGTCTTCATCATGTGGGACGTCAGGGCCACTGGTCTGTAGGCTGTTCAGATCTTTGGGGTGGGAAGTCTTTGGTACAGGTACCACACAAGATGTTTTCCACAGCTGTGGTACCCTCCCCAGCTTCAGGCTCAGGTTGAAGATGTACTCCACAATCCACACAGCTGGTCTGCACAGGACTTGAGGAGCTTTGCGCTGATGCCGTCCGGTCCCGACGCCTTCCTCGCCTTGACCTTCCTCAGCTCCGTCCTCACCTGGGTCTTGGTCAGGGTCTTGTTGGGGGGCTGTGTGTGGGATTGTGGGGGGTGTTGGTGGAGTGGGGAGTGGGCAGCAGGACCTTGATGTCTTCAGAGGCAGCAGTGGTTGTTGTGCAGTCGGTGGGGAGGGCGGTTGGTCAAACTTATTAAAACACAGCTTCAGATTGTTCGCCCACTCCCTGCCCCCCCGTGGCCTGGGGGGAGGTATTCTGGAGCCCAGAGATGGTTTTGAGGTTTCTCCAGACCCCGCTGATGTCGTTCTGTTGCAGCCTGTCCTCCATCTTCTTCCTGAAGCTGTCCTTGCCTTCTCTGATCTTTCTCCTCAGCTCCCTCTGTACGGACTTCAGCATCTCCCTGTTTCCCCCGACCTGAAGATTGTCTTCTTCTCTCTCAGAAGTGTTTTTATCTCAGGGTTGATCCAGGGTTTGTTGTTTGAGCAACACCGTATGGTCCTGGTGGGTACGGTGTTGTCCATACAGAAGCTGATGTAGTCCGTGATGGTGTGAGTGAGACCATCGATGTCCTCACCATGTGGATCGCAGAGCTGCTCCCAGGCGATGGTTTCAAAACAGCCCTTTAGAGCGTCTATTGCCTCCTCAGACCATAACTTCACTGTGCATAGGTGTATCTTGTGGCAAATTTCGATCAGGATGAAAAGAAAATTTCTCTCTTTCCATTCACTTCAAAGGAGATTTTTTTTTCTTATATAAGGTCCCATATGCAGAAAAAGAGGAGGCATGATTTAGGCTCTCTATATACAGTAGATATTATTATATAAGATAAGATAAGATAAGCCTTTATTAGTCCCACAACGGGGAAATTCCACGATTGCAACAGCACAGGGATAGCAACACTCAGAGCAACAATCAGAAGGCAAGAAAAAAAACAAGCAAGCAAGAGCAGCTAATATACATATGTACATATTACTATAAAATATATATATACACACACAGACACACAGTGCAGAGCATTGTAGCTGGATGTAATAAATATATGAATATATAAACACACAGTGCGGAGCATTGTAGCTAGATGGAATAAATATGTAAATATATAAACACCCACAGTACGGAGCACTGCAGCTAGGTGGAATAAATATGTAAATATATAAACACACAGTGCAGAGCAATGTAGCTAGATGGAATAATATGAAGATATATAAACACACAGTGCGGAGCATTGTAGCTAGATGGAATAAATATATAGAAATATAATATAAACACACCCAGTGCGGAGCATTGTAGCTAGATGGAATAAATATGTAAATATATAAACACACACAGTGCAGAGCATTGTATGCTAGATGGGATGAAACAGCATAAAACCGTCTACTTAGTTATCCTACATGGTATGATTATGTGCCCATACATATTCTCACCCTCCATAATGACCGGTATTTTCCTAGTTGTATGCCGGTATTTTCCTAGTTGTATTTAATAACAATAAATATGTTATTTATTGTTGATGTACAGTACTTTGTGTCAACAGTAGTTTTTTTTAAAGTACTTTGTAAATAAAGTTGGATTGGATTTGATTAGAAAACATTTGGAGAATATGGAGAATGTTCTGCACATAAGCATCAAGGCGAAAAACCAACATTGAATGCCCGTGACCTTAGATCCCTCAGCCAGCAGTGCATAAAAAACAACATCATTCTTTAAAGGATATTGGGCTCAGTACACTGTGGAAAACCATTTTCAGTTAATACAGTTCATTGCAACAATTATCATCATCCGTTTGTATTTTTGACAGAACACAATTAGTACCTCAGTTGGGGTGGGTCCTGCTTGACTGCAGTTCTCAGAGTCCCACTCGAGTGGTTCCTGTCCACTGGTTCAACATGGGCCAGTTGTAGCTTTACCTGGTACATATGGACACCCTCTAGCCATGTCTTCTTCGGTCTTCCTCTTCCTTGACCTCTGCTGCTACCAGGATCAACTTCCATGACCTTCTTAATCCACCCAACACTCCTCTCCACATAGCCAAACCAAAGCAAATGGCCCATGCAGAGCACATCCTCAAGGTCATCCAGCTGCAGTCTAACCAGGAGTGCTTGCAAGCTGACCTCATCCTCAGTGGAGATGCTGCACATCCAGTGGATCATGGGCCTGTCGTTCTGCCACAGACGGTTGAGACAGGTGGCAGCTATGGTCCATGTCTCGCTGGCGTGCAGCAACATGCTCCACACAGGAGTTGTAGATACGACCTTTAGAGGTTGGTAGGAGCCAGTGGGTCTCGAGAATTGGGAGCACTTGCCTGAACTTGTTCAGGCAGCCTGGCATCTCGTGATGGTGGCAAACTCAGATTCACCACCAGTGGAGAATATGTCACCCAGGTAAATGGTGTTCACTTATATAGCACTTTTTCTCATCTCTAGATGATCAAAGCGCTTTACAGATCCTGCTATCCATGCATTCACATACACATTCACACAGTGATGGTGAGGGAGCTGCAATGCACCAGTGCTGGCCTGACCCACCAGGAGCAACTGGGGGTTCAGTGTCTTGCTCAAGGACACTTCAATATGCAGAGTGCAGATGGAGTGGGAATCGAACTCCTGACCCTCCGATCAGTAGTCGGCCACACTACACCCCCGCCACAGCTGCCCCCAGGTAGCAGGTAGCAGAAAGAACAACTGCAAGTTAAAACTCTAGCATGCAAAGTGAAAGCCATATATCAAAAACACCCAGAAACCCAGTTGCGCTGGGCCCAAGCTCATCTGAGATGACTGATGCAATATGGAAAAGTGTGCTGTGGTCTGATGAGTCCCATTTCAAATTGTTTTTGAAATCATGATGCTGTGACCTCCAGACTAAAGAGGAAAACTATCATCCAGATTGTTATCAGCATTAAGTTCAAAAGCCCACAATGCTTGATGGTATGGGAGTGTGTTAGTGTCCAATGACATGGGTAACTTGGCACATCTGTGAAGGCACTATTAATGGCTGAATGGCACGTACAGGTTTTGATGCAACATTTGCTGCCATCCAAGCAACATCTTTTTCAGGGATGTCCCTGCTTATTATCAGCAAGATAATGCCAAGGCCATTCTGCACATGTTACAACAGCGTGACTTTGTAGTAAAAGGAGTGCGGGCACTAGACTGGCCAGTCTGCGGTCCAGACCTTTCTCTCCATTTGAAAATGTAGTGGTGCATTATGAAGCACAAAATGCAACAATGAGACCCTGGGAACTGTTGAGAAACCAGAGTCGTACATCAAGGAAGAAAATGTGGGAAAAAAATCGACCCTACAACACAACCAGCAACTAGTGTCCACAGTTCCTAAATTCTTATTAAGTGTTAAAGGAGAGGTGATGTACGTAACAACAGTAGTAAAACATGCCCCCTTTTTTGCATTATGTGGTAGGCATCAAATTCAAAATGAGTGAATATTTTCAAAAAAAAAATGTATTAGTTTAGAACATTAAATATATTGTCTTTGTAGTATATTTAGCTGAAATAGTTTTGAAAAGGATTTTTAAAATCATTGTATTTAGTTTTTATTTACATTTTACAACAAACTTCACCAGAATTGATGTTGTAAAGTCAAGGCATATTAAATTATACTATTCACATTAAAGAAGTTTAGCTAAAGGGATGAATTTACCATAGTGAGCGTTACCATAGATTGAGTTAGAAATAAAGGGCCCCCCCATGTCTAGTCTGCACACAAATAAGACACAAAGGTTTTGATCACATTTATGTTGCCATTTCAAAATGATGTATTATTCCCTCAGTATGCAAGGAGAAATGTCAAACTGTGGTTTCATTGCTTTAATCACAAAACAAATTGCACATTTAGCAATAGCATTTTGTGAGCAAAATAACAGCATTTATGTGTGGCTCCTTGGTGCAATTTTGAAAGCCCACCATGAAAACTGATTGCACATCCCCCCACATGGTATTCTGTTCGGCAGGTCTCTTTAGGTCAGTGTGATAGCTTGGTCACAGAGGGCATGGCGACAGGTGATGTTCTCTTGCTGTCAGGAAGACAAACAACTACACACAGTGGTTTTGTCCATCTTGGTGTAAAACTCTTCTGAATGGAAATGCTTCTCTGAGAATTACAACATATTAAGTCTGGGTTATAAAAAAAAACAAATAAAAAAAAAACAGCAATATTTATCTTCTCCCTATTTATGACATTAATCTTTTTTTTTTTTTTTTTAGACCAGCTTGCAGGGTTGGTTCCCCAATTGCAGTCTTCATCATTCTTGCTCTGTCTCAGCTTCTCGTTTAATTAGCTGGAAAAGTCACCATGAATTACAACCCTGCTCCATCTGTGGGTACTGTGGGCTGTTTGAAAGATTTCTTAAGCAAAGTCAGCCCAGAGCCTCTAGTTCCCAAAAAAGTGTGGGCTACGGAAGAAACAGTCACTGTCACAGGATGCTGTCAGCAAACTCAGTTTACAAACATTTATCTCTCTGTCGTACCTTTTTAATTTAGGAGGAGTAAGTGCCCAGGCTGATTCTCATCTACTTCTTCTCACTCGTCATGCTCCCTTGCAGAAGACTTCAGTATGTGGACTTCAGTCGCTGTGGTCAGGAAACAAACACACAATCTTAGAATTAAGTTGAGGTAAAGTTTCTTTAATACCCCAGTACAGTTTATTTTTGATCCCTCTTGCTCCACAAAAGTTTGTGGGACAAACAACAGCTCAGAGGATACCGCAGTAGCTTTATCTAAATTAATTACTGTTGTCATCAGCTTGGGTTACGGTACTGAGTAAATAATGCATTTGTTCAGGCGGAAGCAACAAATTTCTGTCTGTGTACACTACACAGCTTCTCTCCATTATCTGCCCATGGTGGTTTCCAAAAGATACGTGTATGAGGAGTTGGAGTTGATATATTCCCCATGCTTTGTGCTGGTTGTCGGGCTTTGCTCCATTGTGAAGCTTTCTTCTGGCAGCTCAGCTCACTGGACCTTGACAAGATTTCATTAGACAGGAAGTCCTCAGGGTTCTCAAGGAGAGGAAGTCTTTCTTCTTTTGTGGGCAGAGTCAGGGATGCTGCACTGCTCTGGCCTATAAAAACATCTGCTAAAATATCTGTTAAAGAGATATCAAAATATGGCTGCCTCTCACCCTGCAGGTGAAGCTTGCACTCAGCAGTTTGTCAAGAACACAAAGAGAATTTATTTAGATTTAAAGGGGAATTGGAAGATGCACATTTCTCTCTCTCTCTCTCTCTCTCTCACTCACTCACTCACTCACTCACACACACACACACACTTTAATTTGGGGTACCATTAATGGTTGCCAGATCTGGGTGGGGTGTGGATGCACGGATCAGGTTCACTGATGGTTGGGCTATGGCACATTTACAACTGTGGTCACCTTATTTGCCTAAGATACAGATCCGGTGATGATGTTGGGAAGGGAGGGTATTTCCTTACATTGTATTTATGTTAAAATTATACACATTAATAAATTTAATCACTATTTATATTATGAATTACTATCATCAATATGTGCCCGTCAAATGCAGACGGAATCAGCCCAAATTTTGCCCGGTGTGTCTGACAGGTCTGGCAGCGTCATTCACTCCCACATCTGGCGTGACTCCAGCCTTCTGGCCTCCCAGATTCAGGCCAAAACATTTTGTCTACCTGGATATTCACATCCAAATCGGAGCTATGGTTTAGAAATTCTAACCATTTTTATACAAAAACTCCTAATTTCATGACTCAGAAGCTATTGTATGGGCCACATGGGCCATTCCCTCATTAATGCATCATCAATCAACCACATAAAAGGTCTGGAATTTATTCCAGGTGTGGCATTTGCATTTGGAAGCTGTTGCTATGAACCCACAACACGTGGTCAAACAAGCTCTCAGTGGAAGTGAAACACACCATCTTTAGACTGAAAAAAGAGAAGAAAGCCACCAGACACTTAGTGGAAATGTTAGGAGGGCTAAATCAACAATTTGGTACATTCTGAGGGAAAAAAGAGTGCACTGGTGAGCTTGGGAACTCAAAAAAGCCTGGATGTCCACTGAAGACAACAGTGGTGGATGATCGCAGGATCTTTTCCATTGTGAAAAAAAAAAAAAAAAAAAAAAACCTTCACAACATCCACCCAAGTGAAGAATATGCTCCAGGAAGTAGGTGTATCAGTATCTATGTAAGTCTACGATAAAGAGAAGACTTCATCACAACAAATACAGAGGGTTCACCACAAGGTGAAAACCCCTAATGTGCTTCAAAAATCGAAAGGTCAAATTAGACTATGCCAAAAAAAAAGCTACCAACCTGTACCAGACCGATGGGAAGACATAAGTATGGAGAAGTCTTGGAACAACTTGTGATCCAAAGCACACCACATCTGTAAATCGTGGTGGAGGAAGTGTGATGCATGGGCATGGGCATGCATGTCTTCCAGTGACACTGGCTCACTAGTGTTTACTGATGATGTGACAGAACACAGAAGCAGTCATATGAATTCTGAAGTGTATAAGGATATATTGTCTACTCAGATTCAGCCAAATGCAGCAAAGTTAATTGGACGGCGCTTCACAGTACAGATGGACAAGAACACCAAACATATGTGAAAGCAACCCAGGAGTTTTTTTAAAGCAAAGAAGTTGAATATTCTGCAGTGGTGCAGTTAATCACTAGGGGCCTTGCATATTAACGGTGCACACATACAAAAACATGGCGTATGCTGATTTTCACGCACACAGTGGGCTGTATAAAAACAAACAAGATGTGAGAATCTGCGGCCGAGCTGCAAAGTTTTCACCTTCCGTGAGAAATTGTGGCCGTCTGCAAAATTTTGTTTGGGTGTATCAGGTAGGTCTGTTAAACTACAAAACAACTGAAATTCACATAATATGTTAAAATAACTTGTCGACTTCAGTTAAAATGATTTCTCTATGAATTAGTCTGTGAAAAACATGATTAGCTATAATTACTGTATATGTTTTATCTCCATAACTCAGCTTATTGAGCATAGTGAAATCCAGATGAACAATATCTAATTTCCCTCACATAATCTGTCCCACTCTGAACCAGCCAGCACCACTGAAAACTGGATCCCGTTCCTGCAAACTGACATTTAAGATAATAAAAGTTTCCAGAGAATCTACAGTTGACTCATGAAGCAACGCGCACAGACCCATCTCTTGTGGGAGGAACTGTAGTTGTGTTAAATGCACCAGCTCCAGTGCATTTTTTTTTTTTTTTTAAATATGGCGCTGGAGGCAGGCGGGCCGTACCAGCAGCAACTCTCTTGTGTCTTGTGTTTCTAATCGTTTATTCCTGTATATAGATGTTCTCTTATCCCCAGGGCTCTGTAGGAATACTCGGAATAAAAAATGGACCAACTTTTTATCTGTGTTTAGCCCCGGTCTTTCTCTAGTTTTTCTTTTCTTTTCTCTTCCTCGGGCAATGGAGATCAACAGAGGTGTGGGTGGACGCATTGTTTACACACACGAACCAGCTGATTGCGCTGAGGAGGCCGGTGCCTGAGCACTGCGGCCGGCAGTGAAGCCCCTCACCCGGATGAGCTGAAGAGGAGACGCCGGCGGGCAAAGGGCTGGACGCAATGGTGAGGAGGAGGTGAGGAAGCATAAGCCGGCTGTACCGATGGTCATCACCAGGAACGTGAGATCACTGGGAAATAAAACAGATGAGCTTACAGCGCTGGTCGATGGCAAAAGGAGTATCGTGAGTGTAGTTTCATGTGTTTTACGGAGATGTGGTTACACTCATAGATCCCTGATGTAAACGTAGAGATACCTGGCTTCAAGACTATACGGGGGGCAGAGACATGAAAAGCAGCAGGAAAAAGAGAGGAGGAGGAGTAGCACTTTTTGTTAATGAAAGGTGGTGTCATCCTAGACACATTTATGTGAAGGAAAAGTGCTGCAGCCCGGACATTGAACTGCTGGCTGTGAGTATGAGACCTTATTATATGCTGCGGGAAATGAAGTGCGCTTTAATTATTATCGTCTCCGTCCTTCCGTCAGCTGACACAGCAGTGGCCTGTGATGTCATCAGCTCCACTGCGGCCACATTACTGGAGAAGCACCCAGATGCATTCATGGCCATCACAGGTGATTTTAACCATGTCTCAGTGGGAAAAACATTACCAAACTTTCACCAGTTTGTTGACTGTCCCACCAGAGAGAACAAAACACTGGATTTACTGTATGCCAATGTCAGTGACGCATATAGTGCCACAGCTCTACCCCCCATTGGCAAATCGGATCACTGGCATGGTCATGTTAACACCCAAGTATGTCCCCCTTGTGCAAAGGCAGCCTGCTTATACACGGACTGTGAGGAGGTGGACACAGGAGGCTGCTGATGCACTACAGGACTGGCTTCGAGATGACAGACTGGACCGTACTCTGTGAACCACAGGGGGTGACATAGACAATATGACCGACTGCATCACAGGAACACATTAGATTCTGTGAAGACATGACCATGCCAGCTCAGACTGTACACTTCTTCTCCACAACAGACCATGGGTCACCAGTGACCTGAAAGCACTTCTGAACCAAAAAGAAGGAGAGCTTTTAGGGCTGAGACAAGGAGAAGCTGAGGGGAGTGGCAGCGTGAGCTGAGAGAGAGCTGAGGAGGTACAAGGACAATTTAGGAGGAAGTTGGAAGAGAAACTCAGGCAAAACACACTAAAGGATGTGTGGAGGGGATTGTAACAAATAACTGGGTGCAAGGGGGAGGAGTCAGGCAGCCATCTGGGAGCCAGGGAGAGAGCTGAGGAACTGATCTGTTTTTTAATAGGCTCAACTCACAGTCTGTCACCCCAGCAACACAACCAGACCCCCAGGCACCAATCCCCACCCACCCTCCTGTGGCAGAACCTCTCTCCATCTCCCCCCTCCTCCTCCTCAGGGGGCACAGGACCCTCCTCACTTCACTGTGACTACAGATCAGGTGGAGAAACAGCTGGAGAGACTCCATCAGCGGAAGCCTTCAGGCCCTGATGGCATCTCCTCAAGGACCCTGAGGACCTATGCCAACCAACTAGCTCTGGTATTGAAACACCTGTACAACCTGAGCTTGAGTCTGGAGAGAGTACTGGTGCTGTGGAAGACATCCTGCCTGGAGAAGACGTGGCTGGACCCTCTGCAGTTTTTCACATCAGCCCCATTATAGGAGTTGAAGATGCTGTCATCTACCTGCTGCAACGAGCCCATCTGCACCTGGATGGTGGAGGAGATACTGTGAGAATCACTTTTTTTGATTTCTCCAGTGCCTTGAACACCATCCAGCCACTGCTGCTGGGTGAGAAGCTGCGGGTGATGGGGGTTGACAGCTCTGTGATCTCCTGGATTACTGACTACCTCACAGGCAGGCCACAGTTTGTCCGGCTGGGCAATATCTTGTCTGGTGTGGTGGCTAGTTATACGGGAGCTCCACAGGGGACTGTGCTCTCTCAGAATCAGAATCAGAATCAGAATCAGAATCAGCTTTATTGGCCAAGTATGCACAACACATACAAGGAATTTGACTTTGGCTAAAAACTTGCTCTCGTGGTTCAGGTGGAGGTTTAAATTAAGGATTCACTGACAACAGAGTATGTACAGTAAATTACAGTCTGTCCCACGTTTCTATAAAAGGATGCAAATATATACAGGAATATATGCAGTTATTTACTCAGATAAACACACTTGCAGAAATAGTGTGAGAGTTATGTGCAATGTAATAATGGATGAAAAGTCATGAGTACAGCAACAGGTAGGACTAGGTGAATGTTAGGAGTTCAATCAGAGTGATGGCTTGAGGAAAGAAAACTGTTCCTGTGACGGGTGGTTTTGACCTTCAGTGATCTGTAACGACGACCCAGAAGATAGAAGTTCAAACAGTTGTGGCCGGGGTGTGATGGGTCAGCACAGATGTTTCCTGCCTGTTTCCTGGTTATGGACTGATATAAGTTCTCAATGGAGGGTAGGTCGGTACCAATGATCCTCTCCGCAGACTTAACCGATCCGCTGCAGTCTGGTCTTGTACCTGTTTAGTGGCAGATCCAAACCAGACAGTGATGGAAAAGCAGAGGACAGATTGGATGATGGCGGTGTAGAAGGACACCAGCAGCGTCACTGAGGCAAATCAAACTATCTTGAGCTGACACAGAAAAAAACAACCTCTGCTGGGCCCTTTTTCCCGGACAGTGTCTATATGGGAGGACCACATCAGGTTCCGGGGAGATTGGGGGTACCCCAGAAACTTGAAGGAGTTCCACAGTGGACACTGTGCTGTTGAGGATGGTGAGTGGGGGGAATGAAGGGGGGTGTCGCCTGAAATCCACAGTCCATCTCCTCCGTTTTGGCTGGGTTAAGTTCAAGATTGGTTCTGGCTGCCACCAGAGGATCAGCTGCTCCACCTCCTGCCTGTATGCAGACTCATCATCATCCCGATCAAACCGATGACTGTGGCGTCATCACAAACTTCAGGAGCTTCACCGAAGGGTCCTCTGAGGTGCAGTGGTTGGAGTAGAGGGAGAAGAGCAGTGGGGAAAGGACACATCTTGGGGGGCGCCAAGATACTAATTTTTCGGGAGCTGGATGTAATCTCCCTAGCTTCACATGTTGCCACCTGTCAGTCAGGAAAGCTGGAGATCCACTGGCAGGTGGAGGGGGCACCTGAGCTGGAGGAGTTTGATGAGAAAGAATGCCTGGGATGATGGTGTTGAACGCTGAGCTGAAGTCGACAAACAGGATCCTGTGCGTACGTCCCTGGGGAGGTCGAGGTGTTGCAGGATGTAGTGCAGTCCCATATTCACTGCATCATCCACTGACTGTTTGACCGGTAGGCAAACTGCAGTGGGTCCATCAGGGGGCCTGTGATGACCTTCAGGTGGTTCAGCACCAAACTCTCCAAGGATTACATGACCACAGAGGTCAGGGCAACAGTCTGTAGTCGTTTAATCCTGTAACAGAGGGTTTCTTGGGAACTGGAATGATGATGGAGCATTTGAAGAGGAAGGCACTTCACGGCAGCTCCAGTGATCTGTTAAAGATCCGGGGTGAAGATGGGGGCCAACTCGTTGGAGCAGACTCTCAGGCAGGACGGAGACACACATCAGATCCTGCAGCCTTCATGATCTTTTGTCTCTGAAAGACCCGGCGCACCTCCTCTTCACAGATCGTTAGTGCTGGTGGGAGGTCAGAGTGGAGGAGGGATGGAGTTCCTGGGGCCTGCAGATAATTCTTTTGTGGGGGTGGGAGGTGAGAACTGTAGGTTCTTTTCAAACCCTGCAGCTAAAAAGCTGTTAGGTCGTTAGCCAGGCTGGAGGTCTTTTCACAGGGTGGGGGGATGGTGTCAGTAGTTGGTGATATTCCGTAGGCCTCTCCTGACAGAAGCAGAGTTGTTGGCTCTGAGAAGTTTTTTTGTAACTTTCACACTGTAGCTCCTCTTAGCAAGCCTGATCTCCTTCGTCAGGCATGTTTCTGGCCCGCTTGTACAGGTCCAGTCACCCGTCCTGTAGGCCTCCTCCTTGGTCCTGACGTAGCTGCTTCAGTTTAGGAATGAACCAGGGTTTATTGTTGTTGTATGTGCAGAGGTCTTGGTCTGCACACACATGTCCTCACAGAAAACAGATGTATGACGTCACAGTGTCAGTGAGTTCATTTAGGTTAATGGCTGCAGCTTCAAAAACACTCCAATCTGTACAGTCAAAGCAGGCCTTGTAACTTCAGCTTTGATTCCTCAGTCCATTTCTTCACAGTCCTTAGAACAGACTTGGAAGTTTTTAGTTTCTGTCTGTATGATGGAATAAGATGGAGCAGACACTTTCCGGTTATGGCTGCCACGTAGGACGGACGTGTCTCGCTCTGCTCTGCTCCTGGAGAAAAAAAAATCGGCAAATAACTCTCTCATTTGGGACAGAACGTATCCCAGCATTTGGGCGAGGATATGTCGGCGAAGCCTAAGGCTGGAAAACCAGGAAAAGGAAAAAGCGAGCCGCCGAAACAGTCCAAATTAACGGACTTTCAGGTCTGTGACGCAGCAAAACAAGGCTCATATATGGCGGAGGAGGCTGGCGGCGGTGCGATTTCTGCGCGGGGGGCGCAGATGCGCTGATGGCTGCCATGAGTTCATGAGAGCGGACTTTTCCTCTAGATTTGATGGGATTATGACAGCGTTGGAAGGAATAAGAAAGGAATTGGGTGACTGTGTAGAACGAACGGCGCAGATGGAGCTCCGTCTCGCTAGTGCTGAAGATGACGTCACCCGTCTTCAATTAAAGGTGCGCACTTTGGAAAAAAAAATAAATCTCTGGAAGATAATATTTTGGATTTGGAATCTCGGCTCGAGACAGAAATAATTTGAGGCTGGTGGGTCTTCCAGAGGATCAGAAGGTCGGGACGTATGTTCCTTTCTGGAAAAGTGGATTCCGGAGGTGCTGGGCAGCGAGGAGTTGCAATCAGCAGTGGTTCTGGAAAAAGCACATCGTATTGGCCCACGGAGAGATTAAGGGACCGCCGAGGACCTTAATTATGAAGTTTCTTAGCAACAGAGACAGGATGAAGATCTTCAACGCTGGCACGAGCTAAAAAAGGAGAGATTAAACACCAGGACCAGCAGGTGACGGTTCTACCCAGATTTGGCCACAGGAATCCAGCAATTGAGGAAGCAGTTTGATCCCGTACGTAAGGAGCTGCGCAACCTTGGGATTCGTCATGGTGTAATCTATCCTGAGAGACTGCTGACCACGTATGAGGGCAGAACCCACATCTTCAAGACCCCAGAGGAGGCGCAGGAGTTCATCAAGAAGATCAAAGAAGAAGAAGAGACTGGTGGGAGCTAAGCATGAACAACATATAAGGTAGAATAATTAAGCATTTGCACAGGCATCTGACTGACTTGAAGTAAATAGTAAGTTTACAAAATATAGATTGTATTATATATTAAAAAAAACAAAACAAAACAAACAAAAAAAAAAAAACAATGATGTACAAAGTTGTTAAAAAAATTTTGGAGTTAAGTTGGAAAACTACAGAGGGAGAGTTAATGTTACGTCATTAAAAGCAGTAGAGTTAGGGTGATTGGGAGGATGAAGAAGGAGTGGCTTAGGCTGTTCCCCGTGGGTGTGGAACAGTCGATGGCTATATCGGGAGACAGAATTTTTCTTTTGATTTTGGGGGGGGTTTCCCACAAGTGTGGGAAGGGGAAATTTGTTTGTGTGTAGTTTGTAGGATGAATGTTCAACCACCTCATGTTTTTGCTTCTCTGTATGAGCATGTTTACACTGCAAGGTAATCCCAAACTCTCTATTGATCATGGACCAGAAGTGTTAATCTTAATTTAACTTCATGGAATTGCAGAGGTCTACAAATTTTAAAAAAACTTAAACAAGTTATGAATAAAATAAAGGACATGGGTTCAAGAATTGTGTTTTTTACAAGAAACTCATCTGATAGAGGAGGATGTTAAAAGAATTAGGAGTAGATGGCAGGGAAGTGTATTCACCTCTTCATTTTCATCCCGGGCCAGGGGAGTTATGACTCTCATACATAAATCAGTTCCTTTTCAAGTGAAAAATGTAATTGGAGACAAATTTGGAAGATATGTAATCATTCAAGGTTCTTTGCTATTAGAAAATATAAATCTTGTGAACTTATATGGTCCCAATATAGATGACCAGAAGTTCTTTGCTAATTTATTTCTCATCTTATCATCACTTACAGGGCAACATATAATAGCAGGGGATTTTAATTGTACATTGAATCCAGGTGTGGATAGATCAACAGGACTGGATTGTACGCACATTGGATGTAGGATGACTATTAATCATTTTATGAAAGAATTGAGATTGTTAGATATATGGAGAGAAATGAAACCACAAGTTAAAGCCTATTCTTGTTATTCCAGTACCTACAAGACATTCTCACGTATGATTATTTTTTGATTTCCACAGAATTAAGGTCCAAGATTCAAAACTGCTTTTATGATAACATCGTGATCTCTGATCATGCACCCTGTTGTCTAATATATGTAGATAAAAAACTGACAAAGGAATCAGGTAGATGGCAATTTCAGCATAAATGGCTTCAGGATGAGGAATTTGTCAAGTATATAGAAAACAGATAGACGAGTTCTTTGACATCAATACTACACAAACATCAGCATGTGTAAAGTGGGAGGCTTTCAAAGCTTTTATTAGGGGGGCATATTATTAGTTATACAGGATCAAAATCTAAGAAGACTCGAGAGGAGAGAGCTAAATTGGAACATAAAATAAAAAATCTTCAGGAAAAGTGTATGCAGGAAGTGACCCAAGGTTGGAGAATGAATTACTGATTTTGAGAGCTGAATACGACAAAAAATCAGCGAATAGAGCTGCCTCGAGTCTTCTAAGATTGAAACAATCTTTTTATGAACAAGGTGAAAAATCAGGAAAATTATTAGCATGGCAGATTAAACAATTGGAAATTAAAACACCAATTACCAGTATTATAAGTAATGGACAGGTAGTTATAGATCCTTAGAATTAATAGAGCCTTTAGAGAATACTATGAAAAATTATATGATACCAAAATGAACCTGAATTAACAAAACTAAATGGGTTTTTGAACGAACTATCTATACCGTGTATTCCAAATGAAAACAGGGAGATATTGGATTCTAAAATTAGTCAAGAAGAAGTTGGGCTAGCCATTGATAATATGAAATCAGGAAAAAGTGCAGGACCAGATGGTCTTCCAGTTGACCTTTATAAAAAATTTAAGAATAAATTAATAAAACCTTTTTTGGAAATGGTTTTGAAGCATTTCAAAATAATAATTACCATCATACATAAATAATGCCTTAATTATACTGCTCGCCAAACCAGGTAAGCCCTCTAATAAATGTGAAAATATGAGACCAATAAGCCTATTAAACGCCGACCTTAAGATAATCTGTAAAATTTTAGCAAGACGAATACAAGAAATTTTACCAAATATTATTAATCGAGATCAGAATGGCTTTATAAAGGGTAGACAAGGCTTCCATAATGTAAGAAGACTATTTAATATTATTTATTTTAATAAAGAAGCACGGATACAGCTCTCCTATCATTGGACGCCGAAAAGGCCTTTGATAGAGATTGAATGGCCCTTTCTTTTTGAAGTCCTACAAAAGGTTTGGACTTGGAAATAATTTCATAAAATGGGTTCAAATAATTACAATAATGCTACAGCAGAAATCCTAACAAATAACAATATTTCAAAACCAATAAAAATCAATAGAGGATGTCGACCAAGGCTGTCCACTTTCACCTTTACTGTTTACTATGGCAATTGAACCTTTAGCGATAGCGATACGTTTACAATTCACACATATATGGAATTAAAGTTGGACCAACAGAACATAAAATCTCCCTGTACGCCGATGACATAATTTTGTTTATGTCGAGTCTAAAAAAATCAATTCCAACCTTGTTGAATTTAATAAAGAACTTTGGGAAATATCAGGATATAAAATAAATAAAACTAAATCTTCAATATTAATGCTAAATGAGACCCAGAGAAATTACCCAGCCCCTGAGGTAAATCATTCAATGTTGTAAATCAGTTAAATATTTAGGAATCCAAATTATGCCTAAGCTAGAATCAGTCGCCAGTGTCAACTATGAAGCCTTAATGTCAGATATCAATGAGTTAACTCAGAGATGGATGTCACTACCAATGTCGATGATCGGAGAATCAATATACTTAAAAGTAATATTTTACCTAAAATACTTTATTTATTTCAATACATTCCTTATCACCACCTTTAGATCTATTCTCAGAATAAAAAAAAAGTTAGTGGAATTTATATGGAACAACAGGAGGGCTAGATTACGTTTGTCTTTATTATATTTACCATTTGATCGTGGAGGTCTGAATGTCCAATTTTATGTTGTATTATTGGTCGGCACAACTGAGGTCTATGACATATTATTTTTCATCAAATGATCTCCCTCACTGGACTGAAATGGAATCATACAATTTACCTTTACCTCTTCCATATTCATATACTCAGATTCGGCAAAAAAATTACAAAAACAAGTAAAAATCCATTTGTAAAGCATATGATCAAAATATGGTGTGAAGCTAAAAACTATTTAAAAGAACCACAGTTATTGTCACAATTTAGTCCAATATGGGGTAATCAATATTTTAACCAGG
This sequence comes from Pholidichthys leucotaenia, assembly GCA_020510985.1. Classification (NCBI taxonomy): domain Eukaryota; kingdom Metazoa; phylum Chordata; class Actinopteri; order Cichliformes; family Pholidichthyidae; genus Pholidichthys; species Pholidichthys leucotaenia. Next base: position 79,196,755 of record CM035846.1, read on the forward strand.
GAGAGCGGACGCTGTATTTAAAGTATGGAATTTAAAAAGGGATACAAAAGATTCAGGATTTATATTTGCCATGTGCAGACAACATAATTCTTTTTGAAGAGCTGAGGATCAAATTTAATCTCAATAGAACACATTTTTTTAAATATCTTCAACTTAGAAACTTTATTCGATCAAATCAAAATAAAGCTCTCACTCGACCTATTTATTCATCCTTGGAAAAAATGATGAATAAATATAGAAAAGAAAGGTATTATTTCAGAGTTTTATAACTCATTGACACTATCTTCAAGTGAAAATTCACTGAAAAGATTAAACTACTGGAAAGAAGATCTGCAATTGAAATTTCAGAGGAACAATGGGAATTGGCTTGTACAGAAGCTCAACCAAATCAATAAATGCACGCCTTAAATTGATACATTTCAAATGGTTAATGCGGATGTATGTTACACCGGAGGAGTTAAATAGATATAACAAAAAATATACCAGATACATGCACAAAATGCATGGAAAGTAAAGGAACCCTATTTCATTGTTTATGGGAATGTAGATTAATAAGAATGTTTTGGGAAGAGGTGAGGGTAACAATTGAAAAAATAATCTCAAAAGCCAATCATATTGAATCCTAAACTGTTTTTGTTGGGTCTGTACCCAGAAAAGCATAATTTTAATAAAAGTGAAAGAACATTCATAGACCTCAGTTTGCTTAATGCCAAAAAATGTATTGCACTATTATGGAAAAAGACTCATAGACCAGATGTGACTCAGTGGTTAAGACAGATGTTAACAAACCTTCCATTAGAAAGAATAACATATATACTAAAATCAAAGGAAATTGTGTTTGAGAATATATGGAGACCTTTATTGATTATGTAAAAAATTTAAACATAACTCTTGAAGAAGAAGGTGAATGATGTGTGTGGACCTTGTAAATTCCAAACTGGTGAACATAATATGTATTACTTATGTATTGGATTGTCTAGACTAAACAGAGGAGCATTGTTGAAGACTTGATTTTGTTGGTGGTTGTTGGTGTTTTTAGTGCATTTTTTTTTTTTTTTTTTTGTAGTACTTTAGTGTTAGTGTTTGATTGTTTGTATCATGTTTGTTAAAAAAAAAAAAAAAAAAGGTTCAATAAAGATATTGTGGAAAAAAAGATGGAGCAGACAGTGGTCAGAAAAACCCAGAGCTGCACGGGGGACGCATGATAGGGCGTTTCTTAAAACTGTGTAACAGTGGTCAAGTGTATTTGTGTCCCTGGTGGGACATTTATATGCTGTCTGTATTTAGGAAGCTCATTTGTGAGATTAGCTCTATTGAAATCACCCAGAATGATAAGCAGAGAGTCTGGATGTTTTCCTCCACGTCTGCTATCTGGTCAGCGAGGTGCTGCAGTGCCTCCGTTGTACAAGCAGCAGGCGGGGATATAAATTCCGACCAGAATAAACGAGGAGAACTCTCGCGGTGAATAAAAGGGTTTACAGTTTATGAACAGTGACTCTAGGTTAGGGCTACAAAACTTCTTCAACACTGTGACATCAGTACCACCAACCTTCGTTTATGTAGAAGCAGATTCCACCACCTTTAGTCTTTCCAGAGAATTCTCGGCTGCGATCAGCGCGAAACAGCTGGAATCCGTCCAGGCGCACCGCGCTGTCTGGGATGTGTTCACTCAGCCAGGACTCCGTGAAACAAAGGGCGCCAGATCTGCTAAAATCCCGGTTTTTGTGAGTCAGGAGCAGCAGTTTCATCCAATTTGTTCGCCAAAGAGCGGATATTTGCCAGATGGATCGATGGGAGCGGCGTACAAAATCCTCGTTTCTTCAACCTGACTAGCGCACCGGCACGTTTACCCACGCCGCCTTCGTTTCCGGCCAGCGCCAATAGCCGCTGCTCCCACAGCTAAGATCGACTGAAAAAACTTCAGATCAGCAGGCAGAAACTGGCGGAGAAGTTGCATTGGGAGATAGTCTGAGTGAAAGTAGTTCCTCCCTTGAATAGGTGACTCGGCAGAAGAGCAGAAGTCCAAAAAAACACACAAAATTATCAAAAACATCAGAGAGCCAGAAGCCAGTGGCTGCCATCCGCGGCGCCATCTTGGATTTTTTTTTTTCTCCTTTTCTTTTTACCTTATACACCACTGACTTTCAGTACAACACTGAGTCATGCCACCTGCAGAAATTCTCTGATGACTCAGCTGGTGTGGTGGTGTAAAAGAGGAGGAAGGAAGGGGAGTACAGGGCACTGGTAGACCAGATTTGTGGAGTGACGGAGCAGAATCACCTGAGGTTGAATGTCAGAAAGACCAGAGAGATGGTGATTGACTTCAGGAAGAGGAAGACTCCTTCTCAGCCATTACAGATTGGGGGAGGATGTGGGAGTGGTTGAGGACTACAAATATCTGGGTGTCAGGATCAGCAGCGGGTTGCACTGGAGATCCAACACCGATGCTGCGCACAAGAAGGGGATGAGCAGACTCTACTTCCTGAGAAAGCTAAGATCCTTCAACATGTGCAGCAGGATGCTGGAGCTTTTCTATCAGACTGTTGTCGCCAGCGCCATCTTCTTTGCTGCTGTCTGTTGGAGTAGCAGTATCAGGGCCAGAGATACCAACAGACTTGACAATATTATCAAGAGGGCTGGCTCTGTATTGGTCTCAGACCGGAGACCTTGAGACAGTGGTGGAGAGGAGAACACTAAATAAACTGCGATCCATCATAGACAATCCTGATCACCCCTTCCACCACACACTAGATAGACAGTGAAGCACTTTCTCCAGTAAACTACTACAGGTTCGTTGTCGAATGGCCAGGTACAGGAAATCTTTCCTGCCACATGCAATTTCACTGTACAATAACTCACTATGATGTTGTATTCTGGTCATAGCTATGCTGCCACACTGCACCTTACAGACTAACTGGTACCTCACATTTTCAATCTGCCTCTTGATAGTCCTTCTTTGGTGCAATGGGATGATTCATGTGTTTATACGGGTCATCATATATTAAGCTATGATGTATATAGGTTTTATAGTCGTGTTAGTTTTACTTTCCATGGTAATCCCTTTGTCTGCCGTGTGTGTTTCTGTTGTTTGGTTGTCTACTGTCATGCTGCTGTTACACTGTAATTTCCCAGTTTAGGATCAATAAAGTACATCTATCTATCTATCTATCTATCTAATATGTGCTGTGTGGCAGCGACAGGGATCCCTGCAGGTGAACCACAGCAACTGGAAATTGAATCCAAATGGAGCAGATTTATGTCATAATCACCCTTTTCAAGGGCTACAGAGGACACCAAACGGCACGCTGTGAGTCGTGGCGGCTGACACGGACGGGAACCCAGATGAAGTGGCTAATGCTGGTGGACCCCTAGATGTGGTGGCTGAAGCGGGGGATCGTCTTACCGATGGTGCCAGGTCCTGTGATGCCAACACCAGGGGATGATCTCTTGTCGGCTCAAGTTCTGGGGCACAGGGCGCACTCCTCTTCCATCCAGGATGTGGCTGTGGGCCTGGAACATGACTCTTTGGAATCACAGGCCCCTCCATCGTCCAGCAGCTCCCTTCCAGGACTGGTGGACACTCAAGGAAGGCAGAAAGGGACACGGGAGAAGCAGGTGAGGATAGGGTAATTATTGCAGCAGCAGGTGGTGAGGGCTGTGCCACTGTGGTAACTGCTGACGACCCCCCCCCCTCCCCCCGGGAAATAAGACAAGACAATTCATTTATAGGGGTTAACAAATGAATAGGTACTTGCCTTAATTCCCGGGTATTTGCAGTTGCTGCTGCTGCATGACCAGACAAAACCATTCCAGAGGCTGCGGAGGTCGTCTGATGAGGGTGGTGAAACGCTGGAGTCAGGGGACGCTCCGTCGTCGGCTCAAACTCCAGTCCACCCTGTGAACCTTCATTCAGCTGGGTCGCTAACTCTTGAAGGAGCCATCTCTTATAATACAGCAAAAGTTCTGTCTCTGCCAACAGAACCCACCAGCATTTCTCCAGCTCCTTAGCAGTGGGACCATCGGGATGCACGAAGGCTACATGCCCAATCCAGCAAACTGTGGGTTCCTCCAGCGCCGGAGAGACGGCAAATGATGTGTGCCACTGTTAGGGAGGAGAGGGCGGGGCTGTAGCTGGATGACAGCACAAGGCTGGAGACATCCACACCCACTTTTTCATCAGCACAGGTACGGGGGAGGGGTTTTCCCCAGCCTGCTGTGCATATGTTGAGCACTGGATACAGAGGTGAGGAGACCTGTAAGTTCTGGATAGCTCCCCAGGCTAGGGTATGCCTCTATTACCTGTGCCGCACTATCCCAGACTCGCAGCGCCTCGTCAGGACTGCGGGAAAAGTGGACGTCTGAGATTATATCCTCCATAAACTCCGCCGCCCAGCATTCCACCTCATCCAGTCCAAGAGCGTTAAAGTCTGTGCGGGCAGACATCCCAGCAAAAACAGGGAAAAACACAGAGTACAGCAAAATAACAGGAGGGAAAAGGAAAAGAAAAAACGCAATACCCACAGTGGCTGGTGCCCAAACACTGGATGTGTCCTTCTGTCATAAATTGCCCTTTTCAAGGGCTACAGAGGACACTCTGCTACAGAGTTTGCACATTTATTAACAGAAAAACAAACACGACACAAAACATTACACTTACACATAATGAAATGAAGAAGGGCGCAGGAGGGGAACGGGGCTCAAGACCAGTGGGAAAGAACAGCCTGACGAAACACTGGCTGAGGCGCTCGGACACACCAGGGGGAAAAGAGATGAACCCCAGCCAGAGTCACACCCGAAGGGAAATGGGGCTCACAGCTGAGGAAAATGAAAAAAGGAAAAGTATTAGCTAGTTGAAGCGCACCTGTTCACCTCTGCTGAAACCCAAGCTCACTCCGAGAATGACTGATTCCTCTGAGGAGGCTAACAGTAGGACATTGCAACGGGGGAAATGTTGCCGTATCCTTATATAGGTGCATGGAACAAATGGTTAATGAATGGCAGGTGTGGATACACAAATGAGGAAATAATCAGAACAACAGGTGACAGCTGTGCAGCACGTGAAACAGAGTTTGACAGCCAGAAGCTGCACAGCATTGTAAAAATAAAAGGACAGACCAGAAACAAAATAATAATATAAGAATAGGATAACACAACCCCAAAATACCATGAATACAAAATGACACACAATAAATAAACAGGACAATAAGGACAAACTACAAATACAAACACTGTAAATTAACAGCGATGAACACAGAAGACCATAATTGTCACGCCGCGCCGCTCATCAGCGGCGCCACCTGCACGCACACCTGCACATCATCAGCGGTGAGGGATTTAAGCCGCCTCGCCCTGGGCTTCGGCCTGAAGCCGTCAGACTTCACTACGCATTGCTGTGAGTCCCGTCTCATTCTCAGCAAACATTGCGGTAAGAAGGTCTTACCTTTTTCTTCTCCAAGTCTGCTCCCCTGTGCACAGGTGGATTTCCCGGCGGCGGGCTATTCCTCTCCATCTCCTGTTCCTCGCTGCTGCACCGGGCTCTCCAGGTGGCTGTCTACCGGACCTCATTCCTTGCTGTGCCAGTCATCCGCCCTTTCCAAGTAAGCTCCTCTCTTACTTATATATCCCCTGTGTTGGTGTGTGCCCGTCACCCTTCTCCCTGTGCTTTTCCCATAGGGTTGTCCGGCTGTACGGTCTCCTGCCTCTGTGCCCGAAGCAGACGCCGCCACCAACACATTCACATCTCGCAGACACACATTCATACACTCCTGTTGTCAATAAAGGTATTTGAGCTACTCTGAGCCTGTGTGTGTGCGTCTCCTGAGCCGTGCATTATGTCAGTACGGATTCAGCAGAGCGGCTCGGCAGACGGCGGGCTCACACACCGGCTTACCACTCTCGAGGCTCGAGTGGATCAGATAGCTTATCAGCAACAGGTGATACTCAATCAATTGATTAATATAACTAACCGATTGGACCGCTTGGACCCCCAACAGCCGTTCCCCCCGGCTCGTCAGGGTGGCACGGCTCCTGCTGCTCCAGTGGCCGTCCAGCAGGCTCCGGCAGCACTGACTCGGCTCACGCCCATTCCAACCCCCGCCCGCTTTAGCGGTAAGCTCGGCGGAGCGCGGGGGTTCATAATGCAATGTGAGTCCGTGTTCCACCGTGTGCCCGGAGACTTTCCTTCGGATCATAGCCGAATTGGTTATATCGGGAATCTCCTAGAGGGGTGAGCATTAACCTGGACCTACGCCGTAATGGCGAGGCCCAGTTATGCCACCCTCACGTATGACCAATTCGTGAGACGCTTCCTGGAGGTCTTTGACCATTCTCGTACCGAGACGGTCCAGGTCGATCGGCTTCTCAGCCTCCAGCAGGGAAGCCGGTTGGCAGCGGACTACACGGTCGACTTCCGGGTAGCGGCGGAGGAATTGGGCTGGGAGGAACACTCCCTCTGTGGCCTTTTCCTCCGCAGTCTCAACGATGATCTGAGGGATGAACTGGCTGGGCGGGATATCCCGGAGACTCTAGCAGAGCTAACATCCCTAGCGATCAGTTTGGATAACAGGCTGCGTGAGCGCTCCTCGGGACGGAAGTCGTCTTCTTCTCGCCCTCGTGGAGCCTCGTCGCGCCTGCCCCAAGCTCGCCCCCTGGCGACGCCGCCACCATCGCGCCCCGAGGAGTCGGAGCCGATGGTGACGGGCGGGACAAAGCTCTCCCCGGCGGAAAGACAACGCCGCCGTGCGTTGAATCTCTGCATATATTGCGGGGACAGTCAACACACGGTAGAGCTTTGTCCACAGAAGCCAAACGGCGGGGTCCGCGAGTCACTGTAGGGGGCCTCACGGACATCAATCGGTTAAGTCCCCTCACCCAATTGAAGCTGCCCGTCCGATTTTGTCACAACTCCACTGGGCATCTCACTCACGCACTGGTGGATTCGGGCGCGGAGGGCAGTTTCATTTCACAAAGCCTGGCAACCCGATTGGGCATCCGCTGCCAGGCATTAAAGACCCCTATCTCCCTGGTCAACCTCTCCCGTGTCTCCCTGGGGAGAGTAACACACCAGACCGTTCCCGTTCCGGTTATCATCTCTGGAAACCACCGGGAGGAGATAACCCTCTACGTCCTGCCCAACTCTGTGTCGCCCGTTATCCTGGGGTATCCCTGGCTACGCCTCCACAACCCCGTTTTGGATTGGAAGTCCGCCGGGGTGTCGGCATGGAGTACATTCTGCATGAGCACCTGTCTACAGTCCGCTGCTTGCTCTCCGTCCTCTTCCCCATCTTCCACGGACGCTGCACCCCTGTCCCTGGTGCCATCTGAGTTTCACGACCTGGGTATGGTATTCAGCAAGTCCAAGGCGATGTCTCTTCCTCCACATAGACCCTATGACTGTGCCATAAACATCTGCCAGGGGGCACCCTTACCCTCTGGGCGACTCTACAGCCTGTCGGCGCCGGAGAAGGAGACCATGAACGCTTACCTCAAGGAGTCGCTGAGTGCTGGGATAATCCGACCCTCGTCATCACCCGTGGGGGCAGGATTCTTCTTCGTGGGCAAGAAGGATGGTTCCCTCCGTCCGTGCATCGACTATCGCGCCCTAAACGACATCACGGAGAAGGATCGCTATACCCTGCCCCTCATGGACACCGCCTTCCACTCCCTCCAGGGGGCGACCTGGTTCACCAAGCTGGATCTACGCAGCGCATACCACCTCGTCCGGATCCGGGAGGGAGATGAGTGGAAGACAGCCTTCCGTACCCCGAACGGCCACTTTGAGTACCTTGTGATGCCGTTCGGGCTGACCAACGCTCCAGCCGTCTTTCAGCGCCTCATTAATGACGTCCTCCGGGATTTCATTGGCCTTTTTGTGTTCGTCTACCTGGATGACATTCTCATCTTCTCCAAATCCAGGGACGAGCACCGGGTCAATGTGAGGCGGGTCCTTCAAAGACTGTTGGAGAATCGGCTGTATGTGAAGGCTGAGAAATGCGAGTTCTACGCTAGGACGACATCCTTCCTCGGGTTCATCATCTCCCACGACCAGGTGCGTCCGGACCCAGGGAAGGTGAAAGCGGTGGTGGAGTGGCCCACACCTGCATCAAGAAAACAGGTGCAGCAATTTATTGGGTTTGCAAATTTCTACCGCCGCTTTGTTCCTAATTTTGGCACCATCGCCGGCCCGCTGACCCGCCTCACGTCCCCTAAGGTCCCGTTCCGGTGGACCAAAGAGGCCGCGGCTGCTTTTCAGGCGCTGAAGGCGGAGTTCTCCTCCTCCCGGGTCCTTAGCCAAGTCAACCCTGCGCTGCAGTTCATCGTGGAAGTGGACGCTTCGGACACAGGAGAGGGGGCGGTCCTATCCCAGCGGTCGCCAGATGATGGAGACAAACGGCCTTGCGCCTTCTTCTCCCGGCGCTTGTCCCCGGCGGAACGCAATTACGATGTGGGGGACAGAGAGCTCCTCGCCATCAAGCTCGCGCTACAGGAATGGCGTCACTGGCTGGAGGGGGCAGACCAGCCGCTCGTGGTCCTGACGGACCACAAGAACTTGGAGTACCTGAGATCTGCCAAGCGTCTGAACGCCCGCCAGGCGCGTTGGTCCCTGTTCTTTGCCAGGTTCCAGTTTAACATCACCTTCCGGCCTGACTCCAAGAACGGCCTGCCCGATGCCCTCTCAAGGCAATTCGCCCCTGAGGAGTCGGAGGACACGGTCCACTTCATCCTACCCAGGTCGTGCGTCGTGGGAGCCGTCACCTGGGATATTTAAAGCAAGATCCGGAAGGCGCAGGAAGTGGAACCTGACCCTGGCGGCGGACCGGAGGGGAGGCTGTTCGTGCCATCCACGGTTCGGGGGGAGGTCATCCACTGGTTGCACCCATCCAAGCTCACCTGCCACCCTGGCTCCTCCCGGATGATTGACCTCCTCCAGCGGTCCTTCTGGTGGCCGGGCCTGCGGAGGGATGCTGCCCGCTACGCCCGGGCCTGCCCAGTGTGTGCCACCAGTAAATCAGGTAATGCCCCTCCAGCGGGTTTGCTCCAGCCTCTGCCCGTCCCTGGCAGGCCCTGGTCGCATATCGCCCTGGATTTCGTCACCGGACTCCCTGTCTCAAACACCTTCGACACCATCCTGACCATCGTGGACCGCTTCTCCAAGGCGGCACACTTCGTCCCCCTGCGAGGTCTCCCAACTGCCCTGGAGACGGCGGACCTCCTAATCCAACACGTGGTCAGGCTGCATGGGATTCCGGTGGACGTGGTCTCGGACAGGGGGCCCCAATTTGCTTCAGAGGTTTGGAGGTCGTTCTGCAACGCCCTGGGAGCCAAGGTGAGCCTCTCCTCCGGCCATCACCCCCAAACCAACGGGCAGTGTGAGCGGACCAACCAGGAGCTGGAGGCTGCGCTCCGCTGCGTCACGGCGTCCAAATCAACGTCCTGGAGTAACCACCTCGCCTGGGTGGAATACGCCCACAACACCGCTCGTTCTTCTGCTACGGGGATGTCCCCCTTTAAGGCGTCCCTGGGTTACGACCCCCCGCTGCTCCTGGCGCAGGAGAGTGAGGTAACTGTCCCCTCAGTACGGGCGCATCTCAGGCAGTTCCGCTCCATCAGGGCGTCAGCGCGCAATGCGCTTTTACGCACGGCGGAGCGCAACAGAGCCATGGCGGACCGGCACAGAAGACCTGCCCCGGCGTACAGAGTTGGTCAGCAAGTCTACGTATCGACCCAGGACGTGATTTTAAAGGGCGAGAGGAGGAAGCTGGCACAGCGTTTTATGGGTCCATACCCCATCACCAGGATCATCAACCCGGTGGCTGTGCGTGTAGCTATTCCCCCCTCCCTCCGCATCCACCCCACCTTCCACGTGTCCAAGGTGAAGCTGGCAGTCTCCGACCCCCTTTGCCCTCCTCCTGCTGCGCAACCCGCGCCCCGGATGATTGATGGCCATCCGGCCTGGCCTGTCTCCTCCATCCTGGACTCCCGGCGCCGGGGTCGTGGGTTGCAGTACTTGGTGGACTGGGAGGGCTATGGGCCTGAACATCGGCAGTGGGTACCCTCGTCGTTTGTGTTAGACCCATCGCTCATCGCTGAATTCCACCGAGCGCATCCAGAGAAGCCATCGCCAGGAGGCACTGCTAGAGGGGGGAGTACTGTCACGCCGCGCTGCTCATCAGCGGCGCCACCTGCACGCACACCTGCACATCATCAGTGGTGAGGGATTTAAGCCGCCTCGCCCTGGGCTTCGGCCTGAAGCCGTCAGACTTCACTACGCATTGCTGTGAGTCCCGTCTCATTCTCAGCAAACATTGCGGTAAGAAGGTCTTACCTTTTTCTTCTCCAAGTCTGCTCCCCTGTGCACAGGTGGATTTCCCGGCGGCGGACTATTCCTCTCCATCGCCTGTTCCTCGCTGCTGCACCGGGCTCTCCAGGTGGCTGTCTACCGGACCTCGTTCCTTGCTGTGCCAGTCATCCGCCCTTTCCAAGTAAGCTCCTCTCTTACTTATATATCCCCTGTGTTGGTGTGTGCCCGTCACCCTTCTCCCTGTGCTTTTCCCATAGGGTTGTCTGGCTGTACGGTCTCCTGCCTCTGTGCCCGAAGCAGACGCCACCACCAACACATTCACATCTCGCAGACACACATTCATACACTCCTGTTGTCAATAAAGCTATTTGAGCTACTCTGAGCCTGTGTGTGTGCGTCTCCTGAGCCGTGCATTATGTCAATAATGTCTGCAACATAAACCAAGACGCAAACAAACAAAAAAAGCTCAAACTGGAGACTGAGCACGGTACCCACACATGGTCAGGAATATGACAATTTACTTTTATCAAACTGTAACAGTAAATTATAACAATAGAAAACTATAAAAAAAACACAAAAAAACTTTTTTACAATATTTACACAAGTCTCTATTGTACCTCTTTTGGAAAAATATTTATGTAAAAGTGAAAACCCAGTATTTCTATAAAAATGCAATGTCATGATGCGGAGCACGGTTGGAGAACTGTGCTCACGCTTTCAGTTATTTTAGGTAATTTTCTGTATTTTCCCACTTCAATTGATTATTTGTATTTGAGTTTGGTTTTGGATTATTATGTGATCTGAGCTTTTCGTCTTGTTATTGGTTCCATTGACAGATTTCAGCTTGTGCTTTTATTTTATTTTATTTTTTCCCTTGTCCTGTCAGGCAGCTCGGTAAGCAGAACAGAGATCTGTTACCCTTATTGTACCAAACCAGATTTACTTTGCTAAAAGGAACTTTATAGAGTACCTAACTATGTACTATATATTGTTGTAAACTCCTCCTGTAATAACTTTTAATATTTTATTTATATTATTTTACCCATGGAGGACCCAACAGGATGGGAAATGGGGAAAGCAAGTGTGTGTGTGGTGGTGGGGGGAGAAAAGGGAGGGGAACAGACAAAAAGACAAACAAACAACTGAAACAAACAGAAGACAAACTGCTTCTTCCACTGAAGAGGTCTCAGAGTCTGGTATCCACACCTGTTGAAGGTGAGACATTTGTGCGTGTGCGTCTGTGTGCATATATATGACACCGCGTGCAAAATAAGTATGGGCACGTGAGTGGTTTGTCAGGAAACATATGAAGAGGGGCGCTCGTCACAGCAACCCCCCCCCCCCCCCCGAACCTTGAGCAAGTATGGCAGCACCGCCAACCCGCACAGGGCACAAATGCCTGAGGTCAGCAAGCCAAAGGAAAGGCAGGCATCCGCCCCCGGAGGGACGATTGAGGGAGGCCAAGCGGCCGGCGCGGCGGGACCACACCCCTGGGCCCTCCAGCCCCCACCCCCCCAGCGGGGCCAACGCTAGCCCCCAGGCCCCAGGCGCCATCAGGCCAGCAGGCCTGCTCTCTAACCTGTGCCATGAGCACAGGTTAGAGAACTGTGCTAGTGCTTTCAGTTATTTTAGGTTTTATTTGTATTTTAGGTTTAGGTTTTAGGTATTTTAGGTTTTATTTGTATTTGAGTTTGGTTTTGGATTGATTATGTGATCTGAGTTTTTTTGTCTTGTAATTGGTTCCTTTGACATTTTTCATCCTGTGCTTTTATTTTGACAGTTGTCTTTGTCTACTTCTGTTTTCTAGCCAAGTTCGCAGTCTGTCTCAGCTGTGATTATTTAGGACAGTCATCCTCGCTCATGTTCTCCCACACCTGTAATCACTTGCCATCATTTGTGCTTTTTCCCCTGTGTTTTTATAAGGACTTGCAACGCGGTCCGTTGTTGCGTCGTTTTCAGTGTCAGACTGGCATTCCCAGTCACATTTCTATCTTTTACCTGCGTGTGCCCCACACTGATTCCTCATTACTCCCAGATGGAGCCCCCGTCTGCACCAGCGTTTCTACATGCCTTATCCTCTGGATTATTCTACTTGCTCCTGTTTTTGTAAATTGAGTTCCCTTTTGTTATTTTTGTGTTTTTGTCATTATTAAACGTGCAACTCACAGCTGGCGTTTGGAGTCCTCAGTCAGCCCTTAAAGGGCAGGTTTATGACAGAACAAGGCAGCCAGTGTGGACCCAGCGAGCTGTGAGTTTGCCTTTTTTTTTTTCCTTTTTTTCCTTTCCTAGTTATTTTTTGTTCCTTTTTGCTGAGAAGTCAGTTCATACTAACTCAGCAGATGGACGGTAGTACCCTATGAGCCTGGGGTGGGAGATTTGTCGTACATTAATGGAAATGGGCGGGATAATCTCTCCTGCTCGCATGTCTTCCACCCCAAAAACTGTTCTCTGGTACCTGAGTGTTCTGCCCTCAGTAGTGTGTTTTATAGAAGTTAAAATAGTTTATAAGTTCATATTAAATATCATAGTTCATTTATAATAATTCATGTTAAAATAGTAATTGTGTTAAAAGTAATTTCTGTATAGTTATTAGTAACTTGCTTGTATTTTATATTGAAAGCACAGCCAGTTGCCGCTAGGATTTGTGGGTAGAAGAAACGGACTTCGGTAGAGAGGAAAAAAAAGGCAGAGAATATAACCTGCCCGCGAATGTCTGAAACGTTCCTCCTGTGTGTTTAACCCTTTTCCTACACCTCCGAAAGCAATGGCTTTTCACTCGGGCTTTTCAACGAGCTTCGAGCCACAGTTGTAAGGTACTGTAAGCTGTCTAAGGAGACTGAATAAAGTGAGCAGGACGCTCGGTTTCCTGGCTCGTGAAAAACGAGTTTGGCTTGCTGTTGATCTGCGTTAACATACCCCAGTGTATATAACACGTAGTGATAACAGTACAGTGAAAAGCCACGGCAGCAGTTGGTGAAGATAAGGTCCACGACACAGCGAGGGACGTCACTCAAGAGAGTGAAAAGCCACAACAGCAGTTGGTGAAGATAAGGTCCACGACACAGTGAGGGACGTCACTCAAGAGAGTGAAAAGCCAGGTCAGCAGTTGGTGAAGATAAGGTCCACAACACAGCGAGGGACGACACTCAAGAGAAAAAAAAAGCCATGTCAGCAGTTGGTGAAGATAAGATTCACGACACAGCAATGGACGACACTCAAGAGAAGAGGGCGGAAGAAAAGGCAAACTCCGAAGCCAAATCATCATACAACGCTAGCTCCAGCTCCAGACGTTCTAGCTCCAGGTTGTCCTCGAGGTCCAACGTAATGGAAGCAGCCATCATGGCACGAGCCTCTGCTGAAGCTGCGAATGCTAGAGCCTTGTACAGTAAGAAACAATTAGAAATTACACAACAAGCAAAGCTAGAACAAGCAGAGCAACAAGCAAAGCTAGAACAAGCAAAGCAACAAGCAAAGCTGGAGCTGGATCTGGGGATGCTGGAGATAGAGAAGGAAACAGCGGCCGCCACAGCACAAGCAGAAGTTCTAGAAGCTGCTGCAGCTGCCGAGCCGGACGAAGGAGAGAGTGTAAGGATCGCAATTCCATTACAAGTTGTCAGACAGAGAACTATGGAGTATGTGCACCACCAAATCCAGCTAAAGTCACGGGCGCGACCAGCCGAAGAAGAAACACCTCAAGTCGAACCTGCACAAAGGGGGCAATTATTCACTCCGAGGAGACCCGAACAAACTCTCTCTCCACCAGCATTCAAGAAAATGTACGTGAAAAATGAATCCATCGACATACCGAGAGACTATGTCAGGCCAAACAGCTACCATGCTTCCCACAATGGTGACCCACCTATGGCAGACTTTGCTAGGTTCCTCGCGCGCAGAGAGCTAATCACGACCGGACTCTTTACGTTTGACGACACCCCCGAAAACTTTAGAGCATGGCAGTCGTCATTTATAAATGCAACTGAAGACGTTGGTCTCACATATAGCCAGGAGTTAGATCTCCTAGTCAAGTGGCTTGGTAAAGAGTCCTCGGAGCACGTTAAAAGGATCAGAGCTGTCTATGCCACTAACCCTAGAGCTGCTCTCCAATTGTCATGGGACAGGTTAAAAGAGTGCTATGCTACGGCAGAAGTAGTAGAAAACGCCTTGTTTAAAAAACTAGATAACTTCCCTCGCCTTACAAACAGAGACAATGTAAAACGTAGGGAACTTGGAGATTTACTCTTAGAGCTGCGGGTCGCTAAAGATGAAGCTTATCTCCCAGGCCTCGCCTACCTCGACACACCCCGTGGGGTTAAGCCCATAGTTGAAAAGTTGCCTCCAAATTTACAAGATAAATGACTGCACGCGGGCTCAAAATACAAACAAGAATATGATGTAACCTTCCCTCCCTTCTCATATTTTGTAAAGTTTGTCCAAGACGAGGCTAAGGCAAGAAATGACCCAAGTTTTACGACGTGCAGCAACCAACCCTTCAGCAAAGGTGAGAGACCACCATTCAAACAAACTAGCTACAGAACGCCTCTAACTGTAAACAAAACAGAGGTCGACTCAACTGATCCCGCTAGTACTAAAGAGGACAATTTAACACGCTACTGTCCAGTCCATAAGAAAATGCATCCTCTAGCCAAATGTAGAGCTTTTCAGAATAAACCGCTACAAGAGAGGCGAAGCATACTCAAAGAACACAAACGATGTTTTCTCTGCTGCTCTCCCACGCACGCAATAAAGAACTGTGACGTAAAACTCAAGTGCGAGGAGTGCCAAAGTGAGAGACATTGCTCTGCCATGCATCCTGATTCAAGTCAGCAACCCCAGCCAGAAAACACACCTGAACCAGAGCCTCAGCCCTGAGACAACACATCACCTGAGGTAACGTCACGGTGCACTGAGATCTGCGGCGAAGGTAATCCCCCACGTTCTTGCTCAAAGGTATGTCTAGTTTGAGTTTTCCCTAAAGGCCAACCAGAACGCTCCGTTAAGATGTATGCAATCCTTGACGATCAGAGTAATAAATCGCTGGCCCGTCCTGAATTCTTCAAGCTGTTTGGGATCAAGGGTAGTCCTCTGACATACCTCATGAGAACATGTGCTGGTTTAAATGAAAGGCTTGGCAGGGAAGCAATGAGGTTCCAAATCGAGCCAGTAGGTGGAGGCCCACGCTTAGACCTCCTTCCTCTCCTTGAATGCGATGAGATAATGTTCAGTAGGGATGAAATACCTATGCCCGAAGTCGCTCTTGCTCATGCCCACTTAAAACACCTCGCTCCTCTCATCCCCAAGTATGACCCAGATGCTCAGATGGCAATTTTACTGGGCAGAGACATCCTACGAGTCCACAAGGTAAGGCAACATGTCAACGGACCCCACAATGCTCCCTTTGCTCAACGCGTGGACCTAGGCTGGGTAATTGTGGGAGAGGTGTGCCTTAACACTCATAAGCCAACCGTCAACGTTTATAAAACGTACATGCTCTCCAACGGACGCCCATCCTTCTTCACTCCTTGTCCTAACAGCATCAACATCAAAGAGAAACCATGCTACGGCGGGGAGTACAAGGACGGCCTCTCTAAACGCAGCTCAAAACCCAATGCAGTGGAAGAAAAGCTTGGGGACAAGGTTTTTGAGTGCACAGAGAACAATAACAAGTGCGCCGCGTCCTTCGAAGATGAGACCTTTATAAAGATAATGGAGAAGGAAGTCCACCAGGATGGAGACAATAACTGGATCGCTCCTCTGCCATTCAAGTGTCCTCGCTTGCCGCTCCCAAATAACAGGGACCAAGCATTGTCTAGACTCAGCTCACTAAGACGCAACTTAACAAAAAACCCTCAAATGAAAGAACAGTTCTCAGAGTTTATGAACAAGCTGTTCGAGAACAATCACGCAGAGATCGCTCCACCCATCACCAATAACACTGAATGCTGGTACCTGCCCATTTTTGGGGTATATCATCCCCAGAAGCCCAATCAGATACGGGCCATCTTTGATTCAAGTGCCAAGCAATTTGGTGTGTCACTCAACTCAGTACTGTTAACAGGTCCAGATCTTAATAATACCCTCCTCGGCATGCTGATTCGGTTTAGGAAGGAGCTCATCGCAGTCACTGCCGATATCCAACAAATGTTTTATGGGTTCCTAGTCAGACCAGACCATAGAGACTATTTGAGGTTCTTGTGGCACGAGGAAAACAACTTGTCAAAAGAGGTGCAGGAGTACCGCATGTGGGTGCACGTTTTTGGAAACAGCCCGTCACCAGCGGTAGCTATCTATTGCCTACACAGGGCTATCCAGAAAGACGAGCCAAAGTTTGGAGCAGACACAAGACACTTTGTTGAAAGACACTTTTATGTTATGACGGGTTGATTTTGCTCCCCACTGAATCCGCAGCCGTAGACTTGCTCAAGCGCACGTGCGCATCCTTGTCCGAGTCCAATCTCAAGCTCCACAAAATCGCCTCGAATAGTGTCTCAGTCATGCAAGCCTTCAAGCCAGAAGACCTGGCCACCGGTATTAAAGACTTGAGTCTTGGCGATGACACTCTACCAGCTCAGAGAAGTCTAGGCCTGTGCTGGGACGTAAACACTGACTCTTTCACATTCAAGGTTGTCGTCGATGACAAACCCTACACCCGCCACGGGGTTCTGTCAATGATTAACAGCATCTTCGACCCCTTGGGACTAGCGTCACCAGTGACAATCAAAGGCAGACTCTTGTTACGTGAATTGTCGAATGGTGTCCAAAATTGGGATGCTCCTCTTCCTCAGGACAAAATGGACACATGGGAAACATGGAAAATGTCCCTCCAAGATCTCAGCAGCCTCAAGGTGCCACACTGCTATGTACCAGCTTCCCTCTCTAAGTCCACTTACACCAAACTGTGTATCTTTTCTGACGCTTCAAGCTGGGCTATTGTGGCAGTAGCATACTTGAAGACAGTCAATGCAGAAGGACAATGCAAAGTCGGATTTGTGCTTGGAAAAGCAAAACTTTCACCACGACCAGAGCCCACGATACCTCGCCTTGAACTTTGTGGAGCAGTTCTAGCGGTTGAGATGGCGGAGCTCATTCTGGATGAACTTGATCACAAACCAAACGCTGTCAAATTCTACTGTGATAGCAAGGTGGTTCTTGGGTACATTTGCAATGATTCAAAGTGCTTGTATGTCTATGTGCATAACCGCGTTCATCGTATATGTCAGTCCACCTCCCCTGAACAGTGGCACTACGTCACATCAGAGCAAAACCCAGCTGATCTAGCCACCAGGTCAATACCTTCATCACAGCTCATGGACACTATGTGGTTTAAGGGACTAGACTTCTTTTACAAACCACCTGAATCCGGGACACCTGAATCCTTTGAGTTAATCGAGACTGAAGTAGACTCTGAAATCAGAAAAGTCGCTACCTTTTCTACTCACATTCAGAAGAACGCGCTCTCACCAGAATGCTTCCAGCGCTTTTCAAGTTGGAACTCATTAGTACATGCCATTGCATTCCTAATTCACCAAGCTCGTTCTCACTCATCAAGCAACCTGTCAGATCATTCATGCAGGGGCTGGCATCGATGTAGCAAGCCACGCACTCCAGAGGAGCTGGATGCTGCCAGTAACCTCATCCTCCAGTCTGTTCAAAAAGACGCTTTTCCCGATGAGTATGCTGCTCTCCATGCCAACCAGACCGTCCACAGTTCAAGTCCCATCGTAGCTCTTGATCCCTATATGAGTGAAAGCCTCATCAAGGTTGGAGGTCGCCTCAAACATGCTTCATTGAACGCAGCATCCAAGAATCCAACCATTCTCCCAAACAAGCATCACGTGACTCAACTGCTTGTCCGTCACTATCATGCCAAAGTTGTGCATCAAGGAAGGCAGTTCACGGAAAGCGCAATTAGGCAAGCCGGACTGTGGATTGTCGGTTGCCAGAGACTGGTCTCGTCCATTATCCACCATTGTGTAACGTGCAGGAGACTCAGGGGAAAACTAGAGACTCAGAAAATGGCAAATCTTCCACCTGAGAGACTCAAAACATGCCCTCCATTTTCATATGTCGGGTTGTAGTTAAAAGGAAGTAGTGGCATTAGTAATGCCAGGCGGGGAGTGTTCTGCCCTCAGTAGTGTGTTTTATAGAAGTTAAAATAGTTTATAAGTTCATATTAAATATCATAGTTCATTTATAATAATTCATGTTAAAATAGTAATTGTGTTAAAAGTAATTTCTGTATAGTTATTAGTAACTTGCTTGTATTTTATATTGAAAGCGCAGCCAGTTGCCGCTAGGATTTGTGGGTAGAAGAAACGGACTTCGGTAGAGAGGAAAAAAAAGGCAGAGAATATAACCTGCCCGCGAATGTCTGAAACGTTCCTCCTGTGTGTTTAACCCTTTTCCTACACCTCCGAAAGCAATGGCTTTTCACTCGGGCTTTTCATCGAGCTTCGAGCCACAGTTGTAAGGTACCGTAAGCTGTCTAAGGAGACTGAATAAAGTGAGCAGGACGCTCGGTTTCCTGGCTCGTGAAAAACGAGTTTGGCTTGCTGTTGATCTGCGTTAACATACCCCAGTGTATATAACACGTAGTGATAACAGTACACTGGGTCTCACGGAGGCGGCTGCTCACTGGTGTCCTCGGCTCACGGAACATGCAGAGAGGGTGGAGAGGATTACACTGGTGACAGACCTGCAATGGGAGAACAATGGGATGGTGAGGAGATCCACTAATAAGCCTAGGTCTGTGCTGACAAGGAAGTGTCCCCTGGCCTTGGCGCCATCAGCTCCTCGCCAGTCTCCAGCTCCAGTCCCCACTCTGCGAGCCCCACAGTCACTCCACGGGAGGAGGTCAGGGAAATCATCTTTACCAAGGTCTGAGCTGACAAGCAAGTGTCCCCTGATTCCAGCGTCTCACCCACCGACGCCTGCTTGTCAAATGACCTCCGCAGTCACGTCTGGTCCCGTAGCAGCAATTAACCATCAGCCCCCGGGAGCTAAGGCAAGTACCTTTTCATTTTTTACCATTTAAGAATGAAGTGTCTTGTCTTGTTCCTGAAGAGGGGGTTCAGCAGCAGTTCTTCACCTCTGCTGAGCTCTCACCACTGGCTGCTGCCAAAACCGCTGATCCTGAGAGGGAGCCACTGGACGACAGACGGGCCTGCTGTCCTGGAAAGTCCAGTTCTGGTCCCGCAGCCACATCCTGGATGGGAGGAGAGAGCCCCTGGTGTCCCGAATCCTGAGCCGACAAATCAGTGTCCCCTGGGTTCAGTGGCATTGAAGCCAGCGTCTTCAGTGAGGCAACCTCCAGTGTCAGCCACCGCACTGGGAAATCCACTAGCGCTGGTCACCGCGCCTGGAGGTCCATTGGCTGCACCCACCATTATGTCTGCTGCCGGGGCTGCCGCAGCAGAGTCGCCGAAGTCCTGGACGGTGGTGCAGGCAAACACTCTGTTCTGTTTTAACACCTGTGGATTCAGAGAATTCTTGTCTTGCTGTTGGTGGGGAGAATCAGTTGCAGATGTCCTCTACTCCTGAACTCTCCTCACTGGGCTCCACTGCTGCTGGTGATTCTTCTCTGGTGTTCTTCTCTTCTTCTTCTTCCCCCGAGGTGGTCGTGTCAGGAGAGGATGACCAGACAGTGGAGGCCAAGACATCTCAGCTGGAGTCGCCGGAGTACTGGACAGCAGTGGAGCTCAGGCTAAGGCAAGTCTTCTTTTATGTTTTCACATTATCTGTTTTAGAGAGGGCTTGCTTAGTTCTTGGTGGGGAGAGCCGGTCGCAGCTGCTGGTGACTTTGGCCCAGTGTGTGTTTCTTCTTTATCTGAGCCTTCTCCACCTGAGGTCACCAAGGATCCTAAACCTTCGCCCGAGGTTGCTGTGGATCCTCTGCCTTCGTCTGAGGTCGTCATGGGTCTTCTACCTCTACCTGAGGTCACGGGGGTCCTCCTTCTTTGTCTTCATCTGGCCCGCCACTGGTCAGCCATCTTCTGTGCCTGGTCTTCTCGTGGGTCAGCCGATTGGTTTCATCGAGATCCCCAGAGGTCTCCATGGGTTTCCTCTCTCCATTGGAGGTCTCCGCAGGTGCCACGCCTCAGTCAGAGGCCACCGTGGGTGCTACGCCTCAATCCAGGGCTGCCGCGGGTGCTACGCCACAGTCTGGGGCTGCCACGGGTGCTACGCCTCAGTCTGAGGCTGCCGCGAGTGCTACGCCATCCGAGGCCACTGTGGGTCCTCGACCTTTGCCCGAGGTCGCTGAGGTTCCTTCGTCTCCACCGGAGGTCACTACTGAGCAGCCGTTCTCTTTGCCTGGTTTCACCTCTGATTGGCCGTCTTCTTCACTGGGGGTCCCCACTGGCCTGCTGTCATCATCGGAAATTGACTCTCCACAGCCACTGACTCATTTCATCTATGACACGGCCTCTGCGGTCCACAGTACACACGAGTTCCAACTGCCACCTTCGGGGTGGGGGGGGCGCACTGTGCCCCACGGTCCGTTGGCTCAGGGATGCTGGGAGGCCACCCAAAGAACTGTTTATTCTGTTGGCATGGTTCAAAGACTCCTGGAGACCACCCAACGGACTGTGCCATTTGATTGGGTGGCTCAAGCACTCCGGGAGGCCACCCGACTCTTTCGGTCGCAGGATCTGGTGGCCTTTGGACTCTAGCAGGCCACCTGAACTGCCTTATCTTTTCGACCAGTGGGCCGAGAGTTTTGTAGCCTCCTTCTCTGCTTTGTTTGTGAGTCATGAGCGAGTGTTTTTGTTTTGGTCCCTCCTGGCCTGGATCCCCCACCACCCTCCCGGGGTTGTTTCTTGTTCTCTTCCTGTTGGGGGGGAGGGGTTGGTGTGTTTTCTTTTTCTCTTTTGTTGTACCCTGGGGTTTCTGGATCCACCCTTCAGGGGGCCCTGTCATGAAGCAGAGCACGGTTAGAGAACCATGCTCATGCTTTCAATTATTACCTCCACCAGGAGGTTATGTTTTTGCCGGGGTTTGTCTGTTTGTCTGTCTGTCTGATGGTTAGCAAGATAACTCAAAAAGTTTTGGACGGATTTTGATGAAACTTTCAGGAATTGTTGGAAATGGTACAAGGAAGAACTGATTAAATTTTGGGGATGATCCGGATCACCGTCCTGAAGAAAACCGCCATTACGGAAAATGCCATTTTCATGAATAACTACTGAACCACTAATCCTATCATTGTCAATCCAATTGCTAGTCATATGTTTTCATGGTCAAGGAATCTGAAAACGTACACACAAACACTGTATGGGGGGAACTGTGGCTGCCATTACGGAAAATGCCATTTTCGTGAATAACCACTGAACCACTAATCCTATCATTGTCAATCCAATTGCTAGTCATATGTTTTCGTGGTCAAGGAATCTGAAAACGTACACACAAGCACTGTATGGGCGGAACAGTAGCCGCCATTACGGAAAATGTCATTTTCGTGAATAACTACTGAACCACTAATCCTATCATTGTCAATCCAATTGCTAGTCATATGTTTTCATGGTCAAGGAATCTGAAAATGTACACACAAACACTGTATGGGGGGAACTGTGGCACTTGGCGGAGGTCTGCACTCTCCGAGTGCTTTTCTAGTTTTAAGTTATTTTCTTTATTTTCCCACTTCAGTTGTATTATTTGTATTTGAGTTTGGTTTTGGATTGATTATGTGATCTGAGGTTTTCGTCTTGTAATTGGTTCCTTTGACATTTTTCATCCTGTGCTTTTATTTTGACAGTTGTCTTTGTTTACTTCTGTTTTCTAGCCAAGTTCACAGTCTGTCTCAGCTGTGATTATTTAGGTCAATCATCCTCACTCATGTTGTCCCACACCTATAATTATTTTTCCCCCTGTGCCTTTATAAGCCTCGCTGCAACGCGGTCTGTTGCTGCGTCGTTTTCGGTGTGAGACTGGCATTCCCAGTCACATTTCTCTCTGTTACCTGCTTGTGCTCCACGCTGATTCCTCATTATCCCCAGATGGAGCTCCCATCTGCACCAGCATTTCTACATACCTTATCTTCTGGATTATTCTACTTGCTCCTGTTTTTGTAAGTTGTGTCCTTTTGTTATTTTTGTGTTTTTGTCATTATTAAACGTGCAACTCACAGCTGGCATTTGGAGTCCTCAATAAGGTTTATGACATGCAAACTCTAAAAACAAAAACTGAAACAATTATTTATAATATTTACACTACTGTCCATGTATGACCATCAGGAATTTGCAGTCCATCATACCACAGCTAGAAGCAGTTCTTTCTGGATTAGAGCCAGAGAGGAACCATACACTTCCTGCAAAACACTGCTATCTTCACCCTGGGTGTTCCAGCATCGTGATACCTTTTGCAGTGTTTCCTGGCCTTTGTTTCCTCACTGTTAAAAAATCTGGGCATGAAATTGGTGGTGGGGGATTGTAGGGCTGCTGCTGAGCCTTCAGCAAATTCCAGCATCTCCTTGGTCAATTGCTCCATGAATGCCTTGTGACAGGCTTTGTCTGTCATGAACTCCCCGTGCACTTTTCTAAGGTGCACGGAGGAGGGGTGAAAGGATGAGGATTTACAGACGTGGACAAAATTGTTGGTATCCCTCTGTTAATGAAAGAAAAACTCACAATGGTCACAGAAATAACTTCAATCTGACAAAAGTGGTAATAAATAAAAATTCTATGAAAATTAACCAGTGAAAATCACACAATGCTTTTGAATTGTGGTTCAACAGAATTATTTTAAAAAACAAACTCATGAAACAGGCCTGGACAAAAATGATGGCACCCTTAACTTAATATTTTGTTGCACAACCTTTTGAGGCAATCACTGCAATCAAATGATTTCTGTAACTGTCAGTGAGACTTTGCACCTCTCAGCAGGTATTTTGGCCCAATCCTCATGAGCAAACTGCTCCAGTTGTCTCAGGTTTGAAGGGTGCCTTCTCCAGACAGCATGTTTCAGCTCCTTCCACAGGTGTTCAATAGGATTTAGATCAGGGCTCATAGAAGGCCACTTTAGGATAGTCCAATGTTTAACTCTTAGCCATTCTTGGGTGTTTTTAGCTGTGTGTTTTGGGTCATTATCCTGTTGCAAGACCCATGACCTGCGACTGAGACCAAGCTGTCTGACACTGGGCAGCACATTTCTCTCTAGAATACCTTGATAGTCTTGAGATTTCATTGTACCCTGCACAGATTCAAGACACCCTGTGCCAGATGCAGCAAAGCAGCCCCAGAACATAACAGAACCTCCTCCATGTTTCACAGTGTTCTTTTCTTGGTATGCTTCATTTTTGTGTCTGTGAACATAGAGCTGATGTGCCTTGCCAAAAAGTTGCAGTTTTGTCTTGTCTGTCCATAGGACATTCTCCCAGAAGCTTTGTGGCTTGTCAACATGCAGTTTGGCAAATTCCAGTCTGGCTTTTTTATGATTTGTTTTCAACAGTGGTGTCCTCCTTGGTCGTCTCCCATGAAGTCCACTTTGGCTCAAACAACGACGGATTGTACGATCTGACACTGATGTACCTTGACCTTGGAGTTCACCATGAATATGTTTAGAAGTTGTTCTGGGCTCTTTTGTTACCATTCATATTATCCGTCTCCTCCTGCGGCCATGTCGAGGGAGGTTGGCTACAGTCCCGTGGATCTTAAATTTCTGAATAATATATGCAACTGTAGTCACAGGAACATCAAGCTGCTTGGAGATGGTCTTATAGCCTTTACCTTTAACATGCTTGTCTATAATTTTCTTTCTAATCTCCTGAGACAACTCTCTCCTTTGCTTCCTCTGGTACATGTTTAGGGTTGTAAACACCATGTCAACAAACAGCACAGTGACTACTTGTCACCCTTTAAATAGGCCGACTGACTGATTACAAGTTTGTAGACACCTGTGATGTTAATTAGAGGACACATCTTGGTTGAACATGTCCCTATGGTCACATTATTTTCAATCTTTTCTAGGAGTACCATCATTTTTGTCCAGGCCTGTTTCATGAGTTTGTCTTTTAAAATAATTCTGTTGAACCACAATTCAAAAGCATTGTCTGATTTTCATTGGTTAATTTTCATAGAATTTTTATTTATTACCACTTTTGTCAGATTGAAGTTATTTCTGTGACCATTGTGGGTTTTTCTTTCATTAACAGAGGGGTACCAACAATTTTGTCCTCGTCTGTACGTGCTGGGTTCACCACACACACATTTATTGAACACCAATACTGACAAACAGTTCCAATGCATACATTTCACAATGGCTCAAGGAGTCCTCCAGGCACTGCCCCTTTACACCATGTGGTGCCCCACATGCTGTGGAAGAGAATTAACTAACATCCTGGTCATAACTGACCTTGGCACATCACAAAGTGCATTTAGCTGAATAAAAAATGAACTGTCAAACACTTCAGTGCACAAACCCCCCAAGAAAAGTGTAGCATCCATGTTTAGGCAGTAATGAATAAATAATGAAAGTTTACGGAGCTTTATTAGAACACTATATACAATACAATATAGGCTTACGGCACTCTACTGCAGGCCAGGTGTCTCCACAACAAAAGAGGACTGGCCTCTTCTGCCCACCCCCTTTATACTAAGAGTGGCGTCACCACCAGAAACTGGCAGCTGACCACCCTAGTCTATTCCGCGTCCAACCCAGCCGCCATGTTACTATTCCCAGGCTTTTACATACATAACATTTTCTCCCCTTCAAAAAAAGTGTCAAGCATACAGGTAACCCACCCAAATGTGTCTCCCAACTCACACTTTAAATAAAATATGTACAAAAAGAAACAAACTGCCTATCCATTCATACAACTAAGGCTGGGGGGCTGGGTAGACTGCCAGCGCCCTCTACACAGCCAGGCGGGTTATCCTGCCGCCATACTTAAACAGTCCAACTCAAAAAAAGCCGTGTTTCTAAATAAAATAATCCCACAGAACAGCTCCACATAAATACAACACAAAACAATGACGACATACATCGAAAATACCACTAGCACCCCCCCTCCCCAACACCCACCCGACACAGGGCATACAGTAGAAGAAAATCTGTTGGGCAATGCAAGCAGCATAAATCACTAATCAATAGAATCAAACATCCATCCATCCATCCATCTTCTACCGCTTTTCCGGAGGTCTGGGTCGCGGAGGCAGCAGTTCAAGCAGAGAAGCCCAGACTTCCCTCTCCCCAGCCACCTGCTCCAGCTCTTCAGACAGAATACCAAGACGTTCCCAGACCAGCTGGGAGACATAGTCTCTCCAGTGAGTCCTGGGTCTGCCCCGGGGTCTCCTCCCAGTGGGACGTGCCCGAAACACCTCAAGTTGGAGGCGTCCAGTTTGTTTCTTTTTGTACATACAGTGATCCCTCACTTATCGCGTTTAATGGGGACCAGAACCGACCGCGAAAAGTGAAAAACCGCGAAGTAGCGTCACCCCCCCCCCCCAAGGGCGTCACAAGCACTATTTTGCACAAAAAGGCACAAGAGAACAGCGAAAAGTGCCACTAAGCAACACGAGCGATAAAGAACAATGAATGCGGTCTTCCTTCGCTGGGTATGGGCGCTCGGCAGGGAGATAAGCTGGGTAAAACGTCTCGGCCAATCAGCGTGCGAGGTAAAACATCGCGGCCAATCAGCTTGCGAGATTCCCGAGCGGTGAAGAGGTGGGCGGAGAGGGGTGGAGCGGTGGTCAGAGAGGTGGATTTTGAGTTGTGCGGGCTCTCCGTGTTGATACCTGATGTTCTAATGTAGTCTCCCTGCCTTCTGCTAGCGCCCGGGCAACTTTCGTGCCATTTTTTCTCAATTTTGAATTTTTGATGAATATTTTTGAAAAATCCGCGATGCACTGAGGGCGCGAAAGGTGAAACGCGAAGTAGCGAGGGATCACTGTATTTTATTTAGAGTGTGAGTCGGATAATAGTAAGATGGCGGCCGGGTTGGACGGGGAATAGACTAGGCGTCAGAATCAAACAATTCAATTATATTCCACTACTCCTATATGATACACAGATTACAAAACGACCCATAAAATGTCATTGACTTACTATTATCCCTTTTCTTTTCTTAATTATTTTTTTTTAATTTTCTTGTTAGTGATATCCGGGGCACAAAATAGCAGCAATTAACCACATACATCAGGACCTGGGTTAAAACAAATTAAGACATATACACAACAAAACACCCTCAGTCTTTGGACGGGTCTCTCTCTGAACGCCTCCATCTCTTGACCTCGGGGCTCCTGTTGTGCCATCTTTTCTCTTCCAACGTGAGACACAGCTCATTTGGGTGCCTCCAGGTCTGGTCAGACAAGCGCAGGTACCCATCACTCCGGGAAGCCTCCACTCGGAACCGCCTCTGATCATCATGTCGTTCGCGTGACCCATGATCCCCTCTCATCCGGGCCTCGACCCTGGGCCGAACCTCGTCTCCAACCTGCAGAGAAGCCCTTTTCTTCTTTTCCGGATCACCTTGATTCTGACTGGCCTCCTTTACCGATCCGGTCGACTCGCGGGTCCGGCTCGTCTTTCCCTTGGCAGGCCGTCGTTGTGAGCGCTTTACCACCACACTCTCTGGTCTAGCCCCCTCGTCTTCCAGCGCGGGCACCTTGTCCTTAGGGGCCACCCTGGGGGTCCCGGCGTGCCATCCAGCACCCTCATCCATGGCAGCATGATGACCGGTATCGGGTCCATCCCGGGGTGGTGTCGCGTAGCGCCGAACATGCTCTCCACTTGTATTTGTGTCCAGCCAGTCTGAGTCCCACACCTCCACGCCATCCAACACTGGAGCTGGTCAGCCCCACAATCCACACCCCGACCACTCCTCACCCGAT
Organism: Pholidichthys leucotaenia; assembly: GCA_020510985.1. NCBI lineage: Eukaryota > Metazoa > Chordata > Actinopteri > Cichliformes > Pholidichthyidae > Pholidichthys > Pholidichthys leucotaenia. The sequence continues at coordinate 79,223,875 of CM035846.1, forward strand.
ACGTTGGTTACAGAGAAACCCAGGCTGTAAAAGAAGTTGCACCCCATGATGTTAACCGACGCAGCGGTGACATAAACACGGGCCTTGGGTACAACAACAGACTTGTACCGAGCCTCCATTTCCACAAACCCCAGCACGGCCAGTCTGTTCCATCCATAGCCATAGTAGTCTCTCTTCTGCTTTCTAATTTATCTGTGGGGAAACAAACTTCTCACGGTCGCCATGTTTAAAATGGAGATAATCGCTCCTGTGTCCACCAGCAGGGGATCCTTGATGCCATCTAGCATGACATCACACCCGATCCGTCCCATAGTCTCCAGGGAAATGGTGTGTACTATTGTAGGAGTCTTCTGCGCGGGACCCATTTCACTCCGCCAGTCCCTGCGTTTGAAGTTTGCACACACCCTGGAAAAGTGGTTCAGCAAACCACACTTCCACAACACTTGCCTTTCGCCGGGCACACTCTAGACTTATAGCGGTGACTAGGGGACCCACAGCCATAACAACATGGCGTACCTGGGGTGGATCTAACTTTAACTACGGAGGCATACTCTTCCTCTCTGCTGTCTTCATCACCAGGGTCCAAAAACAGCGCCTTAGCTCGAGACTCATCTTGACCCAGAGTGGCCCCTTCAGTGAGGCCCCTCACGATAGTCTCTGCTGCCTCGAACTGTTGGGCGAGCTCGATAGCTGTGGCTAATGTCAGTTCTACTGGATGTGTCAAAAGCCTGGACCGGGCTACCAGGCAGCGGCTGTGCTCTGCCATCTGGTCCCGAATCATCTCGTCCTCCAGGGGTCTGAACTTGCACTCCCTCGCCAGCTCCCGAAGGTCTGCCAGGAATCTCTTCACCGGTTCTCCTGACCGCTGGCGGTGCTGTCTAAACTGGATGTGCTGGACTGTGATGTTTTCCGGCGCATGAAAGTAGCGCGCCATTAATTCCACCACTGCGGCAAAGCTATCAGCCCCCCCAAGGACTTCAGTATTCTCTGCCCTCCATGCCTAAATTATGGACCAACACAGCCCCCTCGTGCGGAGCTTTTCCAGCTCGCCGAAGCTCAAAACAACCAGGTAGTTGGTAAATGCGGCAAATCACCGGGGCCATGGCACTGGTGGTTCACCCGGGGTTTCCAAAAACGGCTGAGAACTGGCAACAGATCTTTCCACTACTGCTTTTACCTCATCGCCAAATGTAGCATCCATGTTTAGGCAGTAATGAATAAATAATAAACTTCGTTTACTGAGTTTTATTAGAACACTATATGTAATACAATATAGGCTTACGGCACTCTCCTGCATGCCAGGTGTCTCCACGATGAAAGAGGACTGGCCTCTTCCGCCCACCTCCTTTATACTAAGAGTGGCGTCACCACCGGAAACCTGCAGTTGACCACCCTAGTCTATTCCCTGTCCAACCCGGCTGCCATCTTACTATTACCAGCCTTTTACATACATAACAAAAAGGTTGATAACATTACCAAACATTGCACATACACTATTGTGGTTTGTATTGTTTTAAATCCCCAAATGTGTGAGTAGGAACATCTTTTTTATAACTACACATTACCTTACACACACATATCAGTCAACCAAAAATTTCTAGTAGTTAAGGATGCAAAAAGCACCCACTTAAAAACTTGAGTAATGACTTCAGTCTTGAAGGTTTGAGGTTTGTCTCCAAAACTCATAACAATTTTCTTATCGTTTTCTACTTTTGTCTCTGAATTTATCTAAATTTGAAACCATTTTCCCCAAATTTGTAATTTCCTCTTGTAAAATTTACTTTGCTTGTACAATTGAGACTTTACGATAAATATGTGGATATTTTATGGCTAATTTTCATTTATTTTTTAAATAAAATTACTGTTTTGAATTTTATCAATTTGAATCAATGACGTGAACCCTCAGAGATAGGGTGAGGAGCTCAGTCATCCGGGAGAGGCTCAGAGTAGAACCGCTGCTCCTCCACATTGAATGGAGTCAGTTGAGGTGGTATGGGCATCTGATTAGGATGCCTCCTGGACGCCTCCCACTTGAGGTGTTTCAGGCATGTCCCACTGGGAGGAGACCCCGGGGCAGACCCAGGACTCGGTGGAGAGACTATGTCTCCCAGCTGGTCTGGGAACGTCTTGGTATCCCCTCTGAAGAGCTGGAGCAGGTGGCTGGGGAGAGGGAAGTCTGGGCTTCTCTGCTTGAACTGCTGCCTCCGCGACCCGGACCTCCGGAAAAGCGGTAGAAGATGGATGGATGGATGGATGAATCAGACTGTGGTAAAATTTTGACTTTTTTTCCTTGTACAATTTACACTTTGGGCCTTAATTTTGAAGAGCCAGAAGAGAACAATAATTTAACTCTGATTTCAAAGAAAAAAACATTAATAAAATTATATTTAATGAAATATATTAACTTAAGTTACCAAAGATTCAGTTATTTCTGTTAAAATATTTCTATATATTTATAGTTTTTTAGAACTCTCCTCATGACCCAGACAGCAGGAAAAACCTTCCTTATTTTGAAATCCAAATGTTAGCACGTTTAGTTTGTCTGAAGGCTGCTAAAAGATTAAAGTCATTGACTTCTTGATTTCTGGTGAGCTTAAGTTGCCAGGTACATAATAATGAACAAAAATTATTAGTTAGTATTGTACTAGCTGGTGAAGTCAATCCTCAGCGATTCATCAGTCACTCTTGCCTTTTCCTGCATATGAAACCTAACCAGACCTGTTTGCTAAGCGACTCTTCATTATTGCTCCCGTTAACAGTGGGTTTGTCATGAACCTGGGTTTGGTGGTTCCAAACCCAGTTCTGACATTACAGCTATTTTGTCCCTTTTCATTGGCTATTTTCCATCAGGCGCTTCAGGGAGCCCTTTGGGGTCCTCCGCTCCCTGACAGCTCGACCACGCCCCCTCCTCCTGTCAGTGTCATCAGCTGTTGTTCATTATCGGTGTCTCCTTTACACACGCACACATACACACACGCCTCATTCATTTCCATTCACATGCTCAGACACTCAGTCATGCACACCTGGTTTCTATTTTGTTTAGTCCACGCCCTTCCACACGGGCGGTCTCATCCCTCATTAGTATTGTCATTACTTAAACTCTGTTTGAGTGGGAAGAGATCGCTGGAACATTGTGCTTTATACACAGCAGCGTGTTCCACTGTGTATGCAAGCCTTCATTCCCTACGTTTACTTTCAGCCTGATTACTAGGCTTCTGTAACGCTACTAAACTGTTGTTGGTTATTTGGTGTTAGCAGCTGTTCCTGCCTCGCCCTCATCCATCGGACAGCACGGACCGCCTAGGATCACTCCCTCCTCTAAGTCCATGTTTGCCTTTCTCTTTGTGCTGACAGCTGTTCAGCAGCACTAGACATTCCCCTCCCTCGGGCTGCTAAGCGTCCGGGTGGCGTCCCTGTTTCCCTGGTGGCCTCCATTGCTATTATATCAACCCTCTGTTTACTACGTGACTGTTTGCTGGACAATATTTGGATTTATGTTTAATAAAGTGCACAAAACTACTTCTGCTCGTGGGTTTACCATTCCTCCCTCTGTGCACCATGTAGTGGCGCATGAGGGGTCATAACAGACTGCTCCGGCCGGCAAAAGAAAACCCAGCAGAGTAGTTGTGCGTTTTTTCTTTTTTCCTTTTCACCCTTTTGTCTTTTTCTCCACCAAGCTACATGATGGTGGTCTGGACGGACGAGGAGCTGAGAGCGCAAGACCTACTGGAGCAGGAAGAAGCACTCCCATCGGAAGAAGCGCTCACGGCAGAGGAAGACACCCTCCAATCGTGGCTTTCTCGCTTCTGCGTCATCCCTCGAGCCTGGGCACGCTCTGTCCCCTGATATTATGATGGAGTAGAAGAGACGGTCCGTGCTTGCCCAGATAGACCACCGGATCGAGGAGGAGTGCAGCAAGAGGGAGGAATGGGGACGTGCTTCGCTGGTCAAGACTGCTTCATCCTCCGGGCCAGGGCCCGCCCAATCCATGGGTGTGATGACGGAGGAGGAGAGACTGTCTTTGCTCACGCTAATCAACCGTCGGATGGAGGAGGAATGCTTGGAGAGGAGAGGAGACGCCTCTGAGGCCGATGGGGACTTCCAGAGCCAGGAGAACAGGTGAGTTCTTCCTCATTTAACTTTCACTTTTGATGAACAATTTTGCCTGTCCCCTTTCCAGGAGACTCTGGGTTTGCAGTCCCCTGAGTGCTCCGCTCCAGTGGCATGCAGTAGCTCTTTGCCTGACCTCTCTAAACCCTCTATGTGTGTGCCTACGAGCTCACCGGCCCCAGAACCAGGTTGACCAAGGGGGGAGGAACCTGAGGTCCTGGAAAGTCCAGTTCCAGGGCCAGTGGTGAGGCAATCCCCGGCCACCATGCCAGATGAGCCAGTGACGTGGAAGACAGCTCATGGGGGAACCGAGACTGTAACCACCATCATGCCTGCTGGGGGGCTGCCGCAGCATAGTCACCCTCCGTACCAGACCTCCAGCCGACTGGGTCCAGGATGTTGTCATCGGCATCATCGGAGTCCTGGACGGCAGTGAAACTCGAGTATAGGCAAGTAATCTCTCCTGTATTTCTCTTGTCAGTTTTTGAGAGATCTTGGCTGGCTTTTGGGGAGGAGAGTCGGGTGCAGCCCCCAGCTGCATCCGGACTCCCCTCGCCAGGCTCCGCCGCTGCCGGCAACCCTAACCGTCTTTCCTCTCCTGTCTTTTCCGAGCCCCTTTCTAGGGTCCCCGGAGAGGAGCCGCCGCAACCTTGGGTGTCCGCAGACGACAATGATGTGAGCCCAGCCACCCCGGGAGAGGTCAACGCGGATGCAGCACCTGGCAGACTGATGGAACCCACGCACCCTAGATCACTGGAGTCCTGGACGGCAGTAGAGCCCGAGTTCAAGCAAGTGTGCTCCACAATGTCTCCTATGTCTATGGTGAAGCTACACTGCCCGAATCATGGTGAGGAGGGCCCGGAGCATCTCACAGTAGCTCTCAGGGCCACCTCACTGGGCTCTGCCGCTGCCGGCGACCCTGACTCGGTCTCTTTCTCTCTCCCTCTGGGTTTGGAGCTCCTCGCCAGAGTCACCGGAAAGCCGCCAATCCCTCCAGAGGCCGCCGATGATCTGGGTTCAGTGCCGGGGTCCATAGAGCATCCAACCTCCCTCACTGGGGAGGCCAACGTGGGAGCAATGAGGTCCCCAATGGGGACCACTGCAGGTGCAACAGTGCTTAACAGATCTCCAGCCAGGAGCTCACCGTGGGTACAGCAAAGCTCCAGCCGGAGTCCACCACTGGTGCAGCAGAGCTCCAGCCAGAGTCAACTGCCGGGGCAACATTGTCCCAGACTGGGACCATTGTGGGTGCAGCTATATCCCAGACCGGGACCATCGCCGGTGCTGCGGTTCCCCTGCTCCAAGCCTCAGAGGGCGGGGGGGGGCTCCTATCCCTCAGCCCGGTTACCTACCTCTAAGTTCCCCAGTGGGTAGGCTATCTCTTCGCCTTCCCCTCCGGTCCTGGTGGCTCAACTACGCTGGTCGGCCACCAGAAGGACTGGCTGTCGGGTCGGCTGCCTGCTGGGCTTGGGTCTCGGGCAGGCCACCCAGTCAGTCACCCCTCACCATGCCTGGGGCCTGGGACTCTGGTCGGCCCCCTGAACTTTGGACTCCTGGGGAGGAGGGTTAGTGTCCTAGGTTGGGGCTGTTAGGAGGTTCACTTACTATATTTGTATATTATTTTTGTGTTTTTCACTTGTTGCTTCCCTCCTAACCTCTTTTCCCCCACCTCCCACCCTGGGTGGTTGTTTATCCTCGGGGGGGGGGGGGTTTCCTTATTGTGTTTTTTGTGTTTTTCTGCTGGTGGCACTTGGGTGTCTGGGACCAGCCCTTGGGGGAGGAACTGTCATGAACCTGAGCTTGGTGGTTCCAAACCTAGTTCTGACATTGCGGCTATTTTGTCCCCTTTCATTGGCTATTTTCCATCAGGCGCTTCAGGAAGCCCTTTGGGGTCCTCCGGTCCCTGACAGCTTGGCCACGCCCCCTCCTCCTGTCAGTGTCATCAGCTGTTGTTCATTATTGGTGTCTCCCTTACACACGCACACACACACCTCATTCATTTCCATTCACATGCTCAGACACTCAGTCATGCACACCTGGTTTCTATTTTATTCAGTCCTTGCCCTTCCACACCGGCGGTCTCTTCCCTCATTAGTATTGTCATTACTTAAACTCTGTTTGAGCGGGAAGAGATCGCTGGAGCATTGTGCTTTATACACAGCAGCGTGTTCCTCTGTGTATGAAAGCCTTCATTCCCTATGTTTACTTTCAGCCTGACTACTAGTCTTCTCTAACGCTACTAAACTATTGTTGGTTATTTGGTGTTAGCGGCTGTTCCTGCTTCGCCTTCATCCACCAGACAGCACAGACCACCTAGGATTGCTCCAGCCTGTAAGTCCATGTTTGCCTTTCTCTTTGTGCTGACAGCTGTTCAGCGGCACTAGGCATTCCCCTCCCTCGGGCTGCTGAGTGTACGGGTGCCGTCCCTCTTTCCCTGGTGGCCTCCATTGCTATTATATCAACCCTCTGTTTACTATGTGACTGTTTGCTGGGCAATATTTGGTTTTATGTTTAATAAAGTGCACAAAACTATTTCTGCTCGTGGGTTTTCCATTCCTCCCTCTGTGTGCTGCGTAATGGCGCACGAGGGGTCATAACAAGGTTAAAACCACCATAAATGCCTCCACTGCTTCGGCTTTTTTCTGTATTTAAAGTACTTTAAGAACCTCATGTTTCTCTCGGACAGTGACACTAGCGAGACACTCTGCCTGCTGACTTTAATGGTCACGTGGGCGGGGCACTTTTGAACTCCGCATGGATGATTGTCACATGCATTGTTCGTGTGCGTGCTTGCGGACCATCATTCCTTCATATTTTTTTTCTTTAATTTACATTTCGTTAGTGTGGCCTGGGCCTGGGCCACTCAGAGGTTGGTTCTGGTCCGCATGTGGCTCGTGGGCCGCTAATTGAATAGGCCTGTTATATACTATATGAAAGCTCAGTCAAGTCCATTGGATTCAAGTATTTTTTTTTTTTTTTTTACGCTGAAAAGTTTCATTATTTGTGACTTGTAACTTATGTTTGTAAGAGACTCCGTTTCTATTAGTCTCCCCCAGGGCTGGTGTGACTAAAGTATTTTACCACTATCTGGAGTGAATGAAAAATAGATTCACTGTAAATACTTTGAGGTGTCATGTGACATGTAACGCACCATATATTTCCAGTCTATTATTATTATTATTATTATTATTATTATTATTATTATTATTATTAATGCTGTATTTACAGATTTAATGGTGTCAAATTTTCAAAATCTATTTCGAGCTAGATTTTGTGGGACAGCTTTGAAGTAATCGTGTGGTCACTTCATTTAGGTAACCAAAAAGAAGATGAAGAAAATTAAAAGAAGAGGAACTGTGCTGAGTACGAAAGACTCTTCAAAATAAAGCCCTGTACACAGAGACTGTGGATGCCTGCAAAGCCCCTTTTGAGCCTTATCAAAATCTGTCCATTAATGAGCAGATTGTCACCACCAAAGCCTGTATCAGCATGAAACAATGCATGAAGGATGAGCCCAAAAAGTTTGGCTATAAACTTTTTTATGCTGGCAGATTCATCAATAGGCTACACGTGGAATTTCTTCACATACAAAGGCAAAAGTGAGTCCCCCACAGGCTACAGTCTGAGTTACTCAGCTGTGATGGACCTTCTGCCTTTTCCTCTACTTGGTTGTGGCTACCGGTTGTACATCAATAACTTCTACATAAGCCGCACTCTCTTTACAGGTTTGTCCCAAAAAGAATATTGGCTGCTGTGGGACCATCAGAAAAAAATTGCACTGGCATCCCAGAGACCCAGACCAATGACTTGCCCAAAAAGGCTCAGAGGGGGGACATTTGTTGGATCAGGAGTGGTAAACTCCTCTTCACAAAGTGGATGGACAGAAGAGAGGTTTCGATGTGCTCCACAGCATATTGGGCCTACAGTGGACAGACGGTAAAGTGAAAAGTGAAGGAGGCTTGTTTGTGGAAAAACAAGTCCATTCCTGTTCCGGACTGCATCAGAGACTACAATAAGTACATGGGTGGTGTGGATTTGTCCGACGCACTAATCAGATTTTACAACATCCACCACAAGATGGCCAAGTGATACAAGACCTTTTTTTTTTTTACCACTTTGTGGACATTGCTGCAGTGAACAGTTTACTTTTACACAAGGAGCTGTTGAAGCTTAGGCTGGACCCCACCCAGACAATGTCAGGAGCCGAGCCGGCTTGGTTTCCCCCATCTCGGTCCTGGCCTCTCTGTGGGTAAGGTTCCACACTGTATGTATGTTAGTATGTATTTCTGTGTGCTTTGCTGTACCCATAGCCACTGCTTTCTTGCCAGCAGCAGTGAGGCAGCCTCTTGGGCTCACGCTAGTGTGAGCACTATCTAACTGTCTGCGGGTCCGACCACATCCCCTCTCTATTACTGTCAGCTGTTTCCACTCCTGTTTGCCATCTCCCCGCTCCTCGCCCAGGTGCGACCAATTTATTATCCCCAGCAATGCGTGTACTTTAGGAGCCTTTCGCCAGTCACGCATTGCTGGGTCACTGTACTAGACATGCGGTCGTTAATCGCCGTATGTTAGTCAATGTCATTGAAGGACTGTGTTCCACTTGGTGTTTTGCTTGGACTTACTCGGACAGCTCCGGTCCTGTGAGTATAATCTGTGCATGTTTTCCCCAGTGTAAGCTATAGTGGGCGGTCAGTCCTCTGGTAGCTCTGTGCGTAACTTTCCTTTCTCTGTTCTATTATGCTGAGCACCAAGCTAGAAGATGGAAAGTACCATTTTTATATGGTCTTTGGTATGGCCTGGCCAGGATTTGAACCCATCCTCCTGGTTGTGGGGCGGATGCGCTGCCAACTAGGCCACCACTCCTGTATGACCAAGATGTAGTAGATTTTATTTTTATTTAATGAAAAAAAAAATTCTGTAAATAACCCTTTTTGTCACATCTTACTCAGGCATATCTCAAAGTGCATAAAAATTCAATGTGCATTGTTAGTAGCATTAACATTTGTTTTCCTTTTGAAATAAAATATACTACATTTTGGTCATTTTTTTTTTCAAAAGGGAAACAAATGTCAATGCTACTAACAATGCACCTTGAGTTTTTATGCACTATGAGCTATGCCTGAGTAAGATGTGACAAAAAGGGTTATTTACAGAATTTTTTTTCATTCTATTTATTTAATTGTTGTTCAGGAAAAATATTTCTACTACTGTACATCAAGTACTGCTCAACCCCATCACTGTTATTGTGGTTTATGCATTTTTGATGTGCCTTTGTCATGTGCCAAGTGCACATTTAAAACCAAGACAATGAATGAATAAAAAGTGCATATTTTTCATCGTATTGCTCTGTGTTGGTTTGAAGTCTGTCATATTCAACAGATTGCTGAACATGTGCAGTCCAGTTACATGTCTTGATTTCAAATTTTGGCCCAACTGATTTTGTAATTGAATAGCCCTGTAGTATAACATTAATAAGACATTCTATACCTTTCTGATGATGGAAGATGGTCGTCAGAGTCACCACTGTCTTGTGTGTTATCATGGTGAACAAGATCCTCATCTTCTGACGATGAATCACGCACGTTTACCGTGCTCTCAGGGTCCTCTTCCAGCAGTTTTAGTGCTACCTCAGCACTGTAAAATTTTTTGTCTGATGTTTTTTGGCCATTTTTTCAGGACAAAAATTACCAGCCGTGATTGCAAAACAAACTATCCACTCCACGAGGGCCAGCTGGGGATAATGAAATCCCTCTATAGGCCCTTTTCCACTAGCCTCACTTGGCCCTACACCGCACCACTCAGCCCGCTTTAGGCACTTTTCTACTAGCCCCAGCACCGGTTAAGCAGGTACTTTTTTCGTACCTGATCCAGGGCAGGGTCTAACCGGGCTGAGTAGGGCTGAGTATGGCTGTGATATGACTTTAAGAGACTGGTCGCCGCTGATTGGTCAGGTTGTAACGTCATGAAAGCGACTTTTTCTGCTGAATTTACTCCACGACCGCCATTTGTAATTGTTCAGCAGTGAGCACAGTGCGTCCCTTTAATATGGTATATTATATTAATATACTGTATAATATACTTATATAATAATATACTCCTAATATTATATATTAGGAGGTGCGCAATTTTCTTTCTATATTAGGCAACGATCGCATCCAGCGCGAGTTGGACGGATCTACTTGAAATGCAGGTGTCCAAGCAGATGGCTTCTCAAGGGCACATCCGTACTGCCAAACAGTGTCGGGAGAAGCTGAAAAAGCTGAAAAGTGATTACCGAGCAGTGAAGGACCACATTGCTCGAAGTTCAGCGGATGGAAGGAGTGGAAGTGGTTCGCTGAGAGACATTGGGCTCGACACGTCACTGTCACGGCCACCGTCACGGTCACGGCCCTTGGAAACCGTGGATGGTGAGTGTTTATTTGATATTGCGCATCTGTTCGCCACTTGATCCATTCTATGCCAAGCTCACTGTTTTTAAGAAATAGGAAGGTTGTTAGATTGTGAGTAACGGTTGTTACTGAGGCTTGCGTATTGTTTTGCAGCCAACTGCAGATTCACGCTTGCTTTGTGTTAAGTATTAGCGCGAACAAAACGCTGAATTACGCTTATTGTATTACGGTTAAAAACTTGAGAGTGTTGTGTACATGTTGCACTTTGGTGTTAAGTTTTAAATTGCGTGCATTTTCTTTCTAGAATCGCATTTCATATCACAGGGGTCCACCTCAGTGGAGATGACTGACACAGCGGACTCTCCTGGCGCTGCGTCTGCGTGTGCGTCTGCCGGAGCGCCAGCTGGATCAGCTCCACCTGGATCACGTTCATGTGCCGGTAAGGCACAATAACCACGATTTTTTTTTTTGGTTGAAACAGGTCCAGCAGCGGAAACCAGGGTCGAAAATCCATCCATCCATCCATCTTCTACCGCTTAATCCTTTACAGGTTGCGGGGGGGGGGGGGGGCTGGAGCCTAACAAGTTATGTACCAAATTGATTAATGCAATTTCCTGTAGCTGCATATTAATTAATTGAAAATGTCTTTTTAAATGTACAAAAAGGTTATTCTTTGGTCTTCACTTATCGGTGTTCCACAACCATTTTCAGGTGTGGTGATTGGTGCTGTTGTAACTCCTGTTTTATAAAAACAAAGTGCATGAACTGCCGTTGAAATCAACATGCTTCATTGAAATGCTTCGCGTCAGCTGACTGTATTAACCCATTCAGATTTCTGCGGCCACACTACAAGCAGCTAGTTTAAACATTACCCATCCATCCATCCATATTCTTAATCTTAATCCTTTTTAGTTTTGCAGGGGGGCTGCAGCCGAAGACAGCACCCTGCGTGTTGCAAAATCTGCTCTACTGAGGGGCAGCAACATGACAGTTCAGCTTATATACAGCAATGAAGCATAATATAATGGTGACATTCCACCACAGACTTTCACCTGTGTAATTCCATAATATATGTAGTGATCCAGCTTTAACGACCATGCCTTTCTGTCTTTCCATCTAGGCAAGACGAAAACAGACAACTCCATCGCTGACCTTACATTAGCGATGGTCAACATGCATGACGAAGAGATGCGGCTCTTGGAACGGCAACATGACCAGTGGCAAGAATCAGGAGTACATGCAGCATTTGCGACAGGTGGCTGCAGATGTGCGGGCAGATGCACGTGAAGCCCTGGAGCAGGACGCTGCGTTACGAAGGGAAGAGCTCACAGAGATGTCATCGCCCAGTCTGTTTTTTTGTTTGTAAATTTTGCTTCTGGAATAAAATTGTATTGTTTGCATCAAAAGTCTGGTTTATCTGTTATGACACCGTATGAGAAAAGCCAATAATTACATACACATTCCATTCTCTGTTCACTCCACATGCTGCTGTTCATCAGGTCAGGTGTATAGCCTTCTAATGGTAATTTAATTTTTAACAACACAATGAAACGTAATGTCCTGGTAGTTTTTTTTTTTATTTTAAACAAATTTGCAATGCTGAATCCATTTCTCTTGAACGGGTACATTTTTTTAGGTTATAAGCAGTTGTACAGGTGTGCTTGAACTTGTAGACACTGCTAAAGGTAAGTACGTGTAAGTTGAATGTTGCATCACCAGTCAAAATTTAATAAATTAAGAAGGAATCTAGCAAAAATTTGGCACTAATAACAGTAGACAAATCGGACAAGGATACACAACTGTTTTTGTCGCACACGACTGTTGTTACCAACAAGTGCAAAATTTATATTCCCTTTTCCCAAAAATTAAAAATCAATTTGTAAGTAAAAGTGGGAGACCTTTACATGGGAGAATATGATATGTATCAGCACATGATTTATAGTTCAATTTGCATTTCCACCTAAGCAAAAGTGGCTTGTCGAGCTGGATTTTTGTGAAGATGGCCTGTGCGGTGTTTCTGCATGTAATTACATACCTGTCAAGTGATACGGTTTCGCCGTATTTTAATACGGGGACAATGCAATTTTAGCAAATACGGGCGTATTGCCATTTCTGTACGCCAAAGAGAAAAATATACGGGAAAAAAAAATTGAGAGTGTGGGGAGGAACACGTCGTGTGTGACCACCACAGCAGGGCTGTCAGCGCGCTCAGCGTGAGCAATTATCACAACAGAAGTGTGGACTCATCATTAGGCTGATGGCTTCGCACCTTCTTAACAGATAAGCGTTATGAACAAGAGGACAGGTAGATGGACCATGCACAACATTTTATTTACAAAAAACATTTTTGAAATATGTATGCACATAAATGTGGACAGAATAGACAAGTATTGCATCACGTATTATATTGTAATGTGCAGCTTGACATGGTGACGTCCCACCGGGAGGTTTGAACTCACGCCTCCCGCTCCGGAGTCCCGCACTCTACCTGTGTCGCCAATAGGGTCAACCCACTTGTCAAGCCAAGTAGGGTGCTTATATTGAGTTCGCTACAATATCACCACCCTGCTCCTCTGCTCTCTGTGCCGCTGCCACCACTGGTTCATCTATTGCATCATCCAATGTAGTGTCAAACGTCTCTCCATGACTCTCACACAGATTGTGCAGAGCACAACAAGTCAGCACCATAGATTTAACCAGTTTCATGTCACAGTCATTCCTCCTTCCTTCTCTCCTCGTCATCAGCCATGTTTGTTGTGGAGGATTCAGTTGCGTGTGTTTCACGTCACGAGGGTGTGGCGCCGCCTGCTGTTCAACAAATCCCACCCACAGCAGGTGTGCCAGCAGGTGCGCCAGCAGTAGTTGAAAAGCAACTGAGGCTGAACCGAACCGAAGTGAGTAGAGCCGGGTTTTCAAACCGGGGCTGAGTGGGGCTAGTGGAAAAGCGCCTTATGCGTCCCCCAATGAAGTCTCCCTATGTGCCACAGCGTGTAATGCTGAATAGCTCTTCGCAGGACTCTATCTCAGCAACAGATTGGTCGAGCTGAAGGATTGACACCTCATTCAAATCATTAGAGCCAATAAAATGAAGCCACACCCACCTGCTTTTCATTGACAGCACTGTCAATCAGAATTGGTTAAACACCTTTGTGTGGAAAGTGCAGGCTGTAGTATCCGGACATCTGATCGCTTCCCCCAGGGTCCAAAAGTCCATTAACAATGCCCAGAATGATTTGAGTGTTACACAAGACCCAGAACTAAAAGGATTTATTGTGGATTTTTTTGGTAAAATAAACCTTTCATGGCAAAACAGTAAAAGTATGAGAAATTTTTACAACTATTGTTTAGCGAAGTGATTTTTTGTTGCTGTTCTGTGGGATTTATCTCTCAAATGCTTTGGTGCAGGGTGCTTTGACATATATCTTTGGAATTTGTGGAGTCTAAGCTTTCAGGTAAGATGTCAGGTGTGTGTTTTACATAAAGTGTCATAGCTGTAGAGAAAGAAATGTGGCCCAGGTTCTGCTGTTTAATTAGATGTGCAATATCAAAATATTCTTTCATATTCTTTCATGATTAGTGTGTTGTTTGACCCTCTGTGTGCTAAGTAGTCCTCTAGGTCCCCCAATTGGGGGACTTTAGGGTTTAAGGGAAGTCTTTAGGACGCAGTCAAGGTCATCACTGAGCTTTTTCCATCCAGGGTCTGTTGCAGGTGCCACATTTAGTCACGGTCTTCTTTTAAAGTGTTGTTCTCTGCTTTTAGGGCCAGACTGCTTGTGACAGCTTCAACTTAAGAGTCCTGAGCACTGTGGTTCACTTCCGGGCTCTGAGTTTCCTGTGTCTTATAAACTGATGCTCTGTACTGCTTATGTTTCTGTCTGCACTTGGTTTTCCCTTTGCGAATTGCAACTCACAACTCTTCTGAACTAATTTCCCACAGCTGTTATTGTTGTTCCTGATCCTTGGAAGTCTCTTGATCACTTGCGACTGTCCAGCTCATTGTCCAGTTTCCTCTCCTCAAGTCATCCTCCACTGAGTCCATCCTAGATAGCATATCGTTCTTCTTCATCTCTCATTGTGCTTCTTAGACTTGCAGCAATTAACAAAGATGAGTAGGGTTGCTCCCCCCACCACCTGATTCCCAGACTCTCCTAGAAGTCTCCTGACCTTTCTCTGGGGTCAATAAATCTTTCACTATGGCCACTGACAGTGCAGATGATAATTCTTTTAAACAGCATGACGGACAAGACACTGGAAATCTTATTTAACTGCCATGGACATAATCCTGAACTCAGTAGAAATTAAACCTCAACAAACAGATTATTTTTATCAAGGTATTTTCAAGAGCTCTGTCATGATGCTGAGCATGGTGGAGAGCTGTGCTCATGCTTCAAGCTCATTTTTTATTATTTTTCTGTATTTTCCTTATTTGATTTTTATTATGATATTTGAGTATGGTTGTCTGTATATGTTATCTGAGTGTGGTTTTGGTTTCTGTGTATCTGGTCCCATTGTCATATGGTAGTTTAGTTATTATAGTCCTTGTGGCGGCATGAAATAATAAGCAGCAAACTGAGAGTTTAAAAGTGGGTTTTATTTCATCCCGCCATCACAGAACTCACTCCAGCGCCATGCAGGCGCGCCGGAGCGAGCTCTCAGGCTCTCGTCAGGAGACACGGAATGCGTGTAGTCAGAAGCAGTGGTCAGAGAGAGAGAACATGTGAATTTCAGTCAGCTTATATACCCAGTTACAGACAATACATGAAAGGCGCATTTGCATGACAGTACAGAGCAGGGAGCATGAACACCTGCATTTGAGTCACACATATCCAAAGCAGATTACTGGCAGGAAGGAGCTAGACAAAGAGAGGCTGCCTATTGATATCAGTCATTGTTCTGCTAATTGCTCCAGCTGTGCGCTCTGCTTGTCCGTAGGCTGTGGGGGTCGCCTACAGTCTTGTTTATTCAGCTTATTAATCATCTTGTTTTGTATGATAATTATATCTTCCTGGTTTTGACATGAGTCTACACTTGCTTTTGCCTGCATCTCTCTTTTGTATATTGCTTTGCATGTATCTTATATTACCATTTCTTGGTTTTGTATTTTCTCTTGTTTTCTTTACCTTTTGTTCTTATTAAAGACAAAAAATAGCCTTGAAGGCTGCAGTGAACAGTCGAAATATGTAAAGAAGGTAAAAACATCTTTCTATTTTTGTCTTTAATAAGAACAAAAGGTAAATAATTAAAAGAAGACAAAATGAACCTACTTGAGTTCTCTTGTCTTCATCTTGATGGATTATTATTACCATTATTTTCTCCTGATGTCTGATCTCATTTTGTATTTATGTCTTCCTGTGCTTTTACTTTGACAGTGTCCTTTGTTTACCTCCATCTGCTTTAAGCTGGTTTCATGGTCTATCCCAGCTGTCATTAGTTTGTCTGATTATTCCCGTTCATGTGATCCACACCTGTAATTATTTGTTGATTTCCCTGTGCCTTATTTAAAGGGTGTTGTAATGCTTCTCGTTGCAGTGCCCTTCTCAATGTCCAGTCAGGAATCCCCCGTCTCCTGTCATTCGTGTGTAGCACGATTCGCTGGAGTCTCCATATGTTTCAGCCTCTGTGCTTTTTTTCTCCCTGTAACTCCTTCATCATAAGTTTTGTGTTTTGTTTTGTGTTCTTCATTATTAAATGTGCAAACTCACAGCTCACGTCTGGAGATTTTAATCTGCCCTGAAAGGGCAGTTTATGACAAGCTCGCTGTTTAATATATTCTAATACTTTTCATGCTTAAGTAAAACAGTTCTACAAAGCCAATATAGGGATTATAATAACATTTCAGGTCGTGAGAGATGAAAAACCTGGGGCAACGTTTTAGCTTGAGCACTTGCAATAAAAATAGTTATACAAAAGTAGTGATAGTCTGCACTGCATGGCTGTGGGAAAAAGACAAGCTCTAAAACTAAACTAAGTAAGTGTGAGCTCACAGTGAAAATGCTACACCCTAGTTTGTAACATTTACTGTCATGAATCTGGGTTTGGTGGTTCCAAACCCAGTTCTGACTTATTATTGTTTTGCCCTATTTTCTATCAGGCGCGTCAGGCAGCTGTTGGGGTCCTTCGCTCTCTGACAGCTTGGGCACGCTCCCTCCTCCTGTCAAGTGCCATCAGCTGTGCCTTGTTACGGGTGCCTTGTTATGCTCATACACTCATCCATGCACACCACGGATCAATTATGTCCAGCCCATGCATTCTCACACCGACGATCTCTTCCCTCATTAGGATTATTATTATTTAAACGAGGGGTTAGTAGGAAGAGATCGTCGAGGCATTCACCTTGTGGTAGCTAGTTTCTCCACGTATGCATTTATCACCTTCATATTTGTTCAGCCTGTCACTGCAAGTACGGTTAATCCCTTGATGTTCGTGGCTGACCCAGCTTACTTCCTCATCCTCCAGACTGCATGGACAGCCCCGGATTGCTCTGGTCCCGTAAGTTTAATGTTTGCCTTTCTCCTTGTTCCAACAGCAGCCCTGCAGCATTAGGCAATTCCCCCGCCTGGCCGTAGAGCATCCGGGTGGCGTTCCTGCATGTTTGGTGGCCTTATTTCATCACTTTTGCAGGGATATGATCGTTCCATGTAAACGTGTCAAAATATATCCCAACAATAAGCCATGGGTTACTAAATCAGTAAAATCCTGCTTACAGAGGAAAGCACTTGCCCTTAAACAGGGGGATGTTTCTGAGCAGCAGTTGTCACAAAAGAGCTGAAGTCTGAAATTTTAAGAGCAAAACAGAATTCTAAATCAGAATTGGAAAGTAAGATGGCAACAAAGAAACTTGGTTCAGCCTGAGCCAGTATGAAAACTATTGCAGGCCTTCAGAGCACAGAGCGCAGTAATCGTGTGTTTTTAGATGGTTTTAATTCAGACACAGAGCTGGCTATTGCTTTTAATTGTTTTTATGGTTGTTTTGATTCTTTTGATTTTAGCACAGAAGCCCAAGATTTGAAACAGAAACTCAAAGACAATCAGCACTTTAATATTGAGGTGCAGGATGTTAAAAGGGAGTTCTGTGCTGTAAAAGTGAACAAAAGTCAGGGCCCTGATAATATATGTGGGTGCTTGGTAAAATCCTGTGCACATGAATTGATTCCTGTGTTTCACTACATTTTTAATAAGTCCTTCCAGACCTTAGACAACATGTGCCTAAGGTCTGGAAAGATGCTGTGGTTGTCCCTGTTCCAAAATCCAGCTGTCCTAAAATGGTTAATGATTTTAGACCAGTTGCTTTGACTTCAATTTTAATGAAAATTTTTGAAAAACTGGTCAGATTTGAGGTCCTAAAGCAGACTGAGCATGCATTGGATCATTTGCAGTTTGTCTATAGGCCTCACAGAGGAGTGGAGGATGCCACTGTCACTCTGTTTAACATGCTTTTTAAACATCTGGATTTTAATGGGACACACGCCAGGCTTTTATTTGTGGACTTTTCTTCTGCTTTTAATACAATTCAACCTCGTATTTTAGTTGAAAAGCTCCTGCAACAATTTGATTTGAGTAATAATATAGTGGGTTGGATTCTGGATTTTTTAACCAACAGGACACAGAGAGTAAGGGTGAATGATACATTGTCTGACCAAAAGTGCTCTTCTACTGGCTCTCCTTAGGGGTGTGTGTTGTCACCACTACTCTTCATCCTGTACACAAACATGTGTCGGAGCAGACATGACAACATACACATTATAAAGTATGCTGATGATTCAGTTATTGTCAGTCTCCTTCAGGATGGTGAGAGTGGCCACGGCCCAGTAGTTGATGATTTTGTTCACTGGTGTGAGGATTCCTACCTGCAGCTGAATACGACAAAAACTAAAGATATGATTATTGACTTTAGGAGGAAAACACCCAGGCACGAAGTCACTGTACTAAAAGGCCAGACCACTGAATGCGTGCAATCTTACAAATATCTTGGGGCGATTATTGGTAGTAATTTAAACTTTGAAGAGAACTGTGAAAGGGTGTGCAAAAAGGGTCAGCAACATTTGCATTGTTTAAGGAAACTTGCACTCTTCCAAATTGACCGAACCATAATGACAATGTTTTATCGGGCTTTTATTGAATCTGTTTTATCCTTTTCTTTAGTGTCATGGCTTGGTCAGATAAAACTGAAACAGAGGAAATCCTTGGATCAGGTAGTTGGATGGTCCAATCATTTGCTTGGTAAGTCACAGCTGAGCCTGACATCCCTGTACACCAGACAGGTACAGAGGATTGCTATCTCCATTTTAAATGACGACTCCCACCCTTTGCACTGCCACTTTCAGCTTCTCCCCTCAAGACAGAAGTTTGTTGTCCCAAAATGTAAAACCCAGCGCTACAAAAACAGCTTTGTTCCTGCTGCTGTCAAAGAGTTGAACAAGATGTTGCAATATATTGCACATAATTTAGTTATCTTTTTATGAATTTTTATTTAATATTTGTTTATTTTTGTAGGTTTTTTATTTGGGTTTTAAATCTTTTATTGGGTTTTAGACTTCAAACTTGTATTGAGTTTTTAATCTCTTTGACTTAGTTTTTAACTTTTTTAATATGACCCTTCTCTCTTATCTTTTTGTTTCTTCTCTTATCTCTTTTTCTTATGTCCTGATTGGTGGAGCCTTGAGTGCTTTTATCGTGTTTATAGGAAGCTTCATGTGTGCCTGTGTTTGTGTTCATGTTGAATGTAATTGTGGTTTGTAAATATGTATGTGTCTAAAAGGATGTCACCAGACTGCAAAACAAATCTACCTACGGGTACAAATAAAGTAACCTGAACCTGATTTCAATTCTCTGTATTTTCGTGGCTGACTGGACTTGCTATTTTTGTTAATGTTAATAAATGGCACATTCTACTCCAGCAATTGAGTATTTCATTCCCTTCCTCATGTGCCGCATTATGGCACATGAGGAATTATGACATTTACTTTACTTAATGACATATTACAATGAAATATAATGCACCACGTGCATTGGACGGCAAAAGCTATTAGTTCCCATTTAACAAGAGTACCAGAGATTTTATCCAGTTAACATGAGTGTGTACCTTGATAAACCAATCCTTATTAAAAGCCCAAATGTCCACAATGGATCAACAGACAATGAATTTTAAATCTGCAAAATGTGAAGTTATATTAATGTACTCTTTGTGGATAGTTTGTGATGTAATTGACATAATGGCTGGCCCAGGGAACAGACACGGACTCAGAAATGGATTTAGTTATCTTTATTTTAACCCAATGTTTGTGTGTGAGTGCGTGAGTGTACTGTGGAGTGTATGTGTATGCTGGCTGGAGACTCTGAGCAGCTGGGAGGGAGCAGAGCGCCGTGCAGCCTGGCAACCTTGTTGCAGGGAGATGGTGGTCACCCGTTGTCCAGGGAGACCGCGCCCTCGGTCCCAATGTCATGGCAGTTGCAGTGGTGACGGTGAGGAGAGGATGGAGTCCGCTGCCGCGGGATTCTGCCTGTGCACAGGGGAGCAGTGGAAAGACAGGTGAGTAGAGGTTGGGTTACTTGTGATGATGGAGAGATCCTCCAGGAGTTGATGCCGGGATGGTGAGGCTGAGCGTAGAGTCAGGGATGGCTTAGGAAGACAGGAGACGTGCTTCATAGCCTGGTAGACAGACGGCTCAGTGCAGGCCAGCGGGCTGAGTGGGTTTAAGTAGGCCTGCCCTGATGAGAAGCAGGTGTGCGCCCAGCTGAGGATGATCGCGGCTGAGAGCGAGTCATCACAGTAATATGTTTAAATACTAGAATGTTAAAATTGGAAAACAACTATCACTTACAAAGATGATGTAAGATTAATCTTGTGCATATGAGTGGTTTTAAATGCAATAAGGGCTATTATCTGAAATGACTGTCTTGACATTATGAAACGTAAGGCAGAAGATGGATCACAGCCAAAGGGGGTGCACAAGCCAGTGTACTCCTAGTGCCGGTCCCAAGCCCAGGTAAATTGGAAGGGTTGTGTCAAGAAGGACATCGGATGTAAAACCTTTGCCAAATCAAACATGCGGATCATGACGAATGAGACTTTCATACCAGATCAGTAAAGGCCCGGGTTAACAAAGACCGGCACCGGTGCTGTTAACTGACAGGGTGCCAGTGGAAATTGGGCTACTGTTGGTCAATGATCGAGAAGGAGGAAGACAGACGGAAGGCGTCTTTCGAGAGAGAGAGAGAAAAGGAAAGGTAGAGGTGTGGAGGTGAGAGTAGGGACATTAAATGTAGAGACTATGACTGGTAAAGGCAGAGAGTTGGCTGATATGATGGAGAGAAGAAAGGTTGATATACTGTGTGTTCAAGAAACCACATGGAAGGGAAGCAAGGCTAGGAGGATTGGAGGTGGATTTAAACTGTTCTACCATGGTGTAGCTAGGAAGAGAAATGGAGTAGGAGTAATCTTGAAGAACAAGTATGTGAACAGTGTTCAGGAGGGAAAGAGGGAGTCAGACAGAACCATGAGTTTGAAGCTTGAAGTAAAAAGTGTGATGTTGGATGTTGTCAGTGCGTATGCCCCACAAGTTGGATGTCAGGTAGAAGAGAGAGGAATTCTGGAATAAGTTGGATGAAGTGGTAGAGAGTGTTCCCAGGGGCAGAGAGTACTGATTGGAGCGGACTTTAATGGACATGTACAGGTAGGTGAAAGGAACAGAGGTGATGAGGTTCTGGGTAGGTATGGTCTTAAGGAGAGAAATGTGGATGGAGAGATGGCTGTAGATTTTGCTAAAAGGATGGTAATGGCTGTGGTGAACATGTACTTCAAGAAGAGAGAGGAACATAGGGTGACTTACAAGAGTGGAGAATGTGCACACGTGGATTAAATCTGATGCAGAAGGAGAAATCTGAAAGAGATAGGAGACTGCAAGGTGGTGGCAGGGGAGAATATAGTTAGGCAGCATTGGACAGTAGTCTGTAGGATGACTTTGCAAAGCAAGAAGAGGAAAACAGTGAAGGCAGAGCCAAAGATTAAGTGCGAGAAGTTACAGAAGGAAGAAGGTCACACAGCGTTCAGGAAGGAGTTGATACAGGCTCTGGGTTGTAGGGAAGAATTATCAGATGACTTGGAAAGTACAACAAAAGTATTGAGGGAAACTGGTAGAAAGGTATGTGGTGCATCCAGTGGACAGATGAAGGGAGACGAGAGTTGGTGGTGGAATGAGGAGGTACAGGAAAGTATTCAAAGGAAAAGGTTAGCAAAGAAAAAGTGGAATAGTCAGGGAGATGAAGAAAGTAGACAGGAGTATTTGGAATCTAGGCACATGGCACAGACAGAGATGGCAAAGGAAAAGGATAAAGCATATAGTGTGACAGGCTGGACACTAAGGAAGGAGAAAAGGAGTTGTATCGACTGGCTAGACAGAGATCAAGCTGGAAACGATGTACAGTAGATTAGGCTGATTAAGGATAGAAATGGTAATGTACTAACAAATGACAATAGTGTGTTTAGAAAGTGGAAGGAGTACTTTGACGAGCTGATGAATAAAGAAAATGAGAGAGAGAGAGGAGGATGGATGAAGACAAGATAGTGAACAAGGAAGTCCCAAGGATTACAGGCACTATGTTGGACTTAATGGAACTTTGTTGCAGTGGTTTACATCTTATTTATCTGATAGGTTCCAGTTTGTTCATGTAAATAATGAGTTTTCTTTCAACTCAAAGCTTAGTCATGGAGTTCCACAGGGATCTGTGCTAGGCCCTACTCTTTTTATTTTATATATGCTTCCGTTAGGCAACATTATTAGAAAGCACTGTATACATTTTCATTGTTATGCTGATGACACACAATTATACCTGTCAATGAAGCCAGATGATAGTAATCAATTAGCCAAGTTAGAAGCCTGTCTTAAGGAAATCAAAGCTTGGATGACTTGTAATTTCCTGCTATTAAATTCAGATAAGACTGAAGTCATTCTTGTTGGTCCAAAAAAACTTAGAAATTCCTTTCCAAATCAAACTTTCAGTTTGGATGCGGTTACTCTTTCTCTTAATAGCTCTGTGAGGAACCTTGGAGTTATTTTTGATCAGGATTTGTCCTTCAATTCACATATTAAATTTGTTTCTAAGACTGCCTTCTATCATTTGCATAATATTGCCAAGATTAGAAGCATCTTGTCTCAGAGTGATGCTGAGAAACTGATCCACGCTTTTGTTAGCTCGAGATTAGATTACTGTAATTCTTTATCAGGCTGTCCTAAAACATCTTTAAAAAGTCTTCAGCTGATCCAAAATGCTGCAGCAAGAGTTTTAACAGGTACTAGAAAGAGAGATCATATCTCTCCGGTTCTGGCCTCCCTTCATTGGCTTCCCATAGAGTTTAGAACTAAGTTTAAAATCCTTCTTCTTATTTACAAAGCTCTAAACAATCAGGCTCCTTTTTATTTAAAAGATCTGATACTACCGTATTATCCTAACAGAGCACTACGCTCCCAAAATGCAGGATTACTTGTAATACCTAGAATCTCCAAAAGTACAATGGGAGGCAGAGCCTTCAGTTATCAAGCTCCTCTCCTGTGGAATCAGCTGCCAATCTGGATTCGGGAGTCAGACTCGATCTCTGTTTTTAAGAATAGGGCTAAAACCTACCTTTTTGATATAGCCTACAATTAGGGAGGGATCATGTGTTTCTGAACCCTCCCTTAGTTATGCTGCTAACATTAACATTTGTTTGTTCTCTCCCATAGATTGAGTCCCCATCGTGCTGTTTGCTCTCTACATGTCTGTTCTTTTCTTCTTCTCTATCCCCTCACCCCCCAGCCAGTCGCAGCAGATGACTGCCCCTCCCTGAGCCTGGTTCTGCTGGAGGTTTCTTCCTGTTAAAAGGGAGTTTTTCCTCTCCACCGTCGCCAAGTGCTTGCTCACAGGGGATCGCCTGATTGCTGGGGTCTTTCTGCAACTGTGGGGGTTCCCCCTACAGTTGATAGTGCTATGAGATGACTGTTGTTGTGAAATGGCGCTATATAAATAAAGTTGAATTGAATTGATTAGCAAGGCGGAAGGGAGGGCAGCTTTGAAGAGGATGAAGAACTGAAAGGCGGCTGGTCCAGATGACATACCTGTGGAGGTATGGAGATGTTTAGGAAAGATAGCAGTGGAATTTTTAACCACATTGCTTAACACAATCTTGGAGAGTGAGACTATGCCTGAGGAGTGTTTTGGTACCAATTTTCAAGAACAAAGGTGATGCTCAGAGCTGTAGTAACTACAAAGGCTTAAAGATGATCAGCCACACTATGAAAAAATGGGAACACAAACCCTCTGTAACACAAACCCTCTGTCACGATTCTGGACCAACACCAGCAGATGACATGGTTCTTCAAGAATCATCACTGACTGTGGAAACGTCACACTAAACCTCAAGCAACTTAGATTTTGTGCCTCTCCACTCTTTCTCCAGACTCTGGGACTTTGATTTACAAATGAAATGCAAAAGTTACTTTTATTTTTTATCAGAGATCATCTGCTGGTGTTTGTCCACTGTGTTTTATCAAGACCAAAGTCAGCGCAGTCGTCTACCAGGAAATTTTAGAGCACTTCACGCTTCCCTCTGCTGACAAGCTTCATGGGGAAGCTGATTTCATTTTCCAGCAGGACTTGGAACCCCCCAACACTGCCAAAAATATCAAAACCTGGTTTAATGACCATGGCATCACTGTGCTTGATTGGCCAGTAAACTCCATCCATCCATCCGTCTTCTTCCGCTTAATCCTTTTCGGGTTGTGGGGGGGCTGGAGCCTATCCCAGCATCTTTGGGCGAGAGGCAGGGTACACCCTGGACAGATCGCCAGTCCATCGCAGGGCCAACACAGAGAGACAGACAACCAATCACTCTCAGTCATACCTAAGGACAATTTAGAATCCCCAGTTTGATGCCAATTAACCTAACTTGCATGTTTTTGGCATGTGGGAGGAAACCAGGGAAATCCCGGAGTAAACCGACGCAGACACGGGGAGAACATGCAAACTCCACACAGATCACTGTTGGTCGGGGGCTGGGATCGAACGCAGGATCCCCCGGCCAAGGGTAAGTTACTGTGCTGCCGCAGTGCTAACCACTCTTCCACCGCGCCGCCCTGGCCAGTAAACTCTCCTGACCTAAACCACATAAAGAATCTATGGAGTATTGTTAAGAGGAAGATGAGAGACACCAGACCCAACAATGCAGACGAGCTGAAGGTCACTATCAAAGCAACCTGGACCTTCAGAACACCTCAGCAGTGCCACAGGCTGATCACCTCCATGCCACGCCACAGTCATACTGTAATTAATACAAAAGGAGCCCCGACCAAGTATTGAGTGTGTACATGGACATACTTTTCAGTCGGCCAACATTTCTATTTAAAAACTAGTTTTTATGATTAATTTTATGTAATATTCTAATTTTTTGAGAAACTGAAATTGGGGTTTTCATGGGCTGTGAGCCATAATCATCAAATTTAAAATAAACACTTGAAATATATCACTCTCTGTAATGATTCTATTTAATATATGGGCTTCACTTTCTGAAATGAGTGACAAAAAATATTGAACTTTTTCATGATATTCTATTTTTTTGAGATGTACCTGTATACAAAACCATCCATTTGACTAGCATGCACTATCCTTTCTTAGGAGGCAATAGCAGCAGTTGGGATCTCCAACACAGTTTAAACAAGAATTGTACATACTGAGATAAGACTTTGATAGCTTTTTGTAAAGGATGTAAAAAGTAGCCTGCCCAGCTGCAGTAGCTGCAATGTTGAAGTAACAAAGTAGGCAATTCAGGGCACCTTCATTTCATTTACAGTGCATCCGGCAAGTTTTCAAAGCACTTCACTTTTTCCACATTTCATTATGTTACAGTCTTATTCCAAAATGGTTTAAATTAATTTTTTTTCCTCAAAATTCGACACACAATACTCCATAATGACAACATGAGGAAAGTTTTTTTTTTTTTAGATTTTTGCAAATTTATTAAAAATAAAAAACTAAGAAATTGCATGTTAATAAGTATTCACAGCCTTTGCTCAGTACTTTGTTGATGCACCTTTGGCAGCAATTACAGTCTCAAGTCTTTTTGAATATGATGCCACAAGCGTGGCACACCTATCTTTAGACCGTTTCACCCATTCCTCTTTGCAGCACCTCTCAAGCTCCATCAGGTTGGTTGGGAAGCGCCAGTGCACAGCCATTTTCAAATCTCTCCGAAGATGTTTAATTGGATTCAAGTCTGGGCTCTTGCTGGGCCACTCAAGGACATTCACAGAGTTGTCCTGAAGCCACTCCTTTGATATCTTGGCTGTGTGCTTAGGGTCGTTGTCCTACTGAAAGATGAACCATCACCCCAGTCTGAGGTCAAGAGCGTTCTGGAGCAGGTTTTCATCCAGGATGTCTCTGTACATTGCTACATTCATCTTTCCCTCTATCCTGACTAGTCTCACAGTTCCTTCCACTGAAAAACATCCCCACAGTATGATGCTGCCACCACCATGCTTCACTGTAGGGACGGTATTAGCCTGGCAATGAGCGGTGCCTGGTTTCCTCAAAACATCACGCCTGGCATTCACGCCAAGGAGTTCAATCTTTGTCTCGTCAGACCAGGAAATTTTGTTTCTCATGGTCTGAGAGTCCTTCAGGTGCTTTTTGGCAAACTCCAGGCTGGCTGCCATGTGCCTTTTACGAAGGAGTGGCTTCTGTCTGGCAACTCTACCATACAGGCCTGATTGGTGGATTGCTGCAGAGATGGTTGTCTTTCTGGAAGGTTCTCCTCTCTCCACAGAGGAACACTGGAGCTCTGACAAAGTGACCATCAGGTTCTTGGTCACCTCCCTGACTAAGGCTCTTCTTCCCTAATCGCTCAGTTTAGATGCTCGGCCAGCTCTAGGAAGAGTCCCGGTGGTTCCAAACTTCTTCCATTTACGGATGATGGAGGCCTCTGTGCTCATTGGGACCTTCAAAGCAGCAGAAATTTTTCTGTACCCTTCACAAGATTTGTGCCTTGAGACAATCCTGTCTTGGAGGTCTGCAGACAATTCCTTTGTCTTCATGCTTGGTTTGTGCTCTGACATGCACTGTCAACTGTGGGACGTTATATAGACAGGTGTGTGCCTTTCCAAATCATGTCCGATCAACTGAATTTACCACAGGTGGACTCCAATTAAGCTGTAGAAACATCTCAAGGATGATCAGTGGAAACAGGATGCACCTGAGCTCAATTTTGAGTTTCATGGCAAAGGCTGTGAATACTTGTGTATATGTGATTTCTTAGTTTTTTATTTTTAACAAATTTGCAAAAATCTAAAAAAAAAAACAAAAAAAAAACTTTTTTCATGTTGTCATTATGGTGTATTGTGTGTAGAATGTTGAGGAAAAAATGAAATTAATCCACTTTGTTATAAGGCTGTAACATAAAATGTGGAAAAAGTGAAGAGCTGTGAATACTTTCTGGATGCACTGTAAATAAAAGTTGTGCAAAATTCTCTCACACCTGAAGGTAAGGCAGACTTTTGATAATATAGTTGATTGATCCTTTACAGCTACATGAAGAACTGCATGAATGTCACACAATACATTTCTACCTTAACTTTTCATTCTCTTTTCAATCAAATAAAAAAATATTCTTTTCGCAAACTTCAATTTTTATGCTTTAAATGAATACTGCAGATAAGTAATAATTATCAGACATTTTTAAATGATATCAGACTGGTATCAGATCTTTAACAATAAAAAAAGAAGACAGGGGTTGAACAAAAACTGTACAAATATCTTTAGTTGTTTTAGGTGCATGCTGTTCCATACAAACACTTCTGAGACTGCAGCTAAATGAGGCAAGAGGGGATGGAGGCTGCCAAGAGCGCTGCTGGAGTCACAGCTGTTCATACAGAAAGGCTGGGAGACAGTGTATACACTTATTATAATTCTGGGAGACTCGCTCTGATTACACATTTGTGGCTCCTAATTGTCCTCCTCAACAAAAATGAAGTAGTTAATTGCAGCACCAGGCATAATCAGAAACTTGTGTTGTCCAAAATGGTACAATAAAGGACTTTGTGAATAAACTCAAGGGTGCATCGGTACCTTCAGGCTCATTATCAGACTGGTGGTTTCAGCCAAAAGGCCTTTTGACTGATCAGAGCACTTCAGCCCGGACGGCTTTTTTGTAACCAGTAACCAACGAGCAACTTCATCACTTTCCCTTAAACCCAAGAATCATTCTGCAGTGATGAATGAGGAAAAGGCAGGGGGTATACAGAAACAGCGTTGACAAAGCCCTGTGTTACAGCAGCGAACAACTAATGGCACGGGGAACAGATGATTAAACTTTGGTGGTGATCTGGATCACAATCTGGATCCAGGATTTTTTAAAAATTATTTTATATATTTATTATTGCACTTTTCATGTATGGCCTCTTTAAGACATGTGCACGGAGTTACGGCGGAGTTACATGTGTGGCCACACCCTAGAGAGCCAAAGTCACGCCCCCTCCCACATCACTTAACATGATTACAGTTTAGTGATGTGGGATGATGAAAGTTATCGTCCTGTAGTTGTTTAAACAAAAACTAAATATTACTGTTATTATACAAAAACCAACAACTTTAACTATGTGGAAAGTTATCTTTTAAATTGACAAACATCGTATGTGTAACTCGTGGCAAAATCTGATAAAAAGAAAAAGAGAAGATAATTTCGCTCTTGCCATTAATTTCAATGGAGAATTTTTTTTTCAGTTTAAGGTCCCATGTTTTGAATCGGGGCATGGTCTTGGGATCATGCCCACGCTTTATGTTTTCTCATTCTCCCTGTGATTATTTATGATTAGCATTATGTGTCTCCTGAGTTTCCCACGGTCCGCTGTGTCATCCCCTGTTTGGTCTTGGGTCTGTGTGTGTATCTGTTTATCTATTGTTCCAGCTCCTCATGTTTCCCATACCTGTAGCCACCACCCTCTCTGTATTGCTCCTGTACTGTTGCCCTGTATGTTCATTGTCATACTTCCTGTGCATTTCCTGTCTGTGATTGTCTGTACAGCCCAGCCCGTCCTGTTCACTGTGTCTGTAGCCACTACCCTGCTGTCTCTGCTTGCCCTTGATTGTTCCCAGCTGTTCTGTGTTGTCTTGATTATCCTCTGTCTATATACACTGGTATCAGTCTGTGTCAAGTGTGGTATCATTAACATTTCTGCCTGTCTGTAGCCTAATGCTGGAGAAAGTATTTTTTTTATAACTTGGAGTATTTTTAACTGGGAGCATTATCTGATGAGGAATACTGGTATATCAAAAATGTTCAGAATGTACATGAAACAACGCCAACTATTCCTTACAATCTTGGACTGATATTGCCATCTTGTGTACAGTTAGTTTCAGGAAAAAGCTTGGAGAAATTTCTTTCCTATGTTTGATAAGATAGTTTTACGCCACAGCCGCGCAGAGTAGAGCACTACTGACCTACTCCCACAAAGTCAAAGGTGATCTTCATTTCCCTCCTCCTTTTGAAGCTCCTTGGTTCCAGTCATCAACTGGTCTTCACATAATATTCTCCACTTTCTGATCACAAATTAATCCCCATAGTTTTGATGGAAACTAATAAAGAGAAAAGTAATTTACAATAAGTGGGTACTGGAAATTAAACAGTAAATAAATAATATTGTTTGTAGTTAATAAAAATGTTTCACATACAGAAATAGGAATTTTAAAAGTTTATGATAAATTTGGCAATCAGACAGCACAAAGAAATTAAATAAAATAACTAAACTGAATAATATGGACTAATTAAACACATTAAACATATATATGATCTGCAGAATATACACAAATCGTACTGATAAGCAATCCTAGCAGTTTTTGACGAAGTACCATAAATCGATGTACTCTGCTGTTGATCGGCACTACCGGTAGCATTTTTTGATAGGGCAGCACAAATTGACAGAATACCGGCAGACAAGGATGCAAGCCACATGGTATGTAAACACAGTAAACTTCAGCACTGGGCAATGTTTAATTTTTTTGTCTGTGAAATCACAATAGGCTTGTTCTATGATGCTTGTTTAATGCACACTGCAGTGATATGATACCACACTGTTGGGAAATATTGCTTAATCATTGTGAACATTGTCAGAAAACTGTAAGAGAGAAGGGAGGAGAAAAAAAAAAAAACGACCTAACAGACTCAATAAACCATGATGCTGATTTAAAGTGCAATTGCCCAGCCCCAATGTATGGTCAGTGCAATTATGATAGTCTTTTTATGTCCGCCAAAGGGAGAAAGTAATGTTTTTACTGGTGTTGGTTGGTTGGTTTGTCTGTTAGCAACATTACACAAAAAGTTCCAAATGGATTTTGATGAAATTTTCAGGAAACGTGTATAATGGCAACAAATGATTAGATTTTGGTGGTGATCCGCATCACGATCTTGATCTAGAAATTTTTTGGGAGAAAAAAAATAATAATATGGCGCTTCCCCTTTAAGATGTGTCCACCCCTTTAAGACCTGTCCATGGACTCACGTTCACCTCCGCACCCATCAACATAGTATGTGATGGTTGACATTATTTCATCTGAAGACGCCATTTTCAGGCAAAGACATTTTCAGGAAAGGTGTGTAATGGCATGAGGAACACAGTTACGGCAGACAAGCTAATTTAATCCTACATCAGGTTTGTTTCTGGTTCAAAATGCATTAAAAGTGTTAAATATGTGGCGGATGATAAAATAAGGCAGCGAACTGAGGGTTTTAAATAGGTTTATTATCATACCGCCATCACGGAGCTCGCCCCATGGGCGAGCCCGGAGGCTCTCCAGCAAAGTGTGCAGATGAGCAGGCGTCAGAGTGAGAGTGAGAGGGAGAACATGGATTTCCGTGAGCTTATATACCCAGCTACAAACAATACATGAAAGGCATTCACAGCAGTAGGTATGGGCATTTGCATTTGAGAGACACACATAACAATAAGGAGATTGCTAGCCAGGATACGCCCCTGCTCCAGAGTTGCAGGACAAAAGAGGTTACAAGGCACATCTACATATTGTTATCAGTGTATAGACACAGTAAGGACAGGAAGCATGAACACAATGCATGAATGGCACATTAACATCACAGTAGTGAGCCGGAAAAAGCCAGAAGAAGCGGGGCTGCCTGTAGACATTAATACCAACATTGCTGTGCCTGTCCCAGTCTGTTGTGGGGGTTATCCCACATATCCCACACGCTCCCCCCCAGAGGGCTCGGCAGGCGGCCGAGGCCTCGATAGTCCGGCTTTGGCAGCGAGCAGGGAAAGTTCTGTGCAGGCGGAGGTGGGTGGGGGGTAGTAAATGCCAGCTCTGGACGGCGAAATCATCTGGGCCGCGCAAAAATTGCTTGTGGATCCGCGATGTCGAGTGGCTGTACCGTTGAACGTGCGGAGATCCACAAGAAGAAAAATTAGTCACTGGCTCCTCTCGCGATTAAGTCCTGCAAGGATTAATAGTGGCCGTGAAGAAAAAGGAAGCGGCGAGGATAAACAGCGGCCATGAAGAAAAACAGGGGCGGCTGTAAGAAAAAAACAAAAGCAAAGGGACTTGGCGTGTTGACTTTAAGTGCGGGCACAACCTTAAAGCCTTCGGGGACCGCAGACTGCTGAATTCCCGTTGTGCACCATGGCTAAGACCATAAGAAGATCCAGTGAGCAAGCTGCGTGCGTGCCTCAGGTGTACGAGCAACCCTGAAGGGCCTGTGTGCAGCGGCGAAGGAGGATGGGGGTCTGTAGAGCCGTATGCGTCCCGTGCGTGGTGCGCCGTCCTCGTAACTCCCTGGTGCGTATGCCAGGGCTCTGTGCGTGGGTGGGCCAGCTGGAGAGGAGAACCAGGGTCAGGGAGCTTAATCATCCCTGTTCATTGTGTTGGAGCGGTGAGAGGGAGGAGAGGATCTTTGTCACTCACTCGGCCATGGTGCGTTCAGGTCCACGCGCTGCATTCTCCGTCGGCCATGGAGGTCACCGTCGTGGAGAGAGGACGAGGTGCGTGTGCTCTCGTATGGAGAAAAGCTGTGAGAGCGGCTGGTCCATCGTGGATGTGCCGATCTAGGCGTGCAGATCCCACCATGAAGTTTGGTGCGGCTTTCCCGGTCGTGGGTGATGTCCGGAGAGTTCCCTGAAGCAGAAGGGAGCTGCTGCGTTCGCTTGTCGTCGGAGCATCACCGCCGGGTGCTGCGTTCGCTGGCAGCATGTTCTTTTCAGCGTTGGGTCACCAGTGTAGCTGTCCAGACCAGAAGGTTGCGTCGCACAAAACGTGTGCTTCCTCGGGGTCACCAGTGCGGCGTATGATAATATAAGGCAGCGAACTGAGGGTTTTAAATGGGTTTATTATCATACCGCCATCACGGAGCTCGCCCCATGGGCGAGCCCGGAGGCTCTCCAGCAAAGTGTGCAGATGAGCAGGCGTCAGAGTGAGAGTGAGAGGGAGAACATGGATTTCCGTGAGCTTATATACCCAGCTACAAACAATACATGAAAGGCATTCACAGCAGTAGGTATGGACATTTGCATTTGAGAGACACACATAACAATAAGGAGATTGCTAGCCAGGATACGCCCCTGCTCCAGAGTTGCAGGACAAAAGAGGTTACAAGGCACATCTACATATTGTTATCAGTGTATAGACACAGTAAGGACAGGAAGCATGAACACAATGCATGAATGGCACATTAACATCACAGTAGTGAGCCGGAAAAAGCCAGAACAAGTGGGGCTGCCTGTAGACATTAATACCCACATTGCTGTGCCTGTCCCAGTCTGTTGTGGGGGTTATCCCACATATCCCACAAAAGGGCCTTTTCCACTAGCACGCTTTAGCGCGACACGGGACGGCTCAGCACGCTTTGTACACTTTTCCACAAGCCCCAACACGGTTTAACAGCCGCGATTCTCAGCCCTGCTGAAGGGCAGGGTACAGCAGTGCTGAGCTGTGCCGTGTTGTGACGTTAACAGACTGGTCGCCGCTGATTGGTCAGGTCGTAACCGGCGCTGATTGGTCAGGTTGTAACCGCCCCTCTCCTCCTCCTCATCTACCAAATCTTCACAACCTTCTCAATAAAGTTTTTGAAAAAAAAAAAAAAGAATCTTCACGACCGCCTTTACTCAGCACGCAACCACTGTTGGCGGTTCCTTTTCAGTGTATTGCTGTGCTATTTTCATTTATTCTCTATCAAAAATGGCTTCGCGTAATAAGGGTGTTCCATGGACCAATAAGGAGGTGCAGTGTCTGCTCACTGCATTGTCAGACGAACGTATTCAGCGCGAGTTAGACGGAGCCGCCAAGAATGAAAAAATATACCGGGAGGTCTCGACATCGGAGTCCTTTAACGGTGAGTTTTAATTTTTTTTATTGTGCATTTTTTAGCAAATATATTCGGTAAGACGCTCAGTTTATTTATGCAATAAAAAAGCTGTTCATTTGTGGATGGATCGCTGCTTTATTGCAGCACACTGCGGACTAAAGCTTTTATTTTAATTATTCATGTGAACAATACGCTGAAATAAGCTTATGTATTCTTGTTAAAAACTATTGTCTTTTC
The DNA here is from genome assembly GCA_020510985.1 of Pholidichthys leucotaenia. Taxonomy (NCBI): domain Eukaryota; kingdom Metazoa; phylum Chordata; class Actinopteri; order Cichliformes; family Pholidichthyidae; genus Pholidichthys; species Pholidichthys leucotaenia. The sequence goes on from CM035846.1 coordinate 79,256,938, forward strand.
TGTATATATTGCACTTTCGTGCTGTATTTTATTGTGTGCATTTTCCTTGTAGAATCATCCCACGCGTCCACCGCGACAGCCCGCACGGATTAATTCAACCGAGCCTTCTTGACCCACAGCTGGCAGAGACGGATTAATTCATCCGAGTCTTTGTGACCCAGTTTGGGAAGCTGGTGTAGAGACACTCAGTGGTCGGCGTGTATAAAATCAGAATCAGAATCAGAATCAGAATCAGCTTTATTGGCCAAGTATGCACAACACATACAAGGAATTTGACTTTGGCTAAAAACTTGCTCTCGTTGTTCAGGTGAAGGATTTAAATAAGGATTCAATGACAACCAGAGTATGTACAGTAAATTACAGTCTGTCCACGTTTCTATAAAAGGATGCAAATATATACAGGAATATATGCAGTTATTTACTCGGACTAACCACACTTTGCAGAAATATATGAAAAAATATACAATCACACAGTATTTCAATGTGGACTCAGATTCAGTGATATAATGTGAATGAAGTAAAAAGCAGTGTGAGAGTTATGTGCAATGTAATAATGGATGAAAAGTCATGAGTACAGCAACAGGTAGGACTAGGTGAATGTTAGGAGTTCATCAGAGTGATGGCTTGAGGAAAGAAACTGTTCCTGTGACGGGTGGTTTTGACCTTCAGTGATCTGTAACGACGACCAGAAGATAGAAGTTCAAACAGTTTGTGGCCGGGGTGTGATGGGTCAGCACAGATGTTTCCCGCCCGTTTCCTGGTTATGGACCGATATAAGTTCTCAATGGGGGGTAGGTCGGTACCAATGATCCTCTCCGCAGACTTAATGATCCGCTGCAGTCTGGTCTTGTCCTGTTTAGTGGCAGATCCAAACCAGACAGTGATGGAAAAGCAGAGGACAGATTGGATGATGGCGGTGTAGAAGACAACCAGCAGCTCCTGAGGCAAATCAAACTTCTTGAGCTGACGCAGAAAAAACAACCTCTGCTGGGCCTTTTTCCGGACAGTGTCTATATGGGAGGACCACTTCAGGTTCCGGGAGATTGTGGTACCCAGAAACTTGAAGGAGTCCACAGTGGACACTGTGCTGTTGAGGATGGTGAGTGGGGGGAATGAAGGGGGGTGTCGCCTGAAATCCACAGTCATCTCCACCGTTTTGGCTGGGTTAAGTTCAAGATGGTTCTGGCTGCACCAGAGGATCAGCTGCTCCACCTCCCGCCTGTATGCAGACTCATCATCATCCCGGATCAAACCGATGACTGTGGTGTCGTCCGCAAACTTCAGGAGCTTCACCGAAGGGTCCTCTGAGGTGCAGTCGTTGGAGTAGAGGGAGAAGAGCAGTGGGGAAAGGACACATCCTTGGGGGGCGCCAGTACTAATTTTTCGGGAGCTGGATGTAAATCTCCCTAGCTTCACCTGTTGCCACCTGTCAGTCAGAAAGCTGGAGATCCACTGGCAGGTGGAGGGGGGCACCTTGAGCTGGAGGAGTTTCTGATGAAGAATGCCTGGGATGATGGTGTTGAACGCTGAGCTGAAGTCGACAAACAGGATCCTGGCGTACGTCCCTGGGGAGTCGAGGTGTTGCAGGATGTAATGTAGTCCCATATTCACTGCATCATCCACTGACCTGTTTGACCGGTAGGCAAACTGCAGTGGGTCCATCAGGGGGCCTGTGATGACCTTCAGGTGGTTCAGCACCAATCTCTCCAAGGATTTCATGACCACAGAGGTCAGGGCAACAGGTCTGTAGTCGTTTAATCCTGTAATAGAGGGTTTCTTGGGAACTGGAATGATGATGGAGCGTTTGAAGCAGGAAGGCACTTCACGCAGCTCCAGTGATCTGTTAAAGATCCGGGTGAAGATGGGGGCCAACTCGTTGGAGCAGACTCTCAGGCAGGACGGAGACACACCATCAGGTCCTGCAGCCTTCTTGATCTTTTGTCTCTGAAAGACCCGGCGCACCTCCTCTTCACAGATCATTAGTGCTGGTGGGAGGTCAGAGTGGAGGAGGGATGGAGTTCCTGGGGCTGCAGATAATCCTTTTGTGTGGGTGGGAGGTGAGAACTGTAGGTTCTTTTCAAACCTGCAGTAAAAGCTGTTTAGGTCATTAGCCAGCTGGAGGTTTTCCGCAGGGTGGGGGGATGGTCTCCTGTAGTTGGTGATATTCCGTAGGCCTCTCCAGACAGAAGCAGAGTTGTTAGCTGAGAAGTTTTTTTGTAACTTCACACTGTAGCTCCTCTTAGCAAGCCTGGTCTCCTTCGTCAGCATGTTTCTGGCCCGCTTGTACAGAGTCCAGTCACCAGTCCTGTAGGCCTCCTCCTTGGTCTGACGTAGCTGCTTCAGTTTAGGAATGAACCAGGGTTTATTGTTGTTGTATATGCAGAAGGTCTTGGTCTGCACACACATGTCCTCGCAGAAACAGGTGTATGATGTCACAGTGTCAGTGAGTTCATTTAAGTTAATGGCTGCAGCTTCAAAAACACTCCAATCTGTACAGTCAAAGCAGGTTTGTAACTTCAGCTTTGATTCCTCAGTCCATTTCTTCACAGTCCTTACAACAGGCTTGGAAGTTTTTAGTTTCTGTCTGTATGTTGGAATAAGATGGAGCAGGCAGTGGTCAGAAAAACCCAGAGCTGCACGGGGGACGGCATGATAGGCATTTCTTAAAACTGTGTAACAGTGGTCAAGTGTATTTTTGTCCCTGGTGGGACATTTAATATGCTGTCTGTATTTAGGAAGCTCATTTGTGAGATTAGCTCTATTGAAATCGATTAACCTTCATGTTGTGTTGCAAAGTTTTTTTTTTCTTTTAATATTTTGTATATAATAAAATGGAATTGTTTTGGAAAGTGTGGTTTGTCTGTTATAACACTGAATTATAAAACAGTATAATTACATAGAAATTCCATTGCCTAGTCTGATCAAAATTATGCTGATCTTCCTGTCACGGGTCAACCATTGTAAAGGTAATGTAATTTTTAACTAGACCAAAAAACAAATCTTTTTGTAAGCTTTCTGTTCTTTTTATTGAAATATCATAAAAAATTAGCACCAAGTCAAAGTAGGTACAAGTATATGTAAATTGAATGTTCTATCGGCATTCCAAATTCAGAGATTTACAATACTTTAGAAGGAGTGTAGCATCATCTAAATGGAAAATAATAATACTGTTGTTCCAAACGTTGACCTGAAGGTGAAAAACATGATTTTTTTTAATTCAGTACATCCAAAATGCCCTAGGATGTAAAAAAAATAATACAATTTGGTGTAGTCCAGTGTGCCACCGTCTCATTATTTAATACGAATAAAAACAAGTTTCAGCTCATTATTTCTAGGTCATTTGGCAGTTAATTCAAAACAAAAGTGACTTGTGTTGTTGCAGCTTAATTATGAGATAAAATTAATTGTGAGATAAAACCACATAGCGAGCAAGGCAATAATCCTTGGATCCTTTTTTGTCTCGTGTAAATAAGGACTCAGTCGGGTGCGTAACGTCACGGGAGTGTGGCCCCGCCTCGCTGAGAATCTGCTGCTGCCCCGCTTCTAAAACCTCCTGACACAAACCATCACAGCACAAGCACAACACCGTGCTAATGGAGACAGAAGCATTCCGAGCCGTACTGAAGTGAATCGAGCCGTACCGAGGTGTGCTGGGCTAGTGGAAAACAGGCTAAATATATATTATTATACCTAACTCAGTACTGTTTACCTGTTGAAATATATATTTTACGGCTGAGGCTTGCTCCTGGTGCTGATGGTCCCCCTATGATGGCGTTTCCTCACGCTGGTCCTCAGTCCTCAGCCATGTTTTAACTATGCCTATTATTACTTATGGGGGGGGCAGGGTGGGAGGAGATGGGCTCTGGGATGGGTTGGGGTTCAGGTGGATGGATGTCTTGGACGAGAGTGGGGACAGGCTTGGGGAGGGCTCTCTTTTTCTTTTTCTTTTTTTGTTTGTGTTTTATCTGGAATTGTTTTAAACTGTAAATCACTTTGAGCAGCACTTTGTTGTATGAAAGGTGCTATATAAATAAATAAAGTTTAAGTTTAACATAACCCCATAATAACAATATTGCACCTGGTGATCAATTTTTTGCAGGTGATCACTTTGTGCCACAACACCGGCATTGCTTTGCCTGTCTGTCTCTTAGCAACATTACTCCAAAATGTATGAACAGATTTTTATGACATTTTCAGGACAGGTGTGTAATGGCATAGGGTACAGATCATTACATTTTTGTGGTAATATGGATCACCACCTGGATCCAGGAATTTTTTTTGAAAAATCAGTATTAGAGATTGGCGATACCAGCATTTTTCCTTTTGATATGTTACTTTTTGCCCCTTAAAGTAAAATCACATGATTGCAGTTCCATTAACAACTTTATTGCAAGGGCAATATGAAATATGAATAAAACACATGGACATAAATACTTCAAAGTAATACTTATAATAATAAAATAGAACAAGTGCTTGAGTGCATACCTCCTCCAAGGCCCTATCTCACAATGTACAGATGAATGGTGATATGGACAGACAAAAGGATCGAGGGGAAGACAAAGGGGGGAGGGACACAGCCTTGGTGGAGGTATGTGCTCCCTGAGTGCCCTTTAGTTTGCAACTTTTTTTCCATGTAAATTTGCATAATCTTTCTCTCAAAAAATTGCAGATTTATTTCAAATGTGCCTATTTTTTCTCTCATGAATTTGTGACCTATTCCTCTTTGATTTGCATCGTTTTTATTAACTCCACCAATAGGACGAGGTAATGTTTTCGCCGGTGTTGGTTGGTTGGTTTGTTGGTTGGTAGGTCGGTTTGTCTGTCTTTTACCAACATAACTCAAAAAAGTTATGAACAGATTTTGATGAAATTTTTAGGAAAGGTGTGTAATGGCACTGGAAACAGATGATTAGAGTTAGGTGATGATCTGAGAGTGCATACCTCCACCAAGGGCTTTGTTTGTATTTGTGCAGCAGGATTACACAAACATTACTGGATGGATTTGGAAGAAATTTCCACCAGAGGTGGTTCTTGGGCTAGAGAGGAAGCCATTACATTTTGGTGATGATCTGAGAATGCATACCTCCGTCAAGGCTCTTATCTTCATACAGAGTTTTAGCAACAATACTCCTAAACTAATGGACAGACTTTGATGCAATTTTCACCAGAAGTGGCTCTTGTCTTACACATAAACCCATTACATTTTGGAGGTGATCCATGAGGGATGGAAGTAGCCTTGGTGGAGGTATGCAGTCTCTGAGTGCTTTTGTAGTTATATAGCTGGGTGGGAAATCAGTGACTATCAAATGCCACCAGGAGGTATTGTTCTCCCAGGTTATTCCCTAAGGTAGTCTCACAAGAAGGTTATCCAAGAAGAGACGCAATGTGGAGCACACCATGCCTGGAATGGTGGCCTAGAGTTAGAGCATCCACCCCACAGCAGGGAGGTCGGGGTTCAAGATCTGGCCAGGTCATGCCAAAGACCAGATAAAAGTGAAATTTCCTGCAGTCCAGCGTGGTGTTCAGCAAAAATGGGACGGAGGAGGGAAATGTGGGCAGCAGTGGCTCAGGAGGGAGAGCGGGTCGTCCAATAACCAGATAGCTTGTGGTTTGAATCCTGGTTTCCAAAGCCATCCTGCTGTTGTGTCCCTGGGCAAGACACTTTGCCCACCTTTCCTCCAGTGTCCATGACACTGGGCATGAATGTTTATAAGAGACCGTAGTCATGGATTGGCAGCCACGTTTCCATCAGTCTGACCCAGGGCAGCTGTGGCTACAGTAGCTTACCACTATCAATGTCTGTCTGGGGGGAATGAATAATGGACTCCCTGTAAGGACTTTGAGATGTCACTTGACTTCTAAAGCGCCATATAAAACTAATTTATTATTATTATTATTATTACCTGTTGTCATGAAGGTGCCAGGGTAACATTCTGAGGGGTAATCATAGTTTAAAAGGTGTTATTTTCATACCAAAACCCCTGGATATGAACGTTAATATGTTGTGTTTAATCTATGATGTGATACAGCATGTGTTCCCATGCTAATTAATTGGGCTGGTGCTTGTAGATTCTGTACACTTGTGCTGATGGACTGACCTCAGTGTTCTGCATGAGGCTGATGGCCTACTGCCAGTTGTGTACTTTATTTTGTCACAAACTCTGTTATGACTGAAATTGCAGATTTATGTAACTGAAGGTTAATGATGTGTCACTGACTGTATGTGGCTTTGTGTGCTCTTTTTGTTTTTTGTAAACAGACAAGGTGTCAAAAATGCCCTTCAGGGCAGGATAAAAGCACCACGTGCCTGCTGTGAGTTTGCAAATTTATTAGGGAAAACACAAAACTTCAGAACTAGAGAACAAGGAAAATGCAGGCAAGCAAAATAGCAAACAGCTAAGTCAAGGGAAATTGCAGGCTTAACCTGGAGAACAAGGCTAAGAATACATGTTAGGAATACATAAAGGAAAAACAGGAGAGTTATGAAGAACTTACTTCCTGTAGGAGCGAGTTGAAAGTAGGGTGCTGCGCCGGACAAAAGTGTGCAGCCCTTTAAATAAGGCTAGACACAAAAATAAAGTAAGTGGTAACACGTGTGGTAAACCTGAACAGGTAGGAGAAAACAAAGAAGCAATTTAGACCAGCTGGGAATGATGAGAAAGAAGCAATCGGAGCTAACAGCTGACAGGGCCACGCCCATGCAGAGCGAAACCCCAGAAAGCCACTGACAGCTATCAACCCCGAGAGAAAGAAGACAACAGAATGCCAATATAATAAGATGGCAGAGAATAAAGACTTGTAACCTCAAAAAATGTAACAAACAAATTACAATGAACATAGACGGGAAAATAAATCATACAGAGAAACAACACAGAATAAATGACAACTCAAAATGAAACATAGTACAAATATGAGGAAAAAAAGCAGACAATCTGAACCTGGTGGAATCCCCTGGCGATCACAACTTTACAGAGCCCCCCCCCCCCCCTCAAGGGGTGGAATCTAGACACCCCGGGGTAATATCAAAAGAAAAGAACCTCCCCACAAAGAAATCCCACCCCAACAAGAAAACAACCCCACCACGGGTGGGAGGAGGGGGACCCAGGCATGGAGGGACCGAAGCAAGCCAAAAGGAACAAAAAAAACCAAAAACCTCAGGATAGTTTCCCAGCAAGGCCCATGCTGAAGGGAAGTAAAAGAAAATCCGCTCAGGAGTCACACATAACTGGGCTCCTAGGCCCCTTTAGACTAAAGAACAAGCAGTTCAAGTGGTTGGCCAAAGTCCCAGACCTGACAGATGGCAAGGTGGTAAAAATCGGGTGGTCTACCAGAGAATGCGAACCACCCAAACCAACGGCAACGCCTGTCAGGCAGTCGGCCAGAGTTCTTGAGCCATCACCACAACAATGGTGGTCCAGGAAGCGGCCGCCCAACTGGGATGACAAAAAGTAAAGGGAGCCCCGGTGACGTCAGGCAGAGGACGAGACACTACAATGACAACTAGCAGAGGAAGGGCAACCATGACCACGTCTGGCAGAGGAGGGGGAACCAGGATGGCGCCAGGCAAAGGATGGGGAACCACGGCAGTGTCTAGCCGAGGCATGGGAACCATGATGGTGTCTGGAAGAGGGTGGGAGAATACGCCGGCGTCTGGCAGATGATGGGGGGACTACGATGGCATCTGGCAGAGGAGGGGGGACCATGATGGTGTCTGGTAAGTGAGAGGAGGCTACGACACCCGCAGCAGCACCCTTGGAGTTCCAGGACTGGAACAGGGTTGCACCGACGGTTGCTCCAGACTGGAGCAAAGTTGCACCCGCAGTGGCTCCGGACTGGAGCAGGGTTGCACCCGTGGTGGCTCCGGACTGGAGCAGAGCTGCACCCACAGTTGCTCCAGGCTGGACCAGAGCTGCAACCATGGTGGCTCAAGGCTGGAGCTAAGCTACACCCTTGGTGGCTCTGGGCTGGAGCGGAGCTGCACCCTCGGTGAGCCCGGACAGGACCAAGGCTGCACCCTCGGTGTGCCCAGACTGTACTAAGGCTGCACCCTCGGTGGACCTGGATTGGACCAAGTCTGCACCCTCGTGGGCCTGGACTGGGCCAAAGTTGCACCCTTGGTGGGCCCAGACTGGGCCAATGCTGCACCCTCGGAGGCCCTAGCTGGGCTGCAGCACACGCAATGACCTCAGCAGGGAAGGAAGCAGCACCCACGGAGGACCCAGACTGGGCCGGAGTGCCTGCGATGACCCCGGCGGGAGGAGCTGGACCCACGATGCTATTGGGTGTCAAACCTGGACCCACAGATACGTCTGGCACAGGTGGGATCTCCTCGGTGACCCTGGGGAAAAACTCAGACAGGACAAGCAGAGAAGCAGCAGCAGCGGAGCCCAGCAGCTCCAGGTGCTACAGATGTGCTTTGATGATGGCGGTTGCCGAATTCACCTTCTCCCAGATCTTTTTAAGACTCCGGGAGGAGAGGGCTACATCTACGAAGCCCTGGATGAATTTGGGGGCCCACTCCTCCACACTCGGGGTACCCACTGTCAATCTCCCCTTGGTCACTGGACGCCGGCGAGCTGGGGACATGTCGAACTCTACAAAAATAGGTGAGTGAGAGGAAAAAAACAAAACAAAAGCAAAACTCACAGCTGCTGGTGCCTACACTGGCAGCACCCTTCTGTCAAAAATGCTCTTCAGGGTAGGATAAAAGGGACCACGAGCCGGCTGTGAGTTTGCAAATTTATTAGAGAAAACACAAAACTTCAGAACTACAGAACAAGGAAAATGCAGGCAAAATAGCAAACAGCTAAGGCAAGGAAAATTGCAGGCTTAGCCTGGAGAACAAGGCTAAGAATACATGTTAGGAATACATAAGGGAAAAACAGGAAAGTTATGAAGAACTTTCTTCCTGTAGGAGCGAGTTGAAAGTAGGGTGCTGTGCCGAACAAAAGTGTGCAGCCCTTTAAATAAGGCTAGACACAAAAATAAAGTAAGTGGTAACAGGTGTAGTAAACCTGAGCAGGTAGGCGAAAACAAAGAAGCAATTTAGACCAGCTGGGAATGATGACAAAACAAGGGAGCAATCAGAGCTAACAGCTGACAGGGCCACGCCCACGCAGAGCGAAACCCCAGAAACCCACTGACAGCTGTCAACCCCGAGAGAGAGAATATAACAGAATGCCAATATAATAAGATGGCAGAGAATAAAGACCTGTAACCTCAAAAAATGTAGCAAACAAACTGCAATGAACATAGACGGGAAAATAAATCATACAAAGAAACAACACAGAATAAATGACAACTCAAAATGACAAGACAGTACAAATATGAGGAAAAAAAAGGCAGGCAATCTGAGCCCGGTGGAATTCCCCCCATGCTCAGAACGTGACACAAGTTACCGCTACAGTTGTTTATTATCGCCTACAGTTGTTTGTCAGTCATTACTCACAGTTTATTTGTCAATTATCACCAGTGCTTATTTGCAGATTTATTTTTTGGTGTTTATCATGAGGCTGGCTAAATTGGAATGCAGTCATGCAAATCTGTTAATGATAGAAAGAGGCAGACCACAGGTTTGAAGCCTTGCGTTGTCAAAACAGGACTTTTGAACTTAAGGTGAAACCTGTTACTTGAGTTTTCTGTCACTAAACATCTTTGCTGTAAAAATTTACTGTTGCTCATGCTCCAAAATAATTTAACGCTGCTGCTGTTAATTAATTTAACGCTGCTGCTGCTGTTTTTGGAGTAGTCAGAATAAAGAGCCCTAAGTTTAGTTTGTGTTTGGTGTAAGTTTAATTTTACCCCCCCCCCCCCCCACACACACACACACACATATATATGCATATATAAAATCCATTATGAGAGTTTATTGGATCATGCTTAGTCTGGCCCTTCACCCAGGACCAGTTTGTCTTGGGAGGCCATACCAGGGGCAAATTTCTTCTGACAACATAGCTCCTGGAATCACTGAGGCATGCAAACCCCCCACCATGATAAGACGGTGATCCATGGTGGAACATGTAAAGCAAAGGAAGGTATTTATTAGTGTGAGAAATGGATGGGAGACAATCAAGATGACTGCATCACACAGCTGCAACACTGAGGGTCCTCAGTTGTGGATATTAAGTCTATTCTCCTTCACCACGTCATGTTCTGTGCTGCTTTCCTTGCCTGTCTGGGGAAGTGCAGTGTAAGAAGTCTTATTTTGATGAAATTGCAAAGCTACAGGCTATGAAGTCAGTTAGGTAATAATGGAAGTTATGGGGGGCCATCTAATTTTAATTTGTTACATATCATGGTCCAGTTTGCTGCCTTTTGAATATTAGGTGTCTTTTTTAATGTAAATAAAATAATCATGATTCACCCACTGGAGCAAGTGCTGGTGTTACTGGTCTATTTAAAGGGAGATTTCATCCTCCAAAGGTCAATCTGCTCTTGAGCTTTGCTCCCCTCTTCCCAGCAGGTTTATCTTCTGACAAAGGGCCAAGGGGAGATAGGAGTGCACTCAGTAGGAGCCAATTAGTGCTTGTTTATTTTCCTCCACTGACTAATAAACGTCACTTTCTACTTTTAATGGCTTGGAAAGAGAATGTGATCAAAATTTAGACCCATGGTGTGACCACACGTGAAACAGAGCCATATCTTCTGCAGAGGCCTGGGAGGTTATGATTACAGATATGTTTTTCACACCCTGCTGACCTCAGTGTGCAAGTCCCACAACCACAGTGAGAACAATGTTCCTCTTGTCGAAGCAGAGAAGATAAAAACAGCTTCAGGATATAGCTAGTTGGATAATTTATTCGAAACATCAGAATTGGTCCACTAATGATGTGTTTTACTGCAATAATTGCCTATGTTGTTCCTGCCTGTGTGTATATAGATAGATAGATAGAAATGGCAGTCTGCACTGTTAGGGGTTCATTTATGTGGTCACATGCACTTTAAGTTGTTAGAAGTTTGCCCGCTGTTGTGATTTTCAGCTACAAGGTGGCAGCAGTCAGAAGGAAAAGCAGGGAAGCCACCAAACCATGCCAAATGCATATTGGACTTTCTTTTCGGTTTACACTTTGGCAGAGCTAGAAATGCATGGAGGACAGTGGTGGGATACTGTTGTGTGCAGCAGAAGGTAAATAAGAACATAACTTGTTAAATAATGATTTTGTAAGTACTTAAAATAAGCTAAATATGATTGTTTTAAGAAGATGGTGTGTTTTTGTAGCTGCAAATATTGTATAGCCTGTATGTATGGCGCGGGCCAGAGACTGCCTCAGCCTAGCAAGACAGAGAGCTAATTTTGCCGTCTTAGTGGGTTCATCATGGCATTTAGGAAAGTACTGTTAAATGTAAGTGTGTAAAGCTGATATTTGACATTTTATTTTTGATTATTTAGTGGGTTTTGTGGTTTAAACATTTGATATTGTGATTTGCTTCCATGTATAGCCAAAGCCCACTGCAATATTTTCTGGACAGTGTTTTCTTGACTGCTATTCATGTAGCCACCGGTTTATGTTGCTAAAATTTGCTATCAGGATAACAAAAGGGACTTTAAGTTAAAAAGTGACAATAAAACATTACGCAAACACTAAGGAGGCGTACACCTCATCACAACTCCCCCCACTTGGGAGATCGGATCACAACTTGGTTCATCTCCGACCGGTGTACAAACCCCTAGTGCACAGACAACCTCCGGCCATGCACACTGTGGAGTTATGGTCTGAGGAGACAATGGACACTCTAAAGGACTGTTTTGAAGCCACTGCCTGGAAGCAGCTCTGCGATCCACATGGTGAGGACATCGATGGACTCATTCACACCTTCACGGGCTACCTCAGCTTCTGTGTGGACAAATCCGTTCCCACCAAGACCATACGGCGTCACTCAAACAACAAACCCTGGATCAACCCTGAGATAAAAACACTTCTGAGAGAGAAGAAGAGGATCTTCAGGTCGGGGAACAGGGAGATGCTGAAGTCCGTACAGAGGGAGCTGAGGAGAAAGATCAGAGAAGGCAAGGACAGCTTCAGGAAGAAGATGGAGGACAAGCTGCAACAGAGCGACATCAGCGGGGTCTGGAGAAACCTCAAAACCATCTCGGGGCTCCAGAATACCTCCTCCCAGGCCACGGGGGGCAGGGAGTGGGCGAACAACCTGAATCTATTTTTCAATAGATTTGACCAACCGCCCTCCCCCCTGTCTGCACAACAACCACTGCTGCCTCTAAGAAATCAAGTCCTGCTGCCCACTCCCCACTCCACCGACACCCCCCCCCACTCCCAACACACAGCCCCCCATCCTGACCCTGACCAAGACCCAGGTGAGGACGGAGCTGAGGAAGATCAAGGCGAGGAAGGCGTCGGGACCGGACGGCATCAGCGCAAAGCTCCTCAAGTCCTGTGCAGACCAGCTGTGTGGGATTGTGACGTATATCTCCAACATGAGCCTGAAACTGGGGAGGGTACCACAGCTGTGGAAAACATCTTGTGTGGTACCTGTACCAAAAACTTCCCACCCCAAAGACCTGAACAGCTACAGACCGATGGCCTTGACGTCCCACTTGATGAAGACCCTGGAGAGACTGCTCCTTGCTCATCTCCGCCCCCTGGTGGAACCAGCGATGGATCCACTCCAGTTCGCCTACCAGCATGGCATTGGGGTGGAGGATGCGGTGATCTTCCTCCTTCACCGTTCTCTGTCCCACCTGGAGAAGCCCGGGAATATGGTGAGGATCATGTTCTTTGACTTCTCCAGTGCTTTCAACACCATCCAACCGATGATCCTGAAGGACAAGCTGCTGCGCGCAGGGGTGGACCAGCACCTGTCATCATGGATCCTGGACTACCTCACGAACCGGCCTCAGTTTGTGAGAACCCGGGACTGTGTTTCCGACACGATCATCAGTAGCACGGGGGCCCCCCAGGGAACGGTGCTGGCTCCCTTCCTGTTCACTCTTTATACTGCGGACTTCTCACACAACACAACACATTGCCATCTACAGAAGTTCTCTGATGACTCTGCGATCGTTGGTCTCATCTCCAACGGAGATGAAGCTGAGTACAGAGGGCTTATCCAGGACTTTGTGGACTGGTGCCATCGGAACTGCCTCCAGATCAACGCGAGGAAAACTAAGGAGCTGGTGGTGGACTGCCGCAGGCATGGGCAGCCCCTCACAGCACCAGTAAATATACAGGGAACAGACATCGAGATGGTGACATCCTATAAGTACCTGGGTATTCATCTGAACAATAAACTAGACTGGTCACACAATACTGACGCACTCTACAAGAAGGGACAGCGCAGGCTGTTCCTGCTGAGGAGACTCAGGTCTTTTGGTGTACAAGGGGCGCTGCTGAAGTCATTCTATGACACGGTGGTGGCATCAGCCATCACTTTTGGAGTGGTCTGCTGAGGCAGTGGCATTACTGCAGCCGATAGGAAGAGACTGAACAAACTGATTAAGAAAGCTAGCTCTGTCCTGGGGCAGCGCCTTGATCCGATGGAGGAGATAGGAGAGAGAAGGACGGTGGCTAAACTGTCATCTCTGCTGGAGTCCGAGTTCCACCCTATGCAGGACATACTGGATGCACTGAGGAGCTCATTTAGCAGCAGACTACATCATCCCAGGTGCACAACCGAGAGGTTTCGTAGGTCCTTCCTACCAACGGCTGTCAGACTGTACAACCTAAGCAGGGCTGCTCGCAGAGATAGCAAAAAGACGTAACAAACTAATAGTTTTTTTGAATGCAAAAGATGCAATAGACTTACACAATGGTCCTCTCCGGCATACAACTAGGAACATACCGGTCGCTATGGAGGGTGAGAATATGTATGGGCACATAATCATACCATGTAGGATAACTAAATAGACGGTTATGCTGTTTCATCCCACCTAGCAACAATGCTCTGCACTGTGTGTGTTTATATATTTACATATTTATTCCATCTAGCTACAATGCTCAGCACTGGGTGTGTTTATATTTATATATCTATATATTTATTCCATCTAGCTACAATGCTCCGCACTGTGTTTTTATATATCTACATATTATTCCATCTAGCTACATTGCTCCGCACTGTGTGTGTTTATATACTTGCATATTTATTCCACCTAGCTGCAATGCTCCGTACTGTGGGTGTTTATATATTTACATATTTATTCCATCTAGCTACAATGCTCTGCACTGTGTGTTCATATATTTATTCCATCCAGCTACAATGCTCTGCACTGTGTGTCTGTGTGTGTGTGTGTATATATATATTTTATAGTAATATGTACATATGTATATTAGCTGCTCTTGCTTGCTTGTTTTTTTTTCTTGCCTTCTGATTGTTGCTCTGAGTGTTGCTATCCCTGTGCTGTTGCAATCCTGGAATTTCCCTGTTGTGGGACTAATAAAGGCTTATCTTATCTTAAAATAATTTTCTGCAAGAACCCCAGTAATTGTGTCCTGTGCAGAAACTCATTTCCCAGGCTACACAATTTTAGTACCAAGAGTGGGGTGCAGCTAAGGAGACTTTCATTTTATTGGCAAAACAGTTGCTTTAGAAAATGCAAAATAGCATTTTTTTTAATTTGAGAAATATTGCAGTTGTGAAGACTGCAGATTGAGTTATTGGTGTTCCAGTCCAAAATGCCAGCCAATGATTGATGTGGTGATTCGTGAATGACACTGTGAGGTGATCCAGAAGTTGCTTCCTGGTGAACAATATTCATCTAGACCTGCATAGAGGATTTCAACACCTTTTCCAGTGGTGGACAATTGGAGTCAGCAGTGCTTCAAGCAAAAGACTGTTTTCACAGTATCCTTAAAAGAATTTTAAGACGGAACATTTGAATTAAGAGTGGACTCAAAGTGTAATTTCATGATGTTTAGTGAATCTGGTGATGAAGGACCTTCCAGTAATGACAATGGTTGACAAAACCAGGTTTCGGGAAGGGGGGGTGGTGGGGTCGGGAACAAATAGGGACCCCAGTGAAGAAATCCAGATGCAAATACAAGAGCTTACCAGATTAAGGGATGATCTAACAAGATTAAATGATGAAACCAGGGCTCAGAGGGAAATAAGTAACTGTGCCCTTAAATGTTCATACATCTATGTTCCATAATGTGGTGAAGATGCAAGGTCTGTGGAGGAGTATATTGAAGAGGTTGAAAGGGTTTTAAGATCCAGGGAGCAGACAACTGAA
The DNA here is from genome assembly GCA_020510985.1 of Pholidichthys leucotaenia. NCBI lineage: Eukaryota > Metazoa > Chordata > Actinopteri > Cichliformes > Pholidichthyidae > Pholidichthys > Pholidichthys leucotaenia. Next base: position 79,272,122 of record CM035846.1, read on the forward strand.
GAGCAATTCGATTTTGTACTTTCCCTGTTGCATGGTTCTGCATTAGAGGAGGTGAGACTATGTATGAGGGGTCAGTCAGTTTGGCCCATTGATGTGTAGTCTTACCTGAAAAATGCATTTGATGAAAGTTGCAGTACCACTCAGCTTTTGCAGTCCTTTTACAACCATAAACAAGAAAAAGGAGAAGACATCTGTGATTATACTCATGCATTATCCCAGATATTGAGCTCTATAGTGAGACAATCCACCAATATGATACCTGCTGAGAGAACTATTCTCAGGGACCAGTTTATTGAGGGTTTGAGAAACACTGCCCTGAAACGTGAACTGAGAAAATGTTAGAGATTGGCCAAACTCCAGCCTATTACATGTGATGAATGAAGCCCTCCTCTGGGAACTGGAGGATAGCAGGTTGCAGTATTCTAGAGTTGTCAGGAACCATCAAGTTCAGTATGAGACCTCAGAGGCCCAGTCCTCAATGATGAAGACGGATAACGGACAACATAGAGTATTAGGTGATGTTCAAAGAGCAGTTGCTCACCAAGAAAAACAGTTAGCTGAACTAAGCAAAACACTGGCTGAGCTAGCTAGTACGGTAAGGGAGATGTGTAGGCGCAGCTCACATCAGACATTCCTAGAGCCTAAGTCACGGGTCAGGACCAGACTTGCATCCTTAGTAATCGTGAGCCAAACAATTCGAGGGGAAGCTGTTGGCTCACCAAAAGAAATACTAGACAGAAGTACAATTTTATAGTGTGCTGTAGGAGAATGTAAAACTGTTGCGGTGAAACTTCAGGGTGTTGCAGTCACATGCCTACTTTACACTGGTAGACAGGTTAGTACGATATCAGAGAGTTTCTTCAAAAAACACTGGTCAGGGAGGGACAATACTGCTCATTCGGCATTTGAATGGTTAAAGATCACTCTAGCTAACGGGTTAGACATACCCTATGTGGGCTATGTAGAGCTTGAATTAGAGGCCATGAGTTTGACTATCCCTGAGAGAGGTTTTCTAATAGTCAAAGACACAGCACACTCTTCTTCTGTTCCAGGTCCCACAGGTATGAATGTGATTAAAAAATGTAGAGAGCTTGTGCACGCAGAGTCCAATACCACAATGCAGGGTGGACTTGATTCAAACTGGAGAGAGGCTTTCCGACAACTACAGACTGTTAGAGTAGCAGACCGACTCTCTTTTGCTCGAGTAGCTGGGAAAGATATTGTACATCTACCTACTGCATCTACTGTTACTGTTATGGATACGGGACGTAGGACTGTAGAGAAGACGGGCCCCTTACTGGTATTAGAGCCCACAAAATGCACCTCTGCCTGGTGGTTTAGTTGTTGTACCACCTTAGTGACATCTGAGAGACATGTTTTCCCTGTCCAAGTCATGAACTTATCTGATGAAGATATCTGGTTAAAGCCAAGGACAAGATTAGGGGTATTAACTACTGTGGACAGTGTGAAAAGGGATGACCACTGTGAAGTACACTTCCAGAGAATCTCATCAGATACAGATGAAGTCATTCTCAGTAACCATCCTGAACCACCTAAAAATGTCGAGTCCATCGTAGACCAGCTTAATGTGGGTGGCACCCCAGAACAGAAAGCTCAGTTAGCCTTACTCCTCGAAAAATACTCGTTTGTGTTTGTGACTGAAGATGAGGACTTGGGTTACACCGAGAAAGTACAACATGAAATACACCTAACAGATTACAGACCAGTGACACAACTATACTGACGAATCCCACCCACACAGTACAGTGAAGCCAGAGAGCACATTAGTAGGCTGTTAAAAATCAAGGAGAGTTCCAGTCCATACGCTTCACCCATCGTGTTGGTTAGGAACGCAAAATAGTAGTCTGAAGCTGTGTGTGGATTTTGGAAACTCAATGCAAAGACTAGGCGTGATGCTTTTCCACTTCAAAGAATTGATGAAAGGTTTGATGCACTGAGAGGGACAAAATTCTTCTCCACCATTGATTTGGTGAGTGGATATCACCAGGTAGCCATGCATGAGAGAGACAGGCCCAAGAAAGCCTTCACTACACCATTTGGTCTCTGTGACTATGTGAAGATGCCTTCCGGAGTCTGTAATGGACCTGCTACTTTTCAAAGACTTATGTATGTTACTATGAGCAGTCTCATTTTTCAGATACTCCTGGTGTACCTAGATGACATTTTGGTTTTCTCAGAGACATCTGAAGAGCATTTGGAGAGACTCAAGACTGTGTTTAAGAGGGTAGCTGAAACTGGTCTTTTTCATCACCCGCGGCTCACGGGCTGCCACCTCAGCTGCGCGCACACCTGCTCCTTGTTAGTGTGCCGCTATTTATTCCATCCTGCCCTGAGCTGCAGCCTGGAGCCGTCTGTCTCCCTACATGGAAATCTCCCAGCAGCTTCCTCCTCATCAGGCCTGCTGATCTTCGCTAAGGACACGTAAGCTGTCATTATTGCCTTCTCATCATCTCCTATCAGCCTCCCCTGTGCACAGGTGGATTACCCGGCGGCGGACTTACCATTCATCGTCCCGCCGCTCCTCTGCCTCGCCGCTTCGCCCGGACGCACAGCAGGACGTTGTCTCCCAGGCTTGGGACCTGCCAACGCCAGCCACCGCATCTCTGCAAGTAAGCACAGCTCTAGATCACGTTCCCGTGTGGTTGCCTAGCTAACCCCTTTCCTCCTCTCTCCCATAGGGTTGTCTGGCCACACGACGTGCTGCTCTGTCCTGGCTTGCATCCTCCACCCGCATCACATACTAATCTCTCGCACACGCATCCATACACCCACCTTGCTGTTCAATAAAGCTGTCAAATCTACCTGAGCCTGCGTGTGTGTTTCCTGGGCCGACATTATGTCAGTACGGCTCCAGCAAAGCGGCCCAGCGGACAGCGGGCTCGCACGCCGTTTTTCCACCCTCGAGGCTCGGGTGGATATGATAGCTCACCAACAGCAGGTGATACTCAATCAATTGACACAAATTACTGACCGGTTAGACCGCCTGGATCCTCCACGGTCCTTCCCTCCGGGTCCTTCTGGTGCCGCGGCTCCGGCTGTCTCCTCGGCCGGCCAGCCTGGCTCGGGGGCGCCAACCCATCTCACACCCATTCCAACCCCTGCTCGCTTCAGCGGGAAACTCGGTGGAGTGAAGGGGTTTATTCTACAGTGTGAGTCGGTGTTTCTGCGCGTCCCCGGGGATTTCCCCTCAGACCACAGCCGAATCGGTTACATGGCCAATCTTCTCGAGGGGCGAGCGTTAAATTTGGCTTATGCCGTAATGACGAAGCCCAGTTATGCAAGCCTCTCGTATGACCGGTTCGTGCGGGACTTTCTAGAGGTTTTTGACCATTCCCATCTCGACAGCGTCCTCGCTGACCGGCTCCTTGGTCTCCAACAGGGAGGCCGGTCAGCGGCGGAATACGCGGTCGACTTCCGGGTGGCAGCGGAGGAGGTGGGCTGGGGAGAGGCATCTCTCTGCAGCGTCTTTCTCCGAAGCCTCAACTCTGGTCTGAGGGATGAGCTAGCTGGCCGGGACCTCCCAGGGCGACTTTCTGAGCTAATCTCGCTCACGATTAGCCTGGACAACAGGCTGCATGAGCGGGCTGCGGAGCGGAAGTCTGCCAGCCGCTCGCGCGGAGCTTCCCTCCGCCCAGCTCAGTCTCACCCCCTGGCGTTACCGGCTCTGGAGTCCGCCGATGAACCGGAGGCCATGGCTATCGGGCGCACTAGGCTCCCTCTAGCGGAGAGACAACGCCGGCGGGAACGGGGTCTCTGCGTGTATTGCAGAGATGACCAGCATCTCGTGGAGCTGTGCCCGGTTAAGCCAAACGGGGAGGTCCGCGAGTCACAATAGGGGGCCTCGCGGACTCTATCCGGTCTAACTCCCTATCCCCTTGCACACTGCCCTTACGGTTCTGCCACAACTCCACTGGACACTCCATTCACGCACTGGTGGATTCCGGGGCAGAGCAGAGCTTCATTTCTAAAAGCCTGGCAACCCTTTTGGGCATACCATGTCAACCACTGCCTAACCCCCTTAACTTGGTCACTCTCTCCCGTTCTCCCCTGGGAACTGTTACACATCGCACGAAGCCAGTCCCCATCATAGTCTCTGGCAACCACCGGGAGGATCTGTCCTTCTACATCCTGCCCTCTTTGTCGGACCGTGTCATCCTGGGATACCCCTGGCTGTGGCTGCATAACCCTGTCCTGGATTGGAGGACCGGCAGCGTCCTGTCCTGGAGCACCTTCTGCTTGGGCACCTGTCTCCAGTCGGCGCCCTGCGCACCGTCCTCCCCTCCGTCAACGCCCGTCTCCGAACCTCTGGACCTGACCCTGGTGCCGCAGGAATTCCACGACTTAGGGGAGGCGTTCAGTAAGTCCAGAGCCTTGTCTCTTCCCCCGCATAGACCCTATGACTGCGCAATCAACATCCGCCCGGGGGCCCCCTTGCCGTCAGGCCGTCTTTACAGCCTCTCTGCACCGGAGCGAGAAGCAATGGACACGTACATAATGGAGTCGCTCAGCACTGGAATCATCCGCCCCTCTTCATCCCCACTTGGCGCGGGATTCTTCTTTGTGGCAGAGAAGGATGGGTCCCTTCGCCCCTGTATTGATCTCAGAGCCCTGAACGACGTCACCATCAAGGACCGTTACACACTGCCACTTATGGACACTGCCTTCCACTCCCTCCAGGGGGCGACCTGGTTCACCAAGCTTGACCTCCGCAGCGCTTACCATCTTGTTAGGATCCGGGAGGGAGACGAGTGGAAGACGGCCTTTAGGACGCCCAGCGGCCACTTCGAGTATCTCGTGATGCCGTTTGGGCTCACCAAGGCACCTGCCGTCTTCCAACGTCTAATCAACGACGTCCTCCGGGACTTTCTGGGAGTGTTTGTTTTTGTATATCTGGATGACATACTCATCTTCTCCAAGGCACGAGATGAACACCAGGTCCATGTGAGGCGGGTCCTGCAACGGCTGCTGGAGAACCGGCTGTTTATTAAAGCCGAGAAATGCGAGTTTTATGCCCGTACCACCTCCTTCCTGGGGTTCGTCATTTCACACAACCAGATCCTCCCCGACCCCGCAAAGGTTAAAGCGGTGGTCGAGTGGCCCACGCCCACGTCCAGGAAGCAGGTGCAGCAGTTTATTGGCTTCGCAAACTTCGACCGGCGCTTTATCCATAATTTCGGCGCCATCGTCTCCCACTGACCCGCCTCGCGTCATCAAAGGTGTCTTTCTAGTGGTCCGAGGAAGCGGCCACTGCCTTCAAGACCCTCCAGGAGGAATTATCGTCCTTTCGGGTCCTGACCCAGGTCGATCCTGCGCTTCAGTGCTTAGTGGAGGTTGATGTGTCTGACACGGGGGTGGGGGCGGTGCTTTCTCAGCGCTCACCGGTGGATGGAGTCAAGCGCCCCTGCGCCTTCTTCTCTCGACGACTGATGGCGGCGGAGCGTAATTATGACGTCGGCAACAGGGAGCTTCTCGCTGTCAAGCTCGCACTAGAGGAATGGCGTCACTGGTTGGAGGGGGCAGCCCAACCCTTTGTGGTCTGGACGGACCACAAAAATCTCGAGTACCTGAGGTCAGCGAGGCGTCTGAATGCCCGCCAGGCACGCTGGTCTCTATTTTTTGCTCGATTCAACTTCACCATCACGTACCATCCAGGCTCGAAGAATGGGCTGCCCGACGCCCTCTCCAGACAGTTTGCCCCCGAGGGTCCAGAAGAATCCGGTCATACCATCCTGCCCAAGTCGTGCGTCTTAGGAGTGATCGCCTGGCCCATTAAGGACAAGATCCTGGACGCTCAGAAGACGGAACTGGATCCTGGCGGGGGTCCGGAGGGGATACTCTTTGTTCCATCTGCAGTTTGGGGTGAGGTGATCCATTGGGCCCACACCTCCAGACTCGCTTGTCACCCCGGCATTACCCGCCTGGTGAGTTGACTGCAGCGCTCGTTTTGGTGGCCAGGCCTCCATAAAGACGTTACCAACTATGTCCGGGCCTGTCCCCAGTGCGCAACCGGCAAGAACCAGAACTCTCCACCTGCGGGCCTACTCCAACCCCTGCCGATCCTGGACAGGCCCTGGTCACACACCGCCCTTGACTTCATCACCGGTTTACCAGTCTCTAACACCTATGACATGGTCCTGACAATTGTGGACAGATTTTCCAAGGCCGCCCATTTTGTGCCCCTTCAGGGTCTCCCTTCAGCACGGAGACGGCCGATCTACTGGTCCACAATGTCGTCAGACTGCATGGTATCCCGCTGGACGTGGTCTCGGACAGGGGTCCGCAGTTTGTCTCCCACGTCTGGAGGAGTTTTTGCAACACCCTAGGGGCCACGTTGAGTCTCTCCTCAGGTCACTACCCCCAATCTAACAGGCAGTGCGAGCGCACGAACCAGGAGTTGGAAGCCGCTCTGCGCTGCGTAACATCCTCCAATCCCTCATCCTGGAGCTCCTACCTGACCTGGGTAGAGTACACCCATAATTCAGCCCAGTCCACGGCAACTGGTGTGTCACCCTTTGAAGCGTCCTTGGGGTATAACCCCCCTGTTTTTCCTGAGCAGGAGGGTGAGCTAGCCGTTCCCTCCGTCCAGGCGCACATCAGGCGTTGTCGGAGGATTTGGACCAAAACAAAGGACGCGCTTTTACGCACAGCGGCACGCAACAGCTCCATCGCCAATCGTCACAGGAGACCAGCTCCTGCCTACCAGGTGGGTCAGTGGGTGTGGCTGTCGTCTCAAGACATCAACCTGAAGGGAGGAAAGAGGAAATTGGCCCCGAGATTCCCCGGCCCCTTCGTGATCGCCAAAATCATCAACCCGGTGGCTGTGCGTTTGCCCCCCCCCCCCCATGTGTGTCCCACGTTCCACGTCTCCAAGCTTAAACCTGCTGTGTCCAATTCACTCTGCCCTCCTCCTAGGTCTCCTCCCGCGCCTAGAATGATCGACGGTGACCCGGCGTGGGGTGTTTCTGCCATTCTGGACTCCAGGCATCGCGGTCGCGGGCTGCAATACCTGGTGGATTGGGAGGGCTATGGGCCAGAGTGGAGATCCTGGGTGCGCTCTTCATGGGTGTCGGATCCAGACCTCATTGCGGAGTTTCACTGGATACACCCAGGTAAGCCAGCGCCAGGAGGCGCTGGTAGGGGGGGGGGTACTGTCGTCACCCGCGGCTCACGGGCTGCCACCTCAGCTGCGCGCACACCTGCTCCTCGTTAGTGTGCCGCTATTTATTCCATCCTGCCCTGAGCTGCAGCCTGGAGCCGTCTGTCTCCCTACATGGAAATCTCCCAGCAGCTTCCTCCTCATCAGGCCTGCTGATCTTCGCTAAGGACACGTAAGCTGTCATTATTGCCTTCTCATCATCTCCTATCAGCCTCCCCTGTGCACAGGTGGATTACCCGGCGGCGGACTTACCATTCATTGTGCCGCCGCTCCTCTGCCTCGCCGCTTCGCCCGGACGCACAGCAAGACGTTGTCTCCCAGGCTTGGGACCTGCCAACGCCAGCCACCGCATCTCTGAAAGTAAGCACAGCTCTAGATCACTTTCCCGTGTGGTTGCCTAGCAAACCCCTTTCCTCCTCTCTCCCATAGGGTTGTCTGGCTGCACGACGTGCTGCTCTGTCCTGGCTTGCATCCTCCACCCGCATCACATACTAATCTCTCACACACGCATCCATACACCCACCTTGCTGTTCAATAAAGCTGTCAAATCTACCTGAGCCTGCATGTGTGTTTCCTGGGCCGACATTATGTCAGTCTTAAAGTGAAATTGCAGAAGTGTGCTTTTTTCAAGAGTCAGTAAAGTTTCTTGGTCAACAAGTGTCTGCTGAGGGTCATCCAAGATTTCTGCTGTAAAATGCTGGAAGGTTCCAACCACTGCTAAGGAGCTTCAGTCATTTTGGGGATTCTGTAGTTATTACTGAGATTAATTTGAGGATTCTCACAAATTGCTGGGTCACTACATGACTTAGTTAACAAATGTTCAGGAGTAAAGAAAACAGCTATTTCACGTCACCAGTGGAGTGCTTTGTGGATTCCTGAGTGTAACTTAGCATTTGAACTGTTAAAGGAGAAACTTACTTCTGCTCCTATTTTGTGTTTTGCTGACTTCACACAGCCCTTCATAGTTGACACAGACACCAGCCAACATGGGTTGGGTTAGGTTATTGTATCAAAGTTTGTGCAAGCCATCGGCTACATCAAACCAAGAAGAATAAGATAAGATAAGATAAGCCTTTATTAGTCCCACAACGGGGAAATTCCAGGATTGCAACAGCACAGGGATAGCAACACTCAGAGCAACAATCAGAAGCCAAGGAAAAAAAAAAAAAAGCAAGCAAGCAAGAGTAGCTAATATACATATGTACATATTACTATAAATATATATATATACACACAGAGACACAGTGTAGAGCATTGTAGCTGGATGGGATAAATATATGAGTATATAAACACAGTACGGAGCATTGCAGCTAGATGGAATAAATATGTAAATATATAAACACAGTGCGGAGCAATGTAGCTAGATGGAATCATATGTAGATATATAAACACACAGTACGGAGCATTGCAGCTAGGTGGAAAAAATATGTAAATATATAAACACAGTGCGGAGCAATGTAGCTAGATGGAATAATATGTAGATATATAAACACAGTGCGGAGCATTGTAGCTAGATGGAATGAATATATAGATATATAAATATAAACATAAACATAAACACACCCAGTGCGGTGCATTGTAGCTAGATGGAATAAATATGTAAATGTATAAACACACACAGTGCAGAGCATTGTTGCTAGATGGGATGAAACAGCACAACCGTCTACTTAGTTATCCTACATGGTATGATTATGTGCCCATACATATTCTCACCCTCCGTAGCTACCGGTATTTTCCTAGTTGTATGCCGGAGGGGACCATTGTGTAAGTCTATTGCATCTTTTGCATTCAAAAAACTATTAGGTTGTTACGTCTTTTTACTATCTCTACGAGTAGCCTTGCTTAGGTTGTACAGTCTGACAGCCGTTGGTAGGAAGGACCTGCGAAACCTCTCGGTTGTGCACCTGGGATGATGTAGTCTGCTGCTAAATGAGCTCCTCAGTGCATTCAGTATGTCCTGCATAGGGTGGAACTCGGACTCCAGCAGAGATGACAGTTTAGCCACTGTCCTTCTCTCTCCTATCTCCTCCACCGGATCAAGGCGCTGCCCCAGGACGGAGCTAGCTTTCTTGATCAGTTTGTTCAGTCTCTTCCTATCGGCTGCAGTAATGCCACTGCCCCAGCAGACCACTCCAAAAGTGATGGCTGATGCCACCACCGTGTCATAGAATGTCTTCAGCAGCGCCCCTTGTACACCAAAAGACCTGACCTGTCCCTTCTTGTAGAGTGCGTCAGTATTGTGTGACCAGTCTAGTTTATTGTTCAGATGAACACCCAGGTACTTGTAGGATGTCACCATCTCGATGTCTGTTCCCTGTATATTTACTGGTGCTGTGAGGGGTTGTCCTTGCCTGCGGCAGTCCACCACCAGCTCCTTAGTTTTCCTCGCGTTGATCTGGAGGCAGTTCCGATGGCACCAGTCCACGAAGTCCTGGATAAGCCCTCTGTACTCAGCTTCATCTCCATTGGAGATGAGGCCAACAATCGCAGAGTCATCAGAGAACTTCTGTAGATGGCAGTGTGTTGTGTTGTGTGAGAAGTCCGCAGTATAAAGAGTGAACAGGAAGGGAGCCAACACCGTTCCCTGGGGGGGCCCCCGTGCTACTGATGATCGTGTCGGACACACAGTCCCGGGTTCTCACAAACTGAGGCCGGTTCGTGAGGTAGTCCAGGATCCATGATGACAGGTGCTGGTCCACCCCTGCGCGCAGCAGCTTGTCCTTCAGGATCATCGGTTGGATGGTGTTGAAAGCACTGGAGAAGTCAAAGAACATGATCCTCACCACATTCCCGGGCTTCTCCAGGTGGGACAGAGAATGGTGAAGGAGGAAGATCACCGCATCCTCCACCCCAATGCCATGCTGGTAGGCGAACTGGAGTGGATCCATCGCTGGTTCCACCAGGGGGCGGAGGTGAGCAAGGAGCAGTCTCTCCAGGGTCTTCATCAAGTGGGACGTCAAGGCCACCGGTCTGTAGCTGTTCAGGTCTTTGGGGTGGGAAGTTTTTGGTACAGGTACCACACAAGATGTTTTCCACAGCTGTGGTACCCTCCCCAGCTTCAGGCTCAGGTTGAAGATGTACGTCACAATCCCACACAGCTGGTCTGCACAGGACTTGAGGAGCTTTGCGCTGATGCCGTCCGGTCCCGACGCCTTCCTCGCCTTGATCTTCCTCAGCTCCGTCCTCACCTGGGTCCAGGTCAGGGTCAGGATGGGGGGTTGTGTGTTGGGAGTGGGGCGGTGTTGGTGGAGTGGGGAGTGGGCAGCAGGACTTGATGTCTTTACAGGCAGCAGTGGTTGTTGTGCAGTCAGGGGGGAGGGCAGTTGGTCAAACCTATTGAAAAACAAATTCAGATTGTTCGCCCACTCCCTGCCCCCTGTGGCCTGGGGGGAGGTATTCTGGAGCCCAGAGATGGTTTTAAGGTTTCTCCAGACCCCGCTGATGTCGCTCTGTTGCAGCTTGTCCTCCATCTTCCTCCTGAAGCTGTCCTTGCCTTCTCTGATCTTTCTCCTCAGCTCCCTCTGTACGGACTTCAGCATCTCCCTGTTCCCCGACCTGAAGATCTTCTTCTTCTCTCTCAGAAGTGTTTTAATCTCAGGGTTGATCCAGGGTTTGTTGTTTGAGCAACACCGTATGGTCTTGGTGGGAACGGATTTGTCCGCACAGAAGCTGAGGTAGCCCATGAAGGTGTGAATGAGGCCATCGATGTCCTCACCATGTGGATCGCAGAGCTGCTTCCAGGCGGTGGCTTCAAAACAGCCCTTTAGAGTGTCCATTGCCTCCTCAGACCATAACATCACTGTGCGCATGGCCGGGGGTTGTCTGTGCAATAGGGGTTTGTACACCGGCCGGAGATGAACCAAGTTGTGATCCGATCTCCCGAGTTGGGGGAGTTGTGATGAGGTGTACGCCTCCTTAGTGTTTGCGTAGAATAAGTCCAGTGTTTTATTGTCTCTAGTGTGGCATGTGACATACTGGGTAAACGTGGGTAGAATGGGAGACAGTGAAACATGGTTGAAATCGCCTGAGATGAGGAGAAAAGCATCTGGGTGTTCTGTCTGCAGCCTGCTGGTTACTGAATGGATGATGTCACGCGCTGTCCCAGCGTTCGCCGTCGGATTTGCATAAACAACAATGCAGATCACGTGTGAGTGTTCTCTCGGGAGATATGTAGGCCGCATGCTAACAGCTAGCAACTCAATGTCTTTGCTGCAGTGACGTTGTTTAACAGTGATATGTCCCGGTCTGCACCAGCTGTTGTTAACATACATTATCACTCCACCGCCCCTTGCTCTGCCACTGTCTGGTGTTCGGTCTGCCCTTATCATGTGGAAACCCTCCAGCTCAATGTTAGCATCTGCTGCTAGTTCAGTTAGCCACGTCTCAGTAAACAAAAGGAGAGAGCACTCCCGGTATGTGCTATCGTAACGGCAGATAGCCGCTAGCTCATCTACCTTTCCCAGTATAGAGTGTACATTCCCCATAATAACGGATGGGAAGGTGGGTCTGTACCTTATACTTCTTGTCCGCCGTCTAACACCAGCCCGACAACCACCTCGTTTTCGCCTTATTTCTCTCGGTACGTCAAGTTTTTTCGTCAGCACCGAGTGGCGATTAAGTCCAAGCAGCTGTTCCCTGCTGTACCGTCTCCTGCTGTAAACAGTGGCTCCGTCTGCCGGCTCGGGAGGCATTTTGGGGCGATCTGTGTGTCCGTGATGTATAAAGTGTGTAAAGAAAGAAAGAAAAAAACTCAGAATTGAGCCGCTGTTGCAAAAGGCAGCCGACTCGTGTGGCGCCGGAAGTTTTTTTTTTTTTTTTGAATGACCGCAAGTACAGTAGCATGAAGTTTGAGTTGCTTGCTTTAACCCTTTAACTGCCCAGATTAAATGGATGGGTCACACACCCCCAATGGCACAGTGCAGCAAATGCACGTGTCAGCTTATTGACTGAGTTATGTAATTTATATAGCGTCCGCGACATTATGCAAATTAGATGCTTAAATGTATTCCTATCTGAAACTTTGGCTCATATTCTACATCTTTCTAATTCACAGTAAGCCATTATCTCTTGTAACTTTCAAGTTATAGCCTTGGAAATCTGAACTATTTTATTGACAAATTTTTTACCACTCTTGACCACTAAGGGTGGTGGTGGTGGGGGGGGGGGGGGCTTAAGTTGCCTTGCATTGCACCAGGCGCCACATGGCACCTAGGGCAGTTAAAGGGCTAAAATGGGCTGTGGCAGAAAAATTTAGAGGATATTTGCTGGGTTCCAAATTCGTTGTGCTAACAGACAACAGTCCTCTTTGACATCTCAAAACGGCTAAGTTTGGTGCTATAGAACAGAGGTGGATCGCTCAGCTCAGTATTTGATTTAAAAGTAAGATATCGCCCTGGCAGCAGTAATGCTGCCGCTGATGCCCTGTCTAGGCAGGAGTTTGCAGGGGAACCTGAAACAGATCCAGATTCAGAGTATGATGACTGCATTGCTGTTTGTAATTTATTGAGACGAGGGACAGTTCTTAATCCTGAACTTGTCACAAAAAGTCTGGAGTGCCACAAAGTGAGGCAGATCTGTGCAGAAGAGTCAGGTCCCAGTGAGCTAAACCTGCAAGGCAATACTCACCCTGCGTGGTTATACCAAAGATGAGACAATAGCTTTTCAGAATGGTGACACCACTTTCAGAGAGTTCAGAACTTTTTGGGATCAAAGGAGAAGGCCAAACTCTAAAGAAAAGTTCTGTCTCACCCAGTGAAAAGTTTGTTATAACATTGGAATAGTAAACAGGAGAAAGAGGGCTTGTTACACAGGGTGGTATCAGATCCACATCATAAAAAGGTGTGGCAGCTACAGTACTTCTGCCTGCTTGTCTGAAGGATCAGGTCTTGGAGAGTGTCCACAATAACATGGGACACTAAGGCATAGAGCGGACTGTAAATCTGTCAAAGGAGAGATGTTTCTGGGTAGGGTGATATGAGGATGTGGAAAACTGGGTTCAAAACTGTGAGAGATGTGTTTTAACTAAGATGCCTCAGCCAGAGACCCATGTCCCAGTTCAAGCTTTTCTGGCCTCCCGACCGTTAGAGGTTGTAGCTGTTGATTTTACATTGCTAGAGCCAGCTTCTGATGGATGTGAAAATGTCCTTGTGGTCACTAACCTGTTCACTAAGTTCACACAAGCTTATCCTACTAAGGATCAGAAAGCTGACACAACAGCTAAAGTTTTGCTGAGGAAGTGGTTCATGAAGTATGGAGTGCCTGAAAGACTGGACTCAGACCAGGGAAGAAGTTTTGAGAGTGAAGTTATAGCAGAATTGTGCAAACTATATGGTGTTAAAAAGACCAGAACGACTCCTTACAGGCCACAGGGTAACGCTCAGTGCGAGAGATACAACAGAACACTTCATGATTTACTGTGAATACTGCCACCAGAGAGAAAGAGGCATTGGCCAGAGTACCTTCAGGAGTTAGTGTATGCCTACAACGTCACTTCTCATTCCAGGGCAGGATACTCACCCTAATTCCTGCTCTTTGGGGTGGAGCCTCATCTTCCAGTGGATGCACTACTAGGGCATGAACTGGCTGTCAATACATCAGGAGAGCCTTAGGCAGGCACACAAGGGAGCTAAAGAATTCTCTGAGCAGAAAGCCGCCAAGAGGATTTTGTTGCAAAATGACAAAGTACACTGTCGTCCCGTAAACATTTGTCAGTTGATGTTCTTGCGTCATAGACCCTTAGGGAGACATAAGATCCATAATGCTTGGGGTTGAACTGTTTACAAAGTCGTGGACATTCAGGGAACAACACATACTGTTGAACTATTAGAGGTCAGTACTATTAAAAGAGTCTATAGGTCAGAGCTATGACCTTGTGCAACCCCAGTTCCAAGACCCAGAACTAAGACTAAGTTTCAGCAAAACATTAACCCATAACTGAAGAGGTATCGGACCCACCAGAGCCAGAGTTTGTGGTTGTTGAGGAGGTCAGTCCCCTTACTCCGCAAGAGCATCTACACCAGGCACCTGCAGTGTTGGATAGGGTTGGTTTTGCAGTGTCTACACACACAGACAAAAGTGATCCTGAATGACCTGAGACAAGTTTTGCAGGTATGACTGGTCATAATGGAGACACAGACTGCTCAAATAATGACATGGATTGTGAAGTTAGTGACAATGACATGCCAGACCCAGACAACAGTGACCAACTACTTCTAAGGACAGAAAGTGTAAGTGGAGGTGGGCAGAAGGCCTATCCACCCACCCCTGCTGTTCAGAAGAGTAGGCAAGTCACTGCTGGATCTCATTCGAACCCATTTTCTTTACCAAAGTCTGCATGTAATGCAGTGACAGTCAGCACAGAACTGGTTTCCCAGGTTTTAACCAGCCTGGATACAGTTATTTTTGAGAAAGTGTTGCAGGGAGCATTTGAGTCAGTTAAGGTTTAATAGCCACCAAGAATGTTGACTATTTCAGGGGAGAATGTAGCCAGGTGTCTAAATGACAAATAAATTTTATCATTAGTTCTCACCTGAGCTTTGATATGTTATAATATAACTCAAGGAATGTGTTATTTGTTTATATTTGTATTGTTTACATCTTTATTGTCCATTTGTAATGGCAATTTGCATTGTTAGGGGTTCATTTATGTGGTCACATGCATTTCAAGTTGTTAGAAGTTTGTCCGCTGTTGCGATTTTAAGCTATAAGGTGGCAGTAGTCAGAAGGAAAAGCAGGGAAGCCACCAAACTGCACCAAATGCATCTTGGTCTTTCTTTCTGGTTTACATTTTGACGGAGCTAGAGATGCATGGACCACAGTTACTGTCATGGTTCAGGACAAGAGAGGCTCAAACGCAGAGCTGCCACAGTGAACACTCAGACTCAGATGTACAAAGTTCACCAGTTTATTGTGAAAAACAAAACCTAAAACACAAATCTAAATAAACATGCACAACTAAGGAAAAGAGCAACACAAAAACACACACTTTTTTTTTTTTTTGGACTTATTTTGTACCCGTAGGTAGATTTGTTCTGCAGTCCGGTGACAAGCCATCAGCTGCCGGTCGCTGCGTGCGCAATCGCCCCTTAACTCCCTAACCTGCATGTTTTTGGCATGTGGGAGGAAACCGGAGAAATCCCGGGGTAAACCCACGCAAACATGGGGAGAACATGCAAACTCCACACAGATCACTGTTGGCCGGGGGCAGGGATCGAACCCACGATCTCATGATCCCCGTGATCCCCCGGCCGAGAGTAAACTGTGCTGCCGCGGTGCTAACCACTGCGCCACCGTGCAGCCCGATGCAGAAAGATATGATTAGGGACAGAATGTCCAGAGGAGGAGAATAAGATTAGGAGAATACGCTTACTGCTGACAGCAGAGGAGGCTGACAGGGAACTCCTGCATGAGACCAGGGAAACGGGGAAGATGGTTGACCTGGCTGGACCTCCGGCGTCTTCTTAGTTAGGCGAGCGTGAACAGCCTTGGAGTACACACTGCTAAGGTGGCAGCAAACCTGAGGAAAGAGGAAGACACGGGGAATGAAACAAAGATCAAATAGTGAGAAATAATAAAATGTGGCATAGACTTCAGGCAGCAAACCTAACGATCCAGCGGTGATCTCCTCACACGCTGGCTCTTAAATAAGATAAGATAAGATAAGATAAGCCTTTATTAGTCCCACAATGGGGAAATTCCAGGATTGCAACAGCACAGGGATAGCAACACTCAGAGCAACAATCAGAAGGCAAGAGAAAAAAACAAGAGCAGCAAGTATACATATGTACATATAAATATAAATATATATATATATATATATAGACACACAGTGCGGAGCATTGTAGCTAGATGGGATAGATATACAAATATATAAACACAGTGCGGAGCATTGTAGCTGGATGGAATAAATATATGAGTATATAAACACACAGAAACACACAACAAATATGCTGGGTAATTAGGAAGCAGCAGGTGTGTAATCACACAGGTGTAGTTGATACTCCGGACCCTGGAAGACAGGAACAGGAGGGGAGGGGGAGCACGCTCGCCTGATCATCACAGTGGTGGGATACTGTTGTATGAAGTAGAAGGTAAATAAGCACATAACTTGTTAAATAATGATTTTGTAAGTACTTAAATGAGCTAAATGTCATTGTTTTAACAAGATGGTGTATTTTTGTAGATGCAAATACTGTACAGCCTGTATGTATGGCGTGGGCCAGAGACTGCCTCGGCCTAGCAAGACAGAGAGCTAAACTTGCCGTTTTAGGGGAAGCTTTACTAAACCAGTGTATATTAGCGAGTGCGCAAATTAGACAGAGCACCTCAGGGAGTGGCCAATTTTTGCCAGTAATCTACTATCATCATGCAAAATTATGAACACAAATGCAGTCATTTCATTTCAATAATGACTACCCATCCACCCATAACAATGCAAAACTGCGCACAGGTACACCTGATGAGGACGCAAGTTATCAACAAAGGAACAGCCAGTGTGGAGGAGCATAATATAGTTTTTTGAAGCTTTTTTTAAGCTTTCGCTTAAGTACAAACCCCAGTAAAATAGTTTATATTATTATATAAGTTTTGATTTTCATTTCACGTCAGACTACTTTAATATGCATAAATTAAGGACTACTCATACATAAACTGATTATTGACCAACGTGTTTATTTTATTAACACAAGAACTGTCAAGATGGTCTGATGGAGACTCTGGGGTTTTATTATGTGAATAACTTTGTTTTAACAAAATCTACAGGTCTCCCAGTCCATGACTTTTCATACATACTGTATGTGCATTTTAGCTTTTCTGAAGTCTAGAACATAATAAAATTAAACACACACAATTTCACTCATTCCTCGGACAGCCACAGCAGAGACTGCTGTCACTGAGTTACTACGATGTTGCAGTGTCGGGGGATGTTATGGATGTGTGCTCCTTTTGTCCACTCCAGGTAAGAAGGGCTATCCTCTTTTATGGATATGAATTCATTGTTTAGGAAAGCTTCTTCATTTTATTTATTTGACCTTTATTTTACCAGGTAAAATGTTTGAGAGCAATTCTCATCAGGGATGTCCCGGTGTCTCATTATATGTACTTAATGTTTGCTTTTATTTTTTTGCTCTTAATCCTATTTGTGGAGAGATTTTGCCCCGAGATATATAGTGTGTTATAAATTAAATAAATTATTATTATTATTATTATTATTATTAGGCTATATATAAACAAATGAAATTTAAAAAAAATCTCTGCCAGCTGATGTCCCTTTCAGCACAACACCAATCTCTGTGAGCTCGTTTCTGTTCTTATTAATCTGTTCTGTCATGCCAAATCAAGTCACGCGCAGGGAGAAGCTGCTCTCTCATTTGCCATGTGCCCTCGGTTGTTGACAGTGTCTCGGCACTGGCGATAGCTGTCATCAGGCACAGAAGCATTAAAACAAGCTTTTGTTGCGCATTAAATCCTGGCACATTTACCAGGAGCTTGAGAACCACAAACCTTAGTAAATCACCTTTGGCCAGTCATTTAAATACTCCCCTCCCTCAAATTTGCAAGTTGACATTACAACTCCCACAAATACACACTATGCAATGAGGCCAGGCGGGAAATTAACATAGTCCATGCCTTTCCACTACTAACTTTGCCCTGTGCCTTTTAGTAAATCTTAACAGTAGTTTTTTAAATGCAAAAAACAGGGTTTTGTGATGGTGCAGCACGTAAATCTGCCCCTTGGTCTGTCCATCGTGGCGTTTAGGAAAGTGCTGCTAAATGTAAGTGTGAAAAAACGATATTTGACACTTTATTTTGATTGTTTAGTTGGTTTTGTGGTTTAAACATTCAATATTGTGTTTTGTTTCCATGTATAGCCAAAACCCACTGCTGTATTTTATGGACTGTTTTCTTAACTGCTATTCATGTAGCAACCAGTTTGTGTTGCTGAAATTTGCTATCTGCATTACAAAAATGACTTTAAGTTGAAAAGTGACAATAAAAGAATTTGCTGCAAGAACCCCAGTAATTGTCTGTGTGGCAACTCATTTCCCAGGCTATACTGTAGATAGATAGATAGATAGATAGATGAGAGGAAGTCGGACATTTCTTCATTGTAAATCATTATTTTGATTTGATCATCATCACTTTCTTTCTCCCTCTCGATCGTTTTGCCTTGACTCTGCCTTCTAACACTGTTCATAGTAACCCTTCTGATCTTGTAATGTTTCCAGTCCACCAAGGTTTTCTTTTCCAGATGATATCCAACATGATTCTAACACACACCTTACGGTACTGCCTAGACACATCATCAGTGAGGTAACCTGCAGTCATCGGGTGTTTTGGGTCATTATACATCATACACCCTCTCACAGGCGACCCAGCTAGGGTTGGTCAAAACCCGACTTGTGTCTAGGTGGCTCGAGACATCCACAGATCACTCCTTCTGATCCACAGCCATCATGATGCTCTTTCAGCAGCATCAGTGATGTTCTTGATGGCTTTCTTGTTGAGTCTCCCCCAATCCCCAACTGCTTGAGGGCCCTGCAGAGTGACTGACCCGCAAAACCTTGACAGCCATCCTCTATGGGGTAGAGCCAGGTCTTCCATCGCCTGCTACGGCAATCATCGACAAGCTCCCCATACTTGGCCCTCTTCCTTTCAAAGGCCTCTTCCTTTGAAACGGTTTGATTTACTGAATTGGGAGAGTGCACATTAATCGACATATCAGCATTATGCTTCAAAGTAAATGTGCCGGAATTAGCACAATAGCTTAAGTTCATCTGTGGTCCTGAGGCAGGTTTCACACACACACAAAACACAGTTCATAAGACATGTTTACAGATTTGTCACTACTAACAAAACAATGCATGAGACAGGGTACACAACATATCACAGCTAACAAGACAATCCATGGGCAAAACACACAAAGCATAAAACAAAAATGGACACATTTTACACAGTAACCCAATAAATCCACAAATAGAATAGTTAAAAATCAGAACTTCCCAGAAGCCTATAGATTTGAACATCTATAATGCAGACATTTTATGAATGAGTACAGGACTGATTTGTCTTTAACCAAAGCTGATGTCTGCTTTCTTCATAGTCCAGGTTTCTGAGCCATAGAGGAGCACACTCCATACCAGTGTCTTGATGATACGTTTCTTCAAGATATGACTGAGGCCTTTAAAGAACAGCATTTGGTGTTTATTGAACACATCTTTAACCATGGCGATTCTTGCCTTGATCTCCTTCTCACTTCTTCCGTCTTCTGTCAACAGGCTGCCAAGGTACTTGAACTGTTGGACTTGTTCACGATTTTCTTTTTCATTGATGTTGATTTGTAGCTGTTCTTGTTTGCTCTTTCCGATCTTCATCACTATAGTCTTCTTCTTGTTGATCTTCATTTTATGTCTTTCTACCATGACATTCAGTTGAGATATGAATGTCTGTAGTCCTGCTGAGCTTGCCATCATCACCTGATCACCTGCAAATCTCACCACTTGAATGTGATGACCACCCACTCTCACGCACTCTTCAACTTCCTCCATTGCTTTCATCATTGCTTCTGCATATATGTTAAAAAGCAAAGGTGATCTCAAGCAACCTTGACATACTCCTCTTCCGATGATGCATGGCCCTGCCACTCTTTGATATATAGTGTATGGCAAAAAAAAGGCATACTAGCAATTTACTTTTGATTTTGTAGACAG
The DNA here is from genome assembly GCA_020510985.1 of Pholidichthys leucotaenia. NCBI lineage: Eukaryota > Metazoa > Chordata > Actinopteri > Cichliformes > Pholidichthyidae > Pholidichthys > Pholidichthys leucotaenia. The sequence continues at coordinate 79,292,006 of CM035846.1, forward strand.
CACTTATATAAAGACAAAAAAAATGTGATGGCTGAAAAAATATTTAGTTTGAAAGTTTTATATTTTAAATTTGGCAGCTATTTTATTAATTTTGACACAAATATATATCAACTCAAATGAAATTTAAAGTTCAGGTTTTGATGCTGAATGGTAGCCTTGTGGTAGCGCATCTGCCCCACTGTCTGGAGGTTGTGGGTTCAAGCTCCAGTTTGGTCATCTTCTAGCTTGGTGCTTGGCATAAATAATGTAGGGAAAGTTGGTCATCCAGTCATGGGAGGGAATTCTTGTGCCAGTCCTAAGCCCATGTAAATGGGGAGGATTGTGTCAGTAAGGACATCCAGCATAATTTTTTTTAAGAATGTTTTTATGAAGTTGTTTGAAGACTCAGCATAACAGGGATTCATACTGCGCCTCCGCTGTCCGCATCTGCACGACCACAAGGCTTGTGTGACAAAAATTACGTCATCATCTCCAGTCCACAGACGTTCGCAGAGCCCCTCCATGGACAGGTTTGCAGCCCAAATTTTCTGACCCCGCAGACTGACTGCATTGACTGCACATGCACAAGACCAAACCTCCCATTCATGAGGTGGCGCTACCAACACAGCGTACAAAGTCAAATTGGACAAAGAAGACAAAGAGGAAGAGGGTGACAAGATTGAAATACATGATTCATTTTGCAGTAGCAGCTGCTTGAGCGGAGAAGAACACTGAAAAATGATAATTCCTCCTCAGAGTTTGAACCAAACATGGTGAGGCAGCGTTTAGTTTTTATGCCCCTCACATATGGAACAAACTCCCAGAAAGCATCAGGGCTGCTGAAACACTCAGCTGCTTTAAATCCAGGTTAAAAACGCTCCTATTTGCCGTTGCCTTTCAGTAGAACAATTGTTAATCTCCTACAATGCACTGTAAAGTTTTATTTCTGTCATATTTTATTTTAGCCTGCTTTTGTTTTTCTATAATTTACTTCTGAGTTTGCTTTTAAATTCTTATGTATTCCTTTTGCAACTTAATCTAATGTTTCAATGTTTTTATGAAAAGCATTTTGAATTGTCTTGTACACGAAATGTGCTATACAAATAAACTTGCCTTGCCTTTTCATTCAAACAATGCCATTGTGTTGCTACAAAAAATGTAATGAGATCTTGTGTTTCTTCACTTTTATATAGCCAGTGAACAAACTGGTGTGTTAGCACATTTGCGCTACACACAGGACTGGGGTGAAACTAAAAATAACAGTTCTTTGCATGCGTCAGCGGCTTGGCCTGGTAGACAAAAAAAAGTGAAGCATACACAGAGCCGTGTGGCCGCCAGCTTCATCCAAAGTGGACAAGCTTGCATCACTGTGATAACTAGAAGATAAGTACAGTCAAGAAGAAGAGCCCCGGACAAGAAGTCCTGTTTCAGGTTCCAGCTGTTATTCAAGATAAGACAAACAGCTCTCATCATATTGATAAAATATATCTTTATGCTTACTTAGACCTGCTTACTAAGAGATATTCCTGTGTTGTGTATGAATCATGTAGATTTGATTTAAGATTGTATAAAAGAGCCCAGCCGGACTGCCTGGCGAGCATTCCTCTCTGTGTATTCTGATATGTATGCTCCCTTGCGCATGTATTAAAAACTTACATTTGCTTGTTTTGACCTCTCCTCTCATCACAGACTGTATCCACTGTAGCAACGCTGACGAAGGAGTAGCTGAAAGGTGTGGGTGTAGTAATGACGCATTTTTCTTACGTAGTAAGTAGCTGGAGAGGACTGTTGTCATGAATTAGCACCACATTAAAAAAGTTTGATGTGATTTGATTTGGACATCTAGTAACTTTGTCTCTACAAAGCACTTTACAGTTTTGCTTGAAGTATTATTTTACAGGCACAGAAATATTAAAAAAATGTTTTGTATCTTTGTATTGGAGAGGGAGATGCTGAGAAGTAAGTGTGAATCTTTTTGTGACACCATAAAGAAGAAGGCTTTGTCAATGAAAAATAGTGTTATAAAACTAGACTTCTCTGCTGAAAACACCTTTGACACGCACATTTTGTTGTGAGCAGTTTACTATCCTCTTCCTTCTTGTTTCTGCTGAGGGCCTCAGCTATGGCCTGGTCAGAAAATGTGTCTTATACCTTACTCTTCAAGCTATTGCTTCAGCTGGCTGCCCCTCTGCAGTGATTTACTGAAGAGTAGCTTTGGTGTTAGAGCTCCACTTGCCCTACACAAGAGAGTTTTATCACTGCAGCAGAAAAGTAAAACTCAACATTTTACCAGCAGTTAATATTTTTGTCATAGCCGGCGTTTTTTCTTTAATGAGATTCCCCCTAGAAGTTGCTTTCTGATCTCATTATAATTGTTGCTGGTGTTGTTGGGTTTTTTTTTGTTTGTGACATTTAAAAATGCTAATAGACTGCACAATGCCCCAAATCTGAAATCATTCATCAGATGATTGGGTCTTGTATATTATTAGGTTTTCTAAAGCTCAGCAGTTACCTTGATATTTCTGAGTTTTACCGAGGTAACTGCTGTTGGAGTTTTCAAATATTAAAGGCCACTATCAGCCACATTTGTATGGGACAGCACCAAAATATATGGACAGAACTTTAACTGCAATATGACTTCCTGGACCACTTTTTAAAAATAATCATATGTTATAGTACTATCATATTTTAGTGGTAACTAACTAACTACTAACTAACCTGCACTTATATAGCGCTTTTCTAGTCACAAAGACCACTCAAAGCGCTTTCATTAATACTAACCCTCTATTCTAAGGGCCTATAGGAAACAGATATCTAGGGACAATTTAGAACAGCCAATTAACCTAACATGCATGTTTTTGGCATGTGGGAGGAAACCGGAGAAATCCCGGAGTAAACCCACGCAACATGGGGAGAACATGCAAACTCCACACAGATCACTGTTGGTCGGGGGCTGGGATCGAACCCACGATCCCACGATCCCCACAATCCCCCGGCCAAGGGTAAACTGTGCTGCCACAGTGCTAACCACTGCGCCACCGTGCAGCCCTGGTAAGTGAGCACACGTTTCACAAAAGAAAGGAAGAATCTTTGCAAACACAGTAGCAAAACATTAAATTTTATGTAGCAAATGAGGGGTGGTTTCTTTGGTTTTTTCCATTGAAATAAAAGTCTAACATTAAGTTTTGTAATTTCAGTAACTGAATTAGGCAGTGCAGTAGTGCAGTGGTTAGCACTGTGGCAGCACAGCAATTCACCCTTGGCCATGGGATCCCGGGTTCGATCCCAGCCCCTGACCAACGGTGATCTGTGTGGAAATTGCATGTTCTCGCCATGTCTGTGTGGGTTTTCTCCAGGATTTTTCCGGTTTCCTCCTACAGGCCAAAAACATGCAGGTTAGGTTAGACTCTAAAGTGGGCCTAGGTGTGAATGTGTGTGTGAATGGGGAAGGGATAGCGCCATACCATGGATGCCCTGAATATCCCCTCTGGGGATCAATAAAGTACACAAAAATCAAATCAAATAACTGCATCACATAGAATGCACAGGTTGAAATGTATTCTGTCATGAATTGCCCCCCGGGGCAGAGATGAGAGACCCACGCGCTGGACTGCTAGTTTGTGAAATTTATTGAGAAAACAAAACACAAAGTCCAAAACAGTGCTCCAACACAAAATCCAAACTGAGAGCAAAGCAAACTTACAGGTTTACCACACCAGAACAAGGGCTGGCCTCTGGTGGAGACGAGGGAAGTGTAACTTAAGACTCTGGCATAGAGAAATGAAAATAACAGCCCTTAAATAGGGTCAGAAACAAATGATAGAAGAGATGGCAGGTGTGGGTCACATGAGTGGGCAGGAGGTAACAAAGATTACTATTTGAACCAGCTGGGAGCAATAAGAAGGGAGAGAATGTGCTGACAGCTGACAAGGACACCACCCACCACGGAGCAACAACCCAGAAGTGCCATTGACAGCTGTCAACCTAGAGGGAGAACACAACAGTAAAATATAAAGAATTATATCAACAAATACAGACTGATAAATAAATACAAACTAATACAAAATAAGAGAGTAACAAAACAATGACATAAACAGGAGGATGAGGAAAAATAAGAAATAGTACGAGATATACAAAAAACAAAAAGGCACAAAATACATCAAATATAGAGAAAAGCCATGAGACTGAGCATGGCGGAAACCTCCAGTGCTCAGCTCATGACATAATCAGCTTGTAATGGCCCCTTTACATAGCCTGGAGATCATTGGGAGACCACTGAGAGCTCAAACTGTCCTGATCTATGAACAATCTCCATCTGTGTAAATGTTTGGGAGATCGTTGCAAGATTTTCATGGTGATCAATAGAAATCTTTGAAAGATCCTTGAGAGATCACTGATAGACCACAAGAGATTGCTGAGATACCAGAAGAGATCACTGACAAACCAGGAGAGGTTGCTGAGAGACCAGGACAGATCTTTGCGGGATCATTGAGAGTTTGTTTGACAGTCAGAGGTTTCTAGTGCTCTTCTACTTCATTTACACAGGGGTGGACATTATTGAGAGATCACTGATAGATGAAAAAAATAGCCAGATCTCTCAGTGATCATTCAATGATCTCTCAGTGATCACCAAGATCTCTCAATGAGCTCTCAATGATCTTCCAGTCATCTCCACAGTCTCCATAGTTGACAGATTGTTTTGGACACTGTCAAAACAATGTCTCAACTGGAGACGGTGGAGATTACTGTGTGGCTCAGTGACTACACATAGGTAATTTTAATTGGGTGCACTTCTGAAATTGGAAGGGTCTCTTCTTGGAGTGTAGTATGGGTACAATGACATGTACCAAACTGGAAAATGCATCAAAATATGCAGTGTGAGTGAAAAAAAGAAAGAAAAAAGCAGAAAAGTTTTAGCAAAAAATGTAAAATAATTAAAGCTGAAATTTTTAAAATATGATGAGAAAAAAAAAATGAAAGAAGCTGAAAGATTTTTATGCAATGCAATTAGCCCTCCTAGCACAAATTGGTTTAAAAAAAAAATGTTGAAACGATGGCTTCCTTGATGCAGCGTTTGTGTTTGTTACCCTCCAATCCGATGATTCTTGTGTCGTCCCAGTCCATGATGTGATTGTTCCTTTTGCAGAGATCTGATATTGCTGATTTGAGGGTTTCTTTTCTGCCTTTTCTTTTTATGATTTTGTGAGTCATCCTAGTGTTTCCTTTTCACATCTCTTCTGGTGTTCTTTCTTTCTTCTGTTGAGGGTTCTTCCCATTTCCCCAATTTACTGTATGTCTTGTCTCATGATCTTCATGGAATTTTGTATACTATGTTGCATTTTTTGTCCTGTTCTATTTTATCTTTGGGGTGTACTAGTAGCCGTTTTATTTATTTATTTATTTTTTTGTGTGGTTTCACTGCTGTGCTGATTTTGTGTTTTCTCATGATCTGCTATCCCTCAGATGTTAGGTATGCTTATCATGTCCTTGTTTTTCATTTCATCTTTTGGTGTTTGTTTAGTTTTCCATTTGTTTTCTTTGTTCTTCACTTGCTTTTTTCCTTTGTTTATGGCCCATATTGAATATTGGCAGTGTTTGAAGGCATGTCGTATGTGTTCCTTTTCCTCCCGTCTACCTTCTTCATCTGTGACGTAGCTGGATCTTTCATAAAGAGTTCTGACAACTGATATGTTTGTGTGCTGTGGGATGTTCAGATTACCAGAGTAGGTATCGATCTGTGTGAATTGGTTTTCTGTATACTGTAGTTTTTATGCTGTCATCTTCTTTGTGGTGGATTTTGATGTCCAGAAATGCTATGGTCCTGTTTGTTTCATCTTTGTGTGTGAATTGTATATTTTCTGTGCTGTCCATGGTGTTCAGGTCGTCTGTCAGGTCTTGCGTATGTCCTTTCTTTATTTTCTCGAGAATGTCATCACATATCTCCTCCAGAGGGTTGTTCTGCAATATGTGGGTGCTGTATTTATGGCTCTTGTTTCCAGGTCCTCCATGAAAAACACTGCTCATAATGGCTGATAATGGGTCCCCCATTGCAATGCCTTCCATCTATCTGTAAATAGTTTATTTATATTGAGAATAGGTGGATTTGGCAACGAGTCCACCTAATTCCCACATCCCTAATCATTTGGCCACCACTGCCCACAGCATAAATCCTGTGATAAAAAGATTTACTGGTTAAAGGAAATGCCCAGTTATATTCATGGTGGCCCAGGATAATGACTGAAACTGCATTGGTCCTTAAAAGCAGTTTAATGGTAAAATCCATCTTAATGTAGGTCAATTTTTCAAAGCAGTTAGTTAAAAAATGCTATCTAGCCTGGAGGATAACGACAGTTAGGTCAGAGAGTCCTGACTGGCTCAACACTGCCTACTTGCCAGCTTCATGAGTAGTTACGTCACTAAAAATGCTCAACTCGCCTTTTCTCATGGGGCAGGGCTTAAGTCAAACTTTACAGCAAAAAACAGAGATATGAGATATTTGAGAGTGTCCCTTTTAAACAACATTTAATTGCAAGTAAAAATATCTTATTACAAGTAAAAATTTCTTACAGAAAACTGCAAGACAAGAATCTTGTCAGACAAAAAAAAAGTGCTGCGTATCATGGTCTGGACAGGGTTAGACACTGTCCACGCTTTATGTTGTCTTTTTGGACTTATTATCATTACTGTTAACATCATCCCTGTCCATGTTTTATGTTCTTGGTTGGACTCATTATTATTGTTATCATTATTTGTATTCTCACCTCAGTTACATTCACTCTTAGTTATGCTGTCCGTTGCATTATTATTATTGCCATTATCATGTCCTGCTCTTCCTGTTGTGTTTACTTTGTCTCAAAAAGACAATATTTATTACATTTACCATTATCACTAAAAGAGGGCAGATGTGTAGCTAAATATATGACACAGAGAGCACACCAGAGGAGAAGGGGAAGGAACGCTAGTAGCCATAGCTAGTGGCTAACCCGAAGCTAACACAAACACAGATGAAAGGTGAACAGAAGGCTAAAGAGGGTGATTAGGTGACACTGAGTGTGCACACAGGTGCAAGAGGCTTGTTAAACAGAAGTGAGAGGTGATGGTAGAAACTGTTAGTTAGGATGGTTAAAATTATTTGTATTTGCTTAATAATTTTTATATGTGCCAAATAATTTTAGACAATTATTATCAAAATGGCTGATAATGGCAGTTTCAGTCATTATCCTGGGCCACCATGAATATAACTGGGCATTTCCTTTAACCCCTTGCACTCTGGTCAATTTCCCTAAAAACGCCCAAAAATAACGTACCCAAAGTAAATCAAAAGCTGTTCTTCAACCCTTTGGAGCATCTTCATGGGGTTGGTCTCATTTAAAAGAAAACACTTTGAATTTTTTTGGCAAAACAGTCGTAATCTCTCTAAGTGAAACTCCTCCAGCTCAAGGTGCCCCCCTCCACCTGCCAGTGGATCTCCAGCTTTCTGACTGACAGGTGGCAACAGGTGAAGCTAGGGAGATTTACATCCAGCTCCCGAAAAATTAGTACTGGCGCCCCCCAAGGATGTGTCCTTTCCCCACTGCTCTTCTCCCTCTACTCCAATGACTGCACCTCAGAGGACCCTTCGGTGAAGCTCCTGAAGTTTGCGGACGACACCACAGTCATCGGTTTGATCCGGGATGATGATGAGTCTGCATACAGGCGGGAGGTGGAGCAGCTGATCCTCTGGTGCAGCCAGAACCATCTTGAACTTAACCCAGCCAAAACGGTGGAGATGACTGTGGATTTCAGGCGACACCCCCCTTCATTCCCCCCACTCACCATCCTCAACAGCACAGTGTCCACTGTGGACTCCTTCAAGTTTCTGGGTACCACAATCTCCCGGAACCTGAAGTGGTCCTCCCATATAGACACTGTCCGGAAAAAGGCCCAGCAGAGGTTGTTTTTTCTGCGTCAGCTCAAGAAGTTTGATTTGCCTCAGGAGCTGCTGGTTGTCTTCTACACCGCCATCATCCAATCTGTCCTCTGCTTTTCCATCACTGTCTGGTTTGGATCTGCCACTAAACAGTACAAGACCAGACTGCAGCGGATCATTAAGTCTGCGGAGAGGATCATTGGTACTGACCTGCCCTCCATTGAGAACTTATATCGGTCCATAACCAGGAAACGGGCGGGAAACATCTGTGCTGACCCATCACACCCCGGCCACAAACTGTTTGAACTTCTATCTTCTGGTCGTCGTTACAGATCACTGAAGGTCAAAACCACCCGTCACAGGAACAGTTTCTTTCCTCAAGCCATCACTCTGATGAACTCCTAACATTCACCTAGTCCTACCTGTTGCTGTACTCATGACTTTTCATCCATTATTACATTACACATAACTCTCACACTGCTTTTTACTTCATTCACATTATATCACTGAATCTGAGTTCACATTGAAATACTGTGTGACTGTATATTTTTTCATATATTTCTGCAAAGTGTGGTTAGTCTGAGTAAATAACTGCATATATTCCTGTATATATTTGAATCCTTTTATAGAAACGTGGACAGACTGTAATTTACTGTACATACTCTGTTGTCATTGAATCCTTATTTAAATCCTCCACCTGAACAATGAGAGCAAGTTTTTAGCCAAAGTCAAATTCCTCGTATGTGTTGTGCATACTTGGCCAATAAAGCTGATTCTGATTCTGATTCTGATTCTGAAGTGCTCCTGCCACTGAGTAACAGTCATCTAAACATACTGAACTTGAAGAAAATAAATTTCGCCTGGGTGTTTTTTTGGATACAAATGCTTGCAAATAACACACAGCTTCAGATACTGGCTGGAAAATGCAACAGAAATGTAGAACCAAGTGTTATCCAGCTGAAGTCAAAATTTTGTAACACTACCACAAAAAATGAATATATTACACAGCTTTTTTCTTAGGTTGTTCCCAGGCGTTTTTGAACTGTGCCAAATGGCACAGTTTGGAAAAACGTCTGTAACTTTTGAATGATTCAATATAGAAGCTTCATCTTGGGCTCTAATGAAAGGTGAAGGGCTGTGTGTGTGTGTGTGTGTGTGTGGGGGGGGGTTGTTTATTCATTCATGAATGAATGAATGAACAAACAAGCCCCCACACACAAAGAAGCATGCCACATAAAAAATGTGTGGCTTTTTTTTTTTACAAGAAAAAATAACCTACAGTGCACTAAAAATTATACTAAAATATTTGTAATGTAGAAGATAACAACTCCTACCCCCCCACCCCCCGCTACAGAGGACAGATATCGCCCATCGCTACATGACGGAAAGCGGTGACGGTGTGCCGCGGTCTACTACTCACAGTTGGACTAAAATATCTGCAATATATCTGCAATCCGCTACAGAAGAGTAGCGGGGGGGGAGGGGCGTTCACAACATGACGGACCCGGACCGCTCCGGCACAGTTGTAATTTACCGATCGGTCAAAAGTCATTTGGATTACAATTTTCAGGGATAAAGAATAATTTAGCTTATAACACTTACCAGTCCACAACAGCAAAGTCGGTGGCGAACTTCTCTTCCTCATTGTCAGACGAACATGACGCTGGTCCGCTTATTACGGACTCGTGGTTCTGGTCACGCGACCCAGTCAAACCATAATTCCATTATTGCGGTTTTGCGCTTCCATGATTGCGATTTTGGTGAACGATTTTTCAAAACAAATAAGAACAGTAGTAAGAAAAAAAGACTGGCGAACGCCTGTGTGTCACCCATCCTTACACAAAACAGCTTTCGAACTTCTGTGCTTCAATTGGCTGTCTGTATTCGCAGCCGTTGGTAGGCGGGTCCTTCTTGCTAGGTTTTCAGTCATTGGTTCTTCAAGGTTTCAGAAACCCAATTCAAGGCTCTTATTAGTCGAATGAGAGGTCAATCACATCTAAACCAATCAAAGCACTCCTTTGGCTTTCTGTTCGCGGCTGTGTCTGTAGTGGAAGAACGGAAATGCAGCTTTTTTTTTTTTTCAGTGTGCTCTAGGACGCAGCACCCTCGTGCGCCCTCGTGCGCTCTAGGACGCAGAGACGTGTCCGCCCGCGGTACACCGGAGTGCAAGAGGTTAACCAGTAAATCTTCTTATCACAGGATTTATGCTGTGGGCAGTGGTGGCCAAATGATTAGGGATGTGGGAATTAGGTGGACTCGTTGCCAAATCCACCTAATAATAATAATATTATTATTATTATTATTATTATTATTATTATTATTATTATTATTATTATTATTATTAATAATAATAATAATAATAATAATAATAATAATAATAATAATTGTCTAAAATTATTTGGCACATATAAAAATTATTAAGCAAATACAAATAATTTTGACCATCCTAACTGACCTAAAACAGGAAAAGTTTAGACTGATTTAATGTCAGACAGTGAGAAAAAAAGGGCATTTGTTTTTTTTATACAGTCTATTTAAATGTCTGGTTTCAACTCTGCGTCCAGACTGCAAAGACACAACAGGCAGGAAGTCAGGTAGGAAAAGACTAGCCAGTAAATTTTCAAAATAAAACACATAGTCAATACAGATGACCAGAATGAACTATTTATCTTTTTCTCTAAGGCTTTCTGAGACCCAGTATCAAATGGTCCGCAACCCACCACCGGGTCACGACTTAGCGGTTGAGGACCACTGCTATGCAGCACCTTTAAAGTAATTCTTTCCCTTCACTGATGTGTTACAGCATCAGTGATGCAGACATACTGTACAGTATGTGAAAGCCAAAGATCGTCTACTCTCAAAAAGAACTTTTTTATGCAATTTCTGGCACCCACAAAATTAATCCTGATGCCACAAACCAGATTTGAACAGCTAAGTAAAAACAGTCTTGTCAACATAAGTTGCATTTCCATTTTTTTTGTTCAAAACCTTTTTTTTCCCTTAAATTTAAAATGACTATTTTTGTAAATTCAGTGGTTTGTTCTTACAAATTTGGTATGTTGCCAAGTAAATTCAATACTTTTTCCCAAAAAATTGGGTGGTGGTGGTCGGAGAGGCCGTTGACATGGATTAGCAGTCACATTTCTGTCATTCTGCCCCAGGGCAGATTCAGAGATAGTTTACCACTATCAGTGTCTGTCTGTGCAGTGAATGAATAATGGATTCACTACTTTGAGGTGTCGTGAAATGTAAAGTACCATATAAATCATTATTATTATTAGAGAGTTATGCTAGTACATTTCTAGCTTTTGTTGTAAATTTAAGCTGTGAACTTTGAAGCTTCTCCATCTTCCTCTCCTTATTCTTATTATCGTTGTTATTATTACAGATTGAGAAAATACCCTTGAATTATTTTTCAGGTGCATATATTGTGACATTGCTAGTACACGTAGAAAGCAAGAGAATGTTAACTTATTATGTTACAGAAACAGTATGTTTCAGCGTGGTGGTGCAGTGGTTAGCACTGTTGCCTCACAGCTAGAAGGCTCCAGGTTCAAACCCCCAGGCTGGCAGGTGTGGGAACCTTTCTGTGTGGAGTTTGCGTCTTCTTTCTGTGCTGTGTGGGTTTGCTCTGTGAGCTCTTGTTTCATTCCACAACCCAAACTGATACATGTTTGGTGAGCTCTAAATTGTCTCTGACAGACCTTAAGAATAGAGAGCAGGGGTTATCAACATTCGCCCAAGGTGTTGTGTCCATAATGACAACCAAGGAGGCAAGGCCGTAATACGGTTTAACAAGACTTTATTATAGAACAGTGTTGAACACTCACAGAGGCATTCAGCGCCCTATCCAGTAGTCCACGATGAAAGAGGAAGTGCTCCTCCCTGCCACAGCCCTTATACTCCGGCCGACGTCACCCCCGGAAGGATGGAGCGCCGACCCCCTCTATTCCTTGTATTTCCCTGGGCCGCCATCTTGTTACTGTAATCCCTGTTTACATAAGTAACAGTCCCCTCCCCCTTGCAAAAATGCAGGCACACAAATAGCATACCAAAATTTATCACCCGAATCACACTAACAGGAAAAACAGTATTTACAGAAATCATAAACCAAACCTATTCATTCACACAACAAAAGCTCGGGAAGCTGAGTAGGCCACCGGCGCCCCCTACATGGCCAGGCGGGCCACTCTGCCACCTTAAATTTACCGTCCAGAAACAAACAAACAAAAAAAAAAATGACCGTGCCCTCAAAACAATAAAATAATCCCAGAACAATATATACAGTGGGGCAAAAAAGTATTTAGTCAGCCACTAATTGTGCAAGTTCTCCCACTTAAAAGATGAGAGAGGTCTCCAATTTTCATCATAGGTATACCTCAACTATGAGAGACAAAATGAGAAAAAAAAATCCAGAAAATCACATTGAAGGATTTTTAATGAATTAATTGGTAAATTTCTCATAAAATAAATATTTGGTCACCTACAAACAAGCAAGATTTCTGGCTCTCACAGACCTGTAACTTCTTCTTTAAGAGGCTCCTCTGTCCTCCACTCGTTATCTGTATTAATGGCACCTGTTTGAACTCGTTATCAGTATAAAAGACACCTGTCCACAACCTCAAACAGTCAGACTCCAAACTCCACTAAGACCAAAGAGCTGTCAAAGGACACCAGAAACAAAATTGTAGACCTGCACCAGGCTGGGAAGACTGAATCTGCAATAGGTAAGCAGCTTGGTGTGAAGAAATCAACTGTGGGAGCAATTATTAGAAAATGGAAGACATACAAGACCACTGATAATCTCCCTCAATCTGGGGCTCCATGCAAGATCTCACCCCGTGGGGTCAAAATTATCATGAGAACGGTGAGCAAAAATCCCAGAACCACATGGGGGGACCTAGTGAATAACCTGCAGAGAGCTGGGACCAAAGTAACAAAGGCTACATCAGAAACACACTACGCCGCCAGGGACTCAAATCCTGCAGTGCCAGACGTGTTCCCCTGCTTAAGCCAGTACATGTCCAGGCCCGTCTGAAGTTTGCTAGAGAGCATTTGGATGATCCAGAAGAGGATTGGGAGAATGTCATATGGTCAGATGAAACTAAAATAGAACTTTTTGGTAAAAACTCAACTTGTTGTGTTTGGAGGAGAAAGAACACCGTACCTACTGTGAAGCATGGGGATGGAAACATCATACTTTGGGGCTGTTTTTCTGCAAAGGGACCAGGACGACTGATCCGTGCAAAGGAAAGAATGAATGGGGCCATGTATCGTGAGATTTTGAGTGAAAACCTCCTTCCACCAGCAAGGGCATTGAAGATGAAACATGACTGGGTCTTTTAGCATGACAATGATCCCAAACACACTGCCCGGGCAACGAAGGAGTGGCTTCGTAAGAAGCATTTCAAGGTCCTGGAGTGGCCTAGCCAGTCTCCAGATCTCAACCCCATAGAAAATCTTTGGAGGGAGTTAAAAGTCTGTGTTGCCCAGCGACAGCCCCAAAACATCACTGCTCTAGAGGAGATCTGCATGGAGGAATGGGCCAAAATACCAGCAACAGTGTGTGAAAACCTTGTGAAAACTTACAGAAAACGTTTGACCTCTGTCATTGCCAACAAAGGGTATATAACAAAGTATTGAGATGGACTTTTGTTATTGACCAAATACTTATTTTACCAAGGAATTTACCAATTAATTCATTAAAAATCCTTCAATGTGATTTTCTGGATTTTTTTTTCTTATTTTGTCTCTCATAGTTGAGGTATATCTATGATGAAAATTGGAGACCTGTCTCATCTTTTAAGTGGGAGAACTTGCACAATTGGTGGCTGACTAAATACTTTTTTACTCCACTGTACATCCAAACTAGAAAAAAAAAATAGTAACAGTATTTTATCTAAAACTCTCCTTACTGGCGGCCAGTCTCCCAACACTCCCACCCTCACAGGACATGCAAATACACGTAACTTGTGGTGGGGAATACCTTCCAAAATAAACAGAAAACAATAATAATGTACAATCAAATCGGGCACTACCAGTAGTTAAAACCATGTACACTATGACCCGCAGCCCCCAAATGACACCTTAAACCCCCAGACATGTGGTCATACAAATACTCAGTCGATAGGCTCCCTCCCTCCCAGGAACCCCATCCCGTGGTGCCTGGCCGGACCTTATGTGCTTCTTCCAGTCCGGGGATGAGTTGTGTCTCCTTCTCTTCCTCCGAACCCGCTGCAGCTCGACGGGAAGCCGCCACCTATTGTCCAATGGATCTTTATCGCCGTCGTCCTCTCGGGTTGCTTCCACCCTTTGTCGCCTCTCCACAGACAAGTGCCCATGCTGCTCATGGCTGCTCCTTGACCGAACTCCCAACCTGGGGCAAACTGTGTTACCGACACTCAGAGAAGTTCTAGGTCCATGTGGATCCGTGGCCTGTGGGAAGGCCTCCCTCCTGGAACTAGACCCGCCTGTAGCCGGTCCGAGGCCCTTTATGCTGGCCTCCGCCTTCTGCGTCTCGGCCGCGTGCATGTCGATCCAACCCCAGAACCCTTCTGTGCTGCAGTCCTGATACCACCCTCCAACCCGGGGGTCCCGCCGTGCCGCCCAGCTCCCACACCAAGGGCCACTTGGGTCGCGGCATCCGGCCCAACCTAGGGAGGTCCTATCCGACTGTTCTGGCTGCTGCTGTCCCTCAAGTCCTCCCATTCAGGGTCCCACACCGCTCCATCACTCCCTATCACCAGCAGGGGTCGGCTCCACAGACCACCGCCTGACCACTCCTCACCGGTGTTGCTCGTGATGGAAAGCCTGAGTCCATAGAACAAAGTCGCACCCCATGACATTCCCTCCACATGACAACACTGTCACCTTCACATCCGTCATGCTCCTCGACTTGTACTCCACTACCGTCATCAGGTGTCCCACCACAGCGATTCTGTTCCGCCCATACCCGTAGAATGGGAAGGATGTCTTTTGGACACGGTATTGGGGAAACAGGCTCCTCATCGTCTGCCAGTTGATCACTGTAGCTGCCGCTCCCATGTCGACCAACAATGAAACCTCCACACCGTCAAACTTCACGGTGCAATAAATCCTTCCATCCGACTCAGGTGACACCGTGTGGACGATCATAGGAGCCGATTTGGCGGGGTTCGTTGTCTGACCCCGCTCCCCCAGTTCAAAATTACGGCAGGACCACGTGGAATGGTGCAGCAAGCCACATCTGTCGCAGTGCTTGCCCCTCGCTGGACATTCCCTGGAACTATATTTATGCTGAGTGGACCCACAGCCGTAACAACACGGTGTGCCCGGGGTGGACCTGATTCTGACGATGGAGGTATACTCTTTTTCCTCAACATCATCTTCAGTAACAGGATGCGCCATCTGCGCATCCCAATGAGGATCAGCCATGACCGAGGATGTCCCTCCACCGAGGTCCCTCGCTGTTCCCTTGGCTGCCTCTTCCTGCTGTGCCATTCGAACTGTGGTGTCCAGCGAAAGTCCTCCCGGAAAAGTCAGCAGGCGTGAGCGGATCGATGATACACATACACCTACTGCCAGCTGGTCCCGAATCATCTCCTTCAGCAGACTCCCAAACTCGCACTCAGCTGCCAGTTTCCGCAGATCCATCACAAAGTCAGCCACTGACCCCACGACCCGCTAGAGGTGCTGCCGAAGCCATATGTGCCGCATGATGACACCTTCCGGGCCGCGAAAGTAGCGCGCCATTAGCTGCACTACTCCCTCTACACTAGTGGCACCCCCAAGCATTCTAAGGATATTCTGGTCTTCATTTCCCAGCATGTGCCCCAACATAGTCCTCGCTTGGCCCTCCTCACGTTCTTCGAGGTCCATGGCCACCAGGTATTTCTCAAAAGCGGAGAACCATATGGGCCAGGGAACGGAAGGCTCGTCCGGGGCCTCCAGAAACGGTCGAAGCACAGTCTTCACATGCTCCACCATTGCTTTCACCTCGTCACCAATTGTTGTGTCCATAATGACTACCAAGGAGGCAAGGCTGTAATACAGTTAAACAAAACTTTAATATAGAACAGTGTTGAACACTTACAGAAGCACCCAGCACCCTATCCAGTAGTCCACAACAAAAGGGCTCCTCCCCGCCGTGGCCCTTATACTAAGGCTGACATCACCCTCAGAAGGATGGAGCGCCGACCCCTCTATTCCCAGTATTTTCCTGGGCCGCCATCTTGCTACTGTAATCCCTATTTGCATATGTAACACAAGGGTCAGAATTTTTCTCTGCAGATACTGTGAAGGCCAGATGCTCTTGTGAAACAAACTTAAATTAATTTTGTTTTCTTAAGTAATATATTATTATTTTATATATTAATTTTCCTTCCAGATTTATGTTTGTTTTAGCCTTTGTCAGTGTTAACAGACTCATAATACCTGTACAGTTAACTGTTGTGAAAATATCAGAACAGGACGGTGCTCAGCCAAGAAAACCACACATAAATAGTTTGACCAAAGGGGTTTTATTTCCCTGAGATGACCATGGAGACCCTGAACTGTTGAGCAACTGAAGTCATACATGAAGCAAGAATGACAAAAGAATTCCTCCTACAGAGCTTCAACAGTTAGTGTCCTCAGTTCCTAAATGCGTATTGAGTGTTGATAAAAGGAAAGGTGATGTAACACAATGGTAAACATGCCCCTGTTCCAGCTTTTTGGGAATGTTTGCTGGCATCAAATTCATAATAACAGCTTAGATAGGCAGCGCCCCTGCACCTCAGATGGTGTCCCACATGTTGTGGCAGGGAATTAATCAGGGTCTAATTTTGGTCACATCTGTTAATATTAGAATAAAATATCAGTCTAGTCTTGATAATGTGAGTTTTTTAATGACTGAACAAATTTCACAAAAGCAGCTTCCAAAGAATAGGAATTCATAACTATAAGCTGGTGGTGTACTATCTGCAAAATGAAATGGCTGTATTCTAAGCCAGCACAACAATCACCTCAAAGTCAGTGAGAGCACCACTGAATGCTTAATGAGGCAGTTAGAGCTGGCAAGTGCACTGCCTAAATAATGGACATGGTGTAGATCCAAAACAGAAGCAAACATTTTGCTGAGATTTTTAGCTGTAAGCCTTGCCCAGCCTGCCAGAGGGGGCCTGCTGCCCCAGAGTCCAACTGTTGGCTTCCACACAACAACTGCTACTGTTCTATGCTCATGCTGAAAAACCACATCTTCTGAGTGGGACTGGGTAAAGCTCTGTTCTTTCAACATATTAGATTAAAAACAGGGCTCAACAACTTCTGCTATGGAAATAAGTTGGTGATTCTTGGTGAAAAAAAAAAAAAATCTGAATGAAGCCTTAAAATGAAAGTTGTAACCAGCTGGCTTGTTAAGGTAATAGGAAAGGTCTTAAACTTAAATATGACAGTAAATTCTGTTCCTTCATAAATATAAATAAAGATCCAGTTTTCTGCCATTTCCACGGATTCATCTTAAGTTTTGACATCCTCAGTGATATACAGTCATGTGAAAAAATTAGGACACCCTGTATAAGCCTGTGTTGCTTTTTTTAACATATTTGGACATATGGATATGTAATATCAATATTAAAAATACTGGAAGATTCATGTAATACAACTAAGCAATTAAAAATGAATTAAAGACATTTTTTTCAAAGTTTCTGTAAAATGTAATTCTAAACAAATAGTGAGGAATAAATTAGGACACCCACAACTTTTTTAGGACACCTCCCACATTCATTCCCACTTAAAATGGCAAAAATAAATGTTAAAAAATGCAAATAAAAGCAAAAACAAGGTTAGACATAGATATGTGAACATTTCATCCGGTTCCGGTTTCGCCGGACCAGTGGCGCCACACGAGTAGGCTGCCTGTTGCAACAGCTTTTTTTTTTTTTAATCTTCCTTCTTCTTTCTACACCTTTCACTCTGTATATATATCACGGACGCACGGATCGCCCCGGGGGTCTCCCGGGTCGGCGGACGGAGCCACGGTTTGCAGCGGGAGACGCTACAGCGGGGAGGAGCTAGTGCTAGCTAGCACTTGGCCGCCGCCCGGTGCTAATTCAATTCAATTCAATTCAATTCAACTTTATTTATATAGCGCCATTTCACAACAACAGTCATCTCATAGCACTATCAACTGTAGGGAGGACCCCCACAGTTGCAGAAAGACCCCAGCAATCAGGGGTCTAATGGGAAACTCGACATACCGGGAGCTGTAGCGAAAACGACGCGGGTGCCGGGCTGGAGTTTAGGCGGCGTGCAAGAAATATAAGACAGAATAATAAAGAGCGATAGCAAGAACCAAGCAGACCGCCCGTAAAATCTACTGGAGGAAGAAGCCCCCCAGGAGACAGCTAGCTACCAGGGCTGCTCGGATTGGCGCTCCGGCCACCGGCAGAGTGAAGAGGCCTCGCCGTCACAGGCCCGTGGCTCTGAGAGAGATCCGTCGCTACCAGAAATCCACGGAGCTGCTCATCCGTAAGCTGCCCGCCCAGCGCCTGGTGAGGGAGATCGCTCAGGACTTCAAGACCGTCCTGCGTTTCCTGAGCTTCGCCGTCATGGCTCTGCAGGAGACCAGCGAGGCCCACCTGGTGGTCTCTTCTTCGCTAAGGGGGTCACCATCATGCCCAAACACTTCCAGCTGGCCCGCCGCATCCGCGGAGAGAGAACTTAGACTTTCTGCTGCACATTCACCAACCAACCATAATGCTCTGCACTGTGTGTCTATATACTGTATATACATTTATAGTAATATGGACATGTTTACTAGATGTTGTTTTTTCTTGCCTTCTGATTGTTGCTCTGAGTGTTGCTATCCCTGTGCTGTTGCAATCCTGGAATTTCCCCATTGTGGGACTAATAAAGGCTTTTCTTATCTTATCTTATCTTATCTTATTTCTTAATAAAGAACTGAATATTTAATGGGGTGTCCTAATTTTTTCACATGACTGTACATATGTAGTTTTAGTTACAAAAAATCAGTGTAATGGTTACAGCTAAAACTAGGAAGGATTTGTTTGGAAAAAAAAAAAACAACTTAAAATTAAATATTGCTGCCTGTCTTCTCATGCACTCAGCAAAACATGCATACAGAAGCAAGCTCAAAGCAATGCTGGGACAAATTTGAATTCACATTAAGTCTCTCTCTCGATGTGTGTGCATGGCCCTTTATATGTAAGCTTATTTTGACATCCCACATGCTCTGTAGCGAACATTCCTCAATATGTTTCCAGCGTGGCCCTGTCAGTTGGCTGGGGCCTCCAGATAAGGGCTGTTATGTGTTGTGTAGTTAACGGTTAAGTATTGGTGTTCTCCACAGCCCCTCGTGTCACTGCGTTATCTGAAGGGTCCCAGCGAGCTCCTCAGGCTCCACTCTGCAGGTCGCAGTAATGAGAGAGGATAATTGCTGATCACACATTGCAAATGGAACAGCAGTACGAAAGAGACTGTTTAATGACCCCCAACACACACACACACACACACACACACACACACACACACACACACACACACACACACACACACACACACATTTGTGTGTGTATCCAGCCAAACCTGAATGTGATAATGACAATGACAACAATCAATACTGCAAGTAGGAACTACTGTGACACAACAATACCCCTAAAAAGAAAACGCATATTATTAATGTGATCTTTTAAGATGGTATCGAGAGGTGGTTTCTTCCTTCATCAGTAAATAAATAAATAAATACAAATAAAAGAAAAAAAGAAAAACTATTGACATTCATAAGAAATTATGAGAAGGTCATGTGGGCATTTAGGAATACTGTAGTGTTTTGCGCCTAAACAGATTGCTTTAATATAATCCCAGTTCTTTACTGTGAATTGACCTCATGACTTCTCATCTTAATCACAGAATCCACAGACACAACCAGATATGATTAACTATTTATTTCCAAGACTACAGATTCTAAAGCAGAGGTTAAATGTATTTATGAGAACCCACAAGACAAACTATGAACAAATAACACACTAAATGCAAATGACTCAATGGTAGAGTTTAGTACTAAAATAAAACCTGAGAAAACTATTATAGAGATGGCATTTATTGAATAACCTGCAGAACCTTTAGCTCTGAATATAGTTTGAGAGGAACAATGAAAGGTTTATTTTGAATGAGAAAAATTAAAATTACAGTCTCATCTTGTAGCCCTTGTGTCAGGAAGTGGGCTGGACCCCACATCCTCACCTTGATTTATTAGTTGTATTCCTTGTCACCAGGACATGGGCCTCAGCTCACGTCCTCTTTCATTATCATGTCTCCATTTGTGTTCTGTAGGTTTTGTCCCTGCCCAGTCCTGAGTTGAATATTAGTATTGGTGTCATAGCTTCTATGTTTTGTACCTTTGGTTGTCATTATTAGTATTAAGTCTTGTATATTTATTCCTGTCTTGGTTTGTGGTTTGGCTTTATTTTGACAGCACCTTCAGTTTCTGTTACAACTCACTCTGGGCCGTCATCTGCCTCAGCTGTGCGCACACCTGGGAGGAATCAGCCTCGGGCTATATAGCCTGTGCTGCCTAGAGCTTCAGCACGGAGCCGTCTGTTATGATACGCTCTTCGTCCTGCACACGCCCTGATTCTGCTCAGCCCTACGCTACATGGTTGGACTCTCTGTTGGCACGTAAGCTCAACAAATTCCAACCTTACCTCTTCTCCAAGGCTCTCCCCTGTGCACAGGTGGATCCCTTCGGCGGTGGTTCTCTCCCTCGCAGCAGCGGAACCGCTCCTCTCTCCACGCCGCGCATCACAACGCTTCACCAGGTGCACTCACCAGGCGTTGTCTCCCTGGCAGGAGGCCCAAAGCCCAAGCCGACACCAACTCCAGGACATCTGCAAGGTTGCCAGGCTGTACAACACTCTGTTTTACCCCCGGCTGCAGCTCGTTCACCCACACAACATTCACACACCGCATGTATGCACCCACACACCTGCTGGTTATTCAATAAAGATCATTGTATTGAACTTGAGTCTGTGTGTGCGTGTTCCCTGGGTCCGACATTATGTCAGTTTCCATCTTAGCATAGTCTTGTTCTGTTCTGTTTATTGTTCACACCTGTTTGTAATTAATTTTCAGTTGGCCATTTGTTTTTAAGGGATGCCGCCCCTCACCTGGGCACAACGTCCTCGTCGGTTTTGCCATAAGTCTACTCTTCTGCTCACACTGAGTTTAAGTTTTTTTTCCTGTCGTTTTGCCTGTTCATGCATGTCTGGTTTGTGCATTATTATTTACAGCCCTCGAGCTGAGGATGGTGTTCAGCTCAATAAATATTCTGAACCGGAGTCTGGCATTTGGGTCCTGCCTTCAAGACACCCCCCCCCCCCCCAACACCTTGAGTCCGGTGGAGTGGGACTTGTGGTGGTTTTGTGTGAATGAACAGGAACAATCAATGAAACACATCAGCACATACAATATTTTCCCAAAAGGTCTTTATTTTGATAGCCAGCACAGACTCTGATAAATTAATCAAGGCACAGAGTGATGCACACAGAATTTCAGCTTTTTTTTAATAAACTCTGACCACTCACAGAAAATGTCACCTAGGTTTCTATTAGAGATCCCTCTGCTGACAGACACTATAATTGCATTTAAGAAATCAGTTTCAAAAACGATCAAACATGATATACGTAATTAAATAATTGATTTTTGGAAATGGACTGGCTGGCCACAATGAATGAGGGTGGGGCTGACAGTTGCCCATCCCTGGCCTATTTGCACAATATGCTCATGTGAACACAGGGAGCATAACCTTCACAGAAGGACTTAAATCAGGCTTTACCTGCTGTCCACAAGACTGTTTTCTGGTCAGGGTATACGAGATTCCTCCAGTTAGGCCTGGGTGAAATGGCTTTTAACATCTATCGTGATACATTTAGGGTTTTATCATGATATACGATATATATTGCAATATCTTGAGAACTCCTCCAAACCACTGCATAAATGTAAATGTAAAACCTCTGCATAAAATGACACTTGCATGATAATAGAAACAGATGCATGTATTGCATTTTTTTTTTTAAATTGCATACAAAAGTGTGTGTGGGGGGGTAAATCAAGTTAATTTGGGAAACTTTACTGAACCAGTGGGGCAACCCCACACATAAATTTGGAACAAATCAGAATAAATAATGTTAGGCCTGCCTATTATGGCATGTAATAACTCCCCCCCCCCCAAAAAAAAACAAAAAACATTCAACGCAATAAAAAGTGCATTAAGCAAGAATTGTAGAGAAAGATATTTTAAAACCATAAGATATTTTAAAACCATATACAGTGGTGTGAAAAAGTGTTTGCCCTTCTGATTTATCATTTTTTTTGTATGTTTGTCACACTTAAATGTTTCAGATCATCAAACAAATTGAAATATTAGACAAAGAAAACATAAGTAAACACAACATGTAGTTTTTAAATGGTGTTTATTATTAAGGGTAAAAAAAAACCCCAAAAAACTAATCTACATGGCCCTGTGTGAAAAAGTGATCCCCCCCCCCCCCATCCCGTTAAAACATAAATTAACTGTGGTTTATCACATCTTTGGAAAGCTGAGTTCGGTTTCTCTAGCCACACCCAGGCCTGATTACTGCCACACCTAGTCTCAATCCAGAAATCACTTAAATAGGACCTGCCTGACAAAGTGAAATAGAACAAAAGATCCTCAAAAGCATGACATCATGCTGTAATCAAAAGAAATTCAGGAACAAATGAGAAACAAAGTAATTGAGATCAATCACTCTGGAAAAGGTTATAAAGCCATTTCTAAAGCTTTGGGACTCCAGCAAACCACAGTGAGAGCCATTATCTACAAATGGTGAAAACATGGAACAGTGGTGAACCTTCCCAGGAGTGGCTGGCTGACCAAAATTACCCCAAGAGCGCAGCGACGACTCATCCAAGAGGTCATAAAAAACCCCACAACAACATCCAAAGAACTGCAGGCCTCATGCATCTCGTTTAAGGTCAGTGTTCATGACTCCACCATAACAAAGAGACTGAGCAAAAATGGCCTGCATAGCAAAGTTCCAAAATGAAAACCACTGCTGAGCAAAAAGAACATAAAGGCTTGTCTCAGTTTTGCCAGGAAACATCTTGATGATCCCTAAGACATTTGGGAAAATACTCTGTTGACTGATGAGACAAAAGCTGAACTTTGTGGAAGGTGTGTGTCCCATTACATCTGGTATAAAAGTAACACAACATTTCAGAAAAGGAACATCATACCAACAGTAAAATATGGTGGTGGAAATGTGATGGTCTCGGGCTGTTTTGCTGCTTCAGGATCTGGAGGACTTGTGGTGAATGGAACCATGAATTCTGCTGTCTACCAAAAAATCCTGAAGGAGATTGTCCGGCCATCTGTTTGTGACCTCAAGCTGAAGTGCACTTGAGTTTTGTAGCAGGACAATGATCCAAAATATTCTAGCAAGTCCACCTCTGAATGGCTTAAGAAAAACAAAATGAAGACTTTGGAGTTGCCTAGTCAAAGTCCTAGCCTGAATCAGATTGAGATGCTGTGGCATGACCTTAAAAAGGCGGTTCATGCTCGAAAACCCTCCAATGTGGTTGAATTACAACAATTCTGCAAAGATATGCGGGCCAAAATGCCTCCACAGCGCTGTGAAAGACTCCATCCATCCATCCATCCATCTTCTTCCACTTCATCCTTTTCGGGTCGTATGGGGAAGGTGGGCTGGAGCCTATCCCAGCATCTTTGGGCGAAAGGCAGGGTACACCGTGAACAGATCGCCAGTCAATCGCAGAGCCAACACAGAGAGAAAGACAGCCATTCACTCTCACAGTCATACTTAAGGACAATTTAAAATCCCCAGTTTGATGCCAATTAACCTAACTAGGTTAGGCTAGGTGTTAAAGACTCATTGCCAGTTATTGCAAATACCTGATTGCAGTTGTTGCTGTTAAGGGTGGCCCAACCAGTTATTAGGTTTAGGGGGTAATCACTTTTTCACACAGGGCCATGTAGGTTAAACAACTTCATTTAAAAACTGAATTTTGTGTTTACTTGTGTTATCTTTGACTAATATTTAAATTTGTTTGATGATTTGAAACATTTAAGTGTGACAAACGTACAAAAAAATGAGAAATCAGGAATGGGGCAAACACTTTTTTCACACGACTGTAAATTAAAGTCCACTTTTTCTATTTGCTCACGTTTTTAACAATTAGGGCCATGCCAGTTGAGATCTCTTTCTGTTTTGCACTTTTGTTGTACGGGATAAATTTGCCAAATGAAGAAGCCATATCGTCATTTTCTTAGGGATGTTTCCTTTAATTTTTTAAAGGGTTACCTGGAATGTTGAGAGTGGATTTTAATGCATTCTTCATCTTATTGTGGATGACATCTCAAGTGGTGAAACAAATTAGTGCTACTGCTACCTTTAAACACAACAGTTTGTGACATCAGTCAATTAAAGCTTTATTTATATAGCCATTTTCAAACAAAAAAATTGTCACACAAAGTGCTTCACACATTGACATTGGTATAATTTCCACAAAACTATTTTGTTCAGTTTCTAACTTCTGAAGTCCACTGTCAGACAATGGAGGTGGTGCTTTTTTTCTCTTCAAAATTATTTTGTTCAAGTCTGTTTTACACTGCAGCCGGTATGTGTGCCATTTCATTTATATCCCCTCTCCCCACGTGCTGTCAATGTTGCCAGATTGTGAATAAAAACAAGTGTATCTGCTCCACAAAAACAGGCTCAAAAGGAGCAGTTTCTAAAGAAAAAAAATTGCAGGAAAAAAACAGATCTGGCAATGACCCTGATATGAAACATGGCATGGGGAGGGGCAAGGGGAGGGACTGAGTGCAGCAGTGTGAGAGGAGAGGAGAGAGAAGCTTCAAACAGACAAATAAATGCTGACAACTTACACTGCCCTGACAATGTATGCCCAATATTCACAATAAAGGCATTGTATGTATCGCAGATGGTAGAATGTATCGATATAACAAATATATTTGGTGTATCACCCAGCCCTATCTCCAGCACCACACACGTCCATTTCCCCGTCTGACGACACTCCACAGCAAGTGTGATATGGAGAGTAAAGAGTACAGTCTGTCTCTTTTTCCCCATCTGATGACACGCCAGCAAAAATGTGATGAGCAAGTCATGCGGAGAGAGCAGCAGAGTGTGCAGGATTGAATCTGGGGTGCGCTTGATTCCTCGCCCAGCGTACACCTCTAGGGGGCTATATGAGTGGATTAATAAAGAATATGAATATAGATAAATGTAAATATAGTTCTGGTGTCCCAGCACCCAGCGGTAACCTTTATCTACGTCTCCCCATCAGTACACAATGCCTGTATTGTGGAGAGAGACCCGTGGATCTTAAACTTCGCCAACAGTCACGGGTGCACTTGATTTCCTCCCCAGCTTACTCCTCCACTGGTAAAGGTTGTCATGACCTGAACGCTATCCTTCTCCGTGTTCAGGTTGTCCAGTGTCGCTCCTGCTCCGTGCTAGTCCGTGCCGGGTCTTACAAGGCCCGTAGTTTGACAGCGCCCAGCTGATCTCCAGCTGTCTAGTTCAGCTGCTCTGGGACAGCTGTCTCCCATCATAGATAATTATCTCCCCCGCTTCTGATTGGGTTCTCTTCCCCACTTAAGCAAGCAGCCGAGAGTTACTCCTCACTGCGACCTCACTACGGAAGGACGTGTATCGTGTTTCCACGACTGGAGTTCCCATGTCCAGCTCCAGTCCCCCGCTACCTCTGCGCTACACTCTTTAGTAAGTGCTGCGGCTCGGCGAGTGTTTTCCCCTCGCCGCCTCTCTAGCCCTTCTCTCTGGGTTGTATGTTGTCCTTAGTTCTGTGCGTATTTTAGCCCCATGTGGCTCTTTACTTTATTATTTGTTCTCTGTGTGTTTATGTTAATAAATTACACAAACTCACTGGTCGCCCTAGCGTCTCCTTTCTGGCTCGTGAGAGCCAGGCATGACAGTAGGTCGCAGCCAGACTGAGACGTCTGCGACCGTGAGTTTGCAGTGGGACTTGTTGTTTTTCCCTTCCTCTGGGTGCAGGCAAGCTGGTATCATGTCTCCCTCCAGGAGGCTTATGCGGCACCCAGGCCACACGATCTCTCGGAGGCTCTGGACCTTGTGGATGGGACGCTTTTCACCACGGACCTCTACGATACTCCCAGCGAGATACGCTGGCGTCTGGAGCTCGCCGAGAACATGATTAACAACCTCCCTCACTACTTCCATCTCCCCGAGGTTAAGGCGAGGAGGGCAGACATCTCTGTGGCCTGGGAGAGACTCCGTAGGCTGGAGGAGAACCCCGGCAGGAAGCCGAAGACATGACACCATCGCTCCTCACTTCGGAATCCCGCTCCTGCCGCCGATCCAGTCCAGGAGTTCGCCTCACCCAGGGGTAATCCCCAAGGTAGAGTGACGTCAACCGGGGTTCCCCCAGAGAAGATAAGGTTGACAGCGATTCGCATTGCGGACCGAGTGGCTGCCGCTTGTTCCGCTGCCTATCCCCCCATAGCCATGAAGCACGTGATAGCGGCGATCAGGCTGGTAGAAAAGAACCCTGAGCTGTATGATTATCTGGGATATGCTGACCTGTTGGCTTCGGTCTCCGTGCAGGAGCGTCGTTTCCCTGACTTCACATTCAGAAGACGTCGCTCCCAAAGCCCCCGAACATCTCAGCGAGAGCCCCGTCCGGATCCCGCTCCAGGAAGCCATATAAATTTCGCTTCCCAGCCTGCTGTAGCTCCCGTGTCTCGCCGAAGAAGCGAATCAGCTGCTCTCGCTCCTGGGCCCTCTCTTCCCGCTGTCCTGTCAGCTCTGGGCCCCCGGTTCTCCTCAGCTGTTTCTCCCCCCTCTTCGTCATTCACTCCGGCTGCTGAGAACGGCGCAAATTCATCTTTAGGTGTTCCCGGTCCCGATCCGGTGCGAGGGGCATCACCTCGTCTGTCCGGGGGGTCCTCCACTTCCATCCAGCTGGGAGAGGAAAGACTCAAGTCCCTTGCAGCGGGTTCTACCGACTCTCCGGGAATCAGGCAAGTGTCTTTTCATTCTCCTCCCGTTATGAGTGAATTGCCTTGTTTGATTCCTGGGGGAGGAGTTCAGGGTTCACAGTCCCCTGAGCTCTCTCCTCCCGCTGCAAAAGTAAAATATGAACCTGCGTCCTCTGTGTCTCTCCCCCCCGAGTGTGCCCCGGTGCCAGGTCTGCACCGCCGAGCGAGGAGGAGGCCTGCGGCCCTGGAAGGTTTCGCCCCAGCCCCGCAGCCACGTCATGGGCAGAGGAGAAGGTTGAACTGCCTGTTGGAGCCTGCGCCGACAATTAAGCGTCCCTGGGTCTCCACGGAGGAATGGTTCGGCCCAGCAGAGCCCAGATCTCCTACCTCCACGCCATGCGGGCTGTTGACGTGGTCTTCGGCGCTTGGAGGTCGTCTGACTGTGGGTACCATCATGCCGGCTGCGGAGCCATTCGCAGCCGAGTGGGAGCCGGAAGACGGAGTTCTGCACGCTGAACCCGGAGCATCGAAGTCCTGGATGGCGGTAGAACCCGAGATCAGGCGAGTGCTCTATTTTCTCTCTCTCATCTATTTTCTGGAGCATTATTGCCTGTCTCTCGGAGGGGCGAGCCGGGTGCAGCCGTCTGCTGCACTCGAGCCTGTCTCGTCGGACTCTGCCGCTGCCGGTGATCCTGATCCCGGTTCCTTTTGTCCCTCTGAACCTCTCCCCAGGGTCACTGGAGACAAACCTGCTCTGGGTGCCACCTTGGAGGTTCCGGCTCTCTGCACGGTGTTCGCCTCAGATGCTGCGCCCGGAAGTGCTTTACCGGTCCAATCGGGGTCTACCGGGAGTGCTTCGCCGGCCCAATCGGGATCCACCGGGGGTGCTTCGCCGGCCCAATCGGGGTCCACCGGGAGTGCTTCGCCGGCCCAATCGGGGTCCATCGGGGGTGCTTCGCCGGCCCAATCGGGGTCCACCGGGAGTGCTTCGCCGGTCCAGCTGGGGTCCACCAGGAGTGCTTCGCCGGTCCAGTTGGGGTCCACCGGGAGTGCTGTACCGGCCCAATCGGGATCCACCGGGAGTGTTTTGCCGGCCCGATCGGGGTCCACCGGGGGTGCTGCGCAGGTCCGGTTAAAGATCAGTGAGGGAGCTGGAGGATTGGGTTCGTCTGATGTCAGGCTGACTTCGTCCCTTGCCTCCATCTTCTCTCCTCCTGCCGCTGTTGGGGTTCCTCTCATCCGGGCCAGTTTCCCCCTGCCCATGTGTTCATCAGATGTCAGGCTGACTTTGCCCCTTGCCTCCATCTCCTCTCCCCCTGCCACTGTTGGGGTTTTTCTCACCCGGGTCAGTTTCCTCCTGCCTTTTCCCTCAGGGAGGAAGCTGCACCAAAACTTCTCCCTCAGCTCTCGGTGGCCTGAGGTCACGGGACTACCACCTGGGGAGCCGTCTGGCTGGTTCGGTTCGGGTCGTGAGAGCCAGACATGACAAAGGTCAGTTAAAAAAGGTCAACTTTGACCTGTTTTATAGTCAAGAGGTCAGGGAAACCATGTCAGATGCAATCTTCAGGTATTGTGGGATCACCATGCAAGAGATGAGAGGCCTTGGTCAAGTGGCCTCTGAATTAGCAGGGGGACAAAGTTTTCCACATACATACATACCCACACCACAGAATTTCTTTTAAATAGATAAGCTATATATCCACTGGAGTTCGTCTTTAACAAAATAATACATTTTTAGAGTTGTAATGTATACCAGACAAGTAGACAGGAATACAGATCTCATTAGCTTATCTTCAAGTATTGAAAATAAACCCATACATTTCTCACTTCTTTGCTTGTTTAAAAATCGGTTTTGTGATCCCTTTACTGATTAGCTCTTCAAACTTCAACCAAGGCCAACCTTTGCATATGAAAAATTAAGGCATCCATATACCTTGATGGCCAGTTGCACAGTAAATATTGACTGAAATATTGTCCTCTATAAAAACCAGCCGGTGAGACTCTACCATGACATGACAGCGGAGACGCACAAGAGGATGAAAGAGTTTGAGGAGGCAAGGCGACAACTTCGGTCACTGGGGCTCCGATATGGCATGATCCCTCCTGCCCGGCTTATGGTGACCTATAAAGGCCGCTCACATATTTTTAACAGCGCGGATGAAGCCGAATGCTTCATTAAGAAGATCCAGTTGGAAAATGAACGAGATTGAGGTATAGCTAAACTGAGGTCATCATAAGAAATGTAATTTAAATCGCTGTTGGCACATTACTTGGATATTTTGAACTTGTAGAAACAGAAGTGGAGGGCAGAATTAAAGTTGTTTTATTTGATTCACTGTTCTGAGCTCTCTCCCTCCCTTGTTTATAGATAAGAAATATCTCTCTGATTTAATATATAATGCTTAATTTTGGAGGCTACATATAGGTATGCTTTTTATTTGTTGGGTTGTTCTAACAGAATTGTCTGAATTGTAATAACAGAGCAGTTAGGTTTATCCAGTTCTTTTTATTATTATTATTATTATTATTATTATTATTATTATTATTATTATTATTATTATTATTATGCATCAGCATAGTTTTACTGTTCCTCACATTGTGTGGACCAGCTCTTTGCTCTCTGGAAGTCCAATATTTGAAGGGGTTGGGGGGACACCTGGAAGGATAACTCTCAGGTGTATGTTAACCCCTTGCACTCCGGTCAATTTCCCTAAAAACGCCAAAAAATAACGTGCCCAAAGTAAATCGAAAGCTGTTCTTCAACCCTTTGCAGCATCTTCATGGGGTTGGTCTCATTTAAAAGAAAACACTTTGAATTTTTTGGCAAAATAGTCATAATCTCTCTAAGTGCTCCGGCCATTGAGTTACAGTCATCTAAACATAGTGAACTTGAAGAAAATAAATTTGGCCTGGGTGTTTTTTTGGATACAAATGCTCGCAAATAACACACAGCTTCAGATCCGGGCTGGAAAATGCAACAGAAATGTAGAACCAAGTGTTATCCAGCTAAGGTCAAAATTTTGTAACAATACCACAAAAAATGAATATATTACACAGCTTTTTCCTCAGGTAGTTCCCAGGCATTTTGGAACTGTGCCAAATTGTGCCAAATGGCACAGTTTGGAAAAACGTCTGTAACTTTTGAATGATTCAATATAGAAGCTTCATCTTGGGCTCTAATGAAAGGTGACATTTAGGGCTGTGTGTGTGGGGGGGGGGGGTTGCCCCCCCCCCTCGCTACAGAGGACAGACATCGGCCATCGCTACATGACGGAATAGACTCATGTGGCGATGTGGCGACAGCGGTGCAGTCACCCCCCCCCCTCGCTACTGTGTGTGTGTGTGTGTGTGTGTGTGTGTGTGTGGTTGTCCCTCCCCCTCGCTACAGAGGATGGACATCGGCCATCGCTACATGACGGAATAGACTCATGTGGCGATGTGGCGACAGCGGCGCAGTCACCGCGGCTCCCCCCCCCTCGCTACTCTGTGTGTGTGGTTGTCTCTCCCCCTCGCTACAGAGGACGGACATCGGCCATCGCTACATGACGGAATAGACTCATGTGGCGATGTGGCGACAGCGGCGCAGTCACCGCGGCTTCCCCCCCCTCGCTACAGAAAAGTAGCGGGGGGGGCGGTGTTCACGGTCTGGATGCGGCGCACGACCCGTGTACCGTGGCGCACAAACTTCAGACTTCGTGCGCCGCACAGTTGTAATTTACCGATCGGTCAAAAGTCGTTTTTGATTACAATTTTCAGGGCTAAAGAATAATTTAGCTTATAACACCTTACCTCTTCACAGCAGTGTCCTGGCGAACTTCTCTTCCTCATTGTCAGACGAACGCAACGCTGGTCCGCTCGTGGTTCTGGTCTCGTGACCCGGTCAAAACATAATTCCATGAGTGCGGTTTTGGCGAATGATTTATGACCTTCGTCGTCGGCCTCCGTCGGCCTATGATGACCATGGAAGAGAATCCTAAACGTCTATTCTGCTCAAATAAAAAAAAAAAAAAAGCACCGCCTGTGACTGAAGAGGCCGATGTGCGAATGGCTGTCCCTGTCACACAGGTAGCACTTGTGGATGGTCTCCGTGCTGCTGGGTCTGTGACGGTTCTTCCTGCGGGTCCTTTCTTATCTGCTGCAGCAGTCTGTCTTCATCCAGCCTTACAAAAAACAGCTCGCGAACTTCTGTGCTTCAATTGGCTCGCTGCATTCACAGCTTTGGTAGGCGGGTCCTTCTTGCTAGGTTTTCAGTCATTGGTTCTTCAAGGTTTCAGAAACCCAATTCAAGACTCTTATTAGTCGAATGAGAGGTCAATCAGATGAACTAATCTGTTCGCGGCTGTGTCTGCAGCTTTTATTTTCAGTGCGCGCTTGGACGCAGCTCCATCATGCGCTCTAGAGCACACGAGGGTGCACGAGAGCGCCCCCGTGCGCTCTGGGATGCAGAGACTTGCCCGCCTGCGGTACAATGGTGTGCAAGAGGTTAAAGGTTAAGGGAAATTATTTTGTTTCTGTTTTTTTTTCTTTTGTTTGATCTGAAATTGCTTAAAATGTTGGGGAAATTCAAAGTTATTTGTCTATATGTCTATTGCACTAAAGGTTAAAATTACATCCTGGCATTGCAGAGGGCTACAAAAAATAAAAAAGGTCAAGTTATGAACAGGATTAAAATATTACAATCTAACATAGTATTCCTTAAAGAAACTCATCTAACCCATGAAGATGAACTTAAAGTGAGGAGGAGGTGGAAGGGAAAAATTTTGTCAGCCCCTTTTACCTCTCAGGCAAGAGGTGTCATGATATTGGTCCACAATTTTGTTCCCCTACAGATTCACAAAGTTATTAAGGACAAGGCAGGACGTTACTTGATTATTCAAGGGAAAATTCTTAGAGAACAATTAATTCTGATAAATATTTATGCCCCAAATACAGATGAGCCAAATTTTTTCAAGATTTATTCTTTATTATTGCTTCTTTACCTGGTGCTTGCATTATGGCGGGCAACATCAATTGCACTTTAGATCCACAGAAAGATAAAAGTTCAGGAACAGATTGATCACAATCAAGAAGTAGGAGTGTTATTCATCATTTCATGAAAGAAATGAATTTGATTGATGTGTGGAGGGAAGATAATCCTAATGATAAAAAATATTCATGTTTCTCTAGTACACATCAGTCATATTCTCGCATAGACTTTTTTTTGGTTTCAGCAATACTAAAATGTAAAATAAGGGAGGTTTCCTATGATGCCATATTCCTGTCAGACCACGCCCCAAACTCTTTGGTTTATTATGATCCCAAATTGACTTGTGATATTCCTAAATTGATATTTAAAATAAAATGGCTGGCGGATACAGGCTTTGTTACTTTTCTTGATGAACAGATTAAATTCTATTTTGAAACAAATACAACAGAGACCTCAGGAAGTACTAGATGGGAAGCATTTAATGCATTTATTAGGGGACAAATAATTAATATCACTAGTTTCAAAGCCAAAGAAATTTATAGGAATACAAAATCACTAGAAGCAAGAATAAAGAAATTAGAAGAAGAATACTACCAATCAGGCTCTCAAGTTACTCACCAAGAACTACTTATACTAAGAGCGCAATATAATGAAATATCTTCAACAAAAGCTTTATCAGGTTTACTACAACTTAAACAGACATTCTATGATCTGGGTGAAGAACCCGGCAGAGTGTTGGCATGGCGCATTAAACAAATGCAGAATGAAAGACTTATAACCTCAATACAAAATGGTAACAATGAGACTATTGTGGATCCAATTGAAATAAATGAAACCTTCAATAATTTTTTTGAAAAACTTTAGAGTTCAGAAATAGGTCTGGATACATCCAAATTAAATAATTTCTTGGACCACATTCAGATTCCTAAGATATCAGAAGAAATTAAAGAAGAACTAGAGAAAGACATAACTCTAATGGAAGTATCTGTTGCCATTGATAGATAGATAGATAGATAGATAGATAGATAGATAGATAGATAGATACTTTATTTCGAACAAAAAAAGTATAACAAAAACAAAACAAATGACAAAAGCAATAAAGTAACAGTATACAGTGTTTGAAAGGGAGAAGGAAGAAGTGAACACTTATTAATTCCATCTCCTCTTTTGATAGTATTAAAGGAGGGAAAACCCCAGGGCCTGATGGGATGCCTATTGAAGTTCATAAATTGTTCAAACAGAGAGTTATGCCACCACTATTAGAAATGTTTATGGAATCTTTTCATAATGGAATCCTTCCAACATCCTTAAGGGGAGCTCTAATCACTTTGTTGCCAAAATCTGGCAAACCAAATAACAACTGTGGAAATTTTAGGCCAATAAGCCTTTTAAATGTGGATTTAAAATTTCTGAGTAAGATTATTGCCAGGCGACTTGAGAAAATTATTCCAAGTATTATTGACAAAGATCAAAATGGCTTTATACAAGGTAGGCAAGGCTTCCATAATGCTAGAAGAATCCTAAATATATTGATTGAGGAAAAAGGGGCAGCAGATACAGCATTACTGTTATTAGATGCCGAAAAAGCATTTGATAGAGTGGAATGGCTATATTTATTTGAGACCCTTACACGTTTTGGTTTTGGAGAAAACTTTAATAAGTGGATAAAACTACTTTACACAGAACCATACGCTGAAATTATGACAAATCGTAACATATCTAAATCTTTTAAAATACAAAGAGGATGTAGACAAGGAGATCCCTTATCCCCTTTACTATTTATTATGGCTATAGAACCTCTGGCAATAGCTGTAAAAATGCACCAAAATATAACAGGCATATTGTAGCATACCCCCCCGAATGAAGGATGACACTTTACTGATGATTTTTTAGGTTTAATGGCAGTAAACCCTCAAATTCACCGTAAGAGCTGGGAACCACACAGAAAAACATTGTATAAGCTAAAGTCCATACTCTTACAACTGTTAGCTAAAAATAACCTTAACTCTTGACAATAAATACTACAAAATATACATACATGTTAACACAAAAATTCAAATTGTCATATTTACATATTAAACATACCTTGTGCCTCTATCAAGGGGGCTGCTAATAACAAATATGTTTTATATTTTATCACAACCTTTTCTTCCCCGTCTTTTGCCGCCGTTAGTTTGCTCACGCTAACGGTTATAACCGGAAGTTCCTTCAAAATAAAAGCACCGAATATCAAACAGGAAGCTAACCGTAACTGATAATACATAAAAGTAATAAGCTCCAAAATAAAATATAAGCAAATGAAGAAATGTACATAGGGTTATTTACACTCCCACCAAAATTATGAGTATTTGGGTTCCATAAGAACATCAACAAATAATTTTCTCAAGCAAAAGAACCCATATAAAGAGGTCGCCTTAAGAACTTTTTAACAACAAGACCAGTTTTTGTACTGGACGCTCTACAACTGATAGCTCACTAGAGCGTTGACCTTTGTTATTTAGTCTCTTTTCTCCAAGCGAAATCTTTGCTCTTCGCACAAGTCCATCTTTTCCACTAACAGTCTCTAAAACTCTTGCAAGTCTCCATTCACCTCTGGACGCTAGTTCATCCATGTCTAACACAACATCACCTACTTTTAGATTCCTTTTTGGTGAATGCCATTTTTGCCTTGAAATGATGTTGTGAACATATTCCCGTCTCCAGCGGCTCCAGAACTGCTCTGCAAGGAACTGCATGCGGCGCCATCTCTTTTTGCCATATAGGTCCTCCTTTGGAAACGTGCCAGGTGGGGGCAACGGTGCGTTGGATTTCATGTGGAGCAGGTGATTGGGCGTAAGTGGTTCTAAGCTGTCAGGGTTGTTCAAGTTGTCTATAGTTAGGGATCTGCTGTTGACTATAGTCATGGCTTCATAGAATAGGGTCCTTAATGAAGCATCATTGAGTCTACCATGAGCAAGTGACACAGTGGTATTCAGTACACTTCTGACAGTCTTTATCTGACGCTCCCACACTCCCCCTGCATGACTGGAGTGGGGTGCATTCATAACAAAGTCACATTGTCTTTCGGATAAGTAAGTACTTAGCTTCTGAGTGTCTAGTTCATTTAAGGCTGCTTTAAACTCATTTTGAGCGCCAACAAAGTTTGTTCCCTGGTCACATTGGATTCGTCTGACTGCACCTCTGATTGAAATGAAACACCTTAATGCGTTAATGAATGCATCAGTAGACAAGTCCTCTAATAGCTCGATGTGGATGGCACGAGAGCAAAAGCAGGTAAATAAGAGTCCATGCCGTTTGTGTTGTTTCCTTCCTTCTGTTGTCACAAACGGACCAAAACAGTCCATGCCGCAGTGTGTGAAGGGAGGAGAGGGCTCTAAGCGCTGTGGAGGTAGGTCACTCATCCTCTGACCCTCTGGAGATTTGCGGAGTCTGCGGCAGGTCACACACTGACCGATGTATGAAGCAACTGTTTTACTCATTCCTGGAATCCAGTAGCCACTAGATCTGATTTCATTTATGGTAAATCCCTTTCCTTGGCGTTTTACCTTGTTATGACAGTGAGATATTATGAGCTTAGCTGCACAGTGATCCTTTGGGATCACGATTGGATGTTTGAAGGTGTCACATGTTGGTGAATGTCGAAGTCTCCCTCCCACCTTGAGGAGACCATCTGTGTCCATGAAAATGTCCAGTTTAAACAGTTTGTTGTGACGTGGGAGCTGTTTTCCTTTGTTCAACAGTTTTATTTCCCGTTCGTATGCTTGATGTTGCACATCACAAATGATCACAAGTTCAGCATTTTCCTGTTCACTCACTGTAGCTGGTGCATTTGACTTGATATGTTTAGCCCTTCTTATAAGATGTGCTACAGCTTTGATTGCTCTGGACCATGACGAGAACTTACTTAGACGTTCAGCAAGACTCGCAGTGTTTGTGACTTTAGTTAACATTGTCTGCACTTTTCTGACTTCTGGATCTCCTATGGATAGATTCGGCTCAACAGTTTGTGGTGTGGGCAGTTCATTTTTCCACAAAAAGGTGGGGCCAGTGAACCAGCTAGACTTAATTAACTCATTGACAGTTAGACCCCTTGAAGCACTGTCGGCTGGGTTCACTTCTGATGGCACGTAAAACCATTGCTGAGGGCTTGTACTTTGTCTAATCTTTTGGACCCTGTTAGCTACAAAAGTGTGGAAACGACGTGCATCATTATTTAAGTAGCCCAGTACCACCTTTGAGTCAGTCCAGAAATATTCTTTCACATCATAACACAGTTCTTCCCGTAACATGTTACTGACTGAGACTGAAACTACAGCTGCTGTGAGTTCAAGTCTGGGGATCGTGGTGAGTTTAGTAGGAGAAACTCGCGCTTTTGCTATTACCAGAGAGCAGTGAATCTCATCTTTAGCGTTTTTAGCTCTCAGATAGCTACATTGTCCATATCCACTTGAGCTTGCATCTGAAAGGTGGTGCAACTCTATTTCTTTAGGCTCACCAAAACTAGCAGGTAGATAACAACGAGGTATGTTTAAATTTTCTAGATTTACAAAGTCACTTTGCCAACTCTCCCACCTTGGATTGAGTGTGTTCAGTAGGGGGTCGTCCCATCCGATACCGTGTTGGCACATTTCTTGCAAGATTCTCTTTCCGTTCAGTACATATGGCACTAAGAATCCAAGCGGGTCATATATTGACGCAACAGTGGACAGAATGCCTCTGCGTGTGGCTGGCTGTACTTTTAGTGTGTTGTCAAACTTGAAACAGTCCTTTTCAATGTTCCGTTGGATGCCTAGTGCTCTTTCTTGTGGCATGTCTTTGAATGTTAAGTCCCTTATGTTTGTGTTTACAGCACATTCAGATGGAGGGATACTTCGCAAAACAGTGAGATCATTAGAAATGAACTTGTGAAGACGGAGGTTACCTTTGCTGCAGATTTCTCTGGCCTCTTGCGCCAACTGTATTGCTCCTTCCACTGTGTTTGTGCTTGTAACTCCATCATCGACATAAAAGTCTTTCTCCATGAACTGTGAACCTGCTGGGTACAAGACACAGTGCTCTTTGGCCAAATATTTCAGTCCGTAATTTGCACAGCCTGGAGACGATGCCGCACCGAAAAGGTGTACCTTCATTCTGTAGGTTTGAGGTTGTGTGCTTGTATCACCATTTTTCCACCAGAGGAAACGCAGATAGTCCCTGTCCCCTTCATCGACGTGAAACTGATGGAACATTTTTTCTATATCGCACATTAAAGCAATAGAATGCTGCCTAAACCTCAAGAGAATGCCAGTCAAATTGTTTATTAAGTCAGGCCCTTGGAGGAGATGATCATTGAGACTTGTTCCGTTGTGTTTAGCTGAACAGTCGAATACGACACGCAGTTTTGTGGGCTTTTTGGGATGGTAAATCCCGTGGTGCGGGATGTACCATTGTTCACCTTGTATTCCTTCGTTATGTACTTCTTCGATGTCTCCTCTTTCAATTATGTCATTCATGTATGCAACATAGTCCCTTTTGTATTTCTCATCCTTGTTGAACTTTCGTTTTAAGTGTTCGAGTCTAATTTCTGCAAGCCTTTTGTTGTCTGATAAGTGTGGCCTTTGTTTGAATGGAAGAGGCACCTCACAGTATCCTTGTGCATTTTTCTTTATTCCTTCCTTGAGTTTGTCTAGAAAAATGAGATCCTCTTGTGAGACTATTTTGTCGCTTGCCTTTGCATCCTTAAAATCAGACTCAAGAACTTTGATAACATCCATAGGTGTTACAGGAGGTAGTTCTTTTACCATGACTCTGTGGCACAGACTTGTTTCAGTTTCATTTGACTCTGATGTGGAGCCACCGACAATGCTCCACCCCAGCTCTGTCTGGATTGCAAATGGCTCATTGTCCTTTCCAAGTAGAACCTGTTTTGGAGCTAGAGTTCTGGAACAGTTAAATCCAATGAGTAGTCCAACATCACAGCTCAGAAGAGGAGGTATCTTATCAACAGTCTCTGACAGATGGAGCCATTGCTTTGCAGTTTCGTTCGTGGGTATGTTGTCATAATTAAACGGAATATAGTCCTTTGTGTAAGAGGGCGGAAGGTCAATACAAACATCTGAGTTGTAACCTCTCACACGTAACCCTGGTACTCTCTGACTTTTGACTGTCATGTGAATTCCCAGCATTGTGGTTAGTTTTAGATTAACTGGATGAGAGTCTGCTTGTAACTGGTTAGTTACCTCTTCACTAACAAATGTATTGTCACTTTGTGTGTCTAATAAAGCATACACTAACTGCTCTTTAGAAGGTCTCTGGGTAGTGGAAACCCACACAGGAACAATCATGGAGGTACTACCTGATTGACCCACCTTTGTGACGTTCAGAGCTGTGACTGCCATAGTATCATTTTCTGTGGTTGGTGTAATGTTTGTGGAGCTCTGAGGTCTTTCATTTGCCTTGTGATTCTCATTGTGCAAACAAGTGGGGTGTCATCTTTTGCAAGTGTCACATGTGTGGCGATGACGACAGTCTTTGGCTTTGTGGCCCACCTTTAAGCACCCGTAGCACAGTTTATTGTCCTTTACAAATGTCCGTTTGTCGTCTAGTGACTTTTCTGAGAAGCTTGGGCACTTTGACAACTGATGCCTTTCATCTTTGCAGAACATGCAGGGTACCTTTAACTTTGTGTCATTTAACTTTGCTTTATCTGCATGTGCCGTAGCTTGTGTTGTAAAGACTTGGGCTGCAAATCTGTTTGGTTTGATCTCTTTTGCATGTCCTTTTTCCAGAGATGAACTGCATGAATGGAGTGCATAGGAAGAAGTCACAGGATTACATGCAATTTCCGCCTCGAGTGCTACAAACTCTGCAAAATCCTTGAAAGAGGGGAAATCTTTACCTTCCATGAGAGCAACTGTGACCTGACGATTCCAACGTGTTGCGAGCCATTCTGGAACCTTTTGCAATAACTTTTGGTTTTCCTCACAGTCACTCAGTATCTCTAAGCCCTTTACATGTGGTGTTGCCTGGAGACAGGTTGTGAGAAAATCAGAAAATGTCCGTAAACCTTCTGCATCCTTTGAGTGGATTTTAGGCCACTTCGACAGTTTGTCTCTGAATGCCTTTTGAACAACAAAAGGCTGACCATAACGTTGGTCAAGCCTTTTCCAGGCATCTTTGTATGCCTCTTCGTCGCTACGATAAAATGTGCCCTCAAGGCATTTAAGTGCTGGGCCAGTAATATACCTTTTTAACAAGTGCAGTTTATCAGCAGGAGATATACCCTTGCAGTCTATCAGTGAGCTGAAGGAAGCCTTCCATTCGATGTAGGTGATGGGATCTCCGCTGAACACGATAGGCACTGGCACTGGGATTCTGTTTACAGCTATGCTGTCTTGGATAGCTTTAGCCAGCTGGGAAATGTCTGTGGGAGGCGATGGAGAAACAACTTGAGAGTGTGGTTGTTGCACAGAATAGTTGACAGGAAAGGATGCATATTGTTGCATGACCGGGTGGTATGAACCTGTGGAGAGCAATGGGGCTGGTTGTGCAAAGCTTTGGTTGACAGGAGAAGTCCCATTGTTCTGTAACATACATTGACTGTCCATATCAACTTTCAATTCCTTGTCATAAATCTCTAATTTTGCACGTGCAGCTTGCCTTTCCTTTTCTGCTTGTAAGCGCTCTAGTTCAAACTTTTGTGCATCCAATTCTCTCCTGTGTTTCTCTTCCATTTCTCTTAATTTTTCCCTTTGTTTGATTTCCTCTTGTGTGATTTTATACTGAGCTTCCTTAGCAGCTAATTCTGAAGCTGCATCAATTCTTTTGGCAGCGATGCTTGCTTCAGAGTGATAACTGGACTGTGATGAAGTGCCAAAAATGGACTTAGCATGGTCATAAGTTAAGAGTTGATGGAGGCGCTGCTTTTCTCTATCTGCATCATATTCATCTATGGCTGCCAAACGCTCTGAAATGATTTTCATAATGTCTTTTGTCACAGATTCACAGAAGTCCATTTTACGCCTTATGACATGGGATGGTGCATTATGCTCTCTTAGTTCACTGTATGCTTTTGTCATGTCATTTACTGTCCTTTCAATATCATCAGCCATTTCTGCTAACTGTGAATCTGACAGATCACTTTTGAGGTCTGCTCTGTAAATTCTGACCTGACCTTTCCAGTGTTCATAGATAGTTAACAGCTTTTTCTCTCTTTTAGTCTGTTCATCCCTTTGATGTAACAGCATTTTCTCTGTAGGCACACTAGGCCTTTCTGATCACCTTGGTAACGTTTCATTAACTATTTCCTCTCGTTGTTCCTTTTCATTTATCTGTTCTGATTTAATATCTTCCATTTTGAGAGTGATTGCTTGTCACCATATCCCTAGACCGTTGCTGCAGCTCGCTGCTCCGCGCCGTTTCCGTGCCGTTCCTTGAAATCGCGGGCAGCTCGTTGTAGCACGTTGGGTGAAGCGTCTCCTCTTGGCCTCGACCAGGCGACAGGCCCTCACTTCTCCCGGAGGTAAGCTCTTACTGTAGCATACCCCCCCGAATGAAGGATGACACTTTACTGATGATTTTTTAGGTTTAATGGCAGTAAACCCTCAAATTCACCGTAAGAGCTGGGAACCACACAGAAAAACATCGTATAAGCTAAAGTCCATACTCTTACAACTGTTAGCTAAAAATAACCTTAACTCTTGACAATAAATACTACAAAATATACATACATGTTAACACAAAAATTCAAATTGTCATATTTACATATTAAACATACCTTGTGCCTCTATCAAGGGGGCTGCTAATAACAAATACATTTTATATTTTATCACAACCTTTTCTTCCCCGTCTTTTGCCGCCGTTAGTTTGCTCACGCTAACGGTTATAACCGGAAGTTCCTTCAAAATAAAAGCACCGAATATCAAACAGGAAGCTAACCGTAACTGATAATACATAAAAGTAATAAGCTCCAAAATAAAATATAAGCAAATGAAGAAATGTACATAGGGTTATTTACACATATTAATTGGGCAACAGGATCACCGTCTAGCTTTATTTGCAGACGATATAATAATCTTTCTGAAAAAGATGGAAATATCCATTCCTGAATTATTAGATCTCATCAATATATTTGGAAAAATTTCAGGATATAAATTAAACAAATCAAAATCATCAATTATGTTCCTAAATCAACTAGAAAGTAAAAACCCTCCTAAAATAGCCACTCAATTTAAAATTGTGGATTGTTTCACATACCTGGGTATCCAAATCGCCCCACAACTTAAACATATACCATGTAATTATGAACCATTAATGGAAGAAATCTCAAAATCATTAGATAGGTGGACACATATACCAATATCACTAATAGGTAAAATAAATGTCCTTAAAATGAATATACTGCCTAAACTATTGTATCTATTTCAAAATCTTCCACTTCCTCCTCCAAGTAACGTGTTCATTCGACTAAAAAAATTGTTTATCAGATTTTTGTGGAATAATAAATGTCCCCGGACACGACTGTCATTACTATACTTACCTTTTGATAGAGGGGGGCTTAAATGTCCTAACCCACTCTGGTACTATTGGGCAGGACAACTGAGAACATTGTTGTTCTATTTCACAGAAAGAGATGCTCCTCTTTGGAAAGAAATGGAGGAACTCCAGCTAAGTTTACCCCTCCCTATTTACCTGTATTCAGCAAACACTAAAATCCTTAAAAAGAACACAAAAAATCCTATTGTGAAAAATGTGATTGTAGAATCAGAATCAGAATCAGAATCAGGTTTATTGCCATTGTTCATGTAGTACACAAACTAGGAATTTGTCTCGGTACAATGCTGCAACATTAAACATGATAAGATAAGAGAAATAAGTGTGGCATCAAGTTAAAAAATATCTTAGAGAAATGTCCTCTCTCTCTGTCTTCAGCCCAATATGGAGGAATGATTCCTTCTTACCGGGAAAAGCAGACAGGGGATTTAAATCTTGGATTATGAAGGGCTTGGGGAAAATAGGAGATCTATATAATGAGCAAAAGGTGTTAATGACATTCGAAGAAATAGTTGATAATTTTAATATACCTCGTAATCATTTCTTTAAATATTTGCAGCTGAGAAATTTCATTAGATCACGTCAAAATCAAACATTAGACATCCCTGAAATGTCTGTTATAGAGAAATTAATGATTACGAATTGTTTAGGGAGGGGTTTAATTTCCAAAATGTATAAATGCCTGGTGGATGAATGTACAGAAACATCTGTAGAACGGCTGGGGGCATGGAGAGAGGATCTACAGGAGGACATCTCAATGGTAGAGTGGGAAGAAGCATGCACTAAAACACAATCAAGAACCACTAACACCCGCCTGAAATGAGTGCAATATAATTGGTTAATGCGATCGTATGTAACACCAGAAAAGTTAAACAAATATAATAGTGTTATTCCTGATATTTGTATCAAATGTGAGAGAGAAAAGGGTAAATTTTTCCATTGCATTTGGCAATGTACAGAAATACAAAGGTTCTGGCAAGAAGTGAAACAATACATTCAGGATATATTACATATTCAAGTACCCTTAATCCCACAGCTGTTTATATTAGGTTTGTACCCTGAGAATTTGAAAATTAAAATAAAAATCACCGATTATTTATAGACTTAAGCATATTAATTGCAAAGAGAGTAATAGCCCTATCCTGGAAAAACACTAGAAGACCAAGAATCAATAGGTGGTTGTCTGAGTTATCTACCACTCTCCCTTTGGAGAAAATTACCTATACATTAAAACATCAAGAACATAATTTTCACCACATTTCG
This sequence comes from Pholidichthys leucotaenia, assembly GCA_020510985.1. NCBI lineage: Eukaryota > Metazoa > Chordata > Actinopteri > Cichliformes > Pholidichthyidae > Pholidichthys > Pholidichthys leucotaenia. The sequence goes on from CM035846.1 coordinate 79,334,666, forward strand.
GACCCCTTCATTTCCTATTTATTAGGAATGGACTTGACACATGTGATGGAAGAGTGTGGTGACACGTGAACAATGGCCCTCTGTAATATGTAACTTTGTAGGAATGTTTTGTTTTGTATCCTTTTTTACTATTTAATGGACTATAACTATTTGGATCCCCATCTAATAATTGGAACATTTGGGAGGGTGGGGTGGGGTTGATAGGTTTGATATGTTTGTTTAATTTGTGTTATTATATTTCTTTATGTTGTGAAAACAATAAAAAGAATGTTGGGAAGAATACTGACTGAAAATTAAGGGGACACTGTATAAGCACTATTGTAGTTAGTCACAAACTTATAAGAAAGTATGTACAAACATATACACTACCGTTCAAACGTTTGGGGTCACCCAGACAATTATTTTGTGTTTTCCATGAAAAGTCACACTTATTTACCTCCATGAGTTGTAAAATGAATAGAAAATATAGTCAAGACATTGACAAGGTTAGAAATAATGATTTGTATTTGAAATAATAATTTTTTCCTTCAAACTTTGCTTTCGTCAAAGAATCCTCCATTTGCAGCAATTGCAGCATTGCAGACCTAACATGATTGCACAAGGGTTTTCTAATCATCCATTAGCCTTCTGACGCAATGAGCAAACACATTGTACCATTAGAACACTGGAGTGATAGTTGCTGGAAATGGGCCTCTATACACCTATGTAGATATTGCACCAAAAACCAGACATTTGCAGCTAGAATAGTCATTTACCACATTAGCAATGTATAGAGTGTATTTCTGATTAGTTTAAAGTTATCTTCATTAAAAAAAGTGCTTTTCTTTCAAAAATAAAGAAATTTCTAAGTGACCCCAAACTTTTGAACGGTAGTGTACTTATGGGAAAAAAGCTGCAAATTTACAAGAAAAAAGTCATATTTATGAGAAAGAAAACTGCAAATTTACAAGAAGTGAACTTTACTAGGAAAAAATTTGCAGATTCATGAGAAAAATGTCAATTTACAAACTCACAAATTTATTAGAAAAAGGATATAAATTTACAATAAAAAAGTGGCACATTTACAAAAAAGTGGCAAATTTATAAGAAAAAGTTGCCAATTTAAGATGCAAAGCTATTTTACAAGAAAAAAAAGTATTTTATTTATAAATTAATGAGAAAAATTTATAGATTTAAGAGAAATGCAGGACATTTTAAAGAAAAAATTGTTCCTCCTGGAGCCCCTTTCATTTATGTCATCAGGCTGTCCTGCTGTGTGGGAGATGCTGGGTGAATGCAGCAACTTTCAGTGGTTGTTAGCTGAGCAGTACTGCAGGTAATTGCACCAGTGAGGGGCACATGCACACACACGGGCAATGAGTGCACTCTTTAAGCTACGGTGGCAGCAAGGTAAAATTGGTAGTAGCCGTCAGGTGGCTGTGCTTGGAATGTGATATCGCAAGCACAGGTGTCGCTCAATACATGTGCACAACACTGATTCAGTCACACACAGGAAGTGCAGCAAAGTTGGCGAAATAAACAAGCAACATAGTCCTTCAGTCAAAAATACATAGAAATTCTAATATTTGAATACCCTACCCGCTCACGGCGGCTTCCTGGCTTTTGATTTTCCATCAAGTTTGATTTGCCATTCCGTGGAGTGTAGTGGTGCTATGTGTCGTGGGGTGGGGTGGGGTGAAGCAGGTGGGGGCCCGGATTATCAAAGGTGGAATGCGGGCTCCGCCTCCTGTCTTTTTGTCAGTGCCACCATCTCCAAACCATACATCAGAGCAGGTCTCACTACTGCCTTGTAACTCCAGGTTGTGGTCCTCTGGTTGCCAATAGCCACCATTTTCTTCTCTCCTTTGAGTGGGGTGCGCGGTCTGGTTTCTCGTGCTTGGTTGCCTCCACTGAGCATTTTGTCCAGGTTTGATGGGACCTCACTCCATCCAGGGCCATCCTTACACAATAAACTGCCTGGCTTGCAGCCATTATAACGTTTGCGTTCCATTTTTTGTTCCATCAAAACAAAGTAAGCAAATTCACCATTTGAGGAGCCCTGGCCTATGCAAACCCACTTGTCAATCATGCCCATCCAACCATAAACCTTCATTTTTTTTGCTCACTCATGACAAATGCCAGTCAGATTGTGAGCAGCCATTTTGCCGCACCCTCCTCTTTCACCTCTTGGGAAGCATTTCCATTACCAACAGTTCCAGCTAGATAAAGCCATGTTTAGTATATTTTGTAAAAATTCCTAGCAATGAGCAGAGTGAACATGAAGTGGTGTCAGTGCCAGTCCCTGCAGACATTTCCTCTATCACCAGCAATGCCCAGTCGTCGTCCTCCTCCTCCTCCCACATCTGCTACAACTTCTCCTGATTCTCCATGCACATTTACATGCAGTTAGTCATGCTTCAGTTGCATTAATCCTACACCCAAAACTCACAATGCGGCAACGCAGTGAGGAGGCACAGGTCTGCTCGAAACACAAAACAGATGGAAATAACTCCACACATAAGTCCCTGAAATGTTCTGAAAAAAGAGTCCAGATAAACAAACAACAACAACAAACAAGAATACAGAAAAAAAAAGTATTGTCCATGATATCAGAAAAAAAAAAAAGCTCCTGAGCACAGGGAGCCCTCCATCACAGAAGAAGGAAAATAAAGGATTGTTCTCATCTGTGGGAAGACTAGTCACCTGCTGCTTCCTCAGTGCGCCTAGGTCTTACTGTAGTAGTCAGTGATGGAAAGGGTTTTGTAGTCAACTGATGTTTTAAATCATGAGAGTGCAACAGTTCCTCCCTGAGAGCTGATCTGTTTCCCCATGGCTTCATGCCTCTTTTTAAAACCTCACTTACCAGCTGAAATGACAATCGGCTTACAGTCTCATATTTACATGAAAAAAAGTCTCAAATTTACATGAAAAAGTCTAATATGTCAGAAATTTACTAGAAAGAAAGCTATAAATTTCCATCCATCCATCCATCCATCCATCCATCCATCCATTTTCTGGGCAGCAGCTCAAGCAGAGAAACCCAGACTTTCCCTCTCTCCGGGAGGATGCCAGGCCAGCTTGGAGACGTCGTCTCTCCAGCATGTCCTGGGTCTGCCCCGGGGTCTCCTCATAGTGGAGCGTACCTGAAACACCTCAAGTGGGAGGCATCTAGGAGGCATCCTGATCAGATGCCCAAACCGCCTCAGCTGGTTCCTTTCAGTATGGCAGAGCAGTGGTTCTACTCTGAGCCTCTCCCCGATGACTGAGCTCCTCACCCTCTCTAAGGGTGAGTCCAGCAGTCAAACGGAGAAAGCTCATTTCAGCTTCTTGTGTCAATGATCTCATTTTTTCAGTCATTACCCAAAGCTCATGACCATAGGTGAGGGTAGGAACGTAGAGTGACCGGTAAATCAACAGCTTTGCTTTAGAGCTCAGCTCCCTGTTAACTACAACAGCTAGCTGTAAATTTACAAAACAAATATTAAATTTAGAAATAGATAGATAGATAGATAGATAGATAGATAGATAGATAGATAGATAGATAGATGTACTTTATTGATCCCAAACTGGGAAATTGCAAATTATGCAGAAACTGCAATTATGTGGAAAAAAGATGCACTTTCACGAGAAAAAATAAGACACACGGTATAAAAAAGTACAAGAAAAACAAAGCTCAATTAAACAAAAAAAAGTAGTGCAGATATGGTCTTAGCTCGACAGATCAGAACTATCAGGTTATAGGTAGGCTACATATTTAGAGGGTTTCTTTTCACTTATAAAATAACTAGAAAACAGCATGCAAAAAAAAAACAAACAGTAGAAGCTTTACTTGTTTTTCCAAAAAATCAAATACCAGCTACTTTTCCTCTGTCATAACAAAAGTCACATTTGCAGAACAGCAGACAATAAACAGCAGCTTCTTGCTCTGAAAAAGAATTATGTGGCTAAACCCTGTTTAAGTGTTTGATAATGAGCTTTGGTTGATTAATGAAATGTCAAAAAATAACTGATGACAAGTGACTTAATCGGAAAAAAGTGATGCAACTGTTTGGTAATAGTGGTGAGTTTAAATTCCTTTATTTTATTTTGTTTTTCTAATATTAAGTATTGCTGTCACTGCCTGGTGGTGGTGATGATGTGTGGATGTATGTGTGTGTGCCTGCATGTGCATGATCACATGAAAGTGTGACGCCCACCTGGCTTTCTCTGGGCCCACCTACTTTATAATTTCCGGCCATGGTCTTAATGTCTATTGGTTGTAAAGCTTTTACTCAGTGCTAGCTAAATAATTGCATGGGTAGAAAATGTGTGCAGGACTAGAGCTACTCAGACATGAGAGAGGGATAATCCGGTGGAGCAGAATTAAAAGTGGAAATACACAACAAAGAGATGATTGAGGGAAAACTGAATGAAAGAAAGAGATTAGTGTCATTTTAACTTAAAGAAGATTCTCTATATCATGCGAGGCTGAGAAGCTGACATTCCTTAAAAGCCCGAGCCTAGTGGTGGCAGGGGAAGGACTACTCAGCTTGTTCATATCAAGCCAGTTGACCTCTGACACAGTGACAGGTGAGACTGCCAAAATGCATTATACTAATTAGACCTATCCCTTTTTTAACCCAGGCTACGGCACTAGCTGACTTACTCAGCTCAAGTAGATCTGCATGAGACAGGCAAGTGCAAAGCTGTCCATAAGCCAGCGTAAAAATGATCTAAATGTATGTGGGCATCAGCCAGGAGCAAAAGCTACAGACACATATGCAGTTGAAACCAGAAGTTTGCATACACTGTATAAAAGGACACATACCTTTTTTTTTTTTTTCCTCACTGTCAGACATTAAATCAGACTAAACTTTTCCTGTTTTAGGTCAGTTAGGATTACTAAAATTATTTTTACTTGAAAAATATTTTTTATATTCAATAAATATTTTTGGGAGAATATTTTATTACTCTTTTCAAAGTCAGAAGTTTGCATACCCTAAGATTGCTATGCATTTAAACAATTTGGGAAGATCCAGATGATGATGATGTCATGGCTTTGGAAGCTTCTAACTGGTGAATAGACATTTGAGTTAACTTCCTTTTTTCGGCTCCACTGCCAAAAACAGGAAGGCTGTGCAGCGTAATGGTTTAGACAGGGCTGCAGCCTCGTCCACACTTCGTGTTTCAGTTTTGACTCATTTATCATGTTTGGTGTATATCCCCTCTGTGTTTGTTAAGCTCCGCCCTTCATGTGCCGCTTGATGGCCTTTATGCTTTTGCACGTGTTCTGTTTTGACTTGATTGCTCTCTTCTCTATTTATGTGCGTTTTCAGTCTGTGTTCTTTGCTGCGTCTTATGTTAACATCCCGTTTGATTCACCATGCTGTCTGGATTTATTATTGTCATTTCTCACCCTACGTTGTCTGGATTATTATTTCTTACAACTCCTGCCCACGTGCAGTGTTTATTTTCTGTTTCCTATTATTAATCTTCCGGCGCCACACGAGTCGGCTGCCTTTTTGCAACAGCGGCTTAGTTCTGAGTTGTTTTTTTTTTTTCTTCCTCTAATTTTCTGATCCGGCGACAACTTTCTGATCCAGTGACACCTTACACACCTTATACATCACGGACACACAGATCGCCCCAAATGTCTCCCGAGCCGGTGGACGGAGTCACTGTTTACAGCAGGAGACGGTACAACAGGGACCAACTGTTAGCAGTCAACCGCCACTCGGTGCTAATGAAAAAACTCGACATACCGGGAGAAATAAGGCGAAAACGACGTGGGTGTCGTGCTGGTGTAAGACGGCGGGCAAGGAATGTAAGGTACAGATTCGCCCTCCCATCCGTTGTTATGGGGAATGTACGATCGATATTAGGAAAGGTAGATGAGCTAGCGGCTATCTCCCGCTTCCCGCTTTCCATGCAATATGGGCAGACCGAACACCAGACAGTGGCAAGGCACGGGTCGGTGGAGTGATAATGTATGTTAATAACAACTGGTGCAGACCGGGACATATCATGGTTAAACAACAACACTGCAACAAGGACATGGAGTTGCTAGCTGTTAGCATGCAGCCTACATATCTCCCGAGGGAATACTCACACGTGATCTGCATTGTTATTTATGCAAATCCGACAGCGAACGGTGGGACAACGCATGATGTCATCCACTCAGTAACTGGCAGGCTGCAGACAGAACACCCAGATGCTCTTCTCCTCATCTCAGGCGACTTCAACCATGTTTCACTGTCTCCCATTCTACCCACGTTCACCCAGTATGTCACATGCCACACTAGAGACAATAAAACACTGGACTTACTCTACGCAAACACTAAGGAGGCGTACACCTCATCACCACTTCCCCCACTTGGGAGATCGGATCACAACTTGGTTCATCTCCGGCCAGTGTACAAACCCCTAGTGCACAGACAACCTCCGGTTATGCGCACAGTGAAGTTATGGTCTGAGGAGGCAATGGATGCTCCAAAGGACTGTTCTGAAACCACTGCCTGGGAGCTAGCTCCGCGATCCACATGGTGAGGACATCGATGGCCTCACTGACACCATCACGGACTACATCAGCTTCTGTGTGGACAAAACCGTACCCACCAAGACCATACAGTGTTGCTCGAACAACAAACCCTGAATCAACCCTGAGATAAAAACACTTCTGAGAGAGAAGAAGAGGATCTTCAGGTCAGGGAACAGGGAGATGCTGAAGTCCATACTGAGGGAGCTGAGGAGGAAGATCAGAGAAGGCAAGGACAGCTTCAGGAAGAAGATGGAGGACAAGCTGCAACAGAGCAACATCGGTGGGGTCTGGAGAAACCTTAAAACCATCTCTGGGCTCCAGAATACCTCCCCCCAGGCCACGGGGGGCAGGGAGTGGGCGAACAATCTGAACCTGTTTTTCAATAGGTTTGACCAACCGCCCTCCCCCCCAACTACACACCAACCACTGCTGCCCCTGAAGACATCGAGTCCTGCTGCCCACACCCCACTCCACCATCACCCCCTCACTCCCAACACACAGCCCCCCAACATGACCCTCACTAAGACCCAGGTGAGGACGGAGCTGAGGAAGATCAAGGCGAGGAAGGCGTCGGGACCGGACGGCATCAGCGCAAAGCTCCTCAAGTCCTGTACAGACCAGCTGTGTGGGATTGTGGAGCACATCTTCAACCTGAGCCTGAAGCTGGGGACGGTACCACAGTTGTGGAAAACATCTTGTGTGGTACCTGTACCAAAGACTTCCCACCCTAAAGATCTGAACAGCTACAGACCAGTGGCCCTGACGTCCCACATGATGAAGACCCTGGAGAGACTGCTCCTTGCTCACCTCCGCCCCCTGATGGGACCAGCGATGGATCCACTCCAGTTCGCCTACCAGCATGGCATTGGGGTGGAAGATGCGGTGATCTTCCTCCTTCACCATTCTCTGTCCCACCTGGAGAAGCCCGGGAATGCGGTGAGGATCATGTTCTTTGACTTCTCCAGTGCTTTCAACACCATCCAACCGATGATCCTGAAGGACAAGCTGCTGTGCGCAGGGGTGGACCAGCACCTGTCATCATGGATCCTGGACTACCTCACAAACCGGCCACAGTTTGTGAGAACCCGGGACTGTGTGTCCGACATGATCATCGGTAGCACGGGGGCCCCCCAGGGAACGGTTTTGGCTCCCTTCCTATTCACCCTCTATACTGCGGACTTCTCACACAACACAACACACTGCCATCTACAGAAGTTCTCTGACAACTCTGCGATCATTGGCCTCATCTCCAACGGAGATGAAGCTGAGTACAGAGGGCTTATCCAGGACTTTGTGGACTGGTGCCATCGGAACTGCCTCCAGATCAACGCGAGGAAAACTAAGCAGCTGGTGGTGGACTGCCGCAAGCCAGGACAACCCCTCACAGCACCAGTAAATATACAGGGAACTGGCATCGAGATGGTGACATCCTACAAGTACCTGGGTGTTCATCTGAACAATAAACTAGACTGGTCACACAATACTGACGCACTCTACAAGAAGGGACAGCGCAGGCTGTTCCTACTGAGGAGACTCAGGCCTTTTGGTGTACAAGGGGTGCTGCTGAAGTCATTCTACGACACGGTGGTGGTATCAGCCATCACTTTTGGAGTGGTCTGCTGGGGCAGTGGCGTTACAGCAGCCGATAGGAAGAGACTGAACAAACTGATCAAGAAAGCTAGTTCTGTCCTGGGGCAACGCCTTGACCCAGTGGAGGAGATGGGAGAGAGAAGGATGGTGGCTAAACTGTCATCTCTGCTGGAGTCCATGTTCCACCCTATGCAGGACATACTGAATGCACTGAGGAGCTCATTTAGCAGCAGACTACATCATCCTAGGTGCACAACCGAGAGGTTTCACAGGTCCTTCCTACCTACGGCTGTCAGACTGTACAACCTAAGCAGGGCTGCTCGCAGAGATAGCAAAAAGATGTGACAACCTAATAGTATTGAATGCAAAAGACACAATAGACTTACACAATGGTCCCCTCCAGTATACAACTAGGAAAATACCGGTCGCTACGGAGGGCGACGATATGTATGGGTACAATATGTATGGGTACATAATCATACCATGTAGGATAACTAAGTAGACGGTTATGCTGTTTCATTCCATCTAGCTACAATGCTCCACACTGTGTGTATTTATATATTTATTCCATTTAGCTACAATGCTCCGCACTGTGTGTCTATATATTTATATATTTATATGTACATATGTATACTCGCTGCTCTTGTTTTTTCTTGTCTTCTGATTGTTGCTCTGAGTGTTGCTATCCCTGTGCTGTTGCAATCCTGGAATTTCCCCATTGTGGGACTAATAAAGGCTTATCTTATCTTGTCTTATCTTATCTTGTCTTATCTTATCTTATCTTATCTTATCTTAATATATCATGGTTTACCAGATTCACCTGCCGATTGGGTCCTCCACTCCTTCTTTTCCCCAGAGGGACAAACGTTTCTCTGACAGTAAGACGCAGCCAGTAATGGACCCAGCCGGTGAGTCTGGAAAGAGGAGGAAGAGGTGGAGTAGGGAGAAGAAGCAGTGTGTCAGGTCAATTGAGGATTTAGCGGCCGCAGATTGGAGCAGCTCTTCCCGAGAGTATGAGATATTTTGCTGAGGTGGAGTCACTAATCTGTTGTGCCAGACCAAGCATGCAGTTCCACCCCCGGGTGCAGAATTTCTGCCTTCCTCCCCTACCATCACTGCCACCCTCCTCTTCGTCACCTGCCAAGTCCAAGGATTATGATTGGATTCTACCTGTAAAGGACTCAGCGGATAAAGGGAGGTCAGGAGCCTGTAGTCCCACTGTGGATGACCAGTGGGCAGCCCAGTTCATCCAGGATTTTGTCTCAGAAGCCCCTGCTTTCCCCACACCGGAGGAGGCCCTGGACTGCCTAGAAGCCGTGGCTGGGATTTTGGAAGCACACCCCGGTCTGCGGAGATACCCTGAGCTGGAGGGACTATAGGGCAACATTTCCAACTTCTACCGGATATATCGCGGGTTGGTGAGGAAGCCATGTGGCGCACTAAAGCTTGTGCTGATGCAGAAATGTCTCATGGCTCCCACAAGTTCCACACACCTCTCCTCCGCTCCAACTCCAGTGCCTCACTGCTGCGCAACAGCATCTCGCCAGAAGATCACCATAGCTACCTGGAGTGATTCGTCTGATTCTCCAGCAGCGGGTATGACAGCACCATCAGCCTCAACAGCAATGGAGCTGAGGACAAGGCAAGTACCATTTTCTCATTCACATCTAATAGTGAGAGGTCTTGTCTTCAGTGAGGAAACTCAGCTGCCGCCTCTTATTGCTGCTGAGCCCTCAAATGTGTTTTCTGCTGCCATCCCATTGTGGATTCCACCACTCACCTCAACCCCTTGTTTCCTCAAGGTCATCTCCACCTCAGCTGGGTTCATAACAGAGGAGGAAAGCTCAAGCGATGCTGCTGTTCCTCTCCACATGCATGCTCTAGCAGTGACTGTCCCACCTCAAGTGCACGCTCCAGCAACGATTGCTCTGCCTCACTTGCACACTTCATCAGAGACCGCTCCACCTCACATGCATGCTCCAGCAGTAACTGTTTCTCCTTACGTGCACACCCCTGCAGAGACTGTTTCTCCTCACATGCATGCCCCTGCAGAGACTGCTTCACCCCATGTGCACGCCCCTGCAGAGACTGTGTCATCCCACATGCATGCTCCAGCAGTGACTGTTTCATCTCACGTGTGCACTTCAGCAAAGACTGCTGCGTCTCATGTGCACACTCCTGCAGTGACTGCTCCTCTTGAGGCCATCATTCCAACATCGGCTGCACTGGGGTCCTCACTAGCAAAAGAGCAGGAGTTAAGGCAAGTCCTCTTCTTTGTTTTCTTAATATCTGTTTTAGAGAGGTCTTGTTTTACTCCTGCTGAGGAGGCTCAGTTGGAGCATCCATCTGTTTCTGAGCTTTCTCTGCCAAGCTCTTCTATTGTCTGATGCCTTCTTCAACCTGAACCTCTTCCTCCCTGTCCGAGGTGGCAGCGTCGGAGGAGGATTCCTGGGTGCTTTGGTTGGATGTGTCCCTGCCATCTCAGCCTGAGGTCAGCGCGCTCCAGTCATCTCATTCGGAAATCAGAGCGCTCAAACCATCAGCACATGAGGACGGCACACTTCAGTCATCTGATCCAGAGGTCAGCGCTCCCCAGCCGTCTCATCCAGAGGTCAGCGCACTGCAGCCATCTCATCCAGAGGTCAGCACTCCCCAGTCCTCCCATCCGGAGGCCAGTGCACACAAATCGTTGGTTGCTGGGGTTTGCGGTCCTCAATCATCAGTTTTAGAGCAAGAGGCTATCATGTTATTTTCACTAAAGCTTAAAGCTCCTGTGTTTTCTCCTGAATTTAACATTTTCATCTTGTCATCTCCTGAGTTCAAGGGTCCTTTGTAATCAGCTCCTCAGTCTAAAGTGTTCATGTCATTTTTCCCTGAGTTTGATGTTCATGTGTTATTTTCAGAGCAAAGGTCTCGTGTGTTATTTTCAGAGCAAAAGGCTTGTGTGTTTTCTCCCATCTGGTGGCCCATGGACTTTGGTCGACCACCCGACGCACTCTGTGCTCTGGTCTGGGGAACCATGGACTTGGATAAGCCCCCTGACCCGCCTTGCTCTCTGGTTTGGTGGCCCTGGGACTATGGAAGACCACCTGACCTGTTTTGTGTTGGACTTTTCTGGGGAGGGAGTTTGCTTCGGCCTGCCTGGCCTTTTCCTCCACCACCCACACTCTGAGGGTTTTTGGCTTTCTTTTTTTTCTTTTTCTCTATTGTGGGTGTTACCCTAGGGTGGTCTGGGTCCCGACCCTTGTGGGGGGGGGGGGGGTCTGTAGTGGTTAAGACAGGGCTACAGCCCCTGCCCACACTTTGTGTTTCAGTTTTGACCCATTCATCATGTTTTGTGTGTACCCCCTCTGTGTTTGTTCAACCCCACCCATCCTGTGCTGCTTGATGGCCTTGATGGTGCACACCTGTTCTGTTTTGTCTTGATTGCTCCCCTCACTATTAATGTACGTTTTCAGTCTGTGTTCTTTGCTTCATCTTATATTAACATCATGTTTGATTCACCACACTGTCTGGATTTATTATTGCCATTTCTCACCCCACGTTGTCTGGATTATTATTTCTTACAACTCCTGCCCATGTGCAGTGTTTATTTTCTGTTTCCTATTATTAATAAATCATGGTTTACCAGATCCACCTGGCAATTGGGTCCTCCACTTCTTCTTTTCCCCGGGGGTGCAAACGCTTCTCTGACATGCAGAGGGTCATCGGCACATCCCAAAAAATCATCGGCAGCCCTCTGCCCTCCCTGGAGGACATATCCAGATCCTCCTCCCAGAACTTGCAAAACCACTGTCAAGATTATTACAGATATGCTTCAAAAATGAGTGCATGCCACAACAATGGCAAATAGCCCATGTGATCCCTTGCTGTAAGAAAAAAGATAAGCATGACCCAACAACTACTGTCCAGTCTCTCTCCTCAGTATCATGAGCAAAGTCATGGAAATGGTCATCTGCAAGGCTCTATTGAAATTCATTTATAAACACCACCTAATCTCAGACAAACAGTTTAGATTAAGACCTACCATTCCACCACAGATGCATTAACATACATCACACAGACTCTCCATGATGCTCTAGACAACCACCAGGAAGGACACCTCATATGCCTAGATACCAGGCCTGCTTTTGACCAGGTGTGGGACCCAGGTCTTCTTGCTAAGCTAGAAGCTATAGGGCTCAGTGGGACACTCCTGAAATGGATGGAATGCTACCTGTCTGGCAGGGCATTAAAGGTCACTATCAATGGAGTCACATCTAGTGCCAAAGATATCCATGCAGGAGTGCCACAGGGATGAATCCTGGGCCCTCTACTCTTCATTATCTTCATTAATGATCTTCTGGAGAAGTGGAAAAATCCAGCAATACTGTACGCAGATAACTCCTTAGTCCTCAGCATAATCAGAGACAGAAAACTGAGGGTGACAGCTGCCAACTGTCTAAAGGATGACCTTGAAGAAGTAGACAATTGGGCAAAGAAGTAGAACACTCTCTTCAGTGCTGCCAAGTGCAAATCCATCACAATCTCCCACATAAAAGATGCCAGCAACAGTCATCCACCATTGTCCTTCATGAACCCCGTCCTATAAGAGGTTGATGAAGTGGAGTTGCTCGGGATAACTATCCGGAAAGACCTTTCATGGTCCCATCTCCTCACTAAAATGGCTATGGATGCAGGCAAAAGGGCCTTCTGAGAAGAGTAGCCAGGTACCTTGATCCCCCTCAGAGAGCAACAATCTATAAGAGTATGTTTCAATCCAAGATAGAATATGCATCTTCCGTTTGGATGGGTGCATCACCAACATGCCTAGCTCAACTAGATGTCATCCAGAAAAGAGCAATCAAAATCATCAGCCTCCCTCAAGGTAGCCATGAAAAAGGTAACCAACCACAAGACCACCGTCGTGGGCGCCCTGACTCTCCTGCACAGGGTGTACAATAGGAAGGCACCTGCCCTGCTTAACAACATGTAGCCCCACCACTAGTGGTAAGACGCAAAACCCGTCAGAGTACAAATTACCACAGTGCAGTTCTGGAAGAACCTCTGTCTAGCACATCAGGCCATAAACGGACATTCCTCCCTGCTACCATCCAGCTGTGGAACAGCATGCCGAAGGAGATAGCTCTAAATGAAGATAAGCAGAGGCTCAAACGTGAAGTACATGCCTTCCTCTGCGCTTCATGCCAGCGCCATGCCCACCATCAAGGACTGCTGTTCAGCCAAGGAAACGTGTCAACATAGAAAAAAAAAAAAAAGAGCTCTTTAATCTTCGGTTCCTTGTTGTGTCGACTCTTGGTTTGGATACCGCTTCTGTAATATTACCATCCAGTGATTACTGTGAAAGCCTGCCTCTTTTGGTTCTTGGACATTTCGCTGAGGGACAGGGGGAGCATTATGTAAGTTTAGATCTACCTTATTCTGCATACATTTAGGCCTTTCATGAGGCACAGATGCAAAGTGTCCCAACCTGTCCCTCTGTCTGACACTGAACTTGGTAGTCTGGCTGATGCCAAACCTGCTTCTATGCCTGCTGCCAAACCTGCCCTACCTGATGATGATCTAGGCTTTCTGTCTCGGCCTGAACCTGGGTTTCTACCTAATGCTGATGTTCAGTCTGTGGCTTATCCTTTGCTTCACATGGTTGATGATGCTGGCAATGAGCCTGGAGTTCAATACCTACCTTCAGAGATATTATCAATAATTACTGGATTTTCTCTCAAGAAGGATATGTCAGTGCATGGGACGTTCAATCAAGTTTCACTCTTATTCCATGAACTGTCTGCACCATTCCATCCCAGCCTATATATAAGAGAAGCAGCTGCAGAGAATCTAGAACTGGACAAAGAACATGACTGTTCCATTAGTATTATGAAACTCTCCAAGGCTGCTGGACGCAACAGTGGTCTAAGCTTATGCATAAAACAATTATTTGGCAAGGACAGCCGATGGATGAAAGCCTGGATTCTTCTCAGTAAGATAGCTTTTGAGCAGTACAAAGTTAAGGACATAAGAAGCAAAGCCAGTTTTACAGTATGTTGATGTTTTCCCCTTAGTTCAACTCTCTTCAGCTTTTTTTTTTTAATTTATAAATGAGTGTTCATGTTCGATGTTGTATATTGGAGGTGAGTGTCATTATCATGCCAGTCCACTTATTTAAATATGTTTTAAGTGAGGACTGAATTATTTTAACAGTTTCGTTGAGAAATGGTTGAAAAACAGTTTCAAGTAAATTTTTTTCCAAGAAAACAATGTGGTAAATTCATTTGACAATGCAACATCCAACAAAGACAAATGAAATTATGAATTTGCATATCTAAGCAAATAAACAATATGATAAATAAAGATTCCGTATTACAATTCTCAAATGACCTCTTACAACCATAATTAATGAGAGAGAGTGCTGCATAGTAGGTTGGTGAATGAATATGACGACTATGCCCTCTACTATATTGATTTTTGATGTGTAACCTGCACAAAACCTGCAACAAAATATTTTATCTCAGCAAAATCTAGTCCTATTTAAGCAGTATTATATTATTGGCTGCAGTTATTACATTTTGAAAGGATTCTATTAATGCTAGGCCAATAACGTAATAACCAGCCATTAATGTAATAACATTACATTATTGGCAAAATGTTATTACGTTATTGTTCAAAAATGTTGTTAAATTATTGGCAACTTATTACGTTATTGGCTTTATTACATTTAAAATGGCCAAAATTAATATGTTATTGGCTGGTATTATGTTATTGGCACATATTATATTACTTGTTGCTTCAGATGGATTCAAGGTGACGGTGTGATTACATAAGGGATTGGCTCTGAGCCCCTTCCTGTTTGCCATGGTGATGGACAGGCTGACAAACCAGATCAGGAAGGCGTCTTTATGGACCATGATGTTTGCAGATGGCATCTGTAGTGAGAGTAGGAAGCAGGAGGAGGTGGAGGTATGCACTGGAGAGAAGGAGAATGAAAGTCAGTAGAAGCAAGACAGAATACTTGAGCGTAAATGAAAGGGAGGCAGGTGCAACAGTAAAGATGTGAGAAGAGATAGTGAAGGTTAATGAGTTTAAATACCAGGGGACAACCATCCACAACAAAAGACATTATACAGGGGGTTTGCAGAAGAGAGTGCCCGCAGGGTGGAATGGGTGGAGACAAGTGTCAGGCATGATTTGAGTCAAGATTCAAGCTTCAAAGGCTTTATTATCATGTGCTCAGTTAAGAAATGCAACATTTCCTGAGCAATGAAAATCTTACTCTGCTCTCCGAACGAATACTGAGGTAATAGGTACACAACAATACTAATGAGGTAATAACACAGAACCATACCATAGAATAACTAGAGGAAACAAGAAGAATGAAATTTGAAATTCCCTGGGTGACTATAATGGACAGTGATGTATTGATATCAGAGATGATATGAACCTGAGATGGCATAAGCCTATGTACAGTATGCAAATGAGCAGTGTGCAAATGAGCAGTATACAAATTACAAATTAGCACCCAGTGTGCAAATTTCTCTGTAATGATAATACCAGTAGACTGTACATGATAATTAGCAGCAGAGTTGATATGGACATCAGATGGGGTGAGACTATGTACACTGTACAAAGGAGCAATGTGCAAATTTAGCAACAGGTGTGTGAGTTCCTATTTGCAAAGCTGTGTTGTGGAGTTTTGGGAGTTTGTTGTTTGTTCAGGAGTCTGATGGCAGTGGGAAAGAAGGAGCTTTTAAGTCCGGTTGTCCTGCATTCACACTTCTGTACCTCCGGCCTGAGGGTAGAAGTATGAACATTCTGTGCTGGGGGTGGGTGGGGCTCTGGAGGATGGCATCAGCCCTCCTTTGGACTCTGCGGTGGTAGATGCTCTGCAGAGAGGGGAGTGGAGTCCTGATGATCTTCCTCGCTGTTTTCACCACTCTCTGCCAGCATTTGCGGTCCAGGGCAGTAGTGCTGCCGTACACCTTGATGTGTCATCCATGAACTTTATGATGATAAACGCACATACACCCCCTCTCCTCATCTTACCCAAAGCTCCGGTTCTGTCTGCCTGATGTGTTGAGTGGGTCTGCAGCTGAATGGCACACTCCGGGATTCTGTCCGAGAGCCAGGTCTCACAGAAAGTTAGGGCGCAGCACTCTCTTATCTCCCGCTGGTCTTCAATCCTTGCTCTTAGTTTGTCTACCGTGTTTTCCAGAGACCGTACATTCACCAGCAAGAGGCTGGGCAATGGTGGTCAGCTGGCACGAGCCTTTAGCCTAGCATGTAGCCCTCCTCTTTTACCTCGTCTCCATCATCACCTCCGATGTGCTCTCTTGGGGTCAGGCTTGATGCTTTGGGGACTTCCTGGGGGGATCACTGTGTGGCCGCACAATGCATTGCAGATCAGGTGGTATGATGCTAGACAGAAGGATTGTAGCTAGACTGAATGGGAAGATTTACAAGATGGTAGCTATGATGTATGGTTTGGAGACGTGGGACTGATGAAGACAGGAGGCAAAGCTGGATGTGGCAGAGTTGAAGATGCTAAGATTCTGACTGGGAATGTCTAGAAGGGACAGGATTAGAAATGAGTATATCAGAGGGAAAGTGCAGGTTTAACGGTTTGGAGACAAAGTAAGAGAGGCAAGGCTGAGATGGTTTGGACATGTGTAGAGGAGGGATAGTGGATATATTGGACAAAGGATGCTGAAGAAGGAGTTTCCAGGCAAGGAGAAAAGAGGAAGACCACAGAAAAGATTCTTAGATGTAGTGAAGGAGGACTTGAAGGGGGTGGTGTTACAGAACAGGATGCAAGGTGACGGCGTGTCTCCCTCCACCCTGAGACACTGTGCGAAAGAGCTGACTCCTGTCTTCACAGACATTTTTAACACCTCCCTGAAGTTATGCTACGTGCCGACCTGCCTCAAAACCTCCACCATCATCCCTGTCCCCAAGAAGCCACGGATCACTGGACTTAACGACTACAGACCTGTAGCGCTCACCTCTGTAGTCATGAAGTCCTTTGAGCGCCTGGTCCTGCCCCACCTCAAGTCCATCACCACTCCCCTCCTGGACCCGCTGCAGTTTGCCTACCGAGCCAACAGATCTGTGGATGACGCAGTCAACCTGGCCCTCCACTCCATCCTGCAGCACTTGGACTCCCCGGGAACCTACGCCAGGATCCTGTTTGTGGACTTCAGCTCTGCATTCAACACCATCTGCCCCGCTCTGCTCCGGGACAAGCTGTCCCTGCTCAACGTGCCTGACTCCCTCTGCAGGTGGATCACCAACTTCCTGACGGACCAGAGGCAGCATGTGCGGCTGGGAAAGACTGTCTCAGACTCTATTAGCATCAGCACCGGATCACCCCAGGGCTGTGTACTTTCCCCCCCTACTCTTCTCCCTTTATACCAACTCCTGCACCTCCAGCCACCAGTCTGTCAAGCTGATCAAGTTTGCGGACGACACCACCCTCATCGGGCTCATCTCCAACGGTGACGAGTCCGTCTACAGGAGAGAGGTGGCCCAGCTGGCGTCCTGGTGCAGCCACAACAACCTGCAGCTGAACGCTCTGAAGACAGTGGAGATGATTGTGGACTTCAGGAAAGTCACAACCCCTCTGCCCCCCCTCACCCTCACAGGCTCTCCCATCACCACTGCAGATTCCTTCCGCTTCCTGGGCACCACCATCACCCGGGACCTCAAGTGGGAGCCGACCATCAGCTCCCTCATCAAAAAGGCCCAGCAAAGGATGTTCTTCCTGCGGCAGCTGAGGAAGCTCAATAGAAATATGCCAGGCAAAGCCGTGCACGTGCCTCTCCTGCAAAGCCGTACAAGAGCGCCTGCTCGCCTTCCTCTCTTTCGCCGTCTCACTTTTTGAGCTAAACAGTGAACCAGATCGGCGGCAGGAGTTAAAAAAACTGGGAGTAGGTCCGTGGGAGTGAAAGTCCTGATATTTAGAAGCTCTTCACGGGTGTAAGAGCAGGCAGACACACAATTGACAAACAAAAACAAACAAAGAAGGGCGCAGCGAGACACCATGGCGGCCATTGTGGGCGCCATCTTGGATCGAAAAAAAAGATGTTGGTACAGTTCTACACAGTCATCATCGAGTCCATCCTCACCACCTCCATAACCGTGTGGTACGCAGGAGCCACTGCCAGGGACAGACTAAGGCTGCTGCGCGTCGTGCGCGCTGCTGAGAAGGTGATCGGCTGCAAGCTCCCATCCCTCCAGGACCTGTACATCTTCAGGACCCGGAGGCGTGCAGGCCGGATCATAGCCGATCCTTCACACCCTGGTCACATACTGTTTGCCCCCCTCCCCTCAAGTAGAAGACTTCAGTCCATTCAGACTAAAACCTCCCGTCACATGAACAGCTTCTTCCCCTCTGCCATCAGACTGCTGAACACTAAGTGACTTATTGACTCTCGTGCACTATGTACAGCAGCTCAACCAGACTCATGTCAATCATCACTGTTTTCTTTTTGCATTACCGACTGCACTATGTGGTACTCCACAATCTGCTGCTCGCTAATATATTTAAAAATTGCTTTGACTAGTATTACTCATTCTTATTCTATATTTTATTGCATGTATAGTTTTTTATTTCTATCTTTTATTTTTATCATGTTTAATGTTGCAGCATTGCACCGAGACAAATTCCTAGTTTGTGTACTACATGAACAATGGCAATAAATCTGATTCTGATTCTGATTCTGGGTAATTACGAGCTAAAGGCACTAGAAGTCATAAATCATGATTCTTTCTTTGTTTGCTGGTGGCAAGTCCCAGGAAAACCCCCATCAGTGCCTGGTATCATTGTAAAGCTTGGAACTCCTACTTTCTAAACAAACACGTTTTTCCGGAAGACGTAACTCAGGACTGATCGAATGTGTTTTCAAACCAGCCAAGATATAAACAAAATCGGCTCGTTGCTTTTCAGTTTTTGCCTAATTCCTACAAATTAAATATCATTTTGAAGGTCTTTCAATAGAGAATATGAAAATAACAATATCTCAGTTTTAAAAATTTCCTCATTGTGACTCATTTTGCCTGCACGGACCACATATGGTGAGATAAAAGCAGAGGATCCGCTGTGGGGACCCCTAAAAGGAGCAACCAAAACAAGACAAACAGAAGAACAGAATAAACTACATCAGATACATAATGCTATGCAAACATTTGTTAATAGATAGTTCAATTCATGAAATAAAAAGTAATGCTTGCATTATCATACAAAGAGTTTACATTTGTTGAATCAAAAAGAAAGTGATGTGGATTTTTTTATACATCTCTAGACAGACAGACAGACAGAGTGAATCGATATTTTAATTTCATTGGTAGCAATAAATGCAAGAAATATAAACCAGTCATTGTCAACTTAATGTTATGATAGAACTGTTTACTTTTTTCAGCTTCCCCTGTGGATCATAAGTTTAATGTGCAGATCTAAAATAAGCGTTGAAAATAATAAAACACCATGTTACCTGAAAAGGATTAAGTGCTTGAAGATGAATGAATGAATGAATGAATGAATGAATGAATGAATGAATGAAGACTAGAGTTTTTTTCTTTTTTTAAGTCCATTTTCAAAGAAATTGATTTTCTCACTGGAGATAAATGTCAAGCTCATAGAAGTCCTCCATCATTATGGATTCAGGGGCATCTTGTGCAGTGAATTGCCACAGAGGCACAAAGGAAGCTTTATAGCCTGTATGAGAGTAATATTGCCCTAAACTGTAGGATCTAGGTTACCATACTTGTGTAAGTTTACTTTATGCATGTATGTCAACATAAACAATTTGGATAGAGAAAAACACACATACACACAAAATGAAAAAGCATTGTACTTTGTTTCTGATAATGTGTTTACCATTGGTTGTTTTTGAATTAATGACACTGCTAGTAGTGACTATTTAATGTATAATGTATCTGTTGATTTGCTCCATTTCTCCTGTCTGCAGCATTACATTAAACTACATGTGACATTGCATCAGAACAATAGGCAGTCCAGCAGACATAGCTTTAAGGAATAGCACTGTCATGTCCTTAAATCTGGTCCCCTCACTTTAAACTAGACATGATGCATAGGGTGGACTGCCATGGTTGACATAAAATTCAGTATATCAAATAAACTTGTGTGGCGGCCCAGCAGCATGTCTCCAGGTAACAGTGCTTCAGAGTGGTGGAGATGTAGTATCTCCCTGATCGTCTGTAAAGCATGAGCAGAGATGAAAGAATATGATTTTCTGTTCAAATAAGTAACTAAATGGATCACAACTGGCAAAGACTCGCATAAGAAAAAACGAAGGTATCACTTCTCTGTCCTGGTTGACGTTCACACACTTTCTGAACATGCTGCTTTTATAATCTAATTGCACCGCCAAGCTGTTAAATGTGCACTGCTGGATTTAACAGGTTTGAATTATATCAGTATAGTAATAAATAGTTTTAGACTTTGGCTGCTTGAATGAAAAAGAAAATTAATGCCATGAAGTCTGCTGTTGTATTACGTTGATGTACAGTAGCTTCATGTAGTTGAAACCTTTAGAAAACTGAATGACATTTAAATGTTGATTCTCAAGACTGCTGATTCAAGACAGATGTTTCTTTAATGTTGAAAGGACAGTTCGATCTATCTACAGGGGTGTTAAAAAGTGTTTGCCCCTTCCTGATTTCTTATGTTTGCCACACTTAAATATTTCAGATCATCAAACAAATTGAAATATTTGACAGCGATAACACAAGTAAACGCAAAATGCAGTTTTTAAATGAAGGTGTTTATTGTTAAGGGTACAAAAAATCCAAGCCTATATGGCCCTGTGTGAAAAAGTGACCCCCCCCCCCCTTTCCCCCATTAAAACATAAATTAACTGTGGTTTATCAGATCTTTGGAAAGCTGAGTTCGACTTCTCTAGCCACACCCAGGTATGATTACTGCCACACCTGCTCTCAATCAAGAAATCACTTACATAGGACCTGCCTGACAAAGTGAAGTAAACTAAAAGATCTTCAACATTTAGACATCATGCTGCAATCCAAAGAAATTCAGAAATAAATGAGAAACAAATAAATTGAGATCTATCAATCTGGAAAAGGTCATAAAGCAATTTCTAAAGCTTTGGGACTCCAGGGAACCACAGTGAGACCCATTATCGACAAACGGCGAAAACATGGAACAGTGGTGAACCTTCCCAGGAGTGGCTGGCTAACCAAAATTACCCCAAGAGCGCAGCAACAACTCATCCCAGAGGTCACCAAACACCCTACAACAACATCCAAAGAACTGCAGGCCTCACTTGCCTTAATTAAGGTTAGTGTTCATGACTCTACCATAAGAAAGAGATTGGGCATTGGCCTGCATGGCAAAGTTCAAGACAAAAACCGCTGCTGAGCAAAAAGAACATAAAGGCTTGTTTAAGTGTTGCCAGGAAACATCTTGATGATCCCCAAGACTTTTGGGAAAATACTCTGTGGACTGAAGAGACAAAAGTTGAACTTTTTGGAAGGTGTGTGTCTGATTACATCTGGCATAAAAATAAGACAGCATTTCAGAAAAGGAACATTATACCAACAGTAAAATATGGTAGTGGTAGTGTAATGGTTTGGGGGTGTTTTGCTGCTTCAGGACCTGGAAGACTTGCTGTGGTAAATGGAACCATGAATTCTGCTGTCTACCAAAAAATCCTGAAGGAGAATGTCCGGCCATCTGTTTGTGACCTCATGCTGAAGGACACTTGGGTTCTGCAGAAGGACAATGATCAAAAACACACTAGCAAGTCCACCTCTGAATGGCTTAAGAAAAACAAAATGAAGACTTTGGAGTGGCCTAGTCAATTTCCTGACCTGAATCTGATTGAGATGCTGTGGCATGACCTTTAAAAGGTGGTTCATGCTCAAAAAACCTCCAATGTGGCTGAATTACAACAATTCTGCAAAGATGAGTGTGCTAAAATTCCTCCACAGCACTGAAAAAGACTCATTGCCAGTTATCGCAAATGCTTGATTGCAGTTGTTGCTGCTATAGGTGGCCCAACCATTTATTAGGTTTAGGGGGCAATCATGTTTTCCACACAGGGCCATGTAGGTTTGGATTTTTCTTCCCTTAATAATAAACACCATCATTTAAAAACTGCATTTTGTGTTTACTCGTGTTATCTTTGTCTAATATTTAAATTTGCTTGATGATCTGAAACATTTAAGTGTGACAAACATGCAAAAAAATGAGAAATCAGGATGGGGGCAAACACTTTTTCACGTCTATCTATCTGTCTATCTATCTATCTTCACCTGTTAGTTCTAACTGAGCAATTTGATTGGACAACAAGGATTCCAGGAGTTATTATATTCCCTGATAATTGCACACCAATGTTTCAATGGATATGTATTACTCCACTTCAAAGGTGCTCTAGCAACTGTTAACGGTTATTGACTGTCAACTCTGTCAAGTCTGTCAGTGGCTTCTTGTGGATACAGTGGTGTAAAAAAGTGTTTGTCCCCTTCCCCTTTTTTTTGTATGTTTGTCACACTTAAATGTTTGAGATCATTAAACAAATTTAAAAATAAGACAAAGATAACACAAGTAAACACAAAATGCCGTTTTTAAATTAAGGTGTTTATTATTGAGAGAAAAAAAAATCCAAACTTACATGTCCCTGTGTGAAAAACTGATTGCCCCCTAAACTTAATAACTGGTTGGGCCACCTTTATCGGCAATAACTGTAATCAAGTGTTTGTGATAACTGGCAATGAGTCTTTTACAGCGCAGTAGAGTAATTTTTACCCATTCATCTTTGCAGAATTGTTGTAATTCAGCCACATTTGAGGGTTTGTGAGCATGAACTGCTTTTTTAGGTCATGCCACAGCATCTCAATTGGATTCAGGTCAGGACTTTGACAAGGCCACTCCAAAGTCTTCATTATGTTTTTCTTAAGCCATTCAGAGGTGGACTTGCTGGTGTGTTATGGATTATTGTCCTTCTGCAGAACCCAAGTGCGCTTCAGCTTGAGGTCACAAACAAATGTCTGGACATTCTCCTTCAGGATTTTTTGGTAGACAGCAGAATTCATGGTTCCATTTACCACAGCAAGTCTTCCAGGTTCTGAAGCAGCAAAACACCCCCAGACCATAACACTCACGACCACCATAATCTACTGTTGGTATGATGCTCCTTTTCTGAAATGCTGTGTTACTTTTATGCCAGATGTAGTGGGACCTTTCAAAAAGTTCAGCTTTTGTCTCGTCAGTCCAAAGAGTATTTTCCCAAAAGTCTAGGGGATCATCAAGATGTTTTCTGGCAAAACTGAGATGAGCCTTTATGTTCTTTTTGCTCAGCAGTTGTTTTCGTCTTGGAACTCTGCCATGCAGGCCATTTTTGCCCAGTCTCTTTCTTATGGTGGAGTCATGAACACTGACCTTAACAGAGGCAAGTGAGGCCTGCAGTTCTTTGAATGTTTTTGTGGGGACTTTTGTAATCTTTTTGATGAGTTCTGGCTGCACTCATGGGGTAATTTTGGTTGGCCGGCCACTCCTGGGAAGGTTCACCACTGTTCCATGTTTTCACCATTTTTGGATAATGGCTCTCACTGTGGTTCACTGGAGTCCCAAAGCTTTAGAAATTGCTTTTTAACCTTTTCCACATTGATGGATCTCAATTACTTTGTTTCTCACTTGTTTCGGAATTCTTTGGATGATGTCTAGCATTTGAGGATCTTTTTGTCTACTTCACTTTGTCAGGCAGGTCCTGCTTAAGTGATTTCTTGATTGAGAACAAGTGTGGCATTAATCAGGCCTGGGTGTGGCTAGAGAAGTTGAACTCAGCTTTCCAAAGATGTGATCATCCACAGTTAATTTATTTTTTTTAACATGGGGGGCAATCACTTTTTCACACAGGGCCATGTAGATTTGGATCTTGTTTTACCCTTAATAATAAACACCTTCATTTAAAAACTGCATTTTGTGTTTACTTGTTTTACCTTTGTCTAATATTTCAATTTGTTTGATGATCTGAAACATTTAACTGTGACAAACATACAAAAAATGAGAAATCACGAAGGGACAAACACTTTTTCACATCACTGTGTGTGAGAATTGTATTACTGTGTTTGGATAACTTAATTTCTACAGTGAGGCCCTGGTAAACATTCTCAAGATATTTTATGTCTGTTAAAATAATACACAATCAGCTAGAGTTGGATTTATTCTCTTGATTTTCAAACTATATTTGTGGTGATGGACCATTTTTTCATCTGGAGACCTAATTTAGCATTTCTGAGAAGTTAGTAATGTGCTCCCTGATTGTTGGGTTCACAGTAATTTCTGCTCCATGTGTGACTCTGCTCCCCTTTTTCACAAACTGAGAGCTGAGCCTCTCCTTTTTTCCCCTCCTACTTTTAAAATTTCACTAAAGTTTTGCTGTTTTCCCTAGAAAGCAGTGACTAGTTAAAGTTAATACTTAATTTTTCCTTTTTTCCAAGCAGCCTAAGTTTTTGAATTTTTTCCTTCTGTTTTTTCCAAATTTTTCACAATTTTCAAAATATTTTTTCTGCAAACTCAAGCATATCTGCACACTTTATAGCATGCCTAGTTAATCCATCTTAAAGCTTCCTTCTGGGCTGTTCTCCAACATCAAAACCCCATCACCAAGAGGATAATCCATTGCTCTCAGAAGATGCAAGCAGATCCAAGCTATAGGCCTGAATCTGGACCTATAGGTTCACAGGTCAAGACCCTGGGTACAGAACCACAGAAAGGACCCCTGCTGTCAAGGCTCTATCCTCAACCCAAGTTGAACCAGCTGGGCTTTCAGAAGCTCAAATTCTCCAGCGTCTGTGAGTCAGTGAGGTTTGACTATTTTATTTTGATTTTGCTCCGAGTCTTTTGAGAACCCCAACCATTCCAAAAAAGTAAGGCAGCCCACAGCATTAGTTTCAGGGACAGACTTTTAGTCACCTCAACAATAACCTTTTCTGTAACTGCATCCCCTTTTAGAACATAATGTAAAGTTAATCTCTTTTTCTTTTCCAGAATTTTTTTCTCCAAAATTCCTTTTCCATTAGCCTTGTATTATATTCAGTTTTTCTATGGTTGTTACACAAATTCTCCCTCCAGATACCCTCTCACGTTCCAGCTGTATTTCACATATGCAAGACCTGTAAATATGTAAATATTGCTCTTTCTTCATATATGTAAAATTACCACTGTTAATGCCACTTCTGGTTATCTCTTCATTTACAAGCTATACAGATGTTTATTGTCAGTTTGGTTTCTTCATTAAACCACTAAACTGAGTTTAAGGTGTGACTTTGTGTGTCCAGATTGCAGAATCTCTCAGAGTCAAGAACTGGCAGGTTCTGACAGGTTATGAGACTGATCAAAAAATTGTCAATGTGATTATTAATTAAAGTTTGCTTAGTGATTGCCAAATTCCTAAGCTAAGTATCTGTTCATAGAGTTCTAACATCTCTGTCAAAATGGGAGTGGTGCCCCCCCTCCCCAGTATTAGAATGAGGTAATGCAATAATTGTTTATAATTATTAATTCCAGTTATAATCTATTAATAATCATATTCATATAATTATCAACTTAATGCCACATATTTAATGGTGCCATCATATGATGCTCCATTAAATTGGAATTTGGAATTTCCCCATTGTGGGACTAATAAAGGCTGATCTTATCTTTTATCTTATCTTATCTTATCTTATTATTTGATGGTCCCCCTGGGTAATGCTACAAGTGACAGTCAATAAAACAACTGATTCAAACTAAATACAATTTCCAACTCTTACTTTTTGGGACTGTGATAATGTGAATATGTATAAGTTTTTAATTTTGTGTTTCCCAAAACATTTGTAGTCTTTTTAAAGTTGCCAGTGATACCAGCAGCACTGAAATAATGAATTCACAGGAGCAAATTAAAAAAAAAAAAAAAAGGTATCTTCATGGATTAATTCCTGGCTGATTTTCAAGGTATTCTCATCTTTCCTAGGATGTGTGAAAAGCTGACACATTTGACTCATCTTAAGGTTTTCCCCAATCGCTTTGAGCTTCCCATTAACACAGTGCCAAAACAGAACACCTATTTTTAAATTTTCATTGTTGCAGAAATGCATGGCTCACTGGGCTAATGAGATTAAATTGTGCTATATGTAGACTCTACGTGTAGGAGGTAATTGTAGGGAGAACATGTTGGAGGTAAGAAATTTTGCACCCTTAATCAGGAGTAAGTTTGTTTAATGATAGTAGTGGCATGCGGGGGGGGGGGGTCATTGGCAATAGGACAATAATGATTGCAATAATAGCAACAATAATTACACAGACACAATTGTTACCAGTCGCTTGACTGGATGCATTTGTCTTAGTGATTCTTTCTTCATTTGCATTCTTTATCAGGACACAGAATACTGCAGGGGACCACTGTGGACAAATTCTTCTTGTTACTTTTTTGGGGACAGGGGAAGGACGGCAGCAGATAAATAGAAGTGCAGAGAATTGAGGGGACAGATAGAGAAACTGAGACAATTCCCCATGTCTGATGACAGTTAACCTTCGGGAGTATGCTGTGGCCACATGGCTGTGAAAATCTCATCTCGAAACAGTAACATGAGTGCTCTGGGTAATTAATAACATTATGTTGCGTAATTACCTTATATGTGTCCCCTGTAGCTCAAGGGAAGAGAACTACAGCTAATGGGAGTAATATGTCAGGTTTCAAGAGCAGCCACAGTGACCAAGAGTCTGTGACTGACCCAATTATGTTGTTTTGAAAAAAAAAAAAAAAAAAAAACTTCATACAGTAACTATAACACAATCCTCTTGGTTTTATATATATATATATATATATATATATATATATATATATATATATATATATACACAAGAGTGTGGCAATTAAAATTTACTACCATTGCTTTCAGATACAGATAAAGTTCCTCTGGAGGGAGGTGCTTAACCCATCAGTTCCTTTCCCAACTTTGTACACCTTCCTCCCTTCCATCTTAATAAAAGAGACACTCAGCCGTGGGAGTTTGTCTTCCCCAAGTCTCATGATTAGTGTAGCAGTTCAGAAAAGCAACACAATATGGAGACCAAAGAAACTGCACCTTCACATTTAAATTGAGTCGATAATTTTGTCTTCAAAAACAGTTCTTTCATTAGGGTAATAGATAGATAGATAGATAGACAGATAGATAGATAGATGTACTTTATTAATCCCAAACTGGGATCTCAAACTAATAAATAAGGCATTTGGATTTTTATTGCCAGTAAGACTGATGCATACCATTTTATGTGTCACAAATGCCCCTCAGGGCAGGGAGGTGAGACCCACGCGCTGTACTGTGAGCTTGTGAAGTTTATTACAAAAAACAACAAACATAAATTTTAACAAAGTGTTCAGAACACAAAATACAAACAAATGAGAAAAACTTACTTCAGGAATTCACACCAGAGCAAAGCAGGGCTCTGGTGGAGACGACGTGAAGATAACAATACAGCAGCAAGGAACAAATGAGAATAAAGCCCTTAAGTACGGTTCAAAACCTATTTAAATAATTAACAACAGGTGTGCATACCTGAACGGGCAGGAAAAAGTGTTGATGCATAATTGGGATCAGCTGAGGCAGTGAGAGAGAGGCAACCAACACTGACAGCTGACAGGGTACGTCCACATGAAGTTTCACGCCCCTGACAGCTGTCAACAGTAAAAAGGACCATACTAAGGATATAAAGAATAAAATAACATACCAAAGTATAATTATAAAGAAGTACAAAAAATAAAAAATATGACACTAACACAAACAAAAGGATGGCAAGCAGAACATTAAAAGAAACCCCAAAAATGCATAAATTGCAACAGATAAGTAAATAAGCAGAAAAAGCTATGAGACCGAGTCTGGCGGGGATCTCCAGCACTCAGCTCATGACATTATGTGAGTGAAACCATTTAGCTTGTGGGAAAATGACATTTTCTATCAACTTTGTTCAAATTCAGGAGTGAATAACAGAACATACTGAGATTCATCAGTGCTAAATATTTGCAATCAACGTTACAATGATGTTCGTAATTAATATTTCAAAAGGTCATGTTAATCAGTAAGCTGTATGTTAAATTAATTAGGAATTTTTTTAGTTTTTTTTTCTAGAACAATTGCCTAATATGGAGTTTTTCCCCTGTTACTCCTCTGCCACACAAGGACAGGATTTTATGAGTTATAATAGGAGTGAAACAAGTTCACTGCCTGACTCAAGATAACCACTGACCAAAGCCGTCTTATGGATGTCACATACAATTAACCCCAAGAAAAGTGCTTGACTGTTGGGATCTTTTTCTCAGATTAAGGGAGCAGAGCAGAGGCTCCAGCAGGGATACACTGAGTGCAAGGGTGGCCTGCCTTTGTACAAAATTTAATATATTCTAACTCTTTGGCTGATACCTCAACTCCTACAGGACCTTTTTAAGTTGAACTTTGCAGGGTAGAGGAAAACTAAATGTCTCTGGGAAAAAAAATGCTTCTTTTTGGAGCCTAGAAACCATTAACTTTGTTATGTATGAGGCTGCACGGCAATTTATTGATTCCATATGAGACTAAAGTAAAATTTATTATGTAAGGTTATCGGGCTGTGTTCAGTGTTCTGTTCATTTGTATGTTTATGCTGTGTTTGAATTTTAACAGATGGGACAGCACAGGAAGCGATGGCTCTGTCTTACATTTCCAGGCATGATAATGATAGAAACTCACTTCATGCTCATTCTGTGTTCTTCATGATGGTTACAGACAGAATAATGGAGGCACTGCAGAACACCTGGGCCGAAACAAGACAGATGAAAATTGATGATGCCCCAAACCATAAAGCTACTCAAAGGAAATGGAGTAGAGCCCCGAGCATATCCACAATAAGTAGGACAATAAGCGCTTATATTCCTTTCATTCGCTCAGCCTCTTGCTTCTGTTGCATGCCCTTGATGCAGCTTTATGTTTATGTGATGCCCTAACTGAGAAGATCAACCTAAATAACAAGCTGAATGAATAAAAAGCCTTGAACAACCTCAGTAAAGCCTGGCTGTCTTTGGTGACCTTGTTCAGACAAGCTCTAATAAAGCTTTGGGCTTTGGTTATAGACAACTAAATGTATTAAAAAGCAGTTTTTACAAGGTTTTAATTCATTATTTATTTTGCCAATAAATGATAGCATATTATTAAAGAAGTCCAGTTAACAACTTGCAGTGGGAAGCACAAAACCAGTGCAGTCCATGTGCTGGCCCCAAGCCCAGGTAATTGGGGATGGCTGTGTCAGGGAGGACTGGTGTTCATTCGTCGAGGCCCTATGCTCCGAATATGTGGGCAAAGAGGACTAAGAAGTGCCAGGGTGGGCATTTGGTGTGTGTGTGTGTGTGTGTGTGTGTGTGTGTGTGTGTGTGTGTGTGTGTGTGTGTGTGTGTGTAATACTAAAGAAGTCACCAAATGCAAGGTACCAGTTTAATATTTTTTAATCTCCCATTCTAACAGTCTAGATAGCTTACTATCAGATTTTTTTCAGTAATACTAAAGTGAGAGTAAAAAATTATTCAAGTAAAGGAAGTGTTACTTTGTAACATTAATCACAAGTATAAGCAAGAATAGCCACCAAAAGAAATTGCTGGTGTTCATTACTTTCTGTGTGAAACCATTATTAGTTTTGAAGTATTTGAGGAAACGGCAAAAGTATAACAATATGCTGCTTGTGTGTGTCAGAGTCTGAACATGGCTGTGGTCATGCCCTGGCTTTATGTTATTTGTTTTCTGTCATCTTCAGGACATGAGTTCAGCTATGTCCTTGCCCTCAGTTCATTGTGTTTTCCTTGGGTTTCCCTTTATTAGCCTTAGTTTGGTCACTGTGTTTATTTTCATTATCATGTTTCTTATTATGTTCTGTAATCTTGGTTCCTGCCCTGCTTTCTTTGATTATTATTATCATTATTATTTTGGTCCTGATGTGCTCTGTCTGTTCAGCCCTGCCCGTCCTGTGCTTCATTGTTCTCCCCACGTGTTTATGGTTTACCCTGATTTGTCTCCCCACCTGATCGGTTTTCCCTGATTGCCCTTCTTATGTTCTTAAGTCTGTGTCACTCAGTCTGGTGTTGCGTCATTAATGTTATCATCATTCAAGCTTGCTGTTGTTTCTCCTGTATCTTCCTGTGTCCCGAGTTACCCCTGTGAATTTGTTGTTGCCTTTTCAGTTTAGCTTTGTTTTCAGCCCCCATGCTGCTGTTTATTTTGTATTTGAATTTCTGTCAATGAATTACCATTTGCACCAAATTCCTGCCTGTGCTCTTGGGTCCTTCCTACAACCATCATCTGCCCTAGGCAGATATTTATTACAGTGTGCCACAGCTCTGCTGTTTTAGTCAAGCCTTTCAACTAAATTTCATCCCTGGCCTCCCAATAAGACTGGACCATTTCTAAGAGTGGCCTGACTACATTTCAGATTTTCATAGTGTTTCAAACATTCTAAATTATACATGAGGAATGGTGGAAGTCCATTTCTATGCAAGAGATGGGAGTTTGAATCCACTTAATGTCTCTTCCTTGACTACAATTTCTGTTTACTGTAACTTCCATGCTGGTGTTTCATTACACATTAAATATACCCTTTTAAGTGGTTAAAAGTAGGAATGGTTAGTGTTAGGGTAGGATGAAGATCTACCCTATACCACTGTAATATTTTGAAGTGTGACTTCATGTAGTTATATTCAGAACTACTATCATGTTATCCTCATGCAGGCAGGCAAGGAGGACCAAATTGCAGGGAGAAATACAGAGGAGTGCAGTTTATAATCAAACAGAAAACCACAGTATGCAACCAGAGAGACTATGCAGTAAATTCCCCAGTACATTGACTTTTTCAGACTTTTTACAACAGCAATTTGAGTAGCATGACACCTAGTGTTGGTGAAAATTCTAGGAGTTAACACATGGTGTAACACTGACTCCAATAAGCCCCGTCCACAACATTCTCTTTCCATTGGACTAGAACTTGCAGCTGCCATTTTCTTCAGGTTTTCTTTGGCTCTGGTAAGTCTTTAATCATAATGTGTTAAACTTAATTTTGTGGCTTTTCAACAAAGGAATTGTTATATTTAAAAGTTACTTCATCAGGCAAAGCAGTCTTTCGATGTTTTTGTATCTTAAAAATGTGACTTTCAAAGGGCAAATAAACATAGTTGAAATAGCAATTAGCTAGCTAATGATATATTTAAAGACAGAGCAATATTAGCTAATGATAACTAGCTAGCTGACATCAAACTGGATAATTCCATGCAAGAGGTAATGTTAATACAGTGGTATGAAAAAGTGTTTGCCCCTTCCTGATTTCTCATTTTCTGTATGTTTGTCACACTGTATGTTTGTCACAAACTGTAAATGTTTAAGATCATCAAACAAATTCAAATATTAGACAAAGATAACACAAGTAAACACAAAATGCAGTCTTTAAATGAAGGTGTTTATTATTAAGGGTAAAACAAAATTCAAACCTACATGGCCCTGTGTGAAAAAGTGATTTACCCCTAAACCTAATAACTGGTTGGACCACCTTTAACCACTTGCACTCCAGGCAATTTTCCTAAAAATGCCAAAAAATAACGTGCCCAAAGTAAATCGAAAGCTGTTATTCAACCCTTTGCAGCATCCTCATGGGGTTGGTCTCATTTAAAAGAAAACACTTTGAATATTTTGGCAAAAAAAACATAATCTCTCTACGTGCTCCGGCCACTGAGTTACAGTCATCTAAACATACTGAACTTGAAGAAAAAAAAATTGGACACAGTGTTTTTTTGGATACAAATGCTTGTAAATAACACACAGCTGTCCGATCCGGCTGGAAAATGCAACAGAAATGTAGAACCAAGTGTTATCCAGCTGAGATCCAATTTTGGTAACAATACCACAAAAAATGAATATTTTACACAGCTTTGTTCTCAGGCTGTTCCCAGGCGTTATGGAACTGTGCCAAATTGTGCCAAATGGCACAGTTTGGAAAAACGTCTGTAACTTTTGAATAATTCAATGTAGAATCTTCATTTTAGGCTCTAATGAAAGGTCACACTCAGGGCTGTGTCTGTGTGTGTGTGTGTGGGCGGGGGGGGGACCCCCCCGACCCCCCCGCTACCAAGGACCAAATTCGGCCCTCGCTACATGACGGAATACACTCTTTTTTTTTTTCCTTGCATGTTTTCACAGCGGCTCCCCCCCCCTCACTACTGTGTGTGTGTGGGGGGGGGGGGGGGGAACCGTGAACGGACCGTGAACGCCCCCCCCCCCTCGCTACAGAAGAGGGCCATCGCTACATGATGGAATAGACTGATATGCTTCCCCCCGCGGACCGGGGAGCGTTCGGACCGTGCCCCCCCCGCTCCTCTTCTGCAGCGGGGGGGGGGGGGGGTGCGTTCACGGTCCGAACACGGCAAATGAACCGTTTATCGCGGCGCACGCACTTCGTATTTCGTGCGCAGTACAGTTGGAATTTACCGATCGGTCAAAAGTCATTTTTGGATTACAGTTTTCAGGGATAAATAATAATTTAGCTTATAACACCTTACCTCTTCAAAGCAGCAGAGTCGTGGCGAACAGCTCTTCCCACGCGTCAGACGAACGCGACGCTGCTCCGCTCGTGGATCCCGATCAACATAATTCCATTATTGCCGTTTTGGCGAATGATTTACGACTTTTGTCGTCGGCCTCCGTCTATTCTGCTGGAATGAGTGCAGGTCCCACTTGTGGGTGTTCTCCATGCTTCTGGGTGAGCCTGGGTCTGTAGTAGATTAGTCCAGAGTCCTTTGTTTTTATCTGTGGCAGCAGTAAATATCGCTTCACCCAGCCTGAATTTCTGTGCTTCAATTGGCTCCTGCGTTCACAGTAGGCGGGTCCTCCTTCCTAGATTTTCATTCATTGGCTCCTCAAGGTTTCAGAAACCCAATTCAAGGCTCTTATTAGTCGAATGAGAGGTCAATCAGATGAACTAATCTGTTCGCGGCTGTCTCTGCAGTTTTTTTTTGAGTGGCGCTTGGACGCTACTACATCACCATCACCACCATCATGTGTCATGCGTCCAAGCGCGCACGAGAGCGCCCTCGTGCGTCATAGGACGCAGAGACTTGCCCGCCCGCGGAACAACGGAGCGCAAGTGGTTAACAGAAACAACTGCAAACAAGCATTTGTGATAACTGGCAATGAGTCTTTTACAGCACTGTGGAGGAATTTTGCCCCCCACCCCACCCCATTAAAACATAAGTTAATTGTGGTTTATCACATATTTGGCTCCTTGGAGCCATGGAGGACAAAAAAATGTGTTTCAAAGATGTCCTAAAGCGGCATATGAAGAGAACTGGGATCCCTTATGATACCTGGGAGGAAGAGGCACTCCGGAAAGTCAGTTGGCGAGGACTGTTGGGGAAAGCACCGTCAGCTGTAGAAGAGCAATGCCAGCAAGAATATCAATGTGCACATGACCGACGACACTCAGCAACTACTTCAAGCATTTTCTGGTGCAACAACTGCCAGTGTTTCTGCAGATCCCCAGCAGGTCTGATTGCCCACGCAAGAGCCTGCTTGAGATAGACCTCAACTCAAACACAAGACAAGACAGTCATCTTCAGCAACGAAGGACAGCCATACAATCACATATTTGAAAAGGTGAGTTTGATTTCTCTAGCCACACCCAGGCCTGATTACTGCCACACTTGTTCTCAGTCAAGAAAACACTTAAATAGGATTTGCCTGACAAAGTGAAGTAGACCAAAAGATCCTCAAAAACTAGATATCATGCTGCAATCAAAGAAATTCAGAAACAAATGAGAAAGAAAGTAATTGAGATCTATCAGTCTGGAAAATGTTATGAAGCCATTTCTAAAGCTTTGGGACTCCAGCGAACCGCAGTGAGAGCCATTATCCTCAAATGGCAAAAACATGGAACAGTGGTGAACCTTCCCAGGAGTGGCTTGCTGACCAAAATCACCCCAAGAGTACAGCGAGAACTTATCCAAGAGGTCACAAAAGACCCTACAACATCCAAAGAACTGCAGGCATAACTTGCCTTAGTTAAGGTCAGTGTTCATGACTCCATCATAAGAAAAAGACTGGGCATAAATTGGCCTGCATGACAAAGTTCCAAGACGAAAACCACTGCTGACAAAAAAAGAACATAAAAGGCTTGTCTCAGTTTTACCAGAAAACATCTTGGAGAACCCAAAGACTTTCAAGAAAATGCTCTTTGGACTGACGAGACAAAAGTTGAACTTTTCAGAAGGTGTATGTCCCATTGCATCCGGCGTGAAAGTAACACAGCATTTCAGAAAAGGAACATCATACCAACAGTAAAATATGGTGGTGGTAGTGTGATTATCTGGTGCTGTTTTGCTGCTTCAGGACCTGGAAAACTTGCTGTGTTAAATGGAACAATGAATTCTGCTGTCTACCAAAAAATCTTGAAGGAGAATGCCTGGCCATCTGTTCGTGACCTCAAGGTGAAGCGCATTTGGGTTCTGCAGCAGGACAAGATCCAAAACAGACCAGCTAGTCCACCTCTAAATGGCTTAAGAAAATCAAAATGAAGACTTTGGAGTGGCGTAGTCAAAGTCCTGACCTTAATCCGAATGAGATGTTGTGGCATGACCTTAAAAAGGCAGTTCATTCTCGAAAACTCTCCAATGTGGCTGAATTACAACAATTCTGCCAAAATGAGTGGGGCCAAAATTCCTCCATAGTACTGTAAAAGACTCATCGCCAGTTATCGCAAATGCTTGATTGCAATTGTTTCTGTTAACGGTGGTCAAACCAGTTATTAGGTTTAGGGGGCAATCACTTTCTCACTCAGAGCCATGCAGGTTTGGATATTTTTTCCCCCTAAAAAAATAAACACCTTCATTTAAAAACTGCATTTGTGTTTACTTGTGTTATCTTTGTCTAATATTTACATTTGTTTGATGATCTGAAACATTTAAGTGTGACAAACTTACAAAAAAATGAGAAATCAAGAAGGGGGCAAACACTTTTTCACACCACTGTACATCGGCATTTTGTTATTTTCCTTGTAACGTTCATACACTCCAGTGATGTTAAAACAGGAAATGAACCTGTGAGGAGTTAGCAAAGGAGGCTAACAGTAGCTTGTTAACCCAACTAATTTGTTACATTTGTGCGCGCTGCCAGTGCCAACCTTGCTTTAAAATGTCAGGATGAAATGCGGGATTATTTACCAATCAGCTTCATTTAAATTAATGTTAAGGTCACTGTGCATAGTCTCTAATTTTGGCTAGTTAGCTAATTGTTGAAGGAGTTCTGAAAATATTGACTTATGGGGTAACCCCCACAACAGCCACGAACAAACAGAGTGCTCAGCCGGGGCAATTAGCAGAGCAATGAGATGTGTGTGTTGACATCAATAGGCAGCCTCTCCGTGTCTAGTTCAGGCGCCAGTATCCTGTGGATACGTATGACTCAAATGCAAACGTTCATGCTTCCTGCTCTCGTTGTGTTGCAAATGTCCCATGCCTGACTGCAGTTCCTGTGATGATAACATGTCTTTGATGTATTGTCTGTAGCTGGGTATTTAAGTGGCTGAATATGATATGTTCTCCCTCTTTTCACTCTGACTGCTTCTGACTACTGCTCATGAGAGCCTGAGAGCCGCTCCATCATGCTTATACAGTAGCTGGGGTGAGCTCCATGATGGCGATGATTGATGAATAAACTTCCTTAAAAACTCCAGTCACCGTGCCTTATTTTAACATCGCTACACTGGTGACCCGACGCTGAAAAGAACACGCTGACAATGAATGCAGCCCCGATGGTGTCTCCGACGACAAGCGAACGCAGCAGCCTGACGCAAGAGCACTGCCCTCCCTTCTGCCACACGGGAGACCTCGTCGCAGAACCGAAATCAGGCGAACTCCCTCGGAGATCATCCACGACTGGGAAAGCTGCAGAAAGTGTCATTGTGCGATCCACGCCTGAGATCTGCACATCCACGCTGGAACCAGCCGAGGGACAAAGATCGTCTCCTCCCTCTCACCGCTCCTACGCATCTACGCGAGCCCGAGGGACAAAGATCATCTATTCCCTCTCACCGCCCCAATGCACCATGACCCGGCACGAGCGACGACCAACAGCCCGAACGGGGGAGACCATCGGCGCCGACTGCGTAGATCTCCATCAACCCCCCTGACCCTGATTCGCCTTGCGACAGCGGACCGGCCATGCACAGGAGCCTCGCATCAGAACAGCGCAGCTGGAAGGTACGTGGCCGCAGCGCGTGCCGCGCACCAGAGACAGGCTGGCTCTACAGGCTTATACATCATCCTCCGCCGCTGCACACGGCTCTTCAGGGCTACTCACACACCTGAAGCACACACGCAGCCCGCACGCAGGATTTTGTGTAGGTCTCAGCCACGGCGCACGACGGGAATTCAGCCGTCAACGGTCCCCGAGGGCTTTGGGGGCCGCGCACGCGCCTAAAGCCGAAACGCCAAGTCCCTCACATAGCTTCAGCTCCTGTTTTTCTTCATTACCGGACTGAATCGCGAGAGGAATCAGAGACTAATTTTTCTTCCCACAGCCACGGACATCCCCCGGCACTTGCTACCCCCACCCTCCTCTCTCCCCCGGCACAGATCTTCCCAGCAGCTCGCTCCCAATGCCGGATGATCGAGGCCTCAGCTCCCCGCTAAGCCCTCTGGGGGGGAGTGTATGGGGTAACCCCCACAACAGCCATGAACAAACAGAGCGCTCAGCCGGGGCACTTAGCAGAGCAATGAGATGTGTGTGTTGACATCAATAGGCAGCCTCTCCGTGTCTAGTTCAGGCGCCAGTATCCTGTGGATATGTATGACTCAAATGCAAGCGTTCATGCTTCCTGCTCTCATTGTGTTGCAAATGTCCCATGCCTGACTGCAGTTCCTGTGATGATAACATGTCTTTGATGTATTGGCTGTAGCTTGGTATTTAAGTGGCTGAATATGATATGTTCTCTCTCTTTTCACTCTGACTGCTTCTGACTACTGTTCATGAGATCCTGAGAGCCGCTCCAGCATGCTTATACAGTAGCTGGGGTGAGCTCCGTGATGGCGATGATTGATGAATAAACTTCCTTAAAAACT
Organism: Pholidichthys leucotaenia; assembly: GCA_020510985.1. Taxonomy (NCBI): domain Eukaryota; kingdom Metazoa; phylum Chordata; class Actinopteri; order Cichliformes; family Pholidichthyidae; genus Pholidichthys; species Pholidichthys leucotaenia. The sequence goes on from CM035846.1 coordinate 79,371,878, forward strand.
CCAGTCGCCGTGCCTTATTTTAACATCGCTACAGACTTTTAAATTAGCCGCTTTCAAAAGTGTAAATAATGCTTAAGTCTGTTTCAAACTAAGTTAAGATCAAATTTGGAGATTTATATCAGAATATAGTTTAATTGTGAAATTGTCATTCATTGTCAAGATTTTTTCAAGAAAATATTCAGTTTAGATTTCAGAGATTTCCAAGGCTATAATTTGAAAGTGGTAGGAGATAATAGCTTACTGTCAATTAGAAAGATGTAGAATATGATCCAAAGTTTGAGATAGGAGTAAATGTACGCATCTAATTTGTCATAATGCCATGGCACCCATTTGAATTACATAACTTTTGGTCAAAAGTGGACTTTGGACATATTTACACAAAGAACGGTTCTGCTTTTTTGTCACCATTTCTTGTTTGGGGCATTTTGTTTTCTTATCTTCAAAGTATATGAACCAGACAATCAGTACAATGTAAACAAAGAAATTTGTCAGACTTACCGTTGGCCAGGCAGCTCGTTTCGTCCATTTTCGTCATCCTGGTCATTATTTTGTCTTCTGTCGGTCATTTTCACTTTCTCTCCCACATCGAGAAAGTCTTATGATTATTCCATCTCAATTTTGCTTATATTCCATTGCAATTTATCTTATATGATGACACGGAACTGGTGCAATTGTTCTGTCCAGTCACATGGAGCTGCAGTCCATGGCAGATGAAAATTAGCCAGCTTCGGCCACTCTCTCTTATAACAAAATGTAGATATTTACCTTCATAAGCTAAATATTCTCTTTTTAGAATCATAGTTGGCAAATTTGGGTGGAAATGCCTCCTCCGTGTTGTGATGGAGCACATCGACATTTGTTTGCAAACACTTCTTTTTCGGTGCCCCAGAAGTGAGGATTTTGGGTAGTTCTTTGGGAGACATCAGTCTTCAAAGTCAAGAGCAGTAAGTTATTCGTGTCTGCCACCTTGTGAGGTGGAATACTTTGTACAACTAGGCATTTTTTATCGTTTATGGCCACATCACAAGACACATCACATGACAGGTGCCGAGCTGCGACATTGACAGCAAGGAAGCAGCTATATTATGAAATACAGACTGAAGAAGGGTTAAGAATCAAACTAATTGGGAGTTACAGCATCACAAATGGGTCAAGCAGAGGTTTGTAAACACAAATTACAGGAAGTACGCAAACACAATAAACAGGAAGTAAAAACGACATTATCAAACCAAGGAAGGGAGGGCTACAAAATAAAATAAAAAATTTAGAGAGACTAAGGAATAAAGCAAGCGAAATACTGAGAGCAAAGGAATCTAAACCCAAGGCAACAATAACAAAGGAGATATAATTGGAACATACAAGGAACTAGGGATGGGCATTCGGTGAAATTTTCTTCACCGATCGCCGGGAGAATTAATGATTAATAATCGGTTAATCATTAACATTTTTAGGTAGGTAGACTAAATTAGAACATCAGGTATCAGCACGGAGGGCACGGAGAGCCGCACAACTCAAATCTACCTCTCTCTCTCAAATCTCTCTCTCTCTGTTCTCGTGTTTGCTCGGCTCGGGAATCTCGCAAGCTGATTGGCCGAGACGTTTCACCCCGCAAGTTGATTGGCCGAGACGTTTTACCCAGCTCTCTCTCCCTGCCGAGCGGCCACCCAACAAACGAAGACCGCATTCATTGCTCTATCGCTCGTATTGCTTAGTCTAGCCGCGTGGAACTTTTTGCTGTTCTCTTGTGCCATTTTGTGCGAAATAGTCTTCCCGTCGAGGCACTACGCCGCCTCCCGCAGCTTCCCTCGACGTGTGTACACCGAATCTTCATGACCTTCTCAATAAAGTTTCTGAAAAAAAAAAAAGAATCTTCACGACCGCCATTACTCAGCGCGCAACCACTGTTGGCGGTTTCTTCGCGTAATAAGGGTGTTCCATGGACCCTGTCGATGAGGTATATTTGTATGCTGCATTGCAGTGATTGCAGTACACCTGGTCATTTTTTAAATTGAAATGGTCCCACGCAACACTTCGCCGTAACCGCCTCATGATTTGGCGATCGCCCTACGGAAGCCCGCATGTATCAACGGAGGCACGCCAGGGTACGGCGATGGTGTAATGTTGCCCCCTGGTGCCCAAATTTTGCCATTGCATTGTTTGAGGACGGCCGTGCACTAGGCCTTAATAACCTCGGATTGTTTAAAAAAAAAAAAAAAACGGTTTGTCGACGAAAATGAACTTCCTCGGTGAAATTCTTAATGATCAATTATCGGTTAATCGGTAAATTATGCCCATCCCTACAAGGAACCACAGCTTTCTGAATTTTCAGTGATTGCTGGAAAAAAGTCTGTAAATGAAGGACAATTTTCAATTAATGCAACCTCTGAGGTGTCACTACTTAAATGTCTGACAGTGAGAAAAATCAAAATTGAATGTACATTGAAATCATATCAGTGAAATTCAAATTAATTGAAAGAGGACAACCAAATACACTCATGTAAAATACATTTTTTCCTCTAAAATATACTCAAGAATAAAATTATCCTATAAAGAAATCACACCTTAGTAAATTTAGTCTCTGGGAAGGCTAAAATTTATATGCTCCATACCAGAAACTTCCTGATTTAGTCTTCCAACCATGAATGTAAACTGTGTATGTGGAGATAGATAACACCATCACATGCTAAATTATTTCTATATTTCCACACCAACTTTCAACAAGCCTACATACTGTATATCAGTAGGAAAAACGATTACTGTATTAAGTCAAACCAAATTTTGGTCCGACAGCACCATCAACTGCGACAACAAAAAGGTTTAATTATTTCCCAGCCATAAACTGTGTTTGAACAGTAACAGATGTTTCAATGATTTCTGACACCCCACAGCTTCCTTCACACCTACGCAGCACCAAACACATCTCCTACCACCTACACTACTCTCGCCGTGTTTGAACACTTCCCCGTAAGCAGGCTAACCTTCTCATGGAGCTGCTGCAGGAAATGTATGCTTGTTTTGTCTGTGCACTCAACAGCATTGTTTGTCGAGGAACTGACGGTGAAAAGGACACTGCTGCCACACACTGAGATGACTTCATGTTCTGCTAAATTACCTATTTTGAGTATAGGCTATATTTGACCAGATATAAAGGTGGAGAAAACAAAGATGAAGAACAGTCTTGATTTTGTGTTGCTGGTACGCAGGTGCATCCATTTTCTATCATCAGGCTGAGAGAAGGGGGTTGCTTGGCAGCAGCCGGGATCACACAGTGTGCTTATTTTGCCTTAGACAAGAATCAAATCTGTGGTAGTCTGATTGTTCGCTTGAATCTGGGGCAGATTCAGTGAGCAAAATTTAGAGTCTGACCCTATTAATTCTCCCCGTGTTTCTCAAACATAAATAGTTTTATCTCGGAACAAACATAGCTAGATGAAGGTTATAATGTGCTACTTTCCAGCCAGCATGTCCATGTGGGCCCCGACAAAGGTTAAATCTGTCTTATGGGTCCCATGTGGGTTTGTCCATGGATTCCATGTTGGCCCCATCTGCGTTTGCCCACATGGCCTTTACCTAATTTCAGCTTATTTTATCATAAATTTGCTATTTTCTTGTGTGGTGGCCTAGCTGATCGAGCATCCACCACAGCCGAGTCCTGGCCGGGTCATACCAAAGGCCATATAAAAATGGTACTTCCCGCCTTCAAGACTGGTTCTCAGCGTAATAGAATGGGGGAAGGAGAAGTTGTTTGTGGCAGCCCTTGCATGGCAGCGACCCCTCTTTTTCTACATGTGATTAACATTGTAGATAGGAGAAACATAATTTTTTTCTGCTGTACATGATTGGCTGTATGGACTGAATGACTATAGAGATGGCTTCTTCTAAATTTGTGACTTTTTTCCAATAAATTTGAAACATTTTTCTGGAAAATTTGAAACTTTCTCATAAAATTTCAACTTTTTGTTTCTTTTAAATTTGCAACTTTTTCTTATAAATTTGTTTGTTTTTCTTGTAAAATTGTGAGTTTTTCCCATAAATTTGAAACTTTTTTTGTAAATTTGGAACTTTCTCAAAAATGTACAACTTTTTCTATTGTAAACTTGCAACTTTCTCTCATAAATTTGTACCTTTTTCTCATAACTTTTCAATTTATTTACTCATATATTTGCTACTTTTTTGGTTAAATTGCAACTTTTTCAATTTTTTTCTGTTTTTCTTGTAAATTTGCAAAATTTTTCTTGTGAGTTTGCTGTCTTCTGGACGTCAGTATCAACCCCCTCCTTTCACAAAACAGTTCTCTTTTTTTTCCTTCGTACCCCAGGCTATTAAGGTTTTAAAAACCTAATTTCTGCTGTGAGGTATGTGTACTGTGCTGTGTGCTTTTGTAGATGCTGTTTTTGTGTATGTTGTTTTCGTGATGCTGCAGCACAATAATTTCCCCATGTGGACAATAAATAAATGATTCACTGTAACTTTTTTCAAGTAATTTTACTTTTTCTTTCAAATTTGCAACTCTTTTCTCCAAAATTTTCACTTTTTTCCTCATAAATTTGGAACTTTTTTCTCATAAATTTTCACATTTTTCCCCATTCATTTTATTTACTTTTTCTCAAAAATGTTGGACTTTTTTTTCTTAAATTTTCACATTTTTTTCCCATAAATTTGTGACTTTTTTCATGTAATTTTGACAACAACGTTACTGAAACCTGCTTACCCACATGAAGGTAAGCAGGTAATCTGTACCACAGGTAAACTCCATGTGGGCAAACATAGATGGGACCAACATGGAACCCGTTGACAAACCCACGTGGGACCCATTAGACAGCCCAGGTTTAACCTATAGTGCGGCCCACATAGACATGCTGGCTGGGTTCACTTGAATTCATAGGTGATGCTTTTTTTTGAGAATGAATAAAAGAAAGAAACATGATTAACATTCAGAAAATACAGTATTGTCCTCTTAAGGTGGATTCACACTACAATGTTTGGACCAACTTTTACTGACATTTTGGAAAACGTCTAGCTCTGCTGGCAAAAGTTAATGATAGTGTTTGTTGGCAAACACTGGCGAAAGTTGTGTTCTTTGAAAATTTTCAGCATGCTGAAAATTTGCAGATGTTTGGAAATACACGCTGGTGAAAGCTGTGCTCAGTTTGTAAAAGTTCTTGAGCACTGGGCTAACGTGCAGAGTTTACCTAAGTCAGCCTAAGTTAAAGCTGGGTTCACACTATGTTTCGGCCAACTTTTATAGATGTTTTGAAAAATCAGAGAAATACTCAGTGCAGGCCAGCTGACATCAGCGTCAGGCGATGCTCATACACTGTAAAGATCAGTGTTTGTGTCCATTCTGAACCTGCTTCTGGAGTGAACACATTTCCCTTGGGCATACATTTCAGTATTTATTTTTGTTTTATATTCCTGTGTAGTTACTTAAGCATACCTTTTCCCTTGTTCATTCATTCATTCATTCATTCATCTAAAAAAATTGTAAAATAATGAATAGACTCCAACACTAAGTCCACAATTAAAATGTGAATGTGGGTGGAATAAAAAAAAAAACTATTTAGTGTATCATCATATAAAAAAAGACAGATTATTATATTTAGATAGATAGATAGATAGATAGATAGATAGATAGATACTTTATTTCGAACAAAAAAGTATAACAAAAACAAAACAAATGACAAATGCAATAAAGCAACAGTATACAGTGTTCGAAAGGGAGAAGGAAGAAGTGAACACTTATTAATTCCAACTCCTCTTTTCCATAAATACACCCATGTGAATTATATACAAATTACCACATTTAAGACCCCAAGTAAACAATTAACTGTATTTTGTACATATCAACATTAACACCCATCCATCCTAACATACATTGATGTCCATACATCAAAACCAGCCTCAAACAACACAGATATACACAGTGCAGTCCCACCCACCATTCCATAGTGTCCCAGAATGAGCATAGTGAATCGTACATATAAATACTACCCTTCTAACATATATCCTTTCAGCAAATAATGTTTATACCTCTTTTTGAATTGATTTCTGTTTGTACATAGTTTCAGTTCTGGCTCCAGACTGTTCCACAAATCCACCCCACAGACAAATATGCACATACTTTTCTTAGTTGTTCGTATCTTGGGTTTTGTAAAGTTTAAGTCTCCTCTCAAATTATGATCATTGTCTCTTTTTTTAAATATTTTTTGTATATTAGTTGGGAGTTGATTATTAATTGCCCTGTACATTACTTGTGCTGTCTTAAATTTAACTAAATCGATGAATACGTCAAACAGGTTCATTTTGTCTTCTTTTAATTATTTATCTTTTGTTCATATAAAAGACAAAAAATAAAATAGAAAGATGTCTTTACCTTCTTTACATGTTTCAACTGCACTGCAGCCTTCGTCAGAAGCCTTCGTCAGAAGCCTTCTGCACTGCAGTTGAAACATGTAAAGAAGGTAAAGACATCTTTCTATTTTATTTTTTGTCTTTTATATGAACAAAAGATAAATAAATCGATGAACTTTATGACATGTGACTTTAAAAACAACGAATTGGTATGGTCTCTATATCCAACATTATTTATTATCCTTATAGCTCTTTTTTGTAATGTGCATATTGACTGTAAATTGGTCTTGTAGGTGTTTCCCCAGACTTCTACACAGTAGTTACATTTTGACGGTTACAACTCTTTCCAATAAAATAACACAAAATCCCATTAAATGTAATTTACTTTTTGACACCACATCAGCGTTGCTTGATTCCCCACAATGGAAGCTGAACCAATAAATCCTGGAGAATGATTATGCATGGAGCAGAAAATTAAGAACAGTAAATTTCTCAGTGAGATTTTTTTTTTCTTTTGAGCGCTCACATTTTTGGGAGATCATATATATATATATATAGTTACCAACAATTTTGTCCAAGTGTGTGTGTGTGTGTGTGTGTGTGTGTGTGTGTAAAATTGTTGGTACCCCTCTGTTAATGAAAGAAAAATCCACAATGGTCACAGGTATAACTTGAATCTGACAAAAATGGTAATAAATAAAAAGTCTATGAAAATTAACCAATGAAAATCAGACAATGCTTTTGAATTGTGGTTCAACAGAATTATTTTTAAAAAACAAACTCATGAAACAGGCCTGGACAAAAATGATGGTACCCTTAACTTAATATTTTGTTGCACAACCTTTTGAGGCAATCACTGCAATCAAATGATTTCTGTAACTGTCAATGAGACTTCTGCACCTCTCAGCAGGTATTTTGGCCCACTCCTCATGAGCAAACTGCTCCAGTTGTCTCAGGTTTGAAGGGTGCCTTCTCCAGACGGCATGTTTCAGCTCCTTCCACAGATGTTCAATAGGATTTAGATCAGGGCTCATAGCAGGGATAAGAATTTTCCGCGGATCTGCGGAATTCCGCGGATTTGATCATGTCTAGGGTCATTCTCGTGAATCGTCTAAATTCGAGGAGAAAATTTTCGGGGGTGGGGGGGTGAGGTATGTTATGACCGGTGAGTCATATTTTCGATTGGCTGCTAAAATCCACCGCGCAGAACGCGCTACCCAGCAAGATCAGTAATGTAATGTAGCAAGGCCACTGATTGGCTGATACTTATTGAAGCAACCAATCGACGATTTTGTTAGATTTCCTTTGTCATATCCAACAGGTGGAGCGAAATATAAATGGCTGACAGTTCAATCAGTTCAATCAACCGAGTTTTCCCGATTTCGTGAAAATGGTGAACCTAAAACTCACAAAAGACAACAAAGCAAGAATTTTAGAAAATGACAAAGGGATAAGGAACAAGTTTCGTTGGGAATGGCTCGTAAAAACTGTGTCAATGACTGTAAAGATCGGTAAAAATACCGAAGTTGTGGTTGAAAAAATGGCCGATTTCATAGCAAATGCGAAGTACCAGGGAAAGCCCAGTGTGTTTATTGCAACGATTTCTTGAGTTATGGATCTCGTGGTTGTGTTGCCTTAGTTGAACACTGTTCAAAACAGAAACATCTCAAAATTGTGGCTACAAGGAGATCGAACTACTCGCTCGGTGCTGCATTCAAAATGATCGATGGACACGGTCAAATTCAGATGCCAGTTGATCAAAGTTCATCACAATCGGCCCCAATTACAGCAATTAGTGATCGGAAGACACATTCCGAGGTAAGATTTTTTTCTCGTTATAAGTAATGTACTTGAGAATTTTCGCGTAATGAATTTGTTATGATGCAAGTTAGGTTAATTGGCATCAAACTGGGGATTCTAAATTGTCCTTAGATATGACTGTGAGAGTGAATGGTTGTCTGTCTCTCTGTGTTGGCCCTGCGATGGACTGGCGATCTGTCCAGGGTTTACCCTGCTTCTCGCCCAAAGATGCTGGGATAGGCTCCAGCACCCCCGTGATCCGAAAAGGATTAAGCAGAAGAGGGTGAATGAATGAATGAATTTGTTATGAAATAGCATGTGTAAGTTGTGATGTCATGCCTGTTTTGAAACACTAATTGCATTTGAATGCTGATTATTGATTGTTAATAGATAAATGTTATTACATATTTTCTCACAATTTGAAAAGCAATCTAAGAATTTTGAATATAATTTATCATTTTTTGTTTCACTAGGAGGAGTTACATAATGCATGTGTAAGTTTTTTTGTCATGTGGTGATGGGTTGCCTTTCCTAAGATATCTTTGCTTTTATTAGTAAACATAATTTCTTTATGGTCATTGCATAAAAATATTAAACATCTTTTAGGTTTTACTTACTTTCTTAGATTATCTTTCAAATATTAAAATATACTAATATGCAACTTTTTTTATATTCCATTCCATCCAACATTTGTACTTACTTCTAACTTTAAATATAAGACCACATATGAGCATTCTAAAACACAAGATTTCGTTAGCTTCTGGGTCGCGTTGCCCTGCCAGACCCCCCACCAAGGCTCCACCTTGGATCCGGCTTGGGGGCCTGCATCCCCCAAAGACCCCCGGCTTAGTTTCCTCTTTTTTTCCCGAACCCCATTCTCATCCCTGTCATAGAAGGCCACTTTAGAATAGTCCAATGTTTCGCTCTCAGCCATTGTTGGGTGTTTTTAGCTGTGTGTTTTGGGTCATTATCCTGTTGCAAGACCCATGACCTGTGACTGAGACCAAGCTGTCTGACACTGGGCAGCACATTTCTCTCTAGAATACCTTGATAGTCTTGAGATTTCATTGTACCCAGCACAAATTCAAGACACCCTGTGCCAGTTGCAGCAAAGCAGCCCCAGAACATAACAGAACCTCCTCCATGTTTCACAGTAGGGACAGTGTTCTTTTCTTGGTATGCTTCATTTTTGCATCTGTGAACATAGAGCTGATGTGCCTTGCCAAAAAAGTTCCAGTTTTGTCTCATCTGTCCATAGGACATTCTCCCAGAAGCTTTGTGGCTTGTCAACATGCAGTTTGGCAAATTCCAATCTGGCTTTTTTATGATTTGTTTTCAACAGTGGTGTCCTCCTTGGTCGTCTCCCATGAAGTCCACTTTGGCTCAAACAATGATGGATAGTGCGATCTGACACTGATGTACCTTGACATTGGACTTCACCATGATTGTGTTTAGAGGCTGTTCTGGGCTCTTTTGTTACCATTCGTATTATCCGTCTCCTCCTGCGGCCACGTCCAGGGAGGTTGGCTACAGTCCCATGGATCTTAAATTTCTGAATAATATGTGCAACTGTAGTCACAGGAACATCAAGCTGCTTGGAGATGGTCTTACAGCATTTACCTTTAACATGCTTGTCTATAATTTTCTTTCTAATCTCCTGAGACAACTCTCTCCTTTGTTTCCTCTGGTCCATGTTTAGTGTGGTACACACCATTAGTCCATGGGCCGAGTCAGATATTGGTACCACTAAAAGGGACAAAACCTCTATGGTGCCATTTTGTTTGTAGGACCTATATATGTGTATTAAGGCATGATAGCATTTCCAAATGAGTAGCTTAGTCATGATACACGGCACCTCCTTTTTTTAAGTAAAATTATCATGACGCCTAATATCACATGCTGGTATTTCTGAATTATTCTCCCTTTTACTGTACAAAATGCTAATAGAAATTGACCTTGGATAGTTTCCAATATTAATTTTTATTCAGTTTCTACTTTTCAGGGTTTTTTTGAGGGAGAAGGTATGATTTATTTTTGATTTCAGCACATTTTCGCATTCCAGTGGAGCGCCGCGAGGCAAGTCAATATAAATGTTTATTTAAGACTTATTTTGGTTATCACTTAGTTAAGAAAATTAATTAAATGTTATCTTTTATAGTGTGCCAAAAGAAACTGGAGTTCTGGAGGATCGCAACATTTTATTAAAAACAAAACCAGAATAATAGTGTACAACTTTATAGACAAGAATGAGTAATTTCAATGCCAATTTCAATTGATGCAATTAATTACATGAGATAATTTACCAATACCTGGTGTCATTGCAGGTCTGGATGAATGTACCTAACTGAAAATGGGTTCCACCCAAGAAGCAGGGAGTGGCACGGCACCCAAGCGCACACGCCTTGATTGCATAATCCATTGCTCATCTTCAGATGAAGAACTAGTATCTCCAAAGGACATCAACTCCTGGAAAACCCTGCTGAGAGCCGCTGAAATAAGACAGCATGCTCCTATCCTGGACTTAGCAAAAGGATTGCCAGATGATGCCATACCAGCTGTGGCCTACCACCGGAAATGCCGAAGCATTTTCACCATGAAAAGGGACCTCGATGCTATAATTTCCAAGCAGAGGCACACAGAAGAAAACAAAAGCTCAAAGGAAAGAAAAAAGTCACAGAGGCCAGCACCATCTCAGTCAAGGGTTTATGAGGCAGAGTGCATCTTCTGTGAGAAGACCAGCAAGTACTTGAAAGGAGATAGGACTAGAGATCCTCTGGTCCAGTGCACTGAACTGCGTGCCGATGAGAAAGTCCGAAAGGCTGCTGTCAGTAAACTGGACAACAGAATGCTTGCCATCGTCAGCAGAGACCTCGTGGCAGCGGAAGGTCATTACCACCGGACTTGCTACCGTGAGTACACACGGGATTCAAGCACCACCACACAGGACAGTGGAAAAGGTGCCAGTGCTGCTCCGACTGATACTGATGCTGAGTATGAAGCTGCAGAGCAACAGTCATACAATGACCTTTTCTCTTATGAAAGAGAAGAACTGTTTATCAACCCTGATGTGATGCCAATGACCAACCTCACAGCCAGACTGGTCGAGGGCATGGTAACTCTTGGAGTGGAAACAGTGAAAGCCTCGACCAAGAAACACATCCGACGCAAACTGGTAGCTGAGTTTGGAGAAGCCCTGCAAATCACTCAAGATGACAATGGGAAACTACTTGTGTATCCCAACAGCCTTTCTATGCCAGAGCTTGTTAAGGCATACCAAATACTCCAGAGAAAGGTGCAACTCATGGAATCAGACAGGAGTGAGGACATCATCGACAAGGCAGCACTGCAGATGAGAGGTGACATCAAGAAGCATGACTACAGACAGTCATGGCCACCTCAGATGTCGGAGGATGCGGCCATTCCTTCTTCAGTGACCAGGTTCCTGAACACACTGCTGACAAGCTCAACAGACCGCTCAAACCCATCTGACAGAATCCAGCGTCTCTGCAGCTCATTTGGCCAGGACTTGGTATATGCCATTACCAATGGTAAGGTGAAGCCAATGAAGATGAATGAATGATTTATGGGGCATCATATTCAATGCCTGATAGCTATGACTAAGCTACTACTTTGGAATTGCTATCATGGCAAACTATCATCCACAGATATAGGCCATTCCAAAATGCATCACTAGAATTTGTCCCTTTGAGTGGTACCAATAACCCAAAAATCTGGTCTGGGCCCATGGACTACATGTCACCAAACAGCACAGTGACTACTTGTCACCCTTTAAATAGGCCGACTGACTGATTACAAGTTTGTAGACACCTGTGATGTTAATTAGAGGACACATCATGGTTGAACATGTCCCTATGGTCACATTATTTTCAATCTTTTCTATGGGTACCATCATTTTTGTCCAGGCCTGTTTCATGAGTTTGTTTTTTAATGTAATTCTGTTGAACCACAATTCAAAAGCACTGTCTGATTTTCATTGGTTAATTTTCATAGAATTTTTATTTATTACCACTTTTGTCAGATTCAAGTTATTTCTGTGACCATTGTGGGTTTTTCTTTCATTAACAGAGGGGTACCAACAATTTTGCCCACGGCTGTATATACCAGGCAGAGAGTAGAAAGACTGTGACTGAAAATTTCACAAAAAAACTTTATTCCACAGACCAAGAAAATGTTTTTTTCAGACAGCAAAAAAAAAAAAAAAAAAAAAGACTGGTGTCTCCAACGGCTGTTGTTTCCAACGGCTGTCTTTTGTACTGGCAAAAGACACTTTTATGCAACAGCACAGTCTAGTGGTAGAAAAGTAACACTGCAAAGACACGCAACCTCCAAACCACACCCATCACCTGGAGCAAACTAATAGCTCAAAACTAATCAAATGGCCGTAATATATATATCTTTAAATAAAAAAAAACATCATGCACACTATGCTATTGCCAAACAAATACACTGATACTAACTACATTGTTCACTTACACACACACACACACACACACACACACACACACACATATATATATATATATATATATATATATATATATATATATATGTGTGTGTGTGTGTGTATATATATATATATATATATATATATATATATTTTTTTATTTTTTTTTTTTCCCCCTCATGGATCGTCACCTTATCATGGTGGGGGGTTGGCGTGCTCTAGTGATCCCAGGAGCTATGTTGTCTGGGGCAATTTGCCTCTGATAGGGTCACCCAAGACAAACTGGTCCTGGGTGAAGGGCCAGACTAAGAACTATCCAACAGACTCTCATGATTAATTCTAGATCAAGGATTCAGTGTACCCCGCCCGGTATGGGGTTACCGGGGCCCCACCCTGGAGCCAGGCCTGGGGGAGGGGCTCGATGGCTAGCGTCTGGTGGCCGGGTTTCCACCCATGGGACCTGGCCGGGCTCAGCCTGAAGGAGTTACATGGGTCCGCCCTCCAGTGGGCTCACCACCTGCAGGAGGGATCATGGGGTTCCGGTGCTATGTGGATTAGTTGGCGGTCAAAGGCGGAGACCTTGGCAGACTGATCCCAAGGTTTCTAAACTGGCTTTTGGTACGTGGAATGTCACCTCTCTGGTGGGGAAGGAGCCTGAGCTGGTGTATAAGTGCGCTATATAAGTGCAGGTTAGTTAGTTAGTTAGTTAGTGTACAAGGTTGAGAGATACCGGCTAGATATAGTCGGCCTCACCTCAACACACAGCTCCGGTTCCAGAACCAGTCTCCTGGAGAGGGGCTGGAGCTTGGCCTTTTCTGGAGTTGCCCCGGGCGAGAGGCAATGAGCAGGGGTGGGTATTCTTGTATCCCCCCACCTTGCTGCCTCTATATTGGAGTTTTCCCCGGTGGATGAAAGGGTTGCTTCCTGCGCCTTCGGGTTGGGAAACAGGTCCTGACCATCATTTGTGCCTATGCACCAAATGATGTTTCAGAGTATCCACCCTTTTTGGAGTCTCTGACTGGGGTGCTGAAGGGTGCTCCTCTTGGAGACTCCATTGTCCTACTGGGGGACTTCAATGCACACGTGGGCAACGACAGTGAAACCTGGAGGGGGGTGATTGGGAGGAACGGACTGCCCGATCTGAACCCAAGTGGTGTTCATTTATTGGACTTCTGTGCTAACCACAGTTTGTCCATAACGAACACCATGTTCAAGCATAAGGGTGTCCATATGCGAACCTGGCACCAGGACACCCTAGGTCGCAGGTCGATGATCGATTTTGTTATCGTGTCATCAGACCTGTGACCGTATGTCTTGGACACTCGGGTAAAGAGAGGTGCAGAGCTGTCAACTGATCACCACCTGGTGGTGAGTTGGATTCGATGGCAGGGGAGGATGCCATTCAGACCTGGTAGACCCAAACGTATAGTGAGGGTGTGCTGGGAACGTCTGGCTGAGGCCCCTGTTCGGGAGGTCTTCAACTCCCACCTCCAGAAGACATTCCGAGGGAGTCTGGAGACATGGAGTCTGAATGGGCCATGTTCTCCACCTCTATTATTGAAGCGGCGGCCCAGAGCTGCGGCCACAAGGTCGTCGGGGCATCTCGTAGTGGCAACCCCCAAACCAACTGGTGGACACCGGTGGTGAGGGGGGCCATTAAGCTGAAGACGGAGTCCTATCAGGCTTGGTTGGCTTGTGGGAGTCCCGAAGCAGCTGAGGTGTACTGGCAGGCCAAGTGGAGTGCAGCTCGGGTGGTTGCTGAAGCAAAAACCCGGGTATGGGAGGAGTTCGGTGAGGCCATGGAGCAAGACTTTCGGTCGGCCTCGAAGAGATTCTGGCAAACTGTCCGGCAGATCAGGAGGGAAAAGCAGCTCCCTGTCCACACTGTGTATGGTGCGGATGGGGCGCTGTTGACTTCGACTGGGGATATCGTCGGACGTTGGAAGGAATACTTTAAGGATCTCCTCAATCCCACTGATATGCCTTCCACAGAGGAAGCAGGGTTTGTGGACGAGGGGGATGTCTCGCCTATCACAGGGGCTGAGGTCGCCAAGGTGGTTAAAAATATCTTTGGTGGCCGGGCCCCAGGGGTGGACGAGATTTGCCCTGAGTACCTCAAGGCCATGGATGTTGTAGGGCTGTCATGGTTGACACGTCTCTGCAACATTGCGTGGAGGTCGGGGGCAGTGCCTTTGGCATGGCAAACCGGGGTGGTGGTTCCTCTCTTCAAAAAAGGGGGCCGGAGGGTGTGCTCCAACTTTAGAGGGATCACACTCCTCAGCCTCCCTGGGAAGGTCTATGCCAAGGTACTGGAGAGGAGAGTCCGGCCGTTGGTTGAACCTCGGATTCAGGAGGAGCAATGTGGTTTTCATCCTGGCTGTGGCACATCGGACCAGCTCTTTACCCTCTCGAGAATTCTCGAGGGTTCGTGGGAGTTTGCCCAACCAGTTTACATGTGTTTTGTGGACGTGGAGAATGCATTCGACCGCATCCCTCGTGGCTTTTTGTGGGGGGTGCTTCATGAGTATGGGGTTTCGAGCTTTTTGTTACGAGCTATTCAGTCTCTGTACGACCATTGTGAGAGTTTAGTTCGTATTGCCAACTCTCGGTCAGACTCATTCCCAGTGAGAGTTGGACTCCGCCAGGGCTGCCCTTTGTCACCGATCCTGTTCATAATTTTTATGGACAGGATTTCTAGGCGCAGCCAGGGAATGGAGGGTGTCATTCTTGGTGACCACAGGATCTCATCTCTGTTGTTTGCAGATGATGTTGTCCTGTTGGCTTCATCCAGCAATGACCTACAGTTCTTGCTGGGATGGTTTGCCGCTGAGTGTGAATCAGCTGGGATGAGAATCAGCACCTCCAAGTCCAAGTCCATGGTCTTAAGCCAGAAAAAGGTGGATTGTCCTCTCTGGGTTGGGGATAGGCTCCTGCCCCAAGTGGAGGAGTTTAACTATCTTGGGGTCTTATTCACGAGTGAGTGGAGAATGGAGCGAGAGATTGACAGACGGATCGGAGCAGCATCTGCAGTGATGCAGACGTTGTACTGGTCTTTTGCGGTGAAGAGGGAGCTGAGTTCTAAGGCAAAGCTGTCGATTTTCCAGTCAATCTACATTCCTACCCTCACCTATGGTCACAGGCTTTGGGTAATGACTGAAAGAACGAGATTGCGGATACAGGTGGCTGAAATGAGCTTACTCTGTAGGATTGCTGGACTCACCCTCAGAGATAGGGTGAGGAGCTCTGTCATCCGGGAGAGGCTCAGAGTAGAACCGTTGCTCCTCCACACTGAAAGGAGTCAGTTGAGGTGGTATGGGCATCTGATTAGGATGCCTCCTGGACGCCTCCCACTTGAGGTGTTTTGGGCACGTCCCACTGGGAGGAGACCCCGGGGCAGACCCAGGACTTGCTGGAGAGACTATGTCTCCCAGCTGGTCTGGGAATGCCTTGGTATCCTCTCTGAAGAGCTGGGGCAGGTGGCTGGGGAGAGGGAGGTCTGGGCTTCTCTGCTTGAGCTGCTGCCTCCGTGACCTGGACCTCCGGAAAAGCGGTAGAAGGTGGATGGATGGATGGATTTTTTTTTTTTTAATTTCCCCTTCTCTCTATTTCTTTATCGTCCGTACATGTCTGAAGCGAGTTTCGGTCTAAAAATATCTGCTTCCACCGGCATTTCAGTCAGCTTTTGCCAGTGGAGCTTAACTTAGCCTGACTTAGGTAAACTCTGCATAAGTTAGTCCAGTGCTCAGGAACTTTTACAAATTGAGCACAACTTTCACCAACACTTATTTCCAAATGTCAGCAAATTTTCAGCATTCTGAAAATTCTCAAGAAATGCAACTTTTGCCAGCGTTTGCCAACAAACACCAACTATCATTAACTTTTATCAACTTTTGCCAGCAGAGCCAGACGTTTCCCAAAACGTCAGTAAAAAGATGGTCCAAACGTTATCGTGTGAATCCACCCAAATAAAGCAGGTCCAGAATGGCAGGAAGCCTCCACAAATGCTAATCTTTATATAAGCATCATCTGACACTGATGTCAGCTGACCTGTGCTGAGTATTCATTTGCTTATGTTAACCTAAGTTGTCAACAGCTACACATACACTAGCCTAAGTTGGCAAAAGTTTTCCAACGCTGAATGTAATGCTGGCAAATGCTTGCAAAAGTTTGTAAAAGTTGGTATGCGCTGGATTAAAAAAAAAAAAAAAACAACTGCTCACAAACATCATTTCACCAGCCTTTGGACTACTTTCTGTTTTTTCAAAACGTATGTAAAAGTTGGCCCAAACACTATAATGTGAACCAAGCTTTATTGTGCCATTACCTGTAAATGTAGTAAAGTGAAATGTAAGAATGTAGTGTATAGATAAAAGCCCACGCACATCACAAGCTGTAATTATAATGATACAATAGACAAGTGGTTCCAAACCTGGGTCACCAGTCATCACAGTGGGTGTGTGAGCTTTATCTGTTCAGAGGTTGTGAAATTTGTATTTGCTCATTTTGTGGAGAGAGAAATAATCAGGCCAGGCATTCACAGCAGACGGACTTTATTCACTCTCTCACATTTCTCAGCATCAGAAAAAGCACTGGCCTCATGCTGCAGGGTCTCTCCTTTATATTACAACACTCACTCCCCCTGCTGCCTGAGGTCTTGCATCACAGTACATTCTCCCATCACAATTCCTATTGTCCCCAGTTGCTTAATCCCCCATGCTCTTCTGGCAGAGGAATTTACTGCCTCTCCCTTCCTTCCAGTCTGAGATGAATATCACAGCATGGGTTCCCAATACTCCCCCCCCCCCCCCCCAGAATCTCAGACTGAGCATTAACTCTCATGTCCTTTTGGCTTCAGCCTCCTCCCATATCTGCTGTAACGAGGGGTCTTTGGTTCCGCGGCACTGCTGTGCCGGTGGGGGGTTCCTGGGGGTGTGTCCATCTGTGGGTGGACAATGGAGGGGGGGCATTCAGCCTGCTCGTGTGACTGCTCTGACGAATCGTTTACCTGGGGAGTTCTCAGTGGGGGTCTTCCATGCCGAGGAACTCGAGCCAACATCACCTGCTCGTCTGCCACCAAAAAGGCGGGCTTAGCCTGTCTATACAGATTTCCTCCTGGAGACCCCCCATGTCTAACACAAAATGTTTGTCCCCTGGTTCCAGCACTCTAAACGGGCCATCGTAGGGTGGGCGCAATGGGGGCCAGTGGGCATCATGCCTGACAAACACGAACTCTGCGTTCTTCAAAGTTTTCGGCACAAAAGCGCATGGAAAACAGTGGTGGGCCGGGCCAGGTAGCGTGCCTGCGTCTGCGCTATGCCGTGAAGGTGGGGACGGATGGATGTTCGGTGCAGGGTTATCTGGTAAAAATTCCCCGGGGAGCCGCAACGGCTGAGAAAAAAACATCTCTGCTGGGGAAGCCTCCAAATCCTCTTTTGGTGTGGAACGCAACCCTAATAGAACCCACGGCAACCGGTCCACCCAATTTGCATCCATAAGCAAAGCCCTGAGCGCTGCTTTCAGTGACCTATGGAAACGCTTGCATAACCCATTGGCCTGTGGGTTGTATGTGGTTGTGCGACGAATTGCGATGCCCAGGCTATGGGCCATCATGGACGAGAGGTCGGAAACAAACTGAGGGCCCCGATAGGACATGATGTATAAAGGGATGCCAAAACGTGCCACCCATGTTGTCAAAAAGGCATGCGCCACGTCCGCGGTGGAAGCTAGCAGGACTGCTTCTGGCCATTGTGTGGTGCGGTCCACCACTGTCAGGAGGTGCATGAACCCCTGCGATGGCGGGAGGGGGCCCACGAGGTCCATGTGAACATGGTCGAACCTCTTAGCCGGGATACGGAACGGCTCCAAAAAGGCCTTTGTGTGCCTGTGCACTTTGGCTCATTGGCACACTACGCAGGCTGCAGCCCACTCTTTCACCTGTTTGCGCAGCCCCGGCCATACGAACTTCGGTCCCACCATTTTGACTGACGCGCGCATTCCTGGGTGTGCCAGGGCGTGAACAGACTCAAAAATGCGGCAGCGCCAAGCGCTTGGGACCACTGGGAGCGGGCGTCCTGTGGAAACATCACAGATTGGGGGGGGGGGGGGGCGTCTTGCAGTACTCTGCTCTCCAGCCTTAACCCTGTTGGTCCAGCCTGGAGTGCGCACACGTCCGCATCGCCATTCTGCTCTGCGGCCATGGCCATGTAATCTATCCCTACGTAGACTGGGGCCACTACTGTGAGAGGCAGTTCGCCATGACATTCAGTTAACCGGCCACATGTTGAATATTGGTCTCAAACTCCGAGATCGCGGCCAGCTGTCTCTGCTCCCAGCCCGACCATGGTTCCGAAACCTTGGCCATAACGTACGTTAGCGGCTTGTGGTCCACAAACGCAGTGCACCTTTCCAGCCAGAACTGGAAGTGGGGTATGGCCAGGTGGAGAGCCAGTAACCTGTCAAACGCGCTGTATTTACGCTCACTGTCGCACAAAGACCTGCTAAAAAAAGTGAGCGGCTGCCAAGAACCGGCGACGCGTTGCTCCACGACGGCCCCTATGGCCACATCCGAGGCGTCGGTAGTGAGTGCTATCCGGGCCGCCGGGTCCGGGTGCACCAACAGTGTGGTGTTTGCCAGGGCTGTCATCCAGGTAGACAAACACAAATGGCAGATCATGCAACACCGCAACCATCATGCGTTGGAATTTTTTTTTTTTTTACCTTTATTTAACCAGGAAAAAAAAAAAAACGTTGAGATTAAAAACCTCTTTTTCAAGGGAGTCCTGGCCAAGAGGCAGCAAAAAAAAATCACAAATACACTTACAATGACATACAAATCATATAAAACAGTTACAAATTAGTGAGGCCGTCTCAAGTGTTCTCAATCTGGATTTAAAGTCGTTCAATGAAACAAGTTCCGTTAGTCTGTGCCTCGCCTTTTAATCTGAAGGGCATGCGTAAAAACTCAAACAAACCAAACGGGGTTATTACCACCGTTTTAGGTATGTCCTCCGCGTGCACCGGGACCTGGTGGTAACCACGGACCAGGTCTATCTTAGAAAAAATACGTGCCCCAGCGAGGTGAATGGAAAAATCCTGAATATGGGGGATCGGGTAGCGGTTGTGCACTGTGGCGTTGTTTAATCTGCGGAAATCTCCGCAAGGTCGACACAATCCGTCGGCCTTAGGGACCTACAGTGATCCCTCGCTACTTCGCGCTTCACCTTTCGCGCCCTCAGTGCATCGCGGATTTTTCAAAAATATTCATCAAAAATTCAAAATTGAGAAATAATGGGCGGGCGCTAGCAGAAGGCAGGGAGACTACATTAGACCATCACGTGTCAACACGGAGAGCAGCACAACTCTCTGCTCGCTGTTGTCGTGTTGGCTGGGCTCGGAAATCTCGCAAGCTGATTGGCCGAGACGTTTCACCCCGCAAGCTGATTGGCCGAGACGTCTCACCCACCTCCTCTCCCTGCCGAGCACCCATGAAGGGAAGAAAGACCGCATTCATTGCTTTTTATCGCTCGTGTTACTTAGTCTCGCCGCGTGGAACTTTTTGCTGTTCTCTTGTGCCATTTTGTGCGAAATAGTCTTCCCGTCGAGGCACTACGCCGCCTCCTGCAGCTTCAGCTCTATCGGAAGCTGCCCTCGATGATCCTGAGCCTCCAGCACCTCACGATGAGGCGTCACCTGAGGAGCAGTAAAGCTCTCATTAACCTGTGCAGTAAATCATTTTCATCTTGAGTTACGTATCTTGTTATGAGAATAAAAGAGTTCTAAAAACATATTTATGTACACTTTGTTTACATCTACGTATGTATGTACACGTACACACACACACACACGTATCATATGAGAGTGAGAGAATGAACGTACGTATTGTTTATGGATGACATCATTGGGGTGACGCTACTTCGCGGTTTTTCACTTTTCGCGGTCGGTTCTGGAACCCATTAACCGCGATAAGTGAGGGATCACTGTATATGTAGTGGGGATGTCCATGGGCTGTTTGAGCGCCTGATGATGCCCAGCCTTTCCAAGTTGGCAAACTCCTCGTGCGTTATGGCCAGTTTAGCTGTGTCCAGGCACCGAGGTCGTGCGAAAACGGGCGGCCCGGTGGTGGTAATAAAGTGCTCCACCCCGTGTTTAGTGATGGCCACCAAAAACGTGGGGACCGTGAGTGCTGGGAACTGGGTGAGCAGTGTGTGGAACTTATCACCTGGAACTGTGACGTTGGCTAGCGTTGTTGGCCCAGCTCCTCGAGCTGTACAGGGGAGGGAATCAAAAGACATTGCATTAATCAGGCGTCTGTTAGCAGCATTGACTAGCAGTCCGTGTGCGCACAAGAAGTCAGCGCCCAAGATTGGGAAACTGCATGCTGCTATATTGAATGTCCACTCATGCGTACGGCCGTGTAGGGATACAGTCAGTGTCTTTTCACCAAAAGTCTTAATGTCCGAGCCGTTTGCGGCCGTCAGCTCGGAGCCGCTAGCACCTGCTAGCCGGTCGGCGTATGACGGCAGGATGAGGCTCTTTTGGGAGCCGGAGTTCATGAGGAACCGTCTCTCTGAGCGTGAGTCTGTCACATAGAGCAGCTTGCTTTCTTCACCGCCGGTCGCAGCTGCTGCCGACTGCCAGCCTTGGCGTTTCCCGAGCGCTTTAATTGGCAAGGTGGCACACATCAGTGTGCGTCCTCTCCTAAACAGCGGTGGCAGGAGCCGAGCGTGTCTCTCTGGCGCTTCCTGGCCCCCGCTGCCACTACCATCGTTGGCTCCTCGCTTCCGCTGGCCGTCTCACTGGGTTCCGATGCCGCTGCGTTCACTGTGAGGGCCCTGGTGGTGAGGATGATCCGATCTGCCTCCTCGGCTAGCATACGGTAGTCATGCACGGCCAGCAACGGCGAGTTGGCAAGGACCGCTCTGGCCACCATTGGGAGGTTCCGGAGGAAAAGGTGGGCAAACAGAAAATGCCTGTTGTCCGTGCCCATCAACGGCAACATCTTTTCCATCAGTTCGACCGCCGACCCATCTCCTAACTCGGAGCACGTCAGGAGCCTCTCTGCTCTCTCGCAGTCCAAGAGCATGTAGCGCTGGGTCAGCGCGGCTTTGAGAGTGCCGTATTTTTTGCGGGCTGGGGGCTGTTGGAGCAGGCTCGCTACTTGCTGAGTCGTGCGAGCATCCAGCGCTGCGACCACATAGTAATATCTGGTGTCATCTGCCATTATTCCCCGGAGCGCGAACTGGGCCTCGGTGTGGAGGAACCAAGACTTCGGGTCGTGCAACCAAAAGTCTGGTAGTTTGACCAAAATGGCACACGCGTTGCTGGGGCTTCCCGTCCAGGTCATGTACGGGGTGTTTGCCTCGTGTTCCATTATTCGTCAAGGGTCACCAGTGTGGAGAGAGAAATAATCAGGCCAGGCATTCATAGCAGACAAACTTTATTCACTCTCTCACATTTGTCAGCATCAGAAAAAGCACTGGCCTCATGCTGCAGGATCTCTCCTTTATATTACAACACTCACTCCCCCTGCTGCCTGAGATCTTGCATCACAAAACATTTTTGCATCACAATTCCTATTGTCCCCCCAGTTGCTTAATCATGCTGCCTGGGGTCTTGCATCACAATACATTCTCCCATCACAATTCCTATTGTCCCCAGTTGCTTAATCCTCCATGCTCTTCCAGCAGAGGAATTTACTGCCTTTCCCTTCCTTCCAGTCTGAGATGAATATCACAGCATGGGTTCCCCATAACGTTAAGGTTAAAGAAAATCACAACAACACAACCTACTGGGTAATCAAATATTTGTATAGAATAAATGAAAACATATCTTATCTTGGACACAAGCAAGGGAGCTCCATGGGGGAAAAAAAGTTTGGGAACCACTGCAACAGATAGTACAGTCCACACTACAAAAAGAGTGCCAAATAATGTCCTCATAATCACTTTAAGAGTTAAATAATAGAAACATTGAAAGCCAATCAAAATACATCCAGCATTACAAAGAAAGTCACTATAAAAGTTCTGCTCTTATTTTCTTATCTTCTAAATTATTGCTCTGAGTGTTGCTATCCCTGTGCTGTTGCAATCCTGGAATTTCCCCATTGTGGGACTAATAAAGGCTTATCTTATCTTACGTTATCTTAAAAAATCCAGTTTGAAAAGACAGTCTTTAACGGAATGAATGAATGAATGAATGAATGAAGCACATCTGGGAAACAGCTGGACACACCCTTGGGATCAGCAGTAAGTGTTTTGATATTGTTTTTACAGAGATCAGGAGATTATTATGGACAGCTAATGTTAGCTTTGAGGCTATTTAGCATGAACGGGCCAATGTCTCTCTCTCGTTTATTTACTTATTTATTTATTTTTTATTCTGCACAATGTGCAGCAGCAACATGTCATCAAACACACATTTCGGGCTCTGACACAGCTGATGTATAGTGCATGGTTGACTGTATTTTGTGTAAAGAATGTGATTGTCCATCAATGTGGACACTTCCATTATTTTTATAGTTATCAATATTGTTAAAGTGCTTGGTGTGGATGGCTCTTTAGACAGTTCCTAATAAAGGCTGCAGCTTGATGCCAAACAGGTGTGATTAAAGCAGCTGGAGTGTCATGTGCGCCTTTACGCAGCGCACAGAGATAAAAAACCCACTCGCTGGATGCAATTTTACAACATTTATTGTGAGAGAAACTAAAGTCTAACAGTGCAAAGTCAAAAGGCAAACTAGACAAAAATTGACAGGAAGGAGCACTCCTGAGCAGACAGCCCAGGAGGAGACAAGGCAGGTAGAGGAAGAAAAAATGTCCCGAGGAGCACATGATTGAAGGACATAAATTCCAAAACGAATGAGGAAGTGGCAATAATAATGTGACCTGACAGTGCTTAAATAGAAAATGAACTGATAATAGAAGAGATCACAGGTGTGGGCTGACCTGAGCAGGAAAAAAGGACAACAACTGATAATTGGAGACAGCTGATGGTAATAATGAGGGACAGCAGCTGATAGTAATGACAGGTGAGGGCGGGGCAGCTGGCAGTTTGACAGGTGGTGCCCACACTAACTCGAAAAAGCCACCTGTCAACCCAGAGACTGAATTGTAAACAAAACTAAATACAGACTAGACAATGATTACAAATGAAACAATACAAACCCAAAGCAAACAGAGACATCAACAGACAAACAAAAGGCAGTTAAAACTCAAGAGGATATCAAAAATAGAACAGATAAAAAAATGTACATACAAAGAAGGAGGGGCTGCACGGTGGCGCAGTGGTTAGCACCGCGGCAGCACAGTTTACCCTCGGCCGGGGGATCGCAGGGATCATGAGATTGTGGGTTCGATCCCTGCCCCCGGCCAACAGTGATCTGTGTGGAGTTTGCATGTTCTCCCCGTGTTTGCGTGGGTTTACTCCGGGATTTCTCCGTTTTCCTCCCATATGCTAAAAACATGCAGGTTAGGGAGTTAAGGGGCGCTTGAGCATGCAGCGACCGGCAGCTGGTGGCTTGTCACCGGACTGCAGAACAAATCTACCTACGGGTACAAGATAAGTCCAAAAAAAAAGGAGCCACGAGGCTGAGTCCGGCAGAACATTGGACTCAGCAGGTGACATAGCCCCCCCCCCCCAAGGGGTGGAGACCAGACCCAACGTAACATCAAAAGAAAAAGAAAAAACCTGCCCCCCTCCCCCCCAGCCTGAACTACCACAAACTACCCAGGGCGCGTGGTGGGGGGAACAGGCCATGAGGGAGCAAAAAAAAGCCCTGCTCAGGACCTACACCAGAAAAAACAAACAGACCCCCAAGTCCAGACGTTAGAAGGCTCAGGAGGCCGCCCAAAGTCCCAGGGCCCATGGATAGCATAGTGCACCTGGTCTGGTGGCCTGCCGAAATCCCAGACCAGCCGGACGGCCAGGTAGAATGAGTCAGGTGGCCTGCCAGGGAAAATTGGCCACCCAAACCAACGGCACAGTTTATTGGGCGGCTGGCCTGAGTCTTTCAGCCACCAGCACAGGATAGGCAGCCTGGAAGGTGGCCTCCCCACAGGGACACCCACAACTGGAGAGGAGGGCCGAGCGAAGAGGACAGAACTACGACGGCGTCTAGCAGCGAAGAGGAGTGAACCACAACGGCATCTGGCAGCAAAGAGGTGGGAACCACAACGGTGTCTGGCAGCAAAGAGGAGGGAACCACAACTTAATAAGGTTGAGGAGAAAGGGGGACCCCGATGACGTCTGGCTGAGGAGGAGAAGAGGCCACACTGCCCTCGGTGACCTTGGACTGGGGAGAAGCTGCACCCCCGGTGGCTCCGGGCTGGAGCTCAGCTGCACCTGCGGTGGCTCCGGGCTGGAGCTCAGCTGCACCTGCAGTGGTCCCAATCTGGAAAATCGTAGCACCCGCAGTGGTCCTGGTCTGGGACATCATAGCACCCGCGGTGGACCCGGGCTGGGCTAATGTTGCACCTGTGACAGCCTCCATGGAAGAAGCTGGACCCTGGGTGGCCTCCGGTGGCAAAGCTGGACCCTTGGAGACATCTGGAGGTGATGAATTCTCTCCAGTGACCCTGAGAGAAAGCTCAGACACAAAGAGAAAAGGGAGTTCACGGCGGAGTCCAGCAAGATGAGCTCAGGTGCAGCAGATGGCTGCACCTGGCTCTCCTCACCAAGAGCCAGGCAAGATTGCTCCAAAACTGAGAGGAGAAACACAAAAGAGAGCAGTTGCCTGAGCTCAAGCTCCACCGCCGTCCAGGAATCCGACAATCTGGACGAAGGCGACTCTTTGGGCTCAGCCCTCAGGAGATTCAGCTCAGCTGGTGACTCTGCTGCAGTGGCCTTCACAGCAGGCATGATTGTGGTAGCAGTCATGGTGCCCTAAAGCAAATTAACCCATGCTAACGGCTCCTCCGGTGTGGCTGCTTCTGGTTGGCTCTGCACTGGCCCAGGATTAGGGTCTTCCAGGGCTATAAGCTCATCCTTCGTCTGCCAGCTTTGTTCAGGGGCCGGCAGATAATAAGAAGAAAGTAGAGGAGATATGGAGAGGACAGACGGGAAAGTATGGGTTGCAACGGGTGAAGAGAGCTCAAGTGACTGCCACCCCTGAGTTTCTCTACCAGGAATTGGGAAAGACAAATTGTCATCACAAAGAGAAGATATAAATGTCACTTGCCTGCCCTCCAGGTGCATGATGTTGCCCACTGCAGCTGGAGGTGTGCCATCCCTCTCTGCGTCTACAGTGAGCTTGGGCCCCTCAATTGTATGTGGAGAAGCCGCTTCTGTAGACACGGGAGTGGACATACCCGGGGAAGCCCTGGAAGACCTCTCGGCCACAGAAGGAAACATCGGACTCGACGTCTGGGGAATTGGTGCAGATGAGGGGGACGGCTTCCTCCAGCGGACCCAAACAGGCTGAAACAGTTCCCACAGAGTAAACTCCTCTAGGACCTCTGGCTCCTCCATCATCTGGTCATCCCCTCCCGGAACCAGCAGAGATTTTGGGGAGACAGGAGAGACAGAAGGAAAGGCGGTAACAGCAGCTGGTGGTGGAGACCCAGTGAGCTGTGAAATCTCAGTTTCCTCATTAGGAAAAAGGAAAGCAGTCTCGGGTGAGAGAGAGTGGGATTGAATTAGAACATGGCTGAATTCCTGGGGTGTGATTACATCAGCTGCTGTTCCGTGGTCGTGCTCCGTCTCCCCGGGGGCTTGAAGGGCCATCTGGAGGGGAGAAGACAGCCCCTCAGGTGGGAATGACCCTTGGTATCTCCAAAGACTGACATATTATTTGGCCCAGGAAACATGCACACAGGCTCAGGCAGATTTGAAAGCTTTATTGTTAACCAATGTGATGTGTATGGATGCATGTGTGAGAGATAAGGATGTCTTATGGGTGGAGGATGCAGGTCAGGACAGAGCAGCACGCCGTGCAGCCAGACAACCCTATGGGCGAGAGGAGAACAGGGATTAGCTGGGCAAACCACACAGGAGAGTGTCAAGGTTGTGTGCTTACTTGTAGTGATTGTGGTGGCTAGCGTTGGCAAGGTCCCGAGCCTGGGGGACAGCATCCTGCTGTGCGTCCGAGGAGAAGTGGCGAGGCAGAGGAGCGGCGAGGTGAGGGAGAGAGTGTCCGCCGCCGGGGAATCCACCTGTGCACAGGGGAAGGCTGACAGGAAAACAGGTGAGACAAAAACTGACAGCTTACTTGTCGCGAAGAGGAATCAGCAGGCCTGGAGGGAAGGAAACTGCTGAAGGTTCCAGTACGCAGGGAGACAGACAGCTCCAGGCTGCAGCTCAGGGCGAGGTGGAATAAGTAGCTGCGCACTAACGAGATGCAGGTGTGCGCGCAGCTGAGGTGGATGCCCGTGAGCAGCGAGTGATGACAGTACTCCCCCCCCTACCAGCGCCTCCTGGCGCTGGCTTACCTGGGTGCGTCCGATGAAACTACGCGATGAGGTCCTGATCCAACACCCACGAAGAGCGCACCCAGGATCTCCACTCCGGACCATAACCTTCCCAATCCACCAGATATTGCAGCCCACGACCTTGGCGCCGGGAGTCCAAGATGGCAGTAACACCCCACGCCGGGTCACCGTCGATCATCCTAGGCGCAGGAGGAGACCTAGGAGGGGGACAGAGTGGATCAGAAAGGACAGGTTTGATCTTAGATACGTGGAAGGTGGGACACACACGAGGGGCGGAGGGCGAAACGCACAGCCACCGGGTTGATAATTTTTGAAATCACGAAGGGGCCGAGGAATCGCGGAGCCAGCTTCCTCTTCTCACCCTTAAGGTTAATATCCTGGGAAGAAAGCCAAACCCGCTGACCCACCTGGTAGACAGGAGCCGGTCTTCTGTGGCGATTGGTGGAGGAACTGTTGCGCGTCACTGTGCGTAAAAGCGCGTTCCTTGTCTTGGTCCACACACTCCAGCAGCGCCTCATGTGCGCCTGGACCAATGGGACAGCTAACTCACCCTCCTGCTGGGGAAACACGGGGAGATCGTACCCCAAGGACGCTTCGAAGGGCGACACACCAGTAGCAGAGGATCGGGCCGAGTTATGGGCGTATTCCACCCAGGTCAGGTAGGAGCTCCAGGATGATGGATTCGAGGATGTCACGCAGCGCAGGGCGGCCTCCAACTCCTGGTTAGTGCGCTCGCATTGCCCATTAGACTGGGGGTGGTGACCAGAGGAGAGACTAACCGTGGCCCCCAAAGCGTTGCAAAAGCACCTCCGAACCTGGGAGACAAACTGCGGGCCCCGGTCCGAAACCACATCTAGCGGGATCCCATGAAGCCTGACGACATGTTGGACCAGGAGGTCGGCCGTCTCACGTGCCGAAGGGAGATCCTGAAGAGGCACAAAATGGGTGGCCTTGGAAAATCTGTCCACAATTGTCAGGACCGTGTCAAAAGTGTTAGAGACAGGGAGACCGGTGACGAAGTCTAGGGGGATGTGTGACCAGGGCCTGCCCGGGACCGGCAGGGGCTGGAGTAGACCCGCAGGTGGAGAGTTCTGGGATTTGCCGGTAGAGCACTGGGGACAGGCCCGGACATAATTGGTGACATCCTTTTGGAGACCCGGCCACCAAAACGAGCACTGCAGCAAACTCACCAGATGGGTGATGCCAGGGTGGCAGGCGAGCTTGGAGGTATGGGCCCAGTGGATCACTTCTCCTTGAACCACCGAAGGAAGGAAAAGCCTCCCCTCTGGCCCCCCGCCAGGATCCGTCTCCGTCTCCTGAGCCCTAAGAATCTTGTCCTTGATGGTCCAGGAAATCGCCCCCACGACGCACGAGCTGGGCAGGATGGTGTGATCAGACTCCTCCGGGTCCTCAGGGGCGAACTGTCTGGATAGGGCGTCGGGCAACCCATTCTTCGAGCCTGGACGGCAGGTGATGGTGAATTGAAAGCGAGCAAAAAATAGAGACCAGCGCGCCTGGCGGGCATTCAGGCGCCTCGCTGACCTCAAGTACTTGAGGTTCTTATGGTCCGTCCAGACCACAAAAGGCTGGGCTGCCCCCTCTAACCAGTGGTGCCACTCCTGCAGCGCGAGCTTGACGGCGAGGAGCTCCCTGTCGCCAACATCATAATTGTGCTCCGCCGCCAATAACCGCCGGGAGAAGAAGGCGCAGGGTTGCTTGACACCATCCACCGGCGAGCGCTGGGAGAGCACCGCCCCCACCCCCGTGTCGGACGCGTCGACCTCCACCAGACACTGCAGCACGGGATCAACCTGGGGCAGGACCCGGGAGGATGAGAACTCCGCCTGGAGAGTCTTGAAGGCAGTGGCCGCTTCCTCTGACCACTGGAAGGGCACCTTCGATGACGAGAGGCGGGTCAGGGGGGTGACAATGGCGCCAAAGTTTGGAATGAAGTGCCGGTAGAAGTTAGCGAACCCAATAAACTGCTGCACCTGCTTCCTGGAGGTAGGCGTGGGCCACTCGACCACCGCTTTAACCTTAGCGGGGTCGGGGAGGATCTGGTTGTGTGAGATAACGAACCCCAGGAAGGAGGTGGTCCGGGCATAGAACTCGCACTTCTCTGCTTTGATGTACAGGCGATTCTCCAGCAGCCGTTGCAGAACCCGCCTCACATGGGCCTGGTGCTCCTCCCGTGATTTAGAGAAGATGAGTATGTCATCTAGATATACAAAGACAAATACTCCCAGGAAGTCCCGAAGAACGTCGTTTATGAGATGCTGGAAAACGGCAGGTGCGTTGGTGAGCCCGAACAGCATCACAAGATATTCGAAGTGGCCGCTGGGCGTCCTAAAGGCCGTCTTCCATTCGTCTCCCTCCCGGATCCTAACGAGATGGTAAGCGCTGCGGAGGTCAAGCTTGGTGAACCAGGTCGCCCCCTGGAGGGAGTGGAAGGCGGTGTCCATAAGCGGTAATGTGTAGCGGTCCTTGATGGTGATGTCGTTCAGCGCTCTGAAGTCGATACAGGGGCGTAGGGACCCATCCTTCTTTGCCACGAAGAAGAAACCCGCGCCAAGCGGGGACAAGGAGGGGCGGATGATCCCAGCGCTGAGCGACTCCTTGATATAGGTGTCCATCGCCTCGCGTTCTGGCGCAGAGAGACTGTACAGGCGGCCAGATGGCAGGGGGGCCCCTGGGCGGATGTTAATCGCACAGTCATATGGCCGGTGAGGGGGAAGGGACAAGGCTTTGGACTTGCTGAACGCTACCCCCAAGTCGTGGAACTCCTGCGGCACTAGAGTCAAGTCCGGTGGCTCGGAGACCAGCGCCAGCGGAGAGGAGGACGAAGCACAAGCCGCTGACTGGAGGCAGGTGCCCAGGCAGAAGGTGCTCCAGGACAGGACACTGCCGGTTCTCCAATACAGGACAGGGTTATACAGCCGCAGCCAGGGGTAACCCAGAATGACACGGTCCGACGAGGAGGGCAGGACATGAAGGGTCAGATCCTCCTGGTGGTTGCCGGAGATGACGATGGGGACTGGCTTAGTGTGATGCGTCACTGTTCCCTGGGGAAAGCGAGAGAGAGTGACCAAGTTAAGGGGGGTAGACAGCGGTTGGCAGGGTATGCCCAAACGGGTTGCCAGGCTTCTAGAGATGAAACTCTGCTCTGCCCCAGAATCCACCAGTGCATGTGTGAAATGCCCGGTGGAGTTGTTGCAGAAGCGTATGGGCAATGTGCATGATGATAGGGGATTTGGCCGGTTAGAGTCCGCGAGGCCCCCTACAGTGACTCGTGGACCTCCCCGTTTGGCTTAACCGGGCACAGCTCCACGGGATGCTGGTCATCTCCGCAATACATGCAGAGACCCCGTTCCCGCCGGCATTGTCTCTCCGCAAGAGGAAGCCTAGTGCGCCCGATCGCCATGGCCTCTGGTTCATTGGCGGACTCCAGAGCCAGTAACGCCAGGAGGCGAGACTGAGCTGGGCGGGCGGAAGCTCCGCGCGAGCGGCTGACAGACTTCCGCTCCACGGCTCGCTCACGTAGCCTGTTGTCCAGGCTAATGGTGAGCGAGATCAGCTCGGAGAGCTGCCCTGGGAGATCCCGACCCGCTAGCTCGTCCCTCAGACCGGAACTGAGGCTACGGAGGAAGATACTGCAGAGAGAAGCCTCTCCCCAGCCCACCTCCTCCGCTTCCACCTGGAAGTTGACAGCGTATTCCGCCGCTGACCGGCTTCCCTGTTGGAGACTAAGAAGCCGATCAGCGAGGACGCTGTCATGACGTGAGTGGTCAAAGATCTCTAAAAAGTCCCGCACGAACCGGTCATAAGAGAGGTTTGCGTAGCTGGGCTTCGTCATTACGGCATAAGCCCAAGCTAACGCTCGCCCCTCCAAGAGATTAGCCATGTACCCGATTCGGCTATGGTCTGAGGGAAAATCCCCGGGAACGCGCAGAAACACCGACTCACACTGCAGGATAAACCCCTTTGCTCCACCGAGTTTCCCGTTGAAGCGAGCGGGGGTTGGAATGGGTGTGAGACAGGTTGGCGTTCCCGAGCTAGGCTGGCCAGCCGGGGAGGCGACCGGAGCCGAAGCACCGAGAGGACCCAGAGGGAAAGCCCGCGGAGGATCCAGATGGTCTAACCGGTTAGTAAGTGTGGTTAACTGGTTAAGAATAACCTGTTGTTGGTGTGCTAACATATCCACCCGAGCCTCAAGGGTGGAAAAGCTGCGTGCGAGCCCGCTGTCCGCTGGGCCGCTTTGCTGGAGCCGTACTGACATATTATTCGGACCAGGAAACACGCACGCAGGCTCAGGCAGATTTGAAAGCTTTATTGTTAACCAATGTGATGTGTATGGATGCGTGTGTGAGAGATAAGGATGTATTATGGGTGGAGGATGCAGGTCAGGACAGAGCAGCACGCCGTGCAGCCAGACAACCCTATGGGCGAGAGGAGAACAGGGATTAGCTGGGCAAACCACACAGGAGAGTGACAAGGTTGTGTGCTTACTTGTAGTGATTGTGGTGGCTGGCGTTGGAAAGGTCCCGAGCCTGGGGGACAGCGTCCTGCTGTGCGTCCGAGGAGAAGCAGCGAGGCAGAGGAGCGGCAAGGCGAGGGAGAGAGTGTCCGCCGCCGGGGAATCCACCTGTGCACAGGGGAAGGCTGACAGGAAAACAGGTGAGACAATAACTGACAGCTTACTTGTCGCAAAGAGGAATCAGCAGGTCTGGAGGGAAGGAAACTGCTGAAGGTTCCAGTACGCAGGGAGACAGACGGCTCCAGGCTGCAGCTCAGGGCGAGGTGGAATAAGTAGCTGTGCACTAACGAGATGCAGGTGTGCGCGCAGCTGAGGTGGATGCCCGTGAGCAGCGAGTGATGACAAAGACTTGAGCACGTCTGAATCAGCCAGATAGCATTATCCAAAAACCCCAAAACAGCTTCGGGAGAGAGGGTGGCTCGAGCCTAAAAACTTTGAAGTCCATGGTGAGCTTACAACAGGTGTGTGGGAAAAGGGAAAAAGGGAAAAAATCAAATGTGCAAAAATCAAAGCTGGGTTCAGTTCTGGCTACTTCCTACTGTCATGTGCGCCTTTACGCAGCGCACAGAGATAAAGAAGAACCCACTCGCTGGATGAAATTTTGCAAAATTTATTGTGATAGAAACTAAAGTCTAACAGTACAAAGTCAACAGGAAAACTAGAGGAAAACTTACAGGAAGTAGCACTCCTGAGCAGACAGCTCAGGAGGAGACGAGGGAGGTAGAGGAAGAATAAATGTCCCGAGGAGCACTCGATTGAAGGACATAAATTCCAACACGAATGAGGAAGTAGCAATAATAGCGTGACCTGGCAGTGCTTAAATTGAAAGTGAACTGACAACAGAAGTGATCACAGGTGCGGGCTGACCTGAGCAGGAGAGGAAGACAACAACTTTTAATTGGAGACAGCTGATCATAGTAATGAGGGAGAGCAGCTGACAGTAATGACAGGTGAGGGAGGGGCAGCTGGCAATTTGACAGGCGGCGCCCACGCTAACCCGGAAAAGCCACCTGTCAACCAAGAGACTTAAATGTAAACAAAACCAAATACAGATTAGAGAATGATTACAAATGAAACAATACAAAACCAAAGCAAACAGAGACATCAACAGACAAACAAAAGGCAGTTAAAACTCAAGAGGATACCAACAGAACAGATAAATAAATGTACATACAAAGAAGGAGCCACGAGGCTGAGCCCGGCAGAATATCAGACTCAGCACATGACATGGAGAAGATCATTTAGTCAAAATGTCTGCACAAATCTGAGACACTACAGACACTACAGTTTACATGTTTTGAATTTTCAAAACAATTGGATCGCCAAATTTTTTCATACTTTCGAAAGAAAGAAAGAAAGAAAGAAAGAAAGAAAGAAAGAAAGAAAGAAAGAAAGAAAGAAATCTTTTTTCCTCACCACAAGCAGGTGTTTCAAG
This sequence comes from Pholidichthys leucotaenia, assembly GCA_020510985.1. Classification (NCBI taxonomy): domain Eukaryota; kingdom Metazoa; phylum Chordata; class Actinopteri; order Cichliformes; family Pholidichthyidae; genus Pholidichthys; species Pholidichthys leucotaenia. The sequence continues at coordinate 79,404,886 of CM035846.1, forward strand.
TTTCTTGTTCTGAAAGTTTGGCAAGGTGCTAATAAAAAATAGCTACCTCTGCTCAGAGTTGTCCCTTTCTTGAGTTGTCCTTGTATTTCCTTTGTAACACTTGCTGACTGATAAATGACCACAGAGGAGCCATCAGACCTGGAAGATAGGTGCTGAGCTGAATTGCTGGGTGGACTTTAATGGATGTACTGAGGACATTAAGGAGAAAGCTTCCTTACAATACTGCCTATATTCTGTGTTCCTCTTAGTAATGATGTCTTTTCTGCACAATCCAACAATGCCTTTTTTTATCGACAAGTATTGCATTGTCATTGCATAGATCATAAAATTAATTTGTCAGTTCACCTTTTCCATTATCATCAAACACCTGCCATGACACCTTGACGGACTGAATGGGGACATTTGAACTATTTTCTTTATTGTTGTCAGCAGTCTTTGTAATGATTTGCCTGCATCTGTACTTCTTCCATGACTTTGCTGCAATTCATCAATTAAATTATATACAGCATATTACTTATTACAAATTTTATTGCTCACTGGTATAAATTACAACAGGTTCATGATGCAGTTTTTTTGTTCCAATTCACATTTTTTTAGCCACTTAAATCATCCATCCATCCATCCATCCATCCATCTTCTCTGTTCTGGGTCAAAAAGGCAGCAGTGTAAGCAAAGAGGCTCACTGCAGCATTTCCCAGCATGTCCTGGGTGTGATCTGGGATAATTTTTTGAGTCATGATCAAAACACCTTATTGTGGAAGTGTCTACGTGGCATCTTAATCTGATATCCAATCAGCTCAAGTGGCTCTTAATAGAGTCAGTCCTTCTCCTTTCCTCTTCAGGTGAACCTGGCCACCCAGCAGAGAAGGCCCATTTGAAAAAACTTGTATCCACAATGTTGTTATTTCAGTCACAAGAAAATCCAAAATGGGAGTTTGTATATAGGTGATGTGTGACTGGCATTTTGTTTCTGAGTTTTATTTTTTATTTTTAATTACAAATTATTTCTTTCCATACCAAGTAATTTGTTTTGTGAAGTCGTTTTGGACAATTTACTGGAAAAGGTGACCATCAAAATATGGATATTTCTCTTGGCGCTCTACTTACACTACCATTCAAAAGTTTGGGGTCACTTAGAAATTTCCTTATTTTTGAAAGAAAAGCACTGTTTTTTTTCAATGAAGATAACTTTAAACTAATCAGAAATGCACTCACAGAAGGCCAATGGATGATTAGAAAACCCTTGTGCAATCATGTTAGCACAGCTGAAAACAGTTTAGCTGGTTAGAGAAGCCATAAAACTGACCTTCCTTTGAGCAGGTTGAGTATCCGGAAAAAATTATTTCAAATACAAATCATTATTTCTAACCTTGTCAATGTCTTGACTATATTTTCTATTCATTTTACAACTCATGGTGGTAAATAAGTGGGACTTTTCATGGAAAACACAAAATAATTGTCTGGGTGACCCCAAACTTTTGAACGGTAGTGTACTTGGCTGCCTGTTAGTGCGTGTTCCAAAAATTGGCATGTTGCTTGGTGTTGGAGCTTCCCAGGATACAGTGGCTCCTTTTCTGTGGCATGTTTCTTGCCATGGTGGCCCATTTTGCCTTTTGCCTGTGGAAAGGTCCTGTATACACTGGCCATATACACTGGCCTCTCCTCTTACATAAAGAACTGTGGGTCATACACTTCTTAGGGTCCTGGATGAGTTGGAGGTTACCTCCTTTGTCAAGCTAGTAAAGGTTGGTTTATCCTCCTGTTGCTTCTGCTGTCAGGTAACATCCAGTCCAATCCTGACTGTGACATCATGGTTCTGTCAAAGACATGGCTTACTAAATCTATCACGAATGACACAATCAGAAATAAAAGAAAAATATTTTTAGAATAGACAGAGTTGAAAAAAGGAGATGGGATTGGTGTTTATGCTGAATCTTAGCTGCACGTACATTTATTCAATCAGCAAATCAAAATATTTTGAACTCCTAGGGGCAGATTTAATAATGTGCTGCACCACTGCAAAACCCTGTTTTGGCATTAAAAAACTACTATCGAGATTTAGTAAAAGGCACAGGCCAAAATTAGCATTGGAAACGCGTGGACTATGTTAATTTTGCACCTGGCCTCATTGCATATGTATTTGTAGGAGTTGTCATCTCAAAGTGCAAATTTGAGGGAGGGGAGTGTTTAAATTACTGGCGCAAGGTGATTTATTAAGGTTTGCAGATGTTAATCTCCTGCTAAATGCGCCAGGATTTAATGCCCCAGAAAAGCATTTCTTAATTCGTCTGATCCTGACATGATAGTGATCGGTGCCAAGAGACAACGGCAAGAACCAAGGGCATGTGACCGAAGAGACAGAAGCTTTTTTCTGCGCATGACTTAATTTCGCATGACAGAACAGATTTTGCGAATATCAACGGTCTGACAGAGATCAGTGTTATGCTGAACTGGACATCAGCCGGCATTTTTTTAAATTTCATTTTTTATATATAACCTACTACATGAATTTCTGTCTATAAAATAGGATATAGGATCCCTTCCTACCTACAGTGGACATACAGATGGTGTCAGCCGATAGTGACTTTTTTCTCTTTTCTGCGGAGGTTCAGACTCGGACTCTGGAGTTTTCCTCTCCTCTCTATCCATCAGCTCCCCCTTGATGTTGAAGTAAAATCTTCCACATTGTCAATTTTCTTTGTTTTGTTTTTTGTTTTTTTTCTCTATCCATATTTCTCTATTTATTTCTTTTTGCTGTGCATAAAATGGTAATTCAGTTCCCTCTTCTCTCTATTTCTCTCTCCCAGTTCAGGATATACAACATAGAAGGTAAACAACAATGAGATAATTAACAAAAACAGCACAGATCCATAGAAACATCCTCCAAAATTGCAACACCGTAACTCAATGACAGCAGTCTCTGTGGTGAGAGAAAAAAGGGAAATTGTGTGTGATAATTTTATTACTGTTCTAAACATCAGAAAACATAAACCACACATATATAATAAGTCATGGACTGGGAGACCTGTAGATTTTGTTAAAACAGTTATTCACATAATAAAACCCAGTCTCCATCAGACCATCTTGACGGCTCTTGTGTGTAAAATAAACACATTGGTCAAATAATTTATTCATTTGTAGTCCTTTTTAGAATTATAAACAAGTACTTAATAGTACTAGTACATCATAAACAAAGCAGTATGCCATGTGAAATGAAAATGAAAACTTTGTAATATGATGAACAAAAATAAACTATTTTACTGAGGTTTGTGCTTAAACAAAAGCTTAAAAAAGCTTTAAAAAACTCCTATATTATGCTCCTTTGAACTGGCTGTGCTGTTTTGATGACCCGCTTCCTCAGGTGTGCCTGTGTGCAATTTTGTGGTGCTCTTGGTGGATATTTGGTCATTTTTGAAATAAGTGACTGCGTCTGTGTTCATAATTTTGCATGTTGATAGTAGACCACTGGCAAAAATTGGCCACTCCCTTAGGCGCTCTGTCTAAATTATGCACTTGCTTATTTGCCCTGACTTCGTAAATCTGCCCACTAGTTGTTAAATTATTTTTTCTAATAAACAATCTAACATTGTGGTCAGATGTTATTGTTTATCCTCAGCTTTAAGTGAAGTAGTTACTTTACCTAGAGGTCTTCTTCACTACTGGTCTAAAGCTGAGCTGGTCTTACTTGATCACATATTTCAAGAAGAGATAGGAACATACAAGAGTGGGGGGAGGTGCACAGATGGACTATATCCTATGCAGAAGGAGAAATCTGAAAGAGATAGGAGACTGCAAGGTGGTGTCAGGGGAGAATGTAGCCGGGCAGCATCAGATGGTAGTCTACAGGAGGACTTTAGCACGAACGGGAAGAGAGTCAAGGCAGAGTCAAGCAATACAGTGCATCCTGAAAGTATTCACAGCGCTTCACTTTTTCCACATTTTGTTATGTTACAGCCTTATTCCAAAATGGATTAAATTATTTTTTTTCCTCAAAATTTTACACACAATACCCCATAATGACAATGTGAAAAAAAAAATTGAGATTTTTGCAAATTTATTAAAAATAAAAAACTAAGAAATCATGTGTACATAAGTATTCACAGCTTTTACTCAATACTTTGTTGATGCACCTTTGGCAGCAATTACAGCCTCAAGTCTTTAAGAAAATGATGCCACAAGCTTGGCACACCTGTCGTTGAGCAGTTTGGCCCATTCCTCTTTGCAGCACCTCTCAAGCTCCATCAGGCTGGATGGGAAGAATCGGTGCACAGCCATTTTCAGATCTCTCCAGATATGTTCAATTGGATTCAAGTCTGAGCTCTGGCTGGGCCACTCAAGGACATTCACAGAGTTGTCCTGAAGCCACTCCTTTGATATCTTGGCTGTGTGCTTAGGGTCATTGTCCTGCTGAAAGATGAACCATCGCCCCAGTCTGAGGTTAGGAGTGCTCTGGAATAGGTTTTCATCCAGGATGTTTCCGTACATTGCTGCATTCATCTTTCCCTCTATCTTGACTAGTCTCCCAGCTCCTGCCACTGAAAAACATCCCCACAGCATGATGCTGCCACCACCATGCTTCACTGTAGGGATGATATTGGCCTGGTAATGAGTGGTGCCGGGTTTCCTCCAAACATGATGCCTGGCATTCACGCCAAAGAGCTCAAGCTTTGTCTCATCAGACCAGAGAATTTTGTTTCTCATGGTCTGAGTCCTTCAGGTGTCTTTTGGCAAACTCCAGGCAGGCTGCCATGTGCCTTTTACTAAGGAGTGGCTTCCATCTGGCCACTTTACCATACATACCTGATTGGTGGATTGCTGCAGAGATGGTAGTCCTTGGGGAAGGTTTTCCTCTCGCCACAGAGGAAGGCTGGAGCTCTGACAGTGTGACCATTGGGTTCTTGGTCATCTCCCTGACTAAGGCCCTTCTCCCCCGATTGCTCAGTTTAGACGGTTGGCCAGCTCTAGGAAGAGTCCTGGTGGTTCCAAACTTCTTCCATTTATGGATGATGGAGGCCACTGTGCTCATTTGGACCTTCAAAGCAGCAGAAAGTTTTATGTATCCTTCCCCAGACTTGTGCCTTGAGACATTCCTGTCTCTAAGGTCTACAGACAATTCCATTGACATCATGCTTGGTTTGTGCTCTTACAAGCACTGTCAACTGTGGGACCTTATATAGACAGGTGTGTGTCTTTCCAAATCATGTACAATCAACTGAATTTACCACAGGTGGACTCCATTGAAGTTGTAGAAACATCTCAAGGATGATCAGTGGAGACAGGATGCACCTGAGCTCAATTTTGAGCTTCATGGCAAAGGCTTTGAATACTTATGTACATGTGATTTCTTAGTTTTTTTTAATTTTTAATAAATTTGCAAACATCTCAAAAAAAATCACGCTGTCATTATGAGGTGTTTTGTGTAGAATTTTGAGGAAAAAAATGAATTTAATCAATTATGGAATAAGGTTGTAACATAACAAAAGGTAGAAAAAGTGAAGTGCTGTGAATACTTTCCGGATGCACTGTAAATGGTGAGAATTACAGAAGGATGAATGTGGCACAAAGTTCAGAAAGGATTTTTACAGACTGAGTGGTAAGGGAAGAACTGCCAGATTACTGGGAAAGTACAGCAAAAGTATTTAGAGGAATGGCTAGAAAAGAATTTTGTGCATCTGCTGGACAGAGGAAAGAAGACCGGGAGACTTCATGGTGGAATGAGGAAGTCCAACAAAGTATTCAAAGGAAGAAGATGGCAAAGAAGAAGTGGGATAGTAAGGGAAATGAAGATGGTAGACAGGAGTATTTGAAATCTAGGCATGTGGGAAAATGCATGTGTACCTATGAATATGTATGACAAAAACTCCTTCGGTCGCCAGATCGGCTGGCAGCTGCTTTTGCCTCTTGCTGCTGTTTTCACCCTTAAGGATAAACTTGTGTAGCCGCTCATTTATACACCACAGCAGCATGAAGTCCACCACATAGGCTTCACCTCCCACCCAGATGAGTTGGAAAGCGGCACTGACACCTTTACCATCATCGGATCAAGGACAGACCCGAGGCATGGAGCAGGGGAGGAGGTGGCAGCCCTGCCCCCTGGCCGGCCAACTCCCACCCCTTCAGCAAGGCTAACGGCAGCCCTATGACCTAGGTGCCAGAAGGACAATGCCTTCCTCCCCCCAGCCAGTGACTGGGTCGCACCCCCTGGCACAGGCCCCTCCCCACACAATGGGCCACCCCTGCCTCCTCCAGCACCCCAGACACACAACCCGGGACCAGGCATGCTCGCCCAAGGATGAGAGCTTGAATCAGCACGGTTGGAACCTCACTGGATTAGGCACCAAAATAGTACCTAGAAGCATGTACTAGATACTACTCTCTGTCCAAGTCCCTCCCCCGGGTGGAGGAGGGAAGGAGGAGGGCTGGCCGGCGCGGCATACCGTCCGCTGCCGACCCCCGACAAAGTGAGCTCTCTCTCGACGGTCCCTCCCAAGGGCTGACGGGTGCCTGCCGGGGAGCTCGCTTGGGCCCAGCAGTCCCATGCGCCTGCCGCCACAGAACTCCGACCTCAGCGTGGCACAAGTCCTCGCCCCTGCCCCCGGGCACCAAACCCTCCTCCCTCCTCTGGAGGGAGCAGGGGGGTTTAATGTCTCCTCCTCCGTCCTCCCTGGCAGGGATGGAATGGATCACCTGGGGCTTTTGTGTCCCCCCCAAACTGGAGTGGTGGCCTAGTTGGTAGAGCATCCGCCTCACGCCCGGGAGGCCGGGGTTCGAATCCTGCACAGGTAATGCCAAAAAACATATCAAAGTGGAACTTCCTTCCATCCAGCTTGGTGCTCAGCAATAATGGAACGGAGGAGGGAAATTTGTGGCAGTGCCTTGCATAGCAGCGACTCCACTGATTCTAGATGTGATTAACATTGTAGATAAGAGAAACATAATTGTGTTCTACTGTACATGATTGGCTGTATGGATTGAATGACAATAAAAGTGGCTTTATGTTAAACCCTACAAACCGAGAAGAGTAGAGGTGAGTAGGGGTGAGTAGGTGCCGGTGGAAAAGGGCCATTAGAGAGCCAAGAAACTATGGATTAATAAGGAAAACTTTCAAAATAAGAGCAAACATACGAACTACAAACAGACAAGGAATGAAATCAGGACATGACTAAATAACTAAAGACTAGGGAGAATACTAATTATAAAAGAATGACAATAATAATAATAATAATAATAATAATAATAATAATAATAATAATAATAATAATAATAATTCAGTGTACCTCGCCCGGTATGGGGTTACCGGGGACCCACCCTGGAGCCAGGCCTGGGGAAGGGGCTTGATGGCTAGAGTCTGGTGGCCGGGTTTCCACTCATGGGACCCGGCTGGGCTAAGCCCGAAGGAGTTACATGGGTCTGCATTCCAGTGGGCTCACCACCTGCAGGAGGGATCATGGGGGTCCGGTGCAATGTGGATTAGGTGGCAGTTAAAGGCGGAGACCTTGGCGGTCTGATCCCAAGCTTCCTAAACTGGCTTTTGGGACATGGAATGTCACCTCTCTTGTGGGGAAGGAGCTTGAGCTGGTGCATGAGGTTGAGAGATACCGGCTAGATATAGTCGGCCTCACCTCAACACACAGCTCCAGTTCCGGAACCAGTCTCCTGGAGAGGGGCTGGAGCTTGGCCTACTCTGGAGTTGCCCCGGGTGAGAGGCGACGAGAAGGGGTGGGTATTCTTGTATCTCCCCACCTTGCTGCCTCTATGTTGAAGCTTTTCCCGGTGGACGAAAGGGTTGTTTCCCTGTGCCTTCAGGTTGGGAAATGGGTCCTGATCATCATTTGTGCCTATGCACTAAATGATGTTTCAGAGTACCCACCCTTTCTGGAGTCTCTGACTGAGGTGCTGTAGAGTGCTCCTCTTGGAGACTCCATTGTCCTACTGGGGGACTTCAATGCGCACGTGGGCAACAACAGTGAAACCTGGAAGGGGGCGATTGGGAGGAATGGCCTGCCCGATCTGAACCCGAGTGGTGTTCAGTTATTGGACTTCTGTGCTATCCATAGTTTGTCCATAACGAACACCATGTTCAAGCATAAGGGTGTCCATATGTGTACTTGGCACCAGGACACCCTAGGTCGCAGGTTGATGATCGATTTTGTTATCGTGTCATCAGACCTGCGACCATGTCTTGGACACTTGGGTAAAGAGAGGTGCAGAGTTGTCAACTGATCACTACCTGGTGGTGAGTTGGATCCGATGGCAGGGGGGGATGCCATTTAGACCTGGTTGACCTAAACGTATAGTGAGGGTATGCTGGAAACATCTGGCTGAGGCCCCTGTCTGGGAGGTGTTCAACTCCCACCTCCAGAAGAACTTTGACCACATTCCGAGGGAGTCTGGAGACATGGAGTCTGAATGGGCCATGTTCTCCACCTCCATTGTTGAAGCAGCGGCCCAGAGCTACGGCCACAAGGTCGTTGGGGCATCTCGTGGTGGCAACCCCCGAACCAAGTGGTGGACACCAGTGGTGAGGGGGGCCATTACTAACTAACTAACTAACCTGCACTTATATAGCGCTTTTCTAGTCACAAAGACCACTCAAAGCGCTTTCACTAATACTAACCCTCTATTCTAAGGGCCTATAGGAAACAGATATCTAGGGACAATTTAGAACAGCCAATTAACCTAACATGCATGTCTTTGGATTGTGGGAGGAAACCGGAGCCCCCGGAGTAAACCCACGCAGCACAGGGAGAACATGCAAACTCCACACAGAAAGGTTCCAACCCCTGCCAACCTGGGGATTCGAACCAGGAACCTTCTAGCTGTAAGGCAACAGTGCTAACCACTGCACCACCGTGCTGCCCATTAAGCTGAAGAAGGAGTCCTATCAAGCTTGGTTGGCTTGTGGGACTCCCAAAGAAGCTGAGGTGTACCAGCAGGCCAAGCGGAGTGCAGCTCGGGTGGTTGCTGAAGCAAAAACTCGGGTATGGGAGGAGTTCGGTGAGGCCATGGAACGGCCTCACCGAAGAGGCCTCGAAGGCCTCGAAGAGATTCTGGCAAACTGTCCAGCAGCTCAGGATGGGGAAGCAGCTCCCTGTCCACACTGTGTATGGTGCGGATGGGACGCTGTTGACTTCGAATGAGGATATCGTCGGGCGGTGGAAGGAATACTTCAAGGATCTCCTCAATCCCACTGATACGCCTTCCACAGAGGAAGCAGGGCTTGTGGATGAGGGGGACGACTCGCCTATCACAGGGGCTGAGGTTGCCAAGGTGGTTGAAAATCTCTTTGGTGGCTGGGCCCCGGGGGTGGACGAGATTCGCCCTGAGTACCTCAAGGCCCTGGATGTTGTAGGGCTGTCATGGTTGACACGCCTCTTCAACATTGCGTGGAGGTCGGGGGCAGTGCCTTTGGCATGGCAAACCAGGGTGGTGGTTCCTCTCTTCAAAAAAGGGGACCGGAGAGTGTGCTCCAAATTTAGAAGGATCATACTCCTCAGCCTCCCTGGGAAGGTCTATGCCAAGGTACTGGAGAGGAGAGTCCGGCCGCTGGTCGAACCTCGGATTCAGGAGGAGCAATGTGGCGGACCAGCTCTTTACTCTCTCAAGAATCCTAAAGGGTTCGTTGGAGTTTGCCCAACCAGTTTACATGTGTTTGTGGACTTGGAGAAGACATTCAACCGTGTCCCTTGTGGTTTTTTGTGGGGGGTGCTTCGGGAGTATGGGGTATCGGGCTTGTTGTTATGAGCTATTCGGTCTCTGTACAACCATTGTGAGAGTTTGGTTCGTATTGCCAACACTCGATCAAACTCATTCCCAGTGAGAGTTGGACTCCGCCAGGGCTGCCCTTTGTCACCGGTCCTGTTCATAATTTTTATGGACAGGATTTCTAGGCGCACCCAGGGAATGGAGGGTTCATGCTTGGTGACCACAGCATCTCATCTCTGTTGTTTGCAGATGATGTTGTCCTGCTGGATTCATCCAGCAATGACATACAGTTCTTGCTGGGATGGTTTGCCGCTGAGTGTGAAGCGGCTGGGATGAGAATCAGTACCTCCAAGTCCATGGTCCTCAGCCGGAAAAAGGTGGATTGTCCCCTCCGGGTTGGGGACAAGCTCCTGTCCCAAGTGGAGGAGTTTAAGTATCTTGGGGTCTTATTCACAAGTGAGGGGAGAATGGAGCGAGAGATTGACAGACAGATTGGAGCAACATCTGCAGTGATGCGGACGTTGTACCGGTCTGATGTGGTGAAGACGGAGCTGAGCTCTAAGGCAAAGCTGTCGATTTACCAGTCAATCTATGTTCCTACCCTCACCTATGGTCACGAGCTTTGGGTAATGACCGAAAGAACAAGATTGCGGTTACAAGTGGCTGAAATGAGCTTTCTTCGAAGGATCGCTGGACTCACCCTCAGAGATAGGGTGAGGAGCTCAGTCATCTGGGAGAGTCTGAAAGTAGAACCGCTGCTCCTCCACATTGAAAGGAGCCAGTTGAGGTGGTATGGGCATCTGATAAGGATGCCTCCTGGACCCCTCCCTCTTGAGGTGTTTTGGGCACGTCCCACTGGGAGGAGACCCCGGGGCAGACCCAGGACCCGCTGGAGAGACTATGCCTCCCAGCTGGTCTGGGAACGCCTTGGTATCCTCTCTGAAGCGCTGGAGCAGGTGGCTGGGGAGAGGGAAGTCTGGGCTTCTCTGCTTGAACTGCTGCCTCTGCGACCCGGACCTCCAGAAAAGCGGTAGAAGATGGATGGATGGATAATAATAATAATAATAATAATGCATCAGATTTATATAGTGCTTTATCATAGACACTCAACTATGCTTTTTTTTGCAAGTAGATACATTATTCATTCACTCCAGACAAACGATGATAGTGGCAGGCTACTTCTGTAGCTACAGCTTCCCTGAGGCAGGCTGACGGAAACGTGGCTGCCAATCCACGCCAACAGCCTCTCCGGCCACCACCGAACATTTATACAATGTTCGGTGAGTCCAAACAAACAGAAAGTTGGGACATGGTCAGTGAACATGCTCATAAATGATGTGTGGACTTTTGACAACTTACTTTTGAGTAGACCATCATGATTGGCCATTCTGTTCCCACCCGTCTCTCTCCTCCCTTAAGAATTATTCTCTTAATTCTGGCAGTGTTGTAGTTTTCTGTCTCAGCCTTTTTGATGTTTTCTGTTTCTTCTCCTACTCTCCACCAAAGACAGGTGTTGATTGGAAGGTTGAATAAAAAGCACAAACCTGGCAAAAAAATGAACATTTTAATCATATTTTCCGATAATAGAGAGGGAGTGTATCTAAGTACCTTCACCATTATGTTAGTTAAGCCCTATGTTCCATCTACACAACTCTAAGTTTCTGACCATTATTTCCGCTAGAAAAGTAGAAAATGCTGCAACCACATTATTAATAAATAATCATTATTAGATAAAATAGTAATATATTCCTTTAGTTTGTATAATTAAAATGTATGAAAAACCATGAAAATATGATGCATTCCCAGTCAATGCCAACTCTGTCATTTGCCTGTCAACTCCAACAATAAACTAACTATCTGAGACATAAAACTGTCCATGCTGATCTGACCTTTATGATGGATTAATCCGAAGTGCAGTGATCCAATGAAAACGTTCATTATCTACAGTCCAAATGTCTGCAGTGACAGAGATATGATCCAGTCCCTCAGATGTCTTCTGGAGATCAAAATCCATTTACTGAATAATCTTTATCCAGGTAGAAGGGAAATTCTTTTTAACTTCTGTGGATTACAGTCTCAGGTGTCTGAAGGAAAGTGATAGCATCCCTTCAGTCTTTAACGAGGTATCTGGCAGACAGTCGGTTTAATTCTTACTGGGTCATAAACTGTCCAAATACATACCTGTGTTTTACATCCAGCCATGGGTGTTAAAATAAGAGTAGATCCACTTCACAGTGTTAGCTGTTAGCACAGCTAGCTGTTCCTTAGCACTAGCTTTGTTGACGCTTATTGGTGTTTAATCAGGTGCTTCTGAAGCTTGCAGTAGGTCTCAACCAGCACTTAGCTTGCAACCCACCAATATACTTTTGTCCTTAACCGTGAGAAGGGAAAAGTAAAATGAAAAGTAAAATAATCTATGTATTTCCACAAAAAACAAAGTTGCTTCATCTCTCCCTCTGGTAAAAGTGATGAGGTCATGAGGATTTGTGTCTCTTTGCGACAGGTCACATTGACTGACAGCTGCATCTCAGCTACGGAAGGGTCAGTTCATATATTCATTTGTGCTAAAAATATACAGTATATTCTTATTTATATATACATAAAACAAGTAATGAGTAACAAATCTGTTCAAATTTCAGTAACTGTAATGCATTACTGAATTTTTCAACACTAATTTCTTTACACAAGTTACTGCAAAAGTAGTGGCATTAAGGTAACCCGTTGTTTTGTACTGTGTACCGTTACTCCTGACACTAGTCAGTGTAAATGCATTATACGTATACATTGATTTTTATATTAATTGATTATATTTACTGTATACACTCAAAAAGGTTTTCATAATTTTCACCATACTTTCTCTGTAAAGCAAGCTGGTGGGGGTTCAGATCCCGAGAGGAGAAATACCTTGTTCAACATCAAGTCACTGGATGACAGCACCAGTCTTTTTGATATACTGGGAAAAGTAAATGACTGGGAGTAAGCCCATACATAAAATTGTGAATGAGACACCTGGATGTCAACAGCGATGAGAGAACTGAATACATAGGTTTTCAATTAAAGTTTACTCAAATAAATAAATAAATAATTATCCTTAACTAATCTGTTACAGAGAACGTTTTGAGCTTTGTGAACTATTCCAGATTTACAGTGTACTATGAAAATTAATTGTGATATGATAAACACAGTTGTCCTGAACACAGTAGGTTAGCAGCTGCTGGTAGATAAACGCCAAAGATGCTCACGTTCCTGCTGTGCCACTGATCCATACAAGAGAACTCAGCCATCACAGCCGCAGAGCTCCATTCAGAGCCAGGGAACCAAGTAGCCTGTTAGCACCAGAGTTAAAGTTAGTGGCATTAGCTTGATTAAAAGTTTGAGTTTCACTGTGAAACTACTTCTTAGGGATGCTGCTGTCTTCACACTGTTGAGCTTTGGTTCAGAACCACAACTTGTAAGTGAATTACTAAAGTATTTTATCTGTCAGAATCTGGGCATTGTCACCATGGGGTGAGACGCTGGCTCGGCGCTCAGCCCATGCTCCTTTTATCCCTGCCTCTCATTGGGCAGCGCCTCAGCTGGCTCCCAGCTGTCAATGTCACGGGACGGCTGGGGCCAATTAATCCTCATCAGCTGGGGCGCTGCTAATGAGTATAAAGAGGAGCAGCCACGATCATTCTGGCTGTGACATAAGCACTACTAGGCTGGGGCCCCTTCGTCCGGTGCCAGCCCTTGTCTCATCATCCAGCATCTCTCGTAAGTGTTTTCCCGTAAGAAGTATTTGTGCCTCTGTGCCCCCATGTCCGGCGCAAGCCCTCTACTAGTCTTAGCGAATCACTTGGGAGCGCCACCTTATTAACTGTTAACTCTGTTGCTGTACTGCCCATGAGTGTAACTATGTATGAGCATCTGTGCTTTCCTCATCCCTTACCCCTGTCACCATTAAACATCACAACTGACTGGCTCGCCCTTGGCTCTCTTATTGCGTGGCTCCCTAGAGCCACGTGTGACAGTATGTCGCAGCCAGAACGAGTTGCCGGCGGCCGTAAATGGTTTGGACTTGTACCTTCCTGTCCGGGTGTTAGCGCCGTTAGCACGCCGTTTCCCAGGAGTCACCTCCGATGCCAGGGCGACGAGCTGAGGTCCATCCTGGGGGCTGTCGACAGGATGCTCTTCACCCTGCACGACGCCTCCAACGCGAGACGCTGGAATCCGGGCCATGCTGAGGATCTCCTGGACAGTTACACTTGCTCCTTATTCCATCTTGAGGTCAGTGCCAGGATTGACGCCATGGACACACAGCGAGAGAAGCTCCACGGGTTGGATGGAAACCCCGGCAGAACGCCGAAGTGGATGACGTTGCCCCCCGCTTCGAGACCCCGTTCCTGCTGCCATTCCAGCCCGGGAGTTCGCGCCACCCAGAGGGCTTCCCCCGTTCTGCACCACGTCACTCGGGATTCCCCCCATGGAGCCGCAGCTGACAGCAGTTACGTCTGGGACCGAGCGGCTGACGCGATTCCCGCTGTGCATCCATTCACCATCTGCAGGCACGTGGCGGCGGCAGTGAGATTGGTGGAGAGGACTCCAGGGCAGCGAAGCTTTCCCGAGCTCAACGCCTTCCTCGCCTCGGTCTCTGCTCAGGAGCGGCGATTCCTGGGTTCCCCCCTCGCTTCGTCCCCTGGGAATAGCCGTCATCACTTCGCCAAGTCACCTCAGCATGAACCCCATCCGGATCCAGTTCTGGGCTCCCACCAGGACCTCTCCTCCCACGCAGCTGTCACCTTTTCGCCTCGTCAGTGTGGAGATTTTACATCCTCGTTCCATGAGCCTCATTCCCCCGCTGTCACTCCAGGGCATTCGGGCTGGCTCACCCCGGCTGTTACCCCCTCCTCCTCGACGCGCTCCCCGACTGCTGTGTGTGCCTGGAATCCCGGCCTGGTGAGCCCTCTCCTGGAGACAACGCGAGCAGTCCCCAGACGATTTCCCAGGGGGTCCTCCGTTATCGCCTGGCGGGGAGAGGAGGAAGCAATGTTCACCGCAGCAGGCTCCACCCAACCTCCAGGAGGCAGGCAAGTCTCAGTTTATTTACATCAGTTTAATGATTTGCTCTGTCACACTCCTGGAGGTGGAGTTCGGGGTTCGCAGCTCCCTGAACTCCCACCACCTGCTGTAACCTGTGCCTTTAATCCTGCATCCTCTGTGTCTCTCTCCGCCGAGCGCTCCCCGGCTCCGGGTCAACGTGGTGGGACGAGGAGAGGGCCTCCGGTTCCGCAGCTACGTTGTGGGCGGAGGAGGAAGACCGACTGCTGTGTGGAGTCTGCGTGGACGACCAAGCGTCCCCGGGTCTCCACGGAGGTGCGGTTCGGTCCAGCAGGACGAGGTTCTCCTACCATCACGCCGCGTGGACTGTCGGTGTGGCTACCTGCGCTGGAGGAACCTCAAGCTGCGCTGACCATCGTCCTGGCTGCGGGGCCCAACGCAGCCAAATGGGAGCCTGACAACGACCTCCGGACAACGGATCCTGGATCTTTCCAGTCCTGGACGGCATCGGAACCCAAGATCAGGCGAGTGCTCCTCTCTCTTTTCTCCCCCTATTTCTGTGAGTACTTTAGCCTATCTCTAGGGGGGATGAGCCGGGTGCAGCCGCCCGCTGCATCCGAGCTCGTTCCGCCGGGTTCTGGCGCTGCCGGTGATCCTGACCCCGGTTCTGTTTTCTCCTCTGAGCCTTCTTCCAGGGTCGCCGGCGAGGAGTTGCCGTTCCTTGTGGTGCTGTGGGGTCCAGGTTCAGTGTTGAAGGTCGGTTCTGGTGCGGTGCCGACCCAGTCGGGGTCCGTCGTGGGTGCTGCTCCAGCGGTGCTCGATGTGGATTCGCCCGAGACTCAATCGGGGTCCGATGCGGGTGTTGCTCCAGCGGCGTTCAGCGTGGGTTCACCTAAGACCCAATCAGGGTCCGACGCGGGTGCCACCCCAGTGTTGTCCAGGTCCGGTGGGGAGGTGGCTGTTCCCCTGCAGCCTGACGCTCGTCTACCTCATCATCGGCTCTCCCCTAAGCCTCTTCCTCCGGGGTCCGCTCTGACCCTTCGCCTGTCTCAACGGTCCTGGTGGTTGAGTGACGCGGGTCGACGGCTCGACCTGCAAGTCTTCTGGTTTGGCGAGCTGGTCCAACCTCCCAATGAACTGTATTGTTGCTGGGTGGCCTGGCACGGCTACCGGTGGCCTAGTTTCTTGGAACTTGTGTTTGGACTTGGCCGCCCGAACATAGTCTCTTCCCCGGGTTGCCAACTGGACAATGGGCGGGGAGATTACCAGAACAATTCCGGCCGTTTTGGACTCTGCCTGCCATCTCCTCGGGTGTCCTTTACTTCTTTTATTATTATTGAGGTCACTCGGGTGTAGTTTCTTTGTCCGTTAGGGGAATATATGTTTTTGTGCTGTGTGTTGTGTTTTTTTTATTTACCATACTCAGCATTTTTATCTTATCATTATCCTGTGCTCCTGTCACCATTATCCCTCTCGGTGACCCTTGTATTTAGTGCTGTGTATCATGTTTTTTCCCCTTGTAAACCGTACTCAGCATTTTTCCCTCATGTTCATCCTGTTCCTACCCTGTCACCGTTATTTCCCTGGGTGTCCCTCTTTGTATATGGTGCTGTGTATTGTTTTCCCTGCCACCCGTACTCAGCATCTTTCATCACCCTTATTTTATCTTTAGCTTTGTAGGAGTGCGTTATGGAGTAGTGTGTTTCGTTCCCCCTTAACCATACTCTGTAATTGCTTTATTTGTCCTGTTACCTCTTTGGGGTTTTTTTTTCCTCCCTTTCTTGCCCTGGGCTACATGTTGTGTTATCTGAGTAGAGCGTAACCTGTGTCCTACTCAGTTTTCTCCCCATCTGTGCCCTGGGTTAATTTTTCCCTGTTTTGTAACGTATTGTGTTTGGGTTTTTTCCTCTCTCTGCCCTGCGACCCTACATTGTCCATTGGGGGTTTTTTTGTTTTGTCCTTCCCTTTGCATCTTCCCCTCCGGTCCTGCCTCCCTTCCGCCCACCCTAGGTGTGTGTGTGTGTGTGGGGGGGGGGGCTGGGATGTTCCTGGTCGTTCGGGAGCCCGACCGTGAGGGGGAGACTCTGTCACCATGGGGTGAGACGCCGGCTCGGCGCTCAGCCCATGCTCCTTTTATCCCTGCCTCTCATTGGGCAGCGCCTCAGCTGGCTCCCAGCTGTCAGTGTCACGGGACGGCTGGGGCCAATTAATCCTCATCAGCTGGGGCGCTGCTAATGAGTATAAAGAGGAGCAGCCACGATCATTCGGGGTGCGACATAAGCACTACTAGGCTGGGGCCCCTTCGTCCGGTGCCAGCCCTTGTCTCATCATCCAGCATCTCTCGTAAGTGTTTTCCCGTAAGAAGTATTTGTGCCTCTGTGCCCCCATGCCCGGCGCAAGCCCTCTACTAGTCTTAGCGAATCACTTGGGAGCGCCACCTTATTAACTGTTAACTCTGTTGCTGTACTGCCCATGAGTGTAACTATGTATGAGCATCTGTGCTTTCCTCATCCCTTACCCCTGTCACCATTAAACATCACAACTGACTGGCTCGCCCTTGGCTCTCTTATTGCGTGGCTCCCTAGAGCCACGTGTGACAGGCATGATCTGGAGATCGCTTTGAGTTTAGTTTGTCTTGGTTTTCTGTTTATTACAATTATCTTTATTTCTTGTGATCTTTCTGTCTAGTTGTATTATTTTCATCATGGTCACGTCTTGTAGAGTATTCCTGTCATCATGTTGGTTTGGGCTTTTATTTTGATAGCGCCTATTGTTTACTTCCATTTTCACCAAGCTTCTTTTGTGTCTTGTTAAGTTCTTGATTATTCATGGCTGTGTATTATTTGGTTAATTATTTTTTGTCGTATTTAAGAGATGCCGCCCCATAGCTCGGGGCGATGTCCTTAACTCATGCGGTGTGACCAACATGCGTTGGTCTATGTATCTTGTATCCTTCCAAGTCCTGGGTGTAGTTTTTGTTCTTGCTTCCCATTCGTGGATTATTTTTGTCATCATGCTGTTTGCTCTCTACATGTCTGTTCTTTTCTTCTTCTTCTCTATCCCCTCACCCCCCAGCCAGTCACAGCAGATGACTACCCCTCCCTAAGCCTGGTTCTGCAGGAGGTTTCTTCCTGCTAAAAGGGAGTTTTTCCTCTCCACCGTGGCAAAATGCTTGCTCACAGGGGATAGCCTGATTGCTGGGGTCTTTCTGCAATTGTGGGGTTTCCCCCTACAGTTGAAAGTGCTACGAGATGACTGTTGTTGTGAAATGACACTATATAAATAAATGTGAATTGAAATGAATTGTGTTTTGTCATTAAAACCTACAAACTGTAAGTCCAGTGTTTGTGTCTGAATTCCATCCCTGGAGGGGCCCACCATGACATTATCAGGCTGAATAACCAGAGGTTGTGGCTGCTGAAGTGATGCTGCCCACCAAGCATTCATGATATGTTGGTGAAGAGATATGCATGTTATCTACAGTTCATTGGTGGCAGTATTATGGTGGAATTGCTGCTGTCCTGCTTTTTGTGCAAACACAAGCTGTGGAGAGATGGGCCATTAATCTATAAATTAGCATTTGGTGTTAGCAGTGAGTAAGCAGTTGATCATTATTTGTGATTGGTCTTAATGTGCCTTATTCATAAAACTTTTACCAGTCAGATAACGGGCTCATGGATATTAATGAGCAGGCAGAAAACTGAAGGTGAGGGACATGGGAGACAGTTTTTAAGAGGTGTAAGACAAAACAAAAATGTTTTTGTTATAAGCCCATCTCTAAAGGCGGGTCATATTATGATATGATCATGTCTGTCCATCCATCAATCCAACTCATCCAGGGAACTGCTCCAACAGTTTGTTTGTTTGTTTGTTTTTTGTTTGTTTGTTTGTTTTAAATTTCACACAATAAGATAAGATAAGATAAGCCTTTATTAGTCCCACAATGGGGAAATTCCAGGATTGCAACAGCACAGGGATAGCAACACTCAGAGCAATAATTTAGAAGATAAGAAAATTAAAAAATAAGAGCAGTGAATATACTACATATGTACACATAAATATATAAATATACATACACAGTGCGGGGCATTGTAGCTAGATGGACTAAACAGCATAACCGTCTATTTAGTTACCCTACATGGTATGAATATGTACCCATACATATTGTCACCCTCCATAGCGACTGATATTGTCCTAGTTGTATACTGGAGGGGACCATTTGTGTAAGTCTGTTGTGTCTTTTGCATTCAATACTATTAGGTTGTCACGTTTTTTTGCTATCTCTGCGAGCAGCCCTGCTTAGGTTATACAGTCTGACAGCCATAGGTAGGAAGGACCTGCAAAACCTCTCAGTCACGCACCTAAGATGATGGTCTACTGCTAAATGAGCTCCTCAGTGCATTCAGTATGTCCTACATAGGGTGGGACTCAGACTCCAGCAGAGATGACAGTTTAGCCACCATCCTTCACCATCCACCAAAAACATGTAGGTTTAGGGTGCTCGCGCATGCAGCGACCAGCAGCCGGTGGCTTGTCACCAGACTGCAAACCAAGTCTACCTACGGGTACAAATAAGTAACAAAAAAAAAAAAAAAAAATCCTTCTCTCTCCCACCTCCTCCACTGCATCAAGGCGCTGCCCCATGACTTTCTTGATTAGTTTGTTCAGTCTATTTCTATCGGTTGCTGTAATGCCGTTGCCCCAGCAGACCACTCCAAAATTGATGCTGATGCCACCACCGTGTCGTAGAATGTCTTCAAGAGCACCCCTTGTACACCAAAAGACCTGAGCCTCCTCAGTAGGAACAGCCTGCACTGTCCCTTCTTGTAGAGTGCGTCGGTATTGTGTGACAAGTCTAGTTTATTGTTCAGATGAACACCCAGGTACTTGTAGGATGTCACCATCTCAATGTCTGTTCCCTGGATGTTTACTGGTGCTGTGAGGAGTTGTCCTTGCCTGCGGCAGTCCACCACCAGCTCCTTAGTTTTCCTTGCATTGATCTGGAGGCAGTTTCGATGGCACCAGTCCACAAAGTCCTGGATAAGTCCTCTGTACTCAGCTTCATCTCCATTGGAGATGAGACCGTCGAGCACAGAGTCGTCAGAGAACTTCTGTAGATGGCAGTGTGTTGTGTTGTGTGAGAAGTCCGCAGTATAAAGGATGAACAGGAAGGGAGCCAAAACCCTTCCCTGGGGAGCCCCCGTGCTGCCGATGATCATGTCAGACACACAATCCCGGGTTCTCACAAACTGTGGCCGGTTAGTGAGGTAGTCCAGGATCCATGATGACAGGTGCTGGTCCACCCCTGCACACAGCAGCTTGTCCTTCAGGATCATTGGTTGGATGGTGTTGAAAACACTGGCGAAGCCAAAGCACATGATCCTCACCGCATTCCCGGGCTTCTCCAGGTGGGACAGAGAACGGTGAAGGAGGAAGATCACTGCATCCTCCAAACCAATGCCATGCTGGTAGGCAAACTGGAGTGGATCTATCGCTGGTCTCACCAGGGGGCGGAGGTGAGCAAGGAGCAGTCTCTCCCGGGTCTTCATCATGTGAGACGTCAGGGCCACTGGCCTGCAGCTGTTCAGGTCTTTGGGGTGGGAAGTCTTTGGTACAAGTACCACACAAGATGTTTTCCACAACTGTGGTACCCTCCCCAGCTTCAGGCTCAGGTTGAAGATGTGCTCCACAATCCCACACAGCTGGTCTGTGCAGGACTTGAGGAGCTTCGCGCTGATGCCGTCTGGTCCCGAGGCCTTCCTCGCCTTGATCTTCCTCAGCTTTGTCCTCACCTGGGTCTTAGTGAGGGTCAGGTTGGGGTGCTGTGTGCTGGGAGTGGGGGGGTGTTGGTGGAGTGGGGTGTGGACAGCAGGTCTCGATGGCTTTAGAAGCAGCAGTGGTTGGTGTGCAGTCAGGGGGGAGGGTGGTTGGTCAAACCTATTAAAAAACAGGTTCAGATTGTTTGTCCACTCCCTGCCCCCTGTGGCCTGGGAGGAGGTATTCTGGAGCCCAGAGATGGTTTTAAGGTTTCTCCAGACCCACTGATGTCGCTCTGTTGCAGCTTGTCCTCCATCTTCTTCCTGAAGCTGTTCTTGCCTTCTCTGATTTTCCTCCTCAGCTCCTTCTGTACGGATTTCAGCATCTCCCTGTTCCCCGACCTGAAGATCCTCTTCTTCTCTCTCTGAAGTGTTTTTATCTCAGGGATGAAAATTTACAATGTTTGTACATGTATTGAAGATGTGCATATTACAAGGATTTTGATTTTGGATCATTTTTGTGAAAATTAAAGGTTTTACAGTTTTGTCATATTTTCAGTGACATTTCGATAGAGCATGGTGTTTGCGTGCCCTAATGATTCCAGGAGCTATGTTTTCCTGGGCAATTTGCCTCTGGTAGGGTCACCCAAGACAAACTGGTCCTGGGTGAAGGGCCAGACTAAGAACAATCCAAAAGACTCTCATGATGAATGCTACAACAAGGATTCAGTGCATCCTGCCTGGTATGGGGTTACCGGGGCCCTGCCCTGGAGCCAGGCCTGGGGGAGGGGCTCGACACCAAGTGTCTGGTGACCGGGTTTCTGCCCATGGGATCCAGCTGGGCTCAGCCCGAAGGGGCTACATGGGACCATCCTCCAGTGGGCTCACCACCTGCAGGAGAGACCGTGGGGGTTCAGTGCTGTGCGGTTCAGGTAGTGGGAAAGGCAGAAACCTTGGCAGACTGATCCCCTGTTTCCTAAACTGGCTTTTTGGACATGGAATATCACCACTCTGGTGGGGAAGGAGTTTGAGCTGGTGCATGAGGTTGAGAGATACTGGCTAGATATAGTCAGGCTCACCTCAATGCACAGTTCTGGTTCTGGAACCAGTTTCCTGAAGAGGGGCTGGAGCTTGGCCTACTCTGGAGTTGCCCCGGATGAGAGGTGGCAAGCAAGGGTTGGTATTCTTGCTGCATCTACGTTAGAGTTTTCCCGACTGGACGAAAGCATTGTTTCCCTGCGCCTTCGTGTTAGCAAACAGGTCCTGACCATCATTTGTGCCTATGTACCAAATGATGGTTGAAAGTACCCACCCTTTTTGGAGTCTCTGACTGGGGTGCTGGAAGGTTCTCCATTTGGAGACTCCATTGTCCTACTGGGGGACTTCAATGTACACATGGGCAATGACAGTGAGACCTGGAGGGGTGTGAATGGGAGGAATGGGATGGCCGATCTAAACCCAAGTGGTGTTTAGTTGTTGGATTTCTGTGCCAACCACAGTTTGACCATAATGAACACCGACTCTTTTGGTGATCACAAAAATAGCCTTTTTCGATCTAAGGAACATTGCCAGCTTCCTTCCTTCCCTCACCCCAACAGCTGCTGAAACTCTCATCAACGCCTTCATCACCTCCCCTTTTGACTATTGCAACAGCCTCCTATATGGACTGCCATCAAAAACCCTCAACAAGCTACAACACATCCACAACTCTGCTTCTCACCCACACTCTTCTCACCCACACTCATATCCGTGACCACATCGCACCCATCCTCTACAAGCTCCACTGGCCCCCCATCCCCCAACAAATTCATTTCAAAATCCTCCTCATGACTTACAAAGCCCTCAGTAACCTGGTCCCACTCTAACTCACCAAGTTCCTCCATCAATACACCCCTCCCGCACACTCCGCTCTACTGATGCCAACCTTCTGTGTCCCCCCTCCGGATTAAATACAAGTCATGGGGAGACAGGGCTTTCTCCATTGCCACTCCAACCCTCTGGAACTCACTCCCAAAGCCATCAGAAGCTCCCTCTCACTCCCAGCATTCAAAATATCACGTAAAACCCATCTATTCAACACTGCATTCATTCACTGACACGTTTCCCCTCCCCCATGTAAAGCGTCTTTGAGTGTTTTGAAAAGCGCTACATAAATAAAGTATAATAATAATAATAATAATAATAATAATAATAATAATAATAATAATATGAATATGAATATTATTATTATGATCACCATTTTCAAGCATAAGGTTGTCCATGCGTGCACCTGGCGCAAGGACACCCTAGGTCGCAGGTCGATGATTGATTTTGTTATCGTGTCATCAGATATGCAACCGTACGTATGTCTTGGACACTCAGACACTCAGGTAAAGAGAGGTACAGAGCGGTCAACTGATCACCACCTGGTGGTGAGTTGGATCTGATGGCAGGAGAGGAAGACATTCAGACCTGGCAGACCCAAAACGTATAGTGAGGGTGTGTCTGGGAATGGCTGAACTGTCTGGGATGTCTTCAACTCCCACCTCTGGACAAACTTTGACCACATTCTGAAGGAGTCTGGAGACATTGATTCTGAATGGACCATGTTCTCCACCTTCATTGCTGAAGCGGCTGTCCAGAGCTGCAGCAGCAAGATTGTCAGTGCATCTCGTGGTGGCAACCCCCAAACCAAGTGATGGACACCAATGGTGAGGGGGGCCATCAAGCTGAAGAAGGAGTCCTTGGGCAGCATGGTGGTGCAGTGGTTAGCACTGTTGCCTAACAGCTAGAAGGTTCCAGGTTCGCATCCCCAGGCTGGCAGGGGTAGGAACCTTTCTGTGTGGAGTTTGCATGTTTTCCCTGTGCTGCGTGGATTTACGCCAGGGGCTCCGCTTTCCTCCCACAATCCAAAGGCATGCATGTTAGGTTAATTGGTTGTTCTAAATTGTCCCTAGATATATGTCTCATGTAGGCCCTTACAATAGAGGGTTAGTATTAGTGAAGCGCTTTGAGTGGTCTTTGAGACTAGAAAAGCGCTATATAAGTGCAGGCCCTTATCCCTTATCAAGCGTGGTTGGCTTGTGGGACTTCCGAAGTAGCTGAGGTGTACCGGCAGGTCAAACGGAGTGCAGTTCAAGTGGTTGCTGAAGCAAAAACTCAGGTGTGGGAGGAGTTCTGTGAGGCCCTGGAACAAGACTCCTGGTTGGCCTCAACGAGATTGTGACAAACTGTTCAGCAACTCAGGAGGGGGAAATAGCTCCCTGTCCACACTGTGTATGGTGCGGATGGGGCGCTGCTGACTTTGACTGGGGATATCATCGGGCAGTGGAAGGAATGCTTTGAGGATCTCCTCAATTCTACTGACATGCCTTCCGCAGAGGAAGCAGGGCTTGAGGACCAGTGGGCTGACTCGCCCATCACAGGGACTGAGGTCGCCACAGTGGTTAAAAAAACTCTTCTGTGACTGAGCCCCAGGAGTGGACGAGATTCACCCTGAGTACGTCAAGGCCGTGGATGTTGTGGGGCTGTCATGGCTGACATACCTCTGCAACGTTGTGCGGAAGTTGGGGACAGTACCTTCGGCATGGCAAACCATGGTGGTGGTTCCTCTCTTTTAGAAGAGGGACCAGAGGGGGGGGGTCCAACTTTAGGGGGATCACACTTTTCAGCCTCCCTGGAAAGGTCTATGCTGGTGTATTGGAGAGGAGAGTCTGGCAGCTGGTCGAACCTTGGATTCAGAAGCAGCAATGTAGTTTTCTTCCTGGCTGTGGCACATCGGACATACTCTTTACTCTCTCGAGAATCCTTGAGGGTTCGTGGGTGTTTGCCCAACCCGTCTACACATGTTTTGTGGACTTGGAGACATTTGACTGTGTAACTTGTAGTTTTGTGCGTGTGTTTGTGTGTGTGTGTGTGGGGGGGGGGGGGGGGGCTTCGGAAATATGGGGTGTCAGGCTTGTTGCTGCGAGCTATCCGGTCTCTGTACGACTGTTGTGAGAGTTCGGTTCGTATTGCCAACACTCAGTCAGACTCGTTTCCAGTAAGAGTTGGATTCTGGTAGGGCTGCTCTTTGTCACCAATCCTGTTCTTAATTTTTATGGAAAGGATTTCTAGGTGCAGCCAAGGAACAGAGGGTGTCATGTTCTTTGACAACAGGATCTCATCTTTGCTGTTTGCAGATGATGTTGTCCTGTTGGCTTCATTGAGCAAAGACCTACAGCTCTTGCTGGGATTGTTTGCTACTGAGTGTGAAGTGGCTGGGATGAGAGTCAGCACCTCCAAGTCGGAGTCCATGTTGCTCAGCTGGAAAAGGCTGGATTGTTCTGTCTGGGTTGGGGACAAACTCCTGGACCAAGTGGAGATGTTTGGGTATCTTGGGGTCTTATTCACGAGTAAGTGGTGAATGGAGCTGGAGATTGACAGATGGATCAGAGCAACATCTGCATTGATGCAGATGTTGTACCGGTCTGTTGTGGTGAAGAGGCAACTGAGCTCTAACACAAAGATGTCACTTTACCATTCAATCTACATTCCTACCCTCATCTATGGTCATGAGCTTTGGATAATGACAGAAAGAATGAGATTGTGGATTCAAGCGGCTGAAATGAGCTTTCTCTGTAGGATTGCTGGACTCACCCTTAGAGATAAGGTGAGGAGGACTGTCATCTGGGAGAGGCTCAGGGTAGAAGCCATGCTACTCCACATGGAAAGGAGTCCATTGACGTGGTTTGGGCATCTCATCAGGATACCTCCCTGATGCCTCCCACTTCAGGTGTTCCAGGCATGTCCTACTGGGAGGTGACCCTGGGGCAGACCCAGGACATCTTGGAGAGACTATGGGCACATTAAGACAGCCACTGTTTGGTCCAGACCAAAAGACCAAACACTGGCTTCTGCGGATAGTTTAGTTCATTTGGTGCAGTTTGAACCTGTGTTGGAACTCTGGTGCGCACCAAACAAGCAAAGTCTGGACCCCCTGAAAACGGGGGTCTTGGTTCTCTTGCAAATGAAGTCTGGTGTGCTCCACTTGCAGTGTCAATCGAAACAGAGTATCAAGCCGACCAAAGGGCGGAAGTGCCCCCTCAGCATTTGTGTAACCATAGCAGCACGTACGCTGGGAAGAGGAAGTGGCATTTACCGTATTACATTTTGGGTAGAAAATAACAATAAATACCACCACACAAATCTGAGAAATCCTTTTACCGGTCAAAGCCAAAGAGAAAAGTTAAAAAAATATCTCATTTGTGGCAGACAAACAACCTGGCTGAAGGGAACAGATTTCTGTTTTCGGTCATGGCCAATCAATTAGCCTGATTTTTCTTCTTCGTCGAGATTTTTTCTTCCTGGTCAGTGGTGGTTTTGGCTACAACACCCCAAACAAGCAGTTGTTGTAATTCTGTGATTTTGTCCAGGCAGTCTGGTTTGCTGCGGTGTGAATGCAAACCAAACCAAATGAAGGTGTGAAAATTGTCGGCATTCCTGCTCAGTCAAACCAATATCCCTGGACTAATCTGGTCTGAATGCAGCCTATGTCTCCCAGCTGTCCTTGGAACGTCTTGGTATCCTCTCTCAAGAGCTGGAGCATGGGACTTGGGAGAGGGAAGTCTGCCTGGACTGCTCCCTCTGAGACCCGGACCTCCAGATAAGCAGTAAAAGATGCGTGTATGGATAGATGGATGGGTGGACTTCAATAGCGCAGTGTTTTTCAACCAGAGTGCCCTGACATGTTCACATTTCTGTGGGAAATTATTCTGTTTCACTGCTTAACTCACATGTGTCAAAGTCAAGGCCCGCGGGCTGGATCCGGCCCGCAAATAAATTATTTATGGCCCCCAGAATGATATTTGATTAGTATTAGTACTGGCCCGCAGGCCGCAGCCGCCTGCTGGCGTTTTGAATGCATCAATACTTCATTTCCCACAATGCAACAATAGCCAGGGATGAGAGGTACAAGGCCACTGATTGGCTGATACTTATTGAAGCAACTAATTGACGATTTTGTTATTCCTTTGTCATATCCCACACGCGGAGCGAAATGCAAATGGCGGACAATTCAATCAACCGAGTTTTCCCGATTTCGTGAAAATGGTGAACCTAAAACTCACGAAAGACAACAAAGCAAGAAGACAAAGGGATAAGGAACAAGTTTCGTTGGGAATGGCTCGAAAAAAAACAGAAACATCTCAAAATTGTGGCTACAAGGAGATCGAATTAGTCGCTCGTGCTGCGTTCAAAACGATCGATGGACATGGTTAAATTCAGATGTCAGTCAAAGTTCATCACAGTCGGCCCCGATTACAGCAATTAGTGATCGTTAGACACATTCCGAGGTAAGATTTTTTTTCTCGTTATAAGTAATGTACTTGAGAATTTTCGTGTAATGAATTTGTTATGAAATAGCATGTGTAAGTTGTGACGTCATGCCTGTTTTGAAACACTTGATAATTTGAAACACTAATTAAACATCTTTTAGGTTTTACTTACTTTCTTAGATTATCTTTCAAATATTAAAATATACTAATATGCAACTTTTTTATATTCCTAGTAACACTAACAAATGCACACTTTAATAAATCAAAATGCAGAATGTCAGTATATTTTAATAAATGGGTGATGGACTTGGTGATGGAATTTTGTTAATATTTATAATTTATTTTACTTGGTTAAATTATTTTGTCTGTTCTAGAACTATGTAAATGTAATTCTGTGTCAGTTCTAGGGGCGGCAGTTTAGGGGGTGGCTGTGGCGCAGGTGTAGTGTGACCGACTACTGATCGGAGGGTCATGGGTTCGATTCCCACTCTAGATAGATAGATAGATAGATAGATAGATAGTTTATTTCGAACACAAAAAATATAACAAAAAACAAGCAAATAGCAAATGCAATAAAGTTACAGTATACACTGTTCAAAAGGAAGAAGTGAACACTTATTAATTCCAACTCCTCTTTTCCATCGATACACCCATATGAATTTTATACAAATTACTACCTTTAATACCCCAAGTAAACAATTTACTGTATTTTTTACAGATCAACATTAACACTTGTCCATTCTAACATACAATGAAGTCTATATTTCAAAACCAGTCTCAAACGACACAGATACACACAGTGCTGTCCCACCCACCATTCCATAGTGTCCCATAATGTCCCAGAGTGAACATAATGAATCGTACATATAAATTCTACCCTTCTAACATATATCCTTTCAACAAATGGTGCTTATACCTCTTTTTAAATTAATTTCTGTTTGTACATAGTTTCAGTTCTGGCTCCAGACTGTTCCACAAATCCACCCCACAGACAGATATGCACATACTTTTCTTGGTTGTACGTATCTTGGGTTTTGTGAAGTTTAAGTCTCCTCTCAAATTATGATTGTCTCTTTTTTTAAATATTTTTTGTATATTAGTTGGGAGTTGATTGTTAATTGCCCTGTACATTACTTGTGCTGTCTTAAATTTAACTAAATCGATGAACTTTATGACATGTGACTTCAAGAACAACGAATTGGTATGGTCTCTATATCCTGCATTGTTTATTATCCTTATAGCTCTTTTTTGTAATGTGCATATTGCTTGTAGGTTGGTCTTGTAGGTGTTTCCCCAGACTTCTACACAGTAGTTAAGATAAGGTAAAAACAATGAATTGTACAATAAGACCAATGATTTATAGTCCACGATGTGTCTTGTCTTCCCCAGTATGCCTATACATTTTGCTAATTTAGCCCGGATGTGACTGATGTGAGGTTTCAGGCAGATTTTACTGTCTAGCGTCACCCCCAGAAACTTATTTTCCTGTACTGTTTGTATTCTGGTATCATCTATCGTTATCATTATTTCATGATTTATTTTATAATTTCCAAACAACATAATCTTTGTTTTTTTTAGATTTAGAGAATTTATTTTTGTTGAACCACTGCGTTAATTTTTCCATTTCAGTTGTGACCACCTCTAAAACCTGCTGCAAATTCTCACCAGTGCAAAGGATATTTGTGTCATCCGCAAACAAAATAAATTTCAGAATTTTTGATACTTGGCATATGTCATTTATATACAAGATAAAGAGTTTGGGTCCCAAAACTGACCCCTGGGGCACACCACAAGTGATGTCCATGCAGGGTGATTTGTGCTCTCCAATTTGTACAAATTGTTGTCTGTTACTTAAATAACTTTCCACCCAACTCAGTCCTACCCCTCTTATCCCATACCTTTCCAGTTTCCTTAGAAGTATTCTGTGGTCAATGGTGTCAAAAGCTTTCTTTAAGTCTATAAATACTCCTACAGCAACCTTTTTTTTGTCTATACAACTAGTAATTTCTTCTATAAGTTCGATCAGTGCCAAAGATGTAGATTTATCTGCTCTAAAACCATACTGGCTATCTGTAAGGAGGTTGTGTTTTTCAATGAAATCATCCAGTCTCTTAGTGAATATTTTTTCAAGTATTTTGGAGAATTGTGAGAGTAAAGAGACTGGCCTGTAATTTGTGAAACAATGACTGTCTCCTGTTTTGTAAAGAGGTGTTACTTTTGCTATTTTCATTTTGTCTGGAAATGTACCAGTTTGAAATGACAGGTTACAGATGTGGGTGAGTGGCTTAACAATTCCCTCAATTACTTTTTTCACTATTGTCATGTCAATTTCATTCCAGTCCGTTGATTTTTTGTTCTTAAATTTACTCACAGTCTCGATAATTTCCTTTTCAGTAACTGCACCCAAAAAGATTGTGTTTGGGTTTCTATCCTCTATTTCATTCACAGACCCACTGTGGTTTGTTTCTGGAGTCACTATTGATTTTGCTAATTCAGGACCAACGTTTATAAAAAATTTATTGAAACCACTGACCACATCTTCCATATTATTAATCAAACTGTTGTTTTCGATAAAATATTCTGGATAATTTGCATACTTAGGACGATTACTAATAATCCCCTTGAGTACTTGCCATATTCCTCTTATGTTATTTTTGTTATCCTCTAGTATTCTGTTGTAATATTCTTTCTTACAGGTCCTCATTATAGTGGTAAGCTTATTTTTATATCTTTTATATTTGATCTCAGCTTCCACCGTTCTGCATTTAATGAATTGTTTATATAATGTATTCTTCTTTTTACATGCATTTATTAACCCCTTGGTGATCCAAGGAATTTTTTTTGTTGTTGTCTGTCACTGTATTGTTTTATAGGACAGTATTTATTGTACAATGATTGAAATATTTGTAAAAATTTATCATATGCTCCATTTATGTCATTTTCATCATAAACTATCTTCCAATCTTGTATTAATAATTCCTTTGTCAGTAAATACATTGATTCTTCGGTTCTTATTCTTTTATATTTAATATTTTTGGTATA
Source organism: Pholidichthys leucotaenia (assembly GCA_020510985.1). Taxonomy (NCBI): domain Eukaryota; kingdom Metazoa; phylum Chordata; class Actinopteri; order Cichliformes; family Pholidichthyidae; genus Pholidichthys; species Pholidichthys leucotaenia. The sequence goes on from CM035846.1 coordinate 79,434,719, forward strand.
CTTTTTCTTCCTATAATCACATTGATAGACAACAAAAATCGGCAGGTGGTCGCTGATATCATTCAATAAAAGCCCACTCCTGATATTATTTTCCATAATGTTTGTGAATATGTTATCTATTAGTGTGGCACTGTGCGACGTGATTCTGCTAGGTCCTGTAATTGTTGGATGTACGCCCATACTGTACATTGTGTTGATAAATTCTTCTGTCAAACTATGTTGTTTTGAGTTAATCAGATCTATATTTAAATCACCACAGATGAACATAACTTTATGAGTTAGTTTTGCATACATTTTTTCCATCCAGTCCTTAAACAAGTCAATGTTTGATCCAGGTGTTCTATATACACAGCTCACTACTACATTCTTCACATTGTCCAGACAGATTTCTATTGTAATACATTCAAATAAATCATCCACAGTTACTGACAGATTTTCAACAACCTTGTATTGCAAGCTCTTGTCAACATAAATTGCAACTCCTCCTCCTTTTTTCACTTTTCTATTTATATAATTTAATTCATAGCCATCCATGGTAAAATCCACTCCTTTCTCTTCACTGAGCCACGTCTCTGATATTGCCACAATATTGAAGGGCTCTTTAAACTGATTTAAATAATCTTTAATGTCATTAAAGTTTGCATAGAGACTTCTGCTGTTGAAGTGGATCATAGAAATATTGAAATCAGATGTGACCATTGTGTTAAACTGTTCATCTGTGTAATAATTACAGTCATTATTGATTGAGTTAAAAAGATTATTATCAGGGTCTATGTCATATGCTATGTCATACTCTGTCTGAAGTCTCCGTGTCAAAGTGTCCTTGAGCAAGACACTGAACCCCCAGTTGCTCCTGGTGGCCAGGCTAGCGCCTGTGTGTGTATGACAGCTCTGCCGCCATCAGTGTGTGAATGGGTGGATAGCAGGATCTGTAAAGCGCTTTGGTCATCCAGAGATGAGAAAAAGTGCTATATAAGTGAGCACCATTTACCATTCTAAACATATTAAATAGTAGTAAAATATAATTTAGTATTATTACATCAACATACCATTCAGATATAAATTTACACATGTGATGCAGCAGCAGATTAAAAAGGTAAACTATAAATGCATTTGTACTTACTTCTAACTTTAAATATAAGACCACATTTGAGCATTCTAAAACACCAGATTTCGTTAGCTTCTGGGGGACGTTGCCCCCCAGACCCCCCACCAAGGCTCCGCCTTGGACCCGGCTTGGGGGACACAGGCCTAACTAAGACCCCCGGCTTAGTTTCCTCTTTTTTTCCCAAACCCCATTCTCATCCCTGAATAGCCCGTGAACTCACTGCAGTGCTGCGAGTGGGCCTCGGCTTCATTATTCATCAGAATTCAGAGCAGATGTCAACTTTTAGCAACCCCCTCACAAAAAATGGCTAAACGGAAGGTGGACGGTGAGAACAGGGGGTTTCAAGCCAGGTGGGAGGCAGAGTACATGTTCACGGAGGTAAAAGGCAAACCTGTGTGTCTTCTGTGTGGAGAAAGTGTGGCTGTAATGAAAGAATATAATCCAAGAAGGCACTATGAAACGTCTAAGAAACACAAAGACAAAGACAAGAATATGGACACAGAACAAAGGCTACAGAAGGTGGAGGAATTAAAACAAGGTCTTAAGTCCCAGCAGGTTCTGTTCACAAAAGCCAAATCACAAAGCGAGGCTGCGGTGAAGGCTAGTTTTACTGTGGCAGAAGAAGTCGCAAAATCAGCCCGACCATTTACAGAGGGCGAGTTTATCAAAAACTGCATGCTTAAAGTTTGTGACGCAGTGTGCCCAGACAAAAGGCAGCTATTTTCAAACGTGAGCCTGAGCAGAAATACCGTTGCTGAATGTGTAGACCAGCTTTCTACCAATCTAAAAGAACAGCTGGTGAAAAAGGGGAAAGAGTTCATCGCATATTCCCTTGCTGTGGATGAGAGCACCGACGCAACTGACATTGCCCAGCTGTCAATTTTCATTCGTGGAGTGGACTCCAGCCTGAGCATGACAGAAGAGTTTTTGGCATTGTGTCCTATGCATGGCACATCTACAGGACAAGATCTGTATCAGGAGGTATCCAGATGTGTAAATGAGATGGGGCTGCCTTGGGAAAAACTCATGGGATTGACAACAGACGGAGCACCCGCGATGTGTGGACACAGGAGTGGATTGGTGGCAAGAATGCGTGAGAGGATGCGGGACGAAAAGGTCTCAGGTGAGCTGACAGCTTATCACTTTATAATACACCAGGAGTCGTTGTGTGGTAAAGCCTTGAAAATGGAGCATGTAATGAGCGTCATAACGCGTGCAGTTAACTTCATCAGAGCCAAAGGTTTAAATCACCGCCAGTTCAAGGCATTTCTGGGCGAGTTAGACACAGAGTATGGTGACGTGCCCTATCACACAGATGTGCGATGGCTAAGCCAGGGAAAGGTGCTGCAAAGATGTTTCGAGCTGCGTGAGGAGATCTGTCTGTTCATGGAAAGCAAAGGAAAAGACACAACAGAGCTCCGAGATGAAACATTTATGTGTGAAATGGCGTTTCTGTGCGACATCACAAGCCATTTGAATGTGTTGAACCTGCAGCTGCAGGGACGGGGGCGTGTCATCTCTGATATGTACAGTACGGTGAAGGCGTTTAAAACCAAGCTGAGTCTGTGGGAGACGCAGATGCGGAAAGAAAACTTGAGCCACTTTTCCAGCTGTAAGATCATGAAAGAGAAGCTGTCTACCGCTGTGTTTCCGAGTGCACAGTTTGCTGATAAACTCAACATACTCGCCGCCGACTTTCAGCGCCGATTTGCTGACTTTGAAGCTCAAAAAAGCAGGTTTGAACTGCTCTCCAATCCTTTTGGAGTTGACGTGGAAAGCGCACCACCAAACCTACAAATGGAGTTGATTGAGCTCCAGTGCAATGACACACTGAGGGAAAAGTATGAGAGTGTGGGTGCTGCTGAGTTTGCACGTTTCATCCCCGACACAATGCCTCAGCTGCGCATTCAAGTTGCTCAGATGCTGTCTATATTTGGCAGCACATACCTGTGTGAAAAACTGTTCTCTTTGATGAAGCTAAACAAAACATCACACAGAAGCCGTCTTACTGATGAACACCTTCATTTAATCCTGAGGATTTCCTCAGCTCAGAGCCTGACCCCCAACATTAATGAACTTGTACAAAAGAGGAGACACTACCAAGTATCAGGCTTAGCCTCAGACAAGTGAGCATCACAGAACATTAACGTCTTTCTAGTTTTTAATTCAGTTAAATTTTTACATTTGTTTCTACAAGACGTGATTTTTCTTTGAAGGAAGTATTATTTTGTCTGTGTGCCATAGATTTTGTATTTTATCTTATTGTATTTTATTTATTTATATTCATTTTTCAGTTAATGGACTCAGAGAAAATTGCAGATAGGAGCCATGAGAAAGAATGGAACTGATTTGATTTATTTTTTTTACTTTCTCATTTTACTATTTGAAAGCAGTAATTGCTAGGATCAGAGCAGCACAATATTGCATTTTCAGTTTTTAATCCTGCAATTTCATTTCTGCATTAATCTTGATATTAAGAAACATTTTATTTTTGAAGGACATTTACTTTTTTTGCTGTTTGCCTGTTGAAAATGTTTTTCCGTGAAATAACTGACAGAACCATAAGAAATATTTCTTTATTCATTTAATATACAGGACATGCAATTTTTCTTTGAAGAAAGTTTGTTTTTGTCTATGAGCCTGTTAAAAAATGTTTTCACTTGAAATTACTGACAGAGCCATAAAAATATTGGATTATTCATTCAGTCATTAAATAATATACAGTACACTGTGTTAGGTCTTGGTTCAAAAGGCTATTTGTAATCATTTCAATATGTTTTAATAAACATTCAACCATTTCGGCCCTCGGCTTGTAACAGATTTGGTTTTTTGGCCCTCTGTGTATTTGACTTTGACATCCCTGGCTTAACTGGTCCAAAAATTTGCCATTGTGGTGCAAGGGTGTATGGGTGTCTACAGAACCCATGCATGCCAACGGCAAATTATATGCAATTTTTTAGACCAGTTAAAAAGTGAAATTAGATCATTTCCCACAGAAACCTGAACGTACCGGGGCACTACTTGAAAAACACTGCAAATAAGGTTTTGCAGTCACGTAACTTCCGGCAGTTCCAGGCCCTCAGAAGTGAAAACTTTTATATTGCTGTGGCTATGCCATACATACCAATGCATTACTAAAATGAGATTTTAGCACGATTCAGTAAGCAGAGCTTCTTGAAACTGGGTTTTGTGACTTTGTTGGAGCAACTGCACAAGCGTCAGTATGTTGAGAAAATATTGGTGAACGGTCTTAAATGTGATTGTTATCTCATGGTATTTGTTTTGTTTGTTGGTGTTTGATTGTTTGTTTACATCATGTGAAGATGGTAGCGGCATCCCAGAGCTGCTCTATTGTGATTTTGACAACTAATCTTAATCTATCGTCGGCCTCTGTCGGTCTATGATGACCATGGAAGAGAATCCTAAACGTCTACTCTGCTGGAACAGCACCGCCTGTGGCTGAACAGGCCGATGTGCGAATGGCAGTCCCTGTCACACAGGTCGCACTTGTGGGTGGTCTCCGTGCTGCTGGGTCTGTGGCGGTTCTTCCTGCGGGCCCTTTTTTCATCTGCTGCAGCAGTCAATCTTAATCTAATTAACTCAAAATCACATCATACAGCAGAAACTCTGGAAGTATGCAAAAGTCTAAATGCCTGCCAAGACTTTGCTGGCTTTTTTTTTTTACTGATTAAAGGCAACATGACACATCTCTGGTGCTCATTACAGCCAAGGTAAGCTCTGTCTAAATATCCAAATATTTTATACAGTATAAAACATGAAAAAAAATCAGTATAGTAGAAATATGTTAACTTTTATTAAAAATCTTAGTGGTCTGCAAAAGTGAGTAGTGTCATGTTTGCCCCTTTCAGGGCATTAAGGAGGCGCCAGATGCCGACAGTGAGTTTGTGTATATTTGTTAAAGTAAAGTGACAAAATAACAAGCCACGTGGGACAAGACACAAATAACTATACAAGCGACCCTGGAGGGTGAACTAAAGAGAGAAATAAAGAGATACTGAACACTTACATACAGAGAGTGAGGGCGAAACCTAACATTGTACAAAGACTTGTAACCAGGGATAGGGATCCCAGTCTGGAACGACGAGGTCACAGTGAGGAGTGAGCCTCAGCTGCTCCCTTAAATACAAAACACAAAAGCTAAGGGCCAACAGGTGAAGAGAAAATGTAATCAGCAAATCATAGTCAGCTGTGACAGAGCCGGCTCGACTTGACAGCCGTAAGTCTGGCCGCGGTGCTGTCACAGTAAAAGCACCGAAGGGACAAATAATAATAGAACTAGAATACAGAGGAAAAAGGGAAAACACTGAGTGACTTGAACGCGAAGTTGATCCGCTCTCGGAACACCACAGTGCCCCCCGTTTAAGGGACACATTCCAGGCATCCTGCCGTGACATCCAAGAGAGAGAAAAAGGAAAAAAGCCCCCCCCCCCAAAAAAAAAACCCAGAAAACCAACCTCGAGTGGGTGGAGGGGGAATCCAGGCTAGGAGGGAGAGAAACTAGAAGGAAAATGCACAAAAATGCCTAACTGCAAGGTACAAGAAAATAGAAACCCTCAAAGATCAAATGAAAAACATCCATGACTCTGAAACAAAAATAGCGTGGCCAATATTAACATTACAAGTTCAAAATAAAAAGTGGCGAAAAACCGACCACAAATACAAAGGAAGACCTTCATACAGAAATGTCCACATACAAATAAATCACAGTCTGAGGATACACAAGAAAAAAAAAACACACACACAGGTACACTGCAACAAGGCAACAACAAAAGCATATGTACCCTTTCACTCAGACATTAATGCAAGGAAAATCCCTTTTTTACAACATACAAGCAAAACCCACAAATGCACTCGCATGGGGAAAACCAGCAGGTAAAGCAAAAAATAGTTCTAGTGGCCTAACAGCATCCACACTCCACATAAAGAGAAAATGTTCAGGCGGCCGACCGAAATCCCAGTTCCGCTAATAAACTCTCTCGGGTGGTCGGCCAGCATCCTTAAGCCACCAGGACCGGAGTGGCGAACCCGGAGGCGGCTTTCCCACCGGGAGGCTCAATGGCAGGAAGCCGGACCAGATGGAAGGGATCCCAACGGCGTCTGGTGGAGAAAAAAAGGGGGAGGATGGAGGGACCACAACGGTGTTGGCCAGTGGGGGATCAGCAGCTCCCACCACGGCCTCTGACAGGAGCCCTAAAATCCTCACGGTGGACCCCAGCAGGAACAACGCTGCACCCACAGTGGACTCCGATTGAGCCAGCACTGCACCCACGGTGGACTCCGATTAAGCCAGCGCTGCACCCATGGTGAACTCCGATTGAGCCAGCGCTGCACCCACAGTGGACCCAACCTGAGGAGGGACCCAAACGACGGCCTAGGGTAGGGAAGCAGCAGCGCCCCAAACAACTTCCAGAGACAAACCCAGACCCTCAGGGACGTCCAACAAAGCTGGAATGTCTCCGGTGACCCTGGAAGAGGACTCGAGCACAGTAGAGAAACACAAGGGGTCAGGGTCACCAGCAGCGGCAGAGCCAGGCGAGGCAAGCTTGAATGCAGCGGGCGGCCGCACCCGGTTCTCCTCCCCAAGAGACAGGCAAGATTGCTCCAATACAGAAAAGAGAAAGACAAAATAGAGCACTTGCCTGATCTCAAGCTCAGCCACCGTCTAGGACTCCGGCGATCCAGGTGACGAAGTAGACACAGGCTAGGTCATCAGGGGGTCAATAGCAGGTTCTCACTCGGCTGAAGGGGCCACTGCAGCCGGCATGATCGTCTCAACAGTCTTGGAGCACGCTGGCGCAGTAATCCACACTGATGGCTCCGTAGGTGCAGCGGCAGGAGGTCCGTCACTCGCTGAGGTTGACTTTTGCTCACTGGAGACCCGGGGACACTTCACCATCGGCACAGGCTCCAGTTAGCTGGCATCTCTCCTCCTCTGTCCATGGCATGGCTGCGGGGCTGGGACCTGGCTCACCAGGTCCGCAGGCTCCTCCCTCATCCGGCGGTTCAATCCAGGCACTGGCGGACGCTCAGGGGGTAAAGATGGAGACACAGAGGTAGCAAGATCAGTTTCAGTGGCTGCAGCAGGTGGTGGGGGCTCAGTGGACTGCATAACCTGAGCCTCCCGCTCAGGAATCAGACAAGGTAATTCATCATTTTGTGGAAAAGAATGAAAAAACACTTGCCTGTTTCCCTGGGGTTTGATGGTTCCTGCTGCAGTGAGCTCAGTTCTTCCCTCTCCCGTAGGAATGGTGATGGCGGACCCCTCAGGAAGACAAGGAGGAGCCGCCCCAACAGGATTGGTGGCGGGTGGAGCCGGACAAGGAACTACGGGTCTCGCAGCAGCTGAAGAAAACGCCGAGGAGGAGGGAGGAGCAGCCGACGCAGTCTGGGGTAGGGGAGCTAGTGAAACAGCAGAAAAAAATGACCCGGAAGCTGAAGCTGCTGTCTGCACTCTCTGCCAAGGCGAGGGAGAAACAGCTGGCTGGGAGACAGGAGAGTTCTTCTGGCGGCCTGTAGCAGGATCCAGACGGGAGCCCCGTGGAGGATTAACCCGGTCAGGAAATTCTCTTCCCTTCAGAATGATCGTGTCCCGGGGAGGAGATGGATTACGTGCAGGGCGGCGACATCTTCTAGCTTGAGGCGAGGCTAAATTTAAATTAGAAAAAAGTGCCGCTGCTGCGCTGAAACTGAGGCCAGCAGCTCGGCATACTCTGGATAATTATTCAGCCCAGGATTAGCCTTCACCAGTATAATGGCTGCCACCACGCTCTTAAAAACTTTATGGGGTTGCAGGAAGAGAGAGCTTCAGCCACATAGCCTCTGATGATTTCAGCTGCCCACTGTTCTTCTTCACTGGGAGCCTCGGCTGCCGTCCTCCTACGGTACGCTGGAAAATGGCTTCTTGACGATGGAGACACCGGAGCTGGTGCCGTAGCAGGAACCTCATGGCGAACCGGAGGACGGGAGTGCTTCACCGTTGGCTCCAGTTTAGGCTTCCTGAGAGACTTCTTCGCCAGCTCACAGTTCTGTTGCTGAAGCGCCGATAACTCAAAGATCCTCTCCCTGCCTTCAGCATACTCAGCAAGGAGAGGATGACGCTTCACAGCCGCCTCCACGAGGTCCAGGTACCATAAAGCATCTCTTGGTGTAGAATATTTACGGGCTATGGCCAGGAGGTCATCCATTTCCATAAAAGCCTGGCATAATTGACAACCCAGACTCATTGGGTACCACCTGCTGAGCGACGCCATTACATCCAAAGAAATGCTGGCACCCGAAGAGAGAAAAATTTCAGAGCCAAAAACAAACTCATCGTGACTGGCACCTCACTTGACTGCGACCTACTGTCATGTTTGCCCCTTTCAGGGCATTAATCAGGCGCCAGATGCCGAGAGTGAGTTTGTGTATATTTATTAAAGTGACAAAATAACAAGCCATGTGGGGCAAGATACAAATAACTATACATGCGACCCCAGAGGGTGAACTAAAGAGAGAAATAAAGAGATACTGAACACTTAGGTACAGAAAGCGAGGGCGAAACCTAACACTGTACAAAGACTGGAACCGGGGATAGGGATCCCACTCTGGAACGACAAGGTCGCAGCGAGGAGTGAGCCTCAGCTGCTCCCTTAAATACAAAACACAAAAGCTAAGGGCCAACAGGTGAAGAGAAAACATAATCAGCAAATCATAGTCAGCTGTGACAGAGCCGGCTCGACTTGACAGCCGGAAGTCTGGCCACGGCGCTGTCACAGTAAAAGCTCCGAAGGGACAAATAATAATAGAACTAGAATACAGAGGAAAAAAGGGAAAACATTGAGTGAATTGAGCGCGGAGCTGATCCGCGCTCGGAACACCACAGGTAGTAAATATCCATGTGAATGTTCAGTATCAAGCTAGGACTGGAATACTATATATAATAGAAACATCCTTACCTCCAACAAAATATTCATTGTATATTCAACTGTTTTTTTGCTGGTTTCTGTTTGTTGAAGGGGGCAGCTCTTTTCAGTGCTGAGATCTGTTTCTCCATCTTATCAGTATCAGCAGGAAACCTGTAAAATGATGGCCCTCATTCTTTCTCTTGTAACTTTGACAGCCCACAGCTACACAGCTGAAGTCAATCATCATAAATAATCCAGCGCCAGCTTCCAATTAAGCCTCATTCTTGCAGAAACATTACTGAAATATATGTTTCTTCAGTAAAGCTCTATGTGTCTTCCTGCTACAGTCACTCCAGTGAAGCCACACCCTGCTCATGATATATATGGTGACGGCAACTGCATAACCTCAACACAGGATACATGGCTTGTCTGGCTAACTCCTCCCACAGTTTTGAAGTTAGGACATTTTCATTTCACACAATGAGCATCATGCAAGAACTGTCAGTGCAAACAGATTTGTTAGTAAATGTGACGTACAATCAATTTACATAAACTTTTGGGATTCACCAATCTGTTAGTATCTAGAAATTTAGTACATTTGCTAATAAAATTTACAAGTGGTCCAGACCAGTTGGAAGAGTTATGTATGTGTAAAGAGTTTGCTCATATTCTAACTTTAGTTTTCACTTAATGGGTCTATTTTATTTTTATGAATCAAGAATAAGAGTTTAAACCCTATAAACTAATGATTTGTCAAAAAGACTCTATACTTTATTTTAATTTCAATTATAACAAATCATAGTTAAAAATTTTCAAGAGCAGCCTCATTCTATCAACATCCAAATCATATCTCATGTAAAATAGCCCAAATTGGTAAAATGTGTCATCAGGGCTGTTTCCTGATTCTTGTGGGGCCCAATGTAAGATTGTATTTTGGGTCCCCCAATGTACCAGTTTGGTACCCCCCCCCCCCCAAAAAAAAGAAAAAAAAACAGGCTTCCCATTTCCCAGCAGCCTTTACAACTGATGGGACATGTTAAATGTTTTAAAATTAATATCTTCTCCTTAGTTATAGTGCTACTGTGTTGCTGTTATGCATATGGCCAAAAGTTCGGATGCTGTGACATTTGAGTTTTGATAACTTTTATACACCATTGTAGTTTGTCAGCACCATGAGTATAGATGGTATGACAGTGATACAAGTCCCCCCTCCCAGGAATCATGACCTTATATGGCAGTTTCAGGGCATTAACTATGCAAATCTTCATTTCACATGCACGCCCACTCACCTACAAATGGGTGGAATTTACCATTTTTACACATGCTGTTTACACACATTTGGAGGATATATGAGCATTTGAATCAGGGGGATATTACAGAAAACAAGGTAAACATCGCCTGAAATAAACCCTGAACTTAGGGTTAATTGAACCTGCCAGAACTTTCTCCGAGTTTCTGATTCCAGAACTCCAGTTATGACTGTGTATGATCAACTCAGAGTTGACTGACCTTGACCTACTAAGACAGCATGTGTTGAGCACAGAAACCACGAGCAGTGGAGGAAAAGAGTGAATTATTTCTCTGAGGAAGAGTTACAAGCACTCTTGGAGGCATATGAGGGGTGGAAAAAAAATCACATACAGTAATCAAGAAGAAAAACAGCAACATCAGCCAAAGATACAGATTGCTGACCTGCAAGGAACTGCCGACTGCATGAATTGAGTTTTTTTGATTTTTCACCAGTGAACAATTTATACAAGTTTATATATACAAGTTATTTTGAAGTCAAGGAATAGACTTCAAAATACTGCTGTTGGTTTACAAAGCTTTGAATTGTCCATCCATCCATCCATCCACCTTCTACCGGTTTTCCAGAGGTCCGGGTCGCAGAGGCAGCAGTTCAAGCAGAGAAGCCCAGACTTCCCTCTCCCCAGCCACCTGCTCCAGCTCTTCAGAGAGGATACCAAGGCGTTCCCAGACCAGCTGGGCGACATAGTCTCTCCAGCAAGTCCTGGGTCTGCCCCGGGGTCTCCTCCCAGAGGGATGTGCCCGAAACACCTCAAGTGGGAGGAATCCAGGAGGCATCCTGATCAGATGCCCATACTACCTCAACTTGCTCCTTTCAGTGTGGAGGAGCAGCGGTTCTACTCTGAGCCTCTCCTGGATGACTGAGTTTCTCATCCTATCTCTGAGAGTGAGTCCAGCAATCCTAGGAAGAAAGCTCATTTCAGTCGCATGTATCTGCGATCTCGTTCTTTCGGTCATTACCCAATGCTCATGACCATAGGTGAGGGTAGGAGCGTAGATTGACTGGTAAATCGACAGCCTTGCCTTAGAGCGCAGCTCCCTCTTTACCACAACAGACCGGTACAACGTCCGCATCACTGCAGATGCTGCTCCAATCCGTCTGTCAATCTCTCGCTCCATTCTCCCCTCACTCGTGAATAAGACCCCAAGATATTTAAACTTCTCCACTTGGGGCAGGAGCTTGTCCCCAACCCAGAGAGGACAATCCACCTTTTTACGGCTGAGGACCATGGACTCGGACTTGGAGGTACTGATTCTCATCCCTGCCGCTTCACACTCAGCAGCAAATCGTCCCAGTAAGACCTGTAGGTCATTGCTGGATGAAGCCAGCAGGACAACATCAGATCCTGGGGTCACCAAGCATGACACCCTCCGTTCCCTGGCTGCGCCTAAGCTCTGAATTGGTATAGGGCCAAAATACATTTCAGATCTGCTAGTCCATTATGAACCACCCAGAGCCCTCAGATCATGGCCAGGCTTACTATGTGCCTAGAATTAGAACTAAGCATGGTGAGGCAGCATTTAGTTTTTATGTCACTCACATATGGAACAAACTCCCAGAAAGCATCAGGGCAGCTGAAACTCTTAGCTGCTTTAAATCCAGGTAAAAAAAAACAAAAAAAACTCCCCTATCTGCCGTGACACTGTAAAGTTTTATTTATGTCGTATTCTATTTTAGCCTGCTTTTGTTTTTCTTTAATTTACCTCTGAGTTTCTTTTTTATTTCTTAGTGGACATTCACATTACAACTTAAATGCGACCCTCATCAGACTCCAGTGTGAATGGTCTACAGCTATGAAGTGACCCACATGCGCAGAAGAAAACATAACGTCGGACACAGCATTGTAGAACAATTGAGGAAGGGGGGCCAGAACTTCTTTACCCTGATGCAACACAGTAAAATAAAATGTTAAAATCATAAATATGAAACCAGCTTCATTCCTCAACAGGCCAGATGACCGCTGTGATCAGACTCTCCTTTAACAGAACTGATCGATTAAACAGCCATCTTTAAAAGAAATTTTGAAGTTATTGTACAGTTGAAGCTGACAAAATTACAATCCAGTGATAAAGGGAAGGAGATTGTTTAAAAAGAGAGCACAAATCAGCTGTGTCTCCCATGCTGGATGCATCCTCTACCCCAGAATTGTAGCGTCTGTCTCACTTCATCTTCTGGCGCCACATGAGTAGGCTGCCTTTTTGCAACAACTGATCAATTTCTTCCTATTTCTATTTACTATCTGGCTTCTCATGCTAATCTTTCTGATCCGGCGACACCTTATACATCGGACGGACACACGGATCGCCCAAGTGTCTCCTGAGCCGGCAGACGGAGCCACTGTTTTTAGCAGGATGCGCTACAGCAGAGACCAGCTGTTAGCACTTAACCGGACCAAGATGCTAGCGCAAGACTGAATGTTACTGCATTTAAACATGGATAATGCAGCATCTGTGTTTGAGTCTGTGCCGCAACTGCCAGACTTTATTTTAAGAGACTTTCATGGACACAGCAATGAAAAGAGAGACAAGAGGAGGAAACACGGAAAGCGTGGAGGCGTAAGATTAAACCTGAGGAGGCGTCAGCTTAACCACATTCCTCTTCCTTCCATTATTATGGGGAACGTACAATCCCTGAGAAATAAAGTTGATAAAATTCAAGGGAATGTACGATATCAGAAGGATTTCAAGAACTGCTGTGTCATGGCTTACACGGAGACGTGGCTTACGGCGCATGACCGGGATGCGGACCGGAGTATTGACGGCTTTAGAGCCCCATTTCGCTCGGATTAGCAGGAAGACGTAACGGGGAAACGTCAGGGGGGCGGCGTATGTTTATATATTAATAAACAGTACTGTTCATCGGTCATGGTCAGAGAGCGCATCTGTACACCCGATGTGGAGCTTCTGTCAGTGTCACTACACCCCTTTTATCTGCCCCGCGAGTTCCCCCAACTTTTCATAATGGCTGTGTACATTCACCCGAGAGCAGATGCTGACTCTGCCTCCAGCACCGTCTTTGATGTGGTACAGCGGTTGAAGTCGATTTCCCCAGAGGGTCCAAATTTTATTCTTGGGAATTTTAACCATGTTTCTTTAAAGAAGACACTTAAAAACTTTTATCAGTATGTCTCCTGCCCAACCAGGTGAAAAAATACATTGGACCTGTGCTACGGCTCCATAGAGAGGGCCTATAAATCACTTCCCCTTCCTCCTTTAGGATCCTTAGATCACAACTGTGTACATTTGCTGCCCACATATAAAACCGCTCTCAGAAGAGGCAAGGCGAAGACCAGAGACATAGACGTGTGGACAGAGGATTCAGTGCACTGCCTCCAGGAATGCTTTAACTGTACGGACTGGGAGGTTTTCACACTGGCCTGCGGGGACGATTTGGACTCTTTGGTGGACGTCACATGCTCATACATGGCTTTCCGCAGAGATATGATCGTTCCACGTAAACGTGTCAAAATATATCCCAACAATAAGCCATGGGTTACAAAATCAGTTAAATCCTGCTTACAGAGGAAAGCACTTGCCTTTAAACAGGGGGTCTGTTTCTGAGCTGCAGGTTGCCACAAAAGAGCTGAAGGACAAAATTTTAAGAGCTAAACAGAATTATAAATCAGAGTTGGAAAGCAAGATGGCAACAAAGAAGTTTGGTTCAGCCTGGGCCAGTATGAAAACTATTGCAGGCCTTCAGAGCACAGATCGCAGTAATCGTGTGTTTTTAGATGGTTTTAATTCAGACACAGAGCTGGCTAATACTCTTAATTGTTTTTATGGTCATTTTGATTCCTTTGATTTTAGCACAGAAACCCAAGATTTGAAACAGAAACTCAAAGACAATCAGCACTTTAATATTGAGGTGCAGAATATTAAAAGGGAGTTCTGTGCTGTAAAAGTGAACAAAAGTCAGGGCCCTGATAATACATGTGGGCGCTTGGTAAAGTCCTGTGCACATGAATTGAGTCCTGAATTTCACTACATTTTCAATAAGTCCTTACAGACACAACATGTGCCTAAGATCTGGAAAGATGCCGTGGTTGTCCCCGTTCCAAAATCCAGCTGTCCTAAAACGGTAAATGATTTTAGACCAGTTGCTTTGACTTCAATTTTAATGAAAAATTTTTGAAAAACTGGTCAGATTTGAGGTCTTAAAGCAGGCTGAGCATGCATTAGATCCTCTGCAGTTTGCCTATAGGCCTCACAGAGGAGTGGGGGGTGCCACTGTCACTCTGTTTAACATGCTTTTTAAACATCTGGATTTTAATGGGACACACGCCAGGCTTTTATTTGTGGACTTTTCTTCCGCCTTTAATACAATCCAACCTCATATTTTAGTTGAAAGGCTCCTGCAACAATTTGATTTGAGTAATAATCTGGTGGGTTGGATTCTGGATTTTTTAACCAACAGGACACAGAGAGTAAGGGTCAATGGTACATTGTCTGACCAAAAGTGCTCTTCTACTGGCTGTCCTCAGGGGTGTGTGTTGTCACCACTACTCTTCATCCTGTACACAAACATGTGTCGGAGCAGACTTGACAACAGACACATAAAGTATGCTGATGATTCAGTTGTTGTCAGTCTCCTCCAGGATGATGAGAGTGGCCATGGCCCAGCAGTTGATGATTTTGTTCACTGGTGTGAGGATTCCTACCTGCAGCTGAATATGACAAAAACTAAAGATATGATTGTTCACTTTAGGAGGAAAACTCCCAGGCGCGAAGTCACTGTACTAAAAGGCCAGACCACTGAATGTGTACAATCCTACAAATATCTTGGGACGATTATTGATAGTAATTTAAACTTTGAAGAGAACTGTGAAAGGGTATGCAAAAAGGGTCAGCAACATTTGCATTGTTTAAGGAAACTTGCACGCTTCCAAATTGACCGAACCATAATGATAATATTTTATCAGGCTTTTATTGAATCTGTTTTATCTTTTTCTTTAGTGTCATGGTTTGGTCAGATAAAACTGAAACAGAGGAAATCCTTGGATCAGGTAGTTAGATGCTCAAGTCGTTTGCTTGGTGAGTCACAGCTGAGCCTGACATCCCTGTACACCAGACAGGTACAGAGGATTGCTACCTCCATTTTAAATGATGACTCCCACCCTTTGCACTGCCACTTTCAGCTTCTTCCCTCCAGACAGAGGTTTGCTGTCCCAAAAAGTAAAACTCAGCGCTACAAAACAGCTTTGTTCCTGCTGCTGTCAAAGAGTTGAACAAGTTGAAACAATATATTGCACATAATTTAGTTACCTATTTATTAATTTCATTTTATATTTACTTATTTTTGTAGGTTTTTTATTTGGGTTCTAAATCTTTTATTGGGTTGTAGACTTTGGAGTTTTTAACCTCTTTGACTAGTCTTTATAACTTTTTAATATGACCCTTCTCTCTTATGTCTTCATTTTTTCCCTTATCTCTTTGTCTTATGTCCTGATTGATGGAGCCTTGAGTACTTTTATCATGTTTATAGTCAGCTCATGTGTGCCTGTGTTTGTGTTTATGTTGAATGTAATTGTGGTTTGTAAATATGGATGTCACCTGACTGCAAAACAAATCTACCTACGGGTACGAATAAAGTTACCTGAACCTGAACCTGAAGACCTCAACATACCGGGTGAAATAAGAAAGAAACGACGTGGATGCCATGCTGGAGCAAGACAGAGGGCGAGAAATATAAGGTACAGACCCGTCCTTCCATCCGTTATTATGGGGAATGTACGATCGCTACTCAATAAGACTGACGAGCTAGCGGCTATCTCCCGCTACGAGAGCGTCTTCAGAGAGGTTATCTTGATGTTGTTTACTGAGACATGGCTAACAGAACTAGCAACAGATGCTAACATCGAACTGGAAGGTTTCCATGCAATACGGGCAGACCGGACACCAGACAGTGGGAAGGCAAGGGGCAGAGGAGTGATAATGTATGTCAATAACAGCTGGTGCAGACCGGGACATATCACGGGTAAACAACGTCACTGCAGCAAAGACATTGAGTTGCTAGCTGTTAGCATGCGGCCTACCTATCTCCCGAGGGAATACTCACACGTGATCTGCATTGTTATTTATGCAAATCCGACGGCGAACGCTGGGACAGCGCGTGACGTCATTCACTCAGAAACTGGAAGGCTGCTGACAGAACACCCAGATGCTCTTCTCCTCATCTCAGGTGATTTCAACCATATTTCACTGTCCCCAATTCTGCCCACGTTCACCCAGTATGTCACATGCCACACTAGAGACAATAAAACACTGGACTTATTCTATGCTAACTCTAAGGAGGCGTACACCTGATCACCACTCCCCCCACTAGGGAGATCGGATCACAACTTGGTACATCTCCTGCCGGTGTACAAACCCCTAGTACACAAGCAACCTCCGGTCATTCGCATGGTGAAGATATGGTCTGAGGAGGCAATGGACGCTCTAAAGGTGTTATGAAGGCATGATTGTGATTAAAGATATTATAGGTTTGGTTGCAGTTCTCAGACCGACCACTGGGGGCGCGGCCGTTTTTGTGAGGAAGGAACTTATTACACTGTTCATTAGTTTGCCCTGAGTATCGGTGATGGTAGCATATGTCCCTTTAGTTGTCCTTAAGCTTAGCTGGGGCTAAGCTACACTATGTTCTTGTTACTGTATTATTATTTTAGTTATTGGTTCTTAGGTCTATATATATATTGTTTAAAGTAGTCACCTGTATTTGAGCTTGTGTAATTATGGGTATATTGTTGTAAATGAGAGAAGTGTGCCTTTGTTTACTTTAACAATTAGTGTAGTAGTTAAGGCTTTGAGGCCTACCTATAAGGGCAGCACGTGACTGCTGTTTAATATTGGATTTGACCAACATTATTTTTGTTTATTATAAGCTGTTATATTTTCACCAATGCTTTAGTTATATTTTCCTGGTTATTTATGTTATTGAAGTATTAGGTAGAATTTATATCTGATATGCTCTTCCCTTTTATTTGTTACAGAACCACACACACACATACCCACACATGTTGGAACAAGTGTTGAAACAAGTCTGAATAAAAATCATAGAAAATTCATCCAGCCCAGTTCATGGCATTCTAACCGATGCCCACTCCGCGATCACAACTATACAGAACCAGATAGATCAGTGTTTTTCAACCTTTTTTAAGCCACGGCACATTTTTTACATTGACAAAATCCTGGGGCACACCACCAACCAGAATGACACAAAATGACACTCTATAGCCTAACACAGTAAAAATAATAAAATATAGTTAGCAATACAGTTTCTAAATGTATTTATACTCACTCAGTGTGAACCCTGGGCCTGTTTAGATGAACACAAAGCTGATATCCTGGCAGGAATGGAAGAAAGACACACACAAAGCTCTTCCTCAACAGCTCTCAGCCTCTCTCCGTTTTTAGTTTTTATCACAGTCAAGCTTGAAAAGCTCAGCTCACACAGATATGTCGTGGAAAATGGGAGCAATGTTGAAATAGCTTTGTTGGCCAGAATGGGGAACTCCTTGGCAGCAGTCAACCAAAAACTGACCAAAGGAAGATCAGCAAAGTTTAGCTTTAAACCATGATCTTGTTTCAGTTCAATGAGTTCCTCTTGCTCCTGTAAAGTCATGTCGTTTCCAACAGCTGATGCTGAGCTGTATGGGTTCCTAACCCAGACAAGGCATTGTGTGAAGTCTGAAGAAAAATAAAATAACTTCTCCTCAAGAGTTTTCAAATGTGTGCCAATCACCTGGCACAGTGCAGCAGTGTTAACATCATGCCGTTTCTCGGTGAGTGGGAACATCTCAAGGTTGCCACGCTGCACATGTTGTTGTTTATTTATAAATTTTACTGTTTACATGGATCCTGAAAAAGCTGATCTGATTAGAACGTGCGTTTTCATGTGTCACAGGTTTGAACGGAATAAATCATTTTGACATGTGCAGGTCGACATTTCGACATTCAAAAAATAGTAGAAGAAGAAGCAACTTCCGGTGTTAGCGAGCCCCGCTTCATGTCGAAATTGACCTGTATCGTGTTATTCAGACTGTACTTTTGCTTCTGCTAGTCTCCGTAATGAAGCTACAAGTACATACTTCTGCATATGACGAACAGAGGGAGACAGCAGGATGATACAGACCAGTTTTGTTTTACTCCCGCTATGTTTTCTGCTAGCTGCTGCTAAGGCGGAAATACATCATGTCGACGTGCGGCTGGTGTACAGACATGCGCAGTAAACATATTTTCTGCCCTGTGTTCGGAATAAGTGTTTTCATGCGCACCGTTCGGATTAAAAATCGGCATAACCCACCCCTCTCAATCAGAATGAAATTTTGATCCGAATGAGCGTGATCGGGTTAGAATATTCAGATTGTCATGTTTACATGAAGCATTTTTATTCCGATCAGGCTTTTAATCCGGTTACTTGTGTCCATGTAAACATAGCCACTTACTCGAGTAATTAAGTTAAATTGGATAATTTCCCATGGCACACCTAACGATCTCTCACGGCACACTAGTGTGCCGCGGCACATAGGTTTAAAATCACTGAGATAGATAATTCTCCACAACAAAAGGACTGTCTTGAAACCACTGCCTGGGAGCAGCTCTGCGATCCACATGGTGAGGACATCGATGACCTCACTCACACCATCACAGACTACATCATCTTCTGTGTGGACAACACCGTACCCACCAAGACCATACGGTGTTGCTCGAACAACAAACCCTG
Organism: Pholidichthys leucotaenia; assembly: GCA_020510985.1. Taxonomy (NCBI): domain Eukaryota; kingdom Metazoa; phylum Chordata; class Actinopteri; order Cichliformes; family Pholidichthyidae; genus Pholidichthys; species Pholidichthys leucotaenia. The sequence goes on from CM035846.1 coordinate 79,453,758, forward strand.
GATCAATCCTGAGATAAAAACACTTCTGAGAGAGAAGAAGAGGATCTTCAGGTTGGGGAACAGAGAGATGCTGAAGTCCGTACAGAGGGAGCTGAGGAGGAAGATCAGAGAAGGCAAGGACAGCTTCAGGAAGAAGATGGAGGACAAGCTGCAACAGAGCGACATCAGCGGGGCCTAGAGAAACCTTAAAACCATCTCTGGGCTCCAGAATACCTCCTCCCAGGCCACGGGGGGCAGGGAATGGACAAACAACCTGAACCTGTTTTTTAAAAGGTTGACCAACCGCCCTCCCCCCCCCCCGACTGCACACCAACCACTGCTGCCTCTAAAGTCATCGAGACCTGCTGTCAACACCCCACTCCATCAACACCTCCCCCCCACTCCCAGTACACAGCCCCCCAACCTGACCCTCACTAAGACCCAGGTGAGGATGGAGCTGAGGAAGATCAAGGCGAGAAAGGCCTCGGGTCCGGACGGCATCAGCCCGAAGCTCCTCAAGTCCTGCGCAGACCAGCTGTGTGGGATTGTGGAGCACATCTTCAACCTGAGCCTGAAGCAGGGGAGGGTACCACAGTTGTGGAAAACATCTTGTGTGGTACCTGTACCAAAGACTTCCCACCCCAAAGACCTGAACAGCTACAGGCCAGTGGCCCTGACATCTCACATGATGAAGACCCTGGAGAGACTGCTCCTTGCTCACCTCCACCCCCTGGTGGGACCAGGGATGGATCCACTCCAGTTCGCCTACCAGCATGGCCTTGGAGTGGAGGATGCAGTGATCTTCCTCCACCGTTCCCTGTCCCACCTGGAGAAGCCCGAGAATGCTGTGAGGATCATGTTCTTTTACTTCTCCAGTGTTTTCAACACCATCCAACCAATGATCCTGAAGGACAAGCTGCTGTGCGCAGGGGTGGACCAGCACCAGTCATCATGGATCCTGGACTACCTCACTAACCAGCCACAGTTTGTGAAAACCCTGGATTGTGTGTCCGACATGATCATCGGCAGCACGGGGGCTCCCCAGGGAACGGTTTTGGCTCCCTTCCTGTTCACCCTTTATACTGCGGACTTCTCACACAACACAACACACTGCTATCTACAGAAGTTCTCTGACGACTCTGCGATCGTCGGCCTCATCTCCAATGGAGATGAAGCTGAGTACAGAGGACTTATCCAGGACTTCGTGGACTGGTGCCATCGGAACTGCCTCCAGATCAATGCGAGGAAAACTAAGGAGCTGGTGGTGGACTGCCACAGGCAAGGACAACCCCTCACATCCATCCATCCATCCACCTTCTACCGCTTTTCCGGAGGTCCGGGTCGTGGAGGCAGCAGTTCAAGCAGAGAAGCCCAGACTTCCCTCTCCCCAGCCACCTGCTCCAGCTCTTCAGAGGGGATACCAAGGCGTTCCCAGACCAGCTGGGAGACATAGTCTCTCCACCGAGTCCTGGGTCTGCCCCGGGGTCTCCTCCCAGTGGGACGTGCCTGAAACACCTCAAGTGGGAGGCATCCAGGAGGCATCCTAATCAGATGCCCATACCACCTCAACTGACTCCTTTCAATGTGGAGGAGCAGCGGTTCTACTCTGAGCCTCTCCCGGATGACTGAGCTCCTCACCCTATCTCTGAGGGTGAGTCCAGCAATCCTACGGAGAAAGCTCATTTCAGCCGCTTGTATCCGCGATCTCGTTCTTTCGGTCATTACCCAAAGCTCGTGACCATAGGTGAGAGTAGGAACTTAGATTGACTGGTAAATCGACAGCTTTGCCTTAGAACTAAGCTCCCTCTTCACCACAACAGACCGGTACAATGTCTGCATCACTGCAGATGCTGCTTCAATCCGTCTGTCGATCTCTCGCTCCATTTTCCCCTCACTCGTGAACAAGACCCCACGATACTTAAACTCCTCCACTTGGGGCAGGAGCCGGTCCCCAACCCGGAGAGGACAATCCACCTTTTTCCGGCTGAGGACCATGGACTCGGACTTGGAGGTGCTGATTCTCATCCCAGCCGCTTCACACTCAGCGGCAAACCGTCCCAGCAAGAGCTGTAGGTCATTGCTGGATGAAGCCAACAGGACAACATCATCTGCAAACAACAGAGATGAGATCCTGTGGTCACCAAGCATGACACCCTCCATTCCCTGGCTGCGCCTAGAAATCCTGTCCATAAAAATTATGAACAGGATCGGTGACAAAGGGCAGCCCTGGCGGAGTCCAACTCTCACTGGGAATGACTCTGACCGAGTGTTGGCAATACAAACCAAACTCTCACAACGGTGTACAGAGACCGAATAGCTCGTAACAACAAGCCCGATACCCCATACTCCCGAAGCACCCCCCACAAAAATCCACGAGGGACGCGGTCAAATGCCTTCTCCAAGTCCACAAAACACATGTAAACTGGTTGGGCAAACTCCCACGAACCCTCAAGAATTCTCGAGAGGGTAAAGAGCTGGTCCGATGTGCCACGGCCAGGACGAAAACCACATTGCTCCTCCTGAATCCGAGGTTCGACCAACGGCCGGACTCTCCTCTCCAGTACCTTGGCATAGACCTTCCCAGGGAGGCTGAGGAGTGTGATCCCTCTAAAGTTGGAGCACACCCTCCGGTCCCCTTTTTTGAAGAAAGGAACCACCACCCAGGTTTGCCATGCCAATGGCACTGCCCCCGACCTCCACGCAATGTTGCAGAGGCGTGTCAACCATGACAACCCAACAACATCCAGGGCCTTGAGGTACTCAGGGCGAATCTCATCCACCCCCGGGGCCCGGCCACCAAGGAGATTTTTAACCACCTTGGCGACCTCAGCCCCTGTGATAGGCGAGTAATCCCCCTCGTCCCCAAACCCTGCTTCCTCTGTGGAAGGCGTATCAGTGAGATTGAGGAGATCCTCGAAGTATTCCTTCCACCGCCCGACGATATCCCCAGTTGAAGTCAACAGTGTCCCATCCACACCATACACAGTGTGGACGGGGAGCTGCTTTCCCCTCCTGAGCCGCCGAACAGTTTGCCAGAATCTCTTTGAAGCCGACCGAAAGTCTTGTTCCATGGCCTCACCGAACTCCTCCCATACCCGAGTTTTTGCTTCAGCAACCACCCGAGCTGCACTCCGCTTGGCCTGCCGGTACACCTCAGCTGCTTCGGGAGTCCCACAAGCCAACCAAGCTTGATAGGACTCCTTCTTCAGCTTAATGGCCCCCCTCACCACTGGTGTCCACCATTTGGTTCGGGGGTTGCCACCACGAGATGCACCGACCACCTTGCGGCTGCAGCTCTGGGCCACCGCTTCAACAACAGAGGTGGAGAACATGGCCCATTCAGACTCCATGTCTCTAGACTCCCTCGGAATGTGGTTGAAGTTCTTCCGGAGGTGGGAGTTGAAGACCTCCCGGACAGCAGCCCCCTCCCGGACAACCCCTCACAGCACCAGTAAACATCCAGGGAACAGACATTGAGATGGTGACATCCTACAAGTACCTGGGTGTTCATCTGAACAATAAACTAGACTGGTCACACAATACCGACGCACTCTACAAGAAGGGACAGTGCAGGCTGTTCCTACTGAGGAGGCTCAGGTCTTTTGGTGCACAAGGGGTGCTCTTGAAGACATTCTACGGCACAGTGGTGGCATCAGCCATCACTTCTGGAGTGGTCTGCTGGGTCAGTGGCATTACAGCAGCCGATAGGAATAGACTGAACAAACTAATCAAGAAAGCTATCTCTGTCCTGGGGCAGCGCCTTGACCCAGTGAAAGAGATAGGAGAGAGAAGGATGGTAGCTAAACTGCCATCTCTGCTGGAGTCCGAGTCCCACCCTATGCAGGACATACTGAACGCATTGAGGAGCTCATTTAGTAGTAGACTACATCATCCTAGATGTGTGGCCGAGAGGTTTCACTGGTCCTTCCTACCTACAGCTGTCAGACTGTATAACCTAAGCAGGGCTGCTCGCAGAAATAGCCAAAAAAATGTGACGACCTATAAGTATTGAATGCAAAAGACGCAACAGACTTACACAAATGGTCCCCTCCAGTATACAACCAGGACAATATCAGTAGCTATGGAGGGTGACAATATGTATGGGTACAAATTCATACATGTAGGGTAACTAAATAGATGGTTATGCTGTTTAGTCCATCTAGCTACAATGCTCTGCACTGTGTATATATACAGTGGGGAAAAAAAGTATTTAGTCAGCCACCAATTGTGCAAGTTCTCCCACTTAAAAGATGAGCGAGGTCTCCAATTTTCATCATAGGTATACCTCAACTATGAGAGACAAAATGAGAAAAAAAAATCCAGAAAATCACATTGAAGGATTTTTAATGAATTTATTGGTAAATTCCTCGGTAAAAGAAGTATTTGGTCAATAACAAAAGTTCATCTCAATACTTTGTTATATACCCTTTGTTGGCAATGACAGAGGTCAACCATTTTCTGTAAGTCTTCACAAGGTTTTCACACACTGTTGCTGGTATTTTGGCCCATTCCTCCATGCGGATCTCCTCTAGAGCAGTGATGTTTTGGGGCTGTCGCTGGGCAACACGGACTTTCAACTCCCTCCAAAGATTTTCTTTGGGGTTGAGATCTGGAGACTGGCTAGACCACTCCAGGACCTTGAAATGCATCTTACGAAGCCACTCCTTCGTTGCCTGGGCAGTGTGTTTGGGATCATTGTCATGCTGAAAGACCCAGCCACGTTTCATCTTCAATGCCCTTGCTGATGGAAGGAGGTTTTCACTCAAAATCTCACGATACATGGCCCCATTCATTCTTTCCTTTACACGGATCAGTCGTCCTGGTCCCTTTGCAGAAAAACAGCCCCAAAGTATAATGTTTTCACTCCCATGCTTCACAGTAGGTATGGTGTTCTTTCTCCTCCAAACATGACAAGTTGAGTTTTTACCAAAAAGTTCTATTTTGGTTTCATCTGACCATATGACATTCTCCCAGTCCTCTTCTGGATCATCTAAATGCTCTCTAGCAAACCTCAGACGGGCCTGGACATGTACTGGCTTAAGCAGGGGGACACGTCTGGCACTGCAGGATTTGAGTCCCTGGCGGTGTAGTGTATTACTGATGGTAGCCTTTGTTACTTTGGTCCCAGCTTTCTTCAGGTCATTCACTGGGTCCCCCTGTGTGGTTCTGGTATTTTTGCTCACCGTTCTCGTGATCATTTTGACCCCACGGGGTGAGATCTTGCGTGGAGTCCCAGATCGAGGGAGATTATCAGTGGTCTTGTATGTCTTCCATTTTCTAATAATTGCTCCCACAGTTGATTTCTTCACACCAAGGTGCTTACCTATTGCAGATTCAGTCTTCCCAGCCTGGTGCAGGTCTACAATTTTGTTTCTGGTGTCCTTTGACAGCTCTTTGGTCTTGGCCATAGTGGAGTTTGGAGTCTGACTGTTTGAGGTTGTGGACAGGTGTCTTTTATACTGCTAATGAGTTCAAACAGGTTCAGGTTCAGGTTCAGGTTACTTTATTTGTACCCGTAGGTAGATTTGTTTTGCAGTTGGTGACATCCATATTTACAAGCCACTAATTACATTCAACATAGACACAAACACAGGCACACATCTTACAAAATAGGTAAATATAAAATATGTACAATATAATTTTTATAGCTTGTTCAACTCTTTGACAGCAGCAGGGACAAAGCTGTTTTTGTAGCGCTGGGTTCTACTTTTTGGGACAGCAAACCTCCGTCTGGAGGGAAGAAGCTGAAAGTTGCAGTGCAAAGGGTGGGAGTCATCATTTAAAATCGAGTCGGCCATCCTCTGTACTTGTCTGGTGTACAGGGATGTCAGGCTCAGCTGTGACTCACCAAGCAAACGACTGGACCATCTGACTACCTGATCCAAGGATTTCCTCTGTTTCAGTTTTATCTGACCAAACCATGACATTAAAGAAAAGGATAAAACAGATTCAATAAAAGCCCGATAGAACATAGTCATTATGGTTCGGTCAATTTGGAAGCGTGCAAGTTTCCTCAAACAATGCAAATGTTGCTGACCCTTTTTGCACACCCTTTCACAGTTCACCTCAAAGTTCAATCCACTATCAATAATTGTCCCAAGATATTTGTACGATTGTACACATTCGGTGGTCTGGCCTTTTAGTATGGTGACTTTGTGCCTGGGAGTTTTCCTCCTAAAGTCAATAATCATATCTTTCATTTTTGTTGTATTCAGCTGCAGGTAGGAATCCTCACACCAGTGAACAAAGTCATCAACTACTGGGCCGTGGCCACTCTCACCATCCTGGAGGAGACTGCCAATGACTGAGTCATCAGCACACTTTATAATGTGTCTGTTGTCATGTCTGCTCCGACACATGTTTATGTACAGGATGAAGAGTAGTGGTGACAACACACACCCCTGAGGAGAGCCAGTAGAAGAGCACTTTAGGTCAGACAATGTGCCATTGACCCTTACTCTCTGCGTCCTGTTGGTTAAGAAATCCAGAATCCAACCCACCAGATTATTGCTTAAATCAAATTGTTGCAGGAGCCTTTCAACTAAAATATGAGGTTGGATTGTATTAAAGGCAGAAGAAAAGTCCACAAATAAAAGCCTGGCGTGTGTCCCATTAAAATCCAGATGTTTAAAAAGCATGTCAAACAGAGTGACAGTGGCATCCTCCACTCCTCTGTGAGGCCTATAGGCAAACTGCAGAGGATCCAATGCATGTTCAGTCTGCCTTCGGACCTCACGTCTGACCAGTTTTTCAAAAATTTTCATTAAAATTGAAGTCAAAGCAACTGGTCTAAAGTCGTTTACCGTTTTAGGACAGCTGGATTTTGGAACGGGAACAACCACGGCATCTTTCCAGATCTTAGGCACATGTTGTGTCTGTAAGGACTTATTGAAAATGTAGTGAAATATAGGACTCAGTTCATGTGCACAGGACTTTACCAGGCGTCCACATATATTATCAGGGCCCTGACTTTTGTTCACTTTTACAGCGCGGAACTCCCTTTTAACATCCTGCATCTCAATATTAAAGTGCTGATTGTCTTTGAGTTTCTGTTTCAAATCTTGGATTTCTGTGCTAAAATCAAAGGAGTCAAAACGACCATAAAAACAATTAAGAGCATTAGCCAGCTCTGTGTCTGAACTAAAACCATCTAAAAACACACGATTACTGCGCTCTGTGCTCTGAAGGCCTGCAATAGTTTTCATACTGGCCCAGGCCGAACCAAGTTTATTTGCTGCCATCTTGCTTTCCAACTCTGATTTATAATTCTGTTTTGCTCTTAAAATTTCGGCCTTCAGCTCCTTGGTGGCAACCTGTAGCGCAGAAACAGACCCTTGTTTAAAGGCAAGAGCTTTCCTCTGTAAGCAGGATTTAACTGATTTAGTAACCCATGGTTTGTTGTTGGGGTATATTTTGACACGTTTACGTGGAACAAACTTATTTTGACAGTGAGCCATGTATGAGCATGTGAGCTCAGCCAGAGAGTCCAAATCATCCCCGCAGGCCATTATGAACATCTTCCAGTCTGTACAGTCAAAGCATTCCTGGAGGCTGTGCTCTGAATCTTCTGTCCACACATCAATGTCTCTGGTCTCCACTTTGCCTCTTCTGAGAGCAGTTTTATATGTGGGCAGCAAATGAACACAGTTGTGATCTGATGATCCTAAAGGAGGAAGGGGGAGTGATTTATAGGCCCTCTCTATGGATCCATAGCACAGGTCCAATGTCTTTTTTTGCCTGGTTGGGCAGGAGACATACTGATGAAAGTTTTTAAGTGTCTTCTTTAAAGAAACATGGTTAAAATCCCCAAGAATGAAGTTTGGCGCCTCTGGAGAAATTGACTGCAGCCGCTGCACCACATCAGAGATGGTGCTGGAGGCGGAG